>OY728146.1:1741595259-1742845259 GCA_963277665.1 Viscum album | reverse complement strand
ACCTGATGAATGCCATGAACACTTCTGTGCAGATATGGATCTGCATCTATAAGCTTAGCTGGCTTTATTGGCATCCCCGGATCCTTTGGGACATTGCCTCCTCGGTAGGTTATCCTATTCGCATTGACAAGGAGAATGAAAATCCAATGTATGAGCATTTTTCCTGTTTCCTTGTTGAGGTGGATTTGTCCTCCACTTTGATTGAAGAAGTTATGCTCAACACTGATAAAGACAGCTTCAAGCTGGAGATTCTTTATGAGTGAAAAACCTAGTTTTGTCTCCACTGCCATATATTTGGTCACCTCATCTCTGATTGATGTCTATTGAAAGTGTTCTCCATGTGAAATCATAAAGGACACTTCGCTAAGTCCTATACCAGGAAGCTGGATGCTAGAGCGGGGGTGAAGGCTCACGCACCTGCTCCCTCCCAGCATGTCTCTGAGGCAGTTCGGTGTCCTTTGGATCTTCCTTCACCAAGGAGGGTGCTAGAGGCTGATGACACCCTTTTCCAAGAGACCCCCTCCAGCTTACAGGGAGTTTTCTCGGGGTCCAAATCCCCTGATGAGCGACTGGAAGTTGTGGACTCTGTTGTCGCTGCTCCTAGCCTACAGACAGTCTTGATTGAGCCTGACCAATCCTCTTTGACTATTTCTAGTCAGGCTATGGCTGAACCTGGCCAGCCCATCCCTGATCCTTCTCTGGTGATGGACATTGCCTGCTGTCAGGAGATGTCCCCTCCATTCCAGGTGGTGGATGATGGGCTGGTCTCTATAGGGTCCTTTGTCCCTTCTGATCCTGAGAAGGTCTCCACACCCCTAGCTCACCCAGTGCTGTCTTGTGATTATTTCATTGTTGTGTCCCCCAGCAGGGCTGCACAACAAGACACAAGTAAAGATGACTCCACGATGCCTCTCTGTCCTACTAACAGATTTACCCCTCTTAGCAGTAATTTCCGGGCTGATCAGGTAAAGCAAAATGATGAGGAGGCAGAAGGGTCCTCTAAGCTAGCTGGCCTCATCACATGAGGCTTTTTCTCAACCTCCTGATGATATGGGACTCAAATACTGGGCTGTTGAGGTTGATCTTTCACCTAAGAAGATCTCAGAGGGAAGGCCTAAGAAGAAACAGAAGAAATAAAAGGCTAAGGCCGGATCCTTAAATGTTTTCATCACCCCAATGAATGGGGTTCCCTCGGCCTAATTTAATGCGGATACTCTTCTAGAACTGCCAAGGGATTGGGAACCCTCCCACTGTCTCAGCCCTTAGGCATTTCCTCACCTCCCAAAGACTGTTGGTTCATGGTATTGCTGAACCAATGATCATGTTTGAAAACTATATGGGATTCAACTGGTGCATCCTTGGTTATTAATGTGTTGCAAAGACTGCTAATGATAGTGGCCTTGACACCCTTTGGGTGGTTATGCATGATGACATTCAGTTGACATTTTTTGAGGTGCGTGATCAAGTCATCACCTTATCTGTCATGTGCAATTCCCCCCCCCCCCCCCCCTCTCTGTCTTTTGTGTATGCCTCCTACTCTTACTTGAGGAGACGGGTCCTATGGGATCATTTGACTACGATCCATCGACTCATTGAGAATATTTGGATTATAGTTGGGGATTTCAACACTGTCTTCGTCCAGATGAGAGGATTGGATCCAAATTCTCTCACTCGACTGCCGTGGAGTTTTCCTCTTATCTTGATACTTGTATCTTCTTGTAGGTCCCTATTTCTAGAGCCTCCTTTACTTGGGGGCGTTCAACTATGAATGGCAGGCAGGCCAACAAGCTGAACAGGTGTTTCTAGAGAATCAATGATGTGTCCTTTCCCTTTGATTTCTCGAGCTTTAGATATCCCAAGATCCACTCGGATCACAATCCTTTGATCATTGACAGCTCCATAGGTACCTCAAGATCTTTACATCTTCCTTTTAAGTTCAATAATGCATGGATTACGATTCCTGGTTGTAGGGAAATTGTTCTCAATGGCTGGGATGAATATTTTTAGGGTAGTCATTTCCATAGTTTGGTTTTCATGCTCAAAATAATCAAAGCTTTGCTTAAAGACTAGAGCAAGGGCTGTTTTCCAGTATTAACAATGACATCCGAGATACTGAGAATCAACTTGCTGTCCACCAGGAAGCCAATTATCTTTTTCCCCTGCCCTCTCATGAGGAGCTGCAACTTCATTACAAACATGATGATCTTATGGATCTTAAGGAAAAGTTTTCCAAGAACCAATTCATTGTGAGATGGCTCAAGGACAGGGATTGCAACTCGAAATCCTTTCATCAGTTGAACAGGGTGAAAAAATCAACAATCTATCTTAAGGCTGTTTTCATTTTGGGTTCTACCTTTACTTCGGAGGATAAAATCTCCTCAACTATTGTTAATCATTTTCAAGGGATTTATTCGAATGATGGGAGGGAATACAACCTCCCCTTCATGGACTCCATTCTTCCGTGTGTTGATGAGCATCATAACCGAGCTATAATGATCCCAACCCTTGAGGAGTAGGTTAGGACTGCTTTGTTCTCTTTGAACATTGACAGCACAACAGGACCGGATGGCTTCACCAACAAATTCTTCATATTCTACTGGGACATCCTGCATGAAGGAATTGTCAGCGCTGTGCGGGAATTCTTACTCACTACTGTTTTCCACGTGGGGTCAACTCTAACATCATTGATCTGATTCCTAAAAGGTATAATACCATTGATATTGGTGATTTTCGACCGGTGTCCATTAGGAACACTGTCCCCAAAATTATCAGCAAGATTCTGGTAATGCGACTTGGGAAGTTCCTGGGGGATATTCTCACCCCTTATCAGTTTGGGTTTGTCTCGGGCAGGAGCATCCAAGACTGTATGTTCATGGCCTCAAAGAGCATCAACGTCATTTGAAATCTTTCCAAGAATGGAAACTTTTCACTTATGGTTGACATCTCTAAGGATTTTGAAACTATCAAGTGGAGCTTTGTTTCTCAGGTCCTGACTAAGTATGGCTTCTCGAGTAATTTTATTAGGATCATCATGTCCAATCTCAGCAATGGGTGGGCCTCTATTCTTTTAAATGGCTCCCCTACGGGGTTTTTCCCTTTTCCCGTGGAGTTAGACAGGGTGATCCCCTTTCAGGAATACTTTTTGGGATCATAGAAGACTATCTTAGCAGGTGCCTCATTGATCTTTGCCAGGATGGCCTCTTTAGTCCTATCCGAGCAGGGAGGGACCTTCATGTGCCATCCCACCTGTTGTATGCAGATGATATTCTCTTGTTAGGGAAGGCTGATAAACGTACTCTTGATTCCATATGGATGATCTTCCGGCATTATACACATATTTCAGGACAATCCATCAGCTAGAGTAAGTCTTTGATTGTCTTTGGGGAGTGGATTTCACGGTCCTGACAGATCTCCATTTCCATCTCCCTTGGTTTAAAGAGAGGGTCGTTACCTTTTGACTATCTAGGTGTTCCAATCTTTTGGGGACATGCCAGGCGTTGTTACCTTGAGAACATTGCCTCTAAAATCACTCAACAGCTGGAGAAATGGAAATGGGAGTCCCTCTCACAAGCTGGAAGGGCCTGCCTTATCTACTCGGTGATTACATCTATGTTCAGTTACGCTTTCTCCATTTACAGGTGGTCGGTAAATCTCATCAAGGACCTACAGACAAAGATCTGAAATTTTTCCTAGATGGGGTGTATAACTCAAAGGAAACTGGTCACCATGGCCTGGAAGGAACGCACCAAGCCAATTGAGTTGGGGGGATTGGTATCAAAGACCTCAGACGCTACAATGATTCCCTCCTTGCTATGTATACTTGGGGGCTGCTAAGTCCTATGGCTCTGAGTTTGGATTTCACTCGGGACAGATTTGGGCTCAAATTCTGTGATGGATATGAAGGGTATTTCCCCTCCTTTGTTTGGCCAGCAATTCAGGCCTCGTACAAGGACATTCTCCCTCTTTCTAAATGGTTCATCTCCAATCACTCAGCCTTGAATTCTTGGTCTACGCCCTGGCTTGATAGTCCCCTACAAGATTTCATCAGCCCTCCTCCTAGATTGAAGCGACTATCTATTGTGGAGTTCATCCCGAGGTTGGAATAGTTTGAGGCCCTCATGTCTGTTGTCTTACTCCAAATTCAGCGCTATCACTTCATACATTCTGATATCCTGATCTGGAAGCCCAATCTGGTTGGGTGATTCACTGCTAAGGAATACTATCGGTATAATTGCACCAGGGTATCCCCTCCACTGACCTGGCTTTCTAAGTTCAAGAGGAATTTCATTCCCCCTGCAAATCACATTCTTATCTGGAAAATCAAGAAGAATCGATTTCCCATGCAGAGTAAATTGCAGAGATAGGGTATCAACCTTGCCTCTGTATGTTTCCTTTGCCTCGGTGCAGAAGAAAATGTCCCGGACACCTTCCTACTGTGAAGATTCAGCACTAATCTTTGGGGTTATTTGCAGCGGACTTTTGGTTTCCCAGCTGGCCTTGACAGGCCTTTTCTTGAGCTCCTGGTGGACCTGTCTAACTGGGATTACAGTGAGTAGGTCCGCAATTGTTTTCTGGATGCAGTTGAATCCACCATCTCTTTTATTTGGACCGCTCGGAATGCGGTTGCCTTCAGTAAGAAATGACTCCCCTTTCATGCTGGAGTTGTGGCGATTCACATGGTTGTTTATGTGGCCTCCCGGATTCAGACAAGACATATAGAGAATGACGTCTTTGAACTGATCATCCTTCGGTTTCTTGGTGTGTCTGGTAGGGAAAAAACCCCATGGTCCCGAGGTTTATTCACTGGATTCCTCCACTCCCCTCCTAGATCAAGGTCAATGTGGATGGTGCGGCCCTTGGTGCCCCGGGCCCTGCTGGATGTGGTGGAGTCTTCCGCACTTATCAGGGATTTGTCAAGGGATGTTTCAACACTTTATCGGTGATGGGTGTGCTCTTGAAGCTGAGTTATGGGCCATTATAAAGGGGATTGTGTATGCTGTCAGGTTTGGGTGGATTTTCCTGTGGCTTGAGTCTGAATCCATGCTTGCTGTGAGTGCTCTTAAAATCAGATCTAGGTGCATCCCCTGGAGGATCCTTGCCCCGTGTATGGACTGCCTTTCCATGTTCCAAAGGTTGCATCTTACTATGACACCTGTCTACCGGGAGCCCAATGCGGTTATGGATGCTCTCTCTAAGCAGGCTATTGTGGAACACTATTCTTTTTGGTCGTTTGTTGCCACACCTCCCTGTTCCTCCTTTGTTGTGTCTGATTTGAAGGGTGAGGTGCAGACCCGGTTATGTAATCCCCACTTGTAGCACTCTGTTTGTCCCTTTATTTTTGTTTAAATTGGGGGGGGGGGCACTTTTTCCTGGCACCGAGCCTTCCTTTCCCTAAAAACTCTAACAACCATGAAACCCCTAAAAACCGCAAAAACCCACAAAACCCCATAAAAACAATAAAACCACTAAGAACACTAAAATCCCTTTAAAAACCTAAAAATGTTAACAAACTATAATAAACCTTTAAACCTCTAAAACATACAAAAGTCCTTAAACAAAAAACAAAAAACCCCAATAGGCCTAAAAACCCGGAAAAACCATAAAACACTAAAAAATAAAACTCCAAAACCCTACAAATATTTTAAAACATTAAAAATCATAAAAACCATAAAAATCCCTAATAACCCATAAAAACCTAAGAACAATTAAATCTCCTAAAAACCTAAAACACAAAAACCCTAAAAATCCATAAAAACCCTAAGACACACAAAATCTACAAGAATACAAAAAGTTAAAAAAATACATAAAAACATAAAAACATTTTAAAACACTTAAAATCCATAAAAAACCTAAAACCATTAAAAACTATACAAAAACCCCAGAAAGACCATAAAAACCATAAAAACCCCAAATGACCATAAAAACAATAAATATACAAAAAAATTATAAAACCACTAAAAAATCAAAAATCCATTGAAACTCATAATAATGTAAAAAATCTCTAAAAACCTACAAATAAGAAAAAATATAAAAAACCATAGAAACCATAGAAATCATAAAAAATCACTAAAATCCCTAAAAATGTAACAGAACATAAATATCATTAAATAAGATCAGAAAAAAATTAGAAACCTAACACTACTAAAAAAATACCCTATACTAACGGTTTGGAACTGTTGGTATAGGCATCTAAACCCTTGGTATTGCTTATACCAATGGTTTGGAGAACCATAGGCAAGTAAGCCATGGGGATTGATCTATACCAACGGTTTTCAAAACCATTGTTATATGTAATATAAAAATCTATACCAATGGTTCCATAAAACTGTTGGTATATATAATTCAGAAAACAATCATTCGGTGGGTTTAGATCCCAACACCTCCTGTTCGTGATTGAACGACCTAACCACTAACCTAAATTACTTTTGTGAACATAATTTCATAAATATATATATGTATTATCATAAGTATTTAAATTTTGATTTATTTAATGACCTCTATTAGAAGATTTCGTTAAAAAATAAATATACATATACCAATGGTTTTGAGAATCGTTTGTATAGGTTCTTTGATTATGGGACCTATACCAACAGTTTCGGACAAACCATTAGTATAGGGGAACCTATACAAACATTTTGGTGAAAACCATTGGTATGGGGTCTCCATAAAGGGAATATACCATAGGTTTCTCTAAAACCATTTGTATAGGTCCAAATAAGGGAACCATACCAGTGGTTTGCCCGAAACCATTGGTATAACTTCAAATTAGTGACCTATACCAACGGTTTTGGGAAAACCGTTGGTATATGTCCATATATGTGGCATATACCAATAGTTTTGGCCAAACCGTCGGTATAGGTCCAAATTAGTGAACTATACCAATGGTTTTCCCAAAACCGTTGGAATAGATCATATTTCCAGTAGTGTAAAAAGTATTAAAACCACTAAAACCCTAAAAAATGCTACAAACCCTAAAAAACATTGAAAACTCTAAAAACCCTTAAAATCATGGAAATTCTTATAAAACCACTGAAATCCTAAAAATCACTAAAAATCCAAAAAATTCTAAAAACCTTGAAAACTCCCAAGAAAAATGTAAAAACCAAAACACACTTAAAACAACTAAAAAACCTTAAAATTCTAAAAATCATAAAAGACCCTAAAAACCATAAAAACGCTAAAAATAGTTAATATTTATAAAAACATTAAAACAAAATAAAAATCCCAAAACAAATAAAAACTATAAAATCCACTTAAACCACTAAATAGGTTAAAAACTATAAAAATATTAAAAAACTAAAAAAAAATTAAAAACCCTAAAAATAAAACACCCACAAAACCTCAAAAACCCTAAAAACCATAAAAACCTAAAAAATCCCTAAATACCACAAAACAATAAAAAACACTAAAAAATTAAAAAAAACTTATAAGTCTTTGAAAACCTTAAAACCTTAAATCACTTGAAAACCCTAAAAACCCGAAATCAGCAAAACCCTAAAAAAGCATAAAATCCACCAAAATCCTAAAATAACCCAAAAACCCTAAAAAACTGCTCAAAATATAAAAACCATTAAACCCTTAAAGATGTTAAAAAGAATATAAAAATATTTAAAACCCTAGAAAGCTCAAAAAATAGAAAAAAAAATAAAAACCATAAAACCGTAAAAACCCCCAAAATACATAAAACCCATAATTTTTTTTAAAAATGCCTTAAACATCATGAAAAATTAAAAGACCCTATAGTCCCTAAAAATCCATAGGAAAACCTAAAAATTATAAAAACACTTAAAACCCCTAAAAACCAAAAAGGATAAAAACCCTAAAAACCCTAAAAACCCTAAAAACACTAAAAACCATCAAAAAACCAATAAGGACCAAAAAAGCATAAAAATCCTAAAACACCAAAAAATTCCTAAAAACATAAAAACCCTAAAAAGCATAAAAACTCCAAAGAATACCGTAGAACCCAAAAAAATTAAAACCCCTAAAAACCTAAAAATACTAAACATCTTAAAAACAGTAAAAATAAATCAAAACCAAAAATATGTATAAAACCTTAAAAATATATAAAATCCTATAAAATGTACTAATAAATATAAAATCCTTTTAAAACCCATAAAATGTTAAAAAACACTAAAAAACAGCAAAAAAATAAGAAAAATACCATAGAAATAAAAAAACCAAAAAACCATAAACACCATAATAAAACACTAAAAACCCTCAAAACCCAAAAAACAATAAAAATCCTAAATACTCTATAAAAATCCCTGAAATCGTAAAAAAAACTTAAAACCAAAATAAATAACTAAGAAAACCGTAAAAACATAAAAACACTTAAAAACCATAAAACATTCTGAAAACCAAAAAAAATAAAAACCTCAAAACCCCAAAATCCCAAAAAACCCTAAAAACAAATAATACCATAAAAATCCTAAAAAATCCTTAAAAATGCCTAAAAATGTAAAAAAAAACAAAAACCTTGAAAACCGCTAAGAAATCCTTAAAAATAGAAAAACACATGAAACCATGCGTTAAAAACCCTAAAAATCGAGAAATCCCGAAAACCCATAAAAAACCTAAAAACCCATAAATGCCCTAAAAACCAATCAAAAATCAAAAAACACTTTAAACACCTAATTGTTTTTAAAACTCTAAAGAAACATTGAAACCCTTAAAATGAAAAAAACCCTAAACACCCCAATAAATACAAAAACACTAAAAAATACTAAAACCCCTAAAACCCATAAAAATAAATGAAAACCCAAAAACCCACTAAAAACTCTAAAAACCATTGAAACCCTAAAAATGTTTAAAAAACTATAACAATCCATAAAACCCTAAATAACATAAAAATCCCTAAAAACGTAAAATACTATAAAAAACCTAAAAGTCATAAAATCTATAAAACCATTAAATACCCTAAAAAACATGGAAAAACTAACAGAATCTTAAAAACATAAAAAAAATTAGTTCTCTAACAATCCTAAAATCCACTAAAATCCCTAAAACCCTAAAAACCAAAAACATAAAAAACTATGAAATCCCTCAAAATTACTAAAGAACATAAAATCCATATAAAATACCTAAAATCCATTACAAAATAAAAAATAATAAGAACTATAAAAATCAAAATTAAATTTAAAAAACCAAAAATAATTAAGACCCCTATTTTTTCAAACTCTAAAAATCCTAAAAGACCATAAAACCCCTAAAAACCCCTAAAAACCATAAAGCCCCTAAAAAGCTTAAAAACCAATAAAAACCCTAAAATATGACTACAAACTCTAAAAAACCTTTAAACCCCTAAAAATGATAAATAAATATAAAATACCATAAAAACCCCAAAAAATAAAAAAACCCTAAAACCCCAAAATCCCAACAACCCCAAAAACGATAAAAAAAAACTAGAAACCATAACAACCCATAAAATTCAAATAATATATAAAAATACTTAAAAAATATGAAACCCAAAAACCCTTGAAAAAAAAGAAAACATTAAAAACCTAAAAATAATTAAAAACTCTTAAAACAAAACAAAATCCTAAAAAAGACCAAAACCCCTAAAAAACCCTAAAACACTAAATACCATAAAAACCCCTAAATATTTAAAAATCCTAATAACCCAATAAAACACTAAAAACTATAAAAACCCTTTAAAACCCTAAGAATTTTAAAAACTCTAAAAACCCATAAAAGCACTAAAATCAATAAAAACCCTTTAAACCCTGAAAAATGTTAAAAACTCTAAAAAAATTTAACAACCCTAAAAAACTAAAAAAACACAAATTACCCAAAAAACGAAAAAATTCACAAAAATATAAAAACTCTAAAAACCCTCAAAATTCTCAAAATATCTAAGAATCCAAAAACCCATAAAAATCATCATAAAACCGTAAAAAAAACTAAAAAAAATAAATCACCCTACAAACCTGATAATGATAATGTAACCTTAAAAATATAAAAACACATAAAATAGAAAAAAACCAAAAAACACTAATAACCCTAAATATCCCTAAAAACGCTAAAAAATAATAACCACCATAAAACCTCAATAAATAGAAAAAACAAAAAAAATCATTAAAACCCTAAAACCTGCTAGAAATAATAAAACCCATTAGACACTTAAAACATTAAAAATTTTAAAAAACCCTAATACCCAAAACAACTCAAAAATACCAAAAATCCCAAAAAAAAACCAAAAAAAAACCCTAAACACTCTAAAATCCCTAAAACCTTTCAAATCTATAAAAAACCTAAAAAAAGATAAAATCCCTAAAAACCGATAAAATCATAATAAGTCCCTAAAGCCTAGAAAAATGTAAAAACCCTAAAGACCCAAAAGAAAACCTTAAAAACCTAAAAACAGTTAAAACCACTAAAAACCAAAAAAATACTCAGAACATTAAAAAACATTAAAAACCATAAATCCCATAAAACCTTAAAACCCCTAAAACCCTAAAACCCAAAACACTAAAACAACTAAAAACTCTAAAAAAACATAAAAAACCCTAAAACCCATAAAATATCCAAAAAATCCTAATGACCCCCAATAAATCTTTTAAAATGTGAAAACCCTAAAAAACCTAAAAAAATCCAACAAAACCATAAACCCTAAAAACCCTAAAACACACTAAACCACCTAATAAATCTTAAAAACCCCACAAAATCCCAAAAAAACCCACAAAATTCATAAAAACCCTAGAACCCATAAAAAATCCCCAAAAACGTTAAATCCGTAAAAACCCAAAAAACCCTAAGAAAACCTTAAAAAACTAAAAAAAAACCTCTAAAAATGTAAAAAAATGCTAAAAACCCTAAAACACCGTAAAACACTAAATATAAATAAAAACATAAAAACCCCTAAAACATTAAAAACTCATTAAAATCATAAAATCCAGAAAAACTATAGAAACCCTTTAATATCCTAAAACTTTAAAAAACACTAAATACCATAAATACCATAATAACTCAAAAACCCTAAAACCACAAAGAACCATAAAACACCTAAAACCCAAAACCCTAAAAAATATCTAAAAATAGAAAAAAAAAATTAAAAATTACCTAAAAACATAAAAACCCATAAAATTCTAAAAATAACTAAGAAAATATTAAAAACATAGGAACACATAAATCCCCTAAAAACCTATAAATGATAAAACCCATAAAACCCTAAATATATTAAAAATGATCGAAATTCCTAAAAATGCTAAAACTCTAAAAACTGTCAGTACCCCCAATAAAACCATAAAAACCTTAAAACACTAAAAACCAATAAATACTTAAAAGATTGAATAGACCCTAAATTACACTAAAACCCATAAAAGTCGTAAACACCATAAAACATGTAAAAACATTAAAAACCCCTAAACCACATAAAAACCCTAAAAACCAATAAAAAATCTAAAAATCTTTCTCTAGAAATGTTAAAGACTCTAAAAACCATTAAACCCTAAAAAACTCCAAAAAAACCTAAACCCCAAAAACCGTAAAATTATAAACTCGCTAAAACACCATAAAACCCACAAAATCTAAAAAACCCATATATCCCTTCAAAATAAAAAAATTCCTAAAAATCCCTAAAAATATATAAAAAATTAAAAACCCTGAAAAACACTAGGGAAACTTTAAATACCTAGAAAATCGGAAATACCTTAAAAACCATTAAAAACACTTAAAACCCATAAAACCCCATAAAAACACTAAAAACACTGAGAACTATATAATCCTTTTAAAGACTTAAAAATAAATAACTCTAAAACACGTAAAAAACCTAGACACTATAAAAACATTAAAAACCCAAACAAAAAATAAAAACCCTTAAATCTCTAAAAAACCCTAAAACAATTCAAAATCCCAAGAAACCCTAACAACCATAAAATAGTAAAAATTATTTAAAGATCCATAAAAATTTAAAAAACCAATAAATCCCTAAAAAACCTAAGAAAACTTTACAATACTAAAAACAATTAAATCCACTGAACACCTAAAAAATGGTAAAAATCTTTAAAAAAATTGTAAAAACCATTTAAACCATCAAAATCCCTAAAGTACTCAAAATTCATTAAAAATCTTAAAAACCCCTAAAAATCACTAGAAACATAAAAACCCTAAAAAAATAAAAAAACCTAAGAAAACCATAAATCCCAAAAAATTCTTTAAACCCCTAAGAAACATAAAAAATATAAAAACCCTAAAATCACTAAAAAACCATAAACACCCTAAAAAAACTAAAACCCTAAAAACCCATAAGACACTTAAAAACCCAAAAAACACTAAAACTGCCAAAGAATCTAAAAAAACTTTTAAACCCCCCAAAAAATTGAAAGACTGCTGATAACCTTAAATCCATAAAAAAATAACAAAACCCTAGAAACCCAAAAAAATCTAAACCCCAAAAAACCATAAAACCCTCAAAATCCCTAAAAACCCTAAAAACCAACAAAATCCTAAAAGAAACTCTTAAAATACCAAAAAACATAAAAAAAACCCAACAAAATACATAGAAACACTGAAAAACCAATAAAACATAAAACCATATAAAAACATAACACATGGTAAAACCGCTAAGAACCTATGAAAAATAAAAACCGTAAAACGCTAAAAACCATAAGACCCCTAAAATTACATAAAATTTATTAAAATAAATTAATATTCCAAAAAACATGAAAACCCCTAAATATTCTAAAAATCCATAATAAATCCTTAAATACATAAAAAAATTCAAAACACCTAAAAAACCTAAATATTATAAAAACCCTAAAAACCCAAAAAACAAACAAAACAAAAAAACCACTCCAAATAAATAAAAACTATAGAAATACTAAAAACCCCCTAAAAACCCATATAAAATTAAAACACTAAAACCCTCGAAAAATCCTAAAAATATTAAATACGTAAGAACACATAAACTACCTCAAAACCTAAAAATGCTAAAAACGCTAAAATCTGTAAAAGACCCTAAAACATCCAAAAACCCCTAAAACGCTTAAAACCATTATAAACCATTAAAAAATCTAAAACCTATAAAATCCATAGAACCCACACAAAAATATTAAACCATTTTAACACCAAAAAAAGTTAAACAACACTAAATACCATAAAACCCAAAAAAAATTCAAAAAATAACCCGAAAACCCGAAAACCACAAGAACACTCAAAGCTCTAAAATTCCCAAAGAACCCTAAAAACCAAAAAAATAAATAAAAGTCCATTAAAGAACCTAAAACATAAATAAAAATAAAAACCCCTAAGAATACCTTAAATTCCAAAAAACACTTAAAATCGAAAAAAAACAAAAAAAAATGCTAAAAACTATAAAAATCCTAAATACCCAAACAAGCCCTAAAAGATATCAAAATCCATAAAACCGCTAAAAATAAAAAAAATCATAAAAATTACCAAAAATCATTAAAAATTTAAAGAAACTAAAAGCCTTTAAAACCTCATACAAAAACCCTAACTACCTAAAAACACTTAAAACACACAAAAAACCTATAAAACGTTAAAACCCAAGAAAACCCTAAATGACCCAAAAACCCTGTAAAAACCTTAAATTCCCTAAAAATACATCAAAAACAAAAAACCCACAAAACACCTAAAAACCTGAAAAACCCAAAAAATTGTAAAAACCCCTAAATAGAAAATTCATAAAACCCTTAAAAACTATATAAATCATCAAAATCTCAAAAAAATCCTAAAGAATCCCTAAAAATGCCTAAAAATTTAAACCCCATAAAACCCAAAAAGATCCTACAAAAACAATAAAAATATTAAGAACACTTAAAATCCCTAAAAATGATAAATACCCTAAAACACCCTAAAATCCCAAAAATCCCAAAAAATGAACAAACCACAAAATCCATAAAAACACCAAACCGTATAAAATGACTAAAAAGCAAAAAAAAACTCAAAAACCTATTTAAACCCCAATTTTTTTTAAAAAACATTATAAAATTTAAAAAACATAAAACACTCAAAAATGACAAAAATAAAAAACAAACCCTAAAAAACCGAAAAATCATAAAAATCCCTATTAAACTAATAAATCCATAAAAATCAATCAAAAATCCCTAAAATACCTAAAATCTTAATAGACCCTAAAAACCCTAAAAACACATATTAAAACCATAAAAACCGAAAACACTGTAAACCCATAAAAATAAAAAAAAAGCTAAATACAGAGAATCTATCAAAACCATAAAAACCCTAAAAATCCTCAAAATCCCTAAAACCCTAAAAACCATAAAAATCTTGAAAACCGCTAATAATTCCTAAAAACAAAAAAATCCCTAAAACCCCTAAAATCCATAAGAAAAACTAAAAATCTTAAAAACACTTAAAACCCATAAAAACCTAAAGATTTTAAAACTGGTAAAAGATCCTAAAAACCCATAAAGTTCAACCCCCCCAAAAGAACATTATAAATCCATTAAAACGTTAAAAACCCATAAACACCTTAAAAATAAAAGAATAAACTACAAACCCAAACAAACACATAAAACCATAAAAACTGTAAAAACCCTAAATACCAAAAAACCCGTCAAAATGGTTAAATTCCTAAGAACCCTAAAAATACAAAAAATCACAAAAAATCAATAAAAATGTAAAAAACCCTAAAACCTATAAATACTCTTAGAAATCATTAAAAACCAAAAAATGCCTAAAACACTTTAAAATCCTAAAAAATGATAAAACCCTAAAAACACTGAAAATCACTAAAAACTCTAAAAAACATAAAACCCTTAAAACATTAAAAAATATGAAAACCCATAGAACCTCTAAAAACCCACTGAATCTATAAAAATCTTTTAAAACACTAAAATTATTAAAAAACTCTAAAAAACCTTAAAAAATAAATTCAAAGAAAACAAAAATACATAAAAAAATATAAAAACACTAAAAGCCCTTAAACCCCACCAAATCACTAAAAACCCAAAACCATAAAAAATTATAAGAAACCCTTAAAAACCAAAAAACAAACAAAAAAACTAAAAATCATTAAAAATGCTAAAACCCGAAAAGCCTCAAAACCCTAAAACCCATCAAAACCCTCAAAATCCCTATGAACCAAAAAAACCAAAAAAACCCAAAAAAAATGAAGACAATCCTTGAAAATTTAAAAAACATTAAAACCCTAAAACCCTAAACAACCCTAACATAACCATAAAAACATATAAACACAAATGCCTCTAAATACCTAGAAAACACTAAAAATAATAAATAGCCTAAAAACCCTAAGAAATAAATAACTATAACCCCCCCCCCCAAATAAAAACCCAAAACCACTAAAAAATATAAAAATGCTTTAAACCCAAAAAAACATTAAAATAATATAAAAAAATTTAAGTACTAAAAAAATTGAAAAACCCATAAAACCCGAAAGAACCTTAAAAACCCTAAAATCCCAAAAAAGTATTAAAACCCACAAAAACCAAAATATTTTAAATTACCACTATAAATACCTAATAAATAAAAGCCATTCAAAACCCAAAAAAACCCTAAAAATCATTAGAACCAAAAACAATTAAAACCCCTAAAACCCTAAAAATGTTAAAAACTCTCAAAATCTAGAAAACCAATAAAAATCATAAAATCCTAAATAAATTCTTAAAAATACCAAAATCACCTAAACACCCTCAAAACCCCTTTGAAAACCTTAAAAACATAAGAAAACATAAAACCCATAAAAATTACAAAAACTAAAATAATAAAAACCCTAAAAGACCCTAAAACCCAAAAAAATAAAAAAAACCCTAAAAATGACATAAAACTCAAAAAATCATTAAACCCCCTAAAAAACTCAAAAAACCAAGAAATCTCAAAAACCATAAAACCCTAAAAACCCCAATCCACAGAAAACCATATAAACCCCTAAAACCTATAAAAATCCACAAAACCATAAAAATTAATTACAATTATAAAAAATCCAAAAAAAATCCTAAAAACATAAATAAAAATAAAAATCATAAATACCCATAAGAAATTATTAATGAATTAAAACTACTTAAAACCCTGAAAAATGTAAAATTCATAAAAACATTAAAATCCTTAAATTCCTAAACACCCTAAAACCCATCAAAATCACTAAAACCATTAAAAATAATAAAAAAATCTAAAAGAACTAAAAACACATAATATATAAATAACCCAAATAACCTTGACACCCCCTAAGAAATACTTAAAAACCTAAAACACATTAAACACTTAAAAACATAAAAATTGATAAATCACTAAAAAAACTAAAAATACTATAAAAAACCCCTACCACTATAAAACCCCAAAAAACAAAAAAACCCTAAAACCCCATAAAAATATATAAAACCACTAAAACTCTAAAAACACCTTAAAAACCTAAAAATGTTAAAAACTATAAAAATCTTAAAACCTTAAAACCCTAAAAAACCTAAAACCCCTCTAAATCCCTAAAAACCCCAAAACACCTAAAAATCCAAATAAATACCTAAAAATATCTGAACACATAAAAACCCTAAAAACCTCTATGAAAGACTTAAAACCTAATAAACACTCAAAACTCTAAATACATAAAAATGATAAAAACCCTAAAAACCTTGACACCCCTCAAAATCCATAAAAACCCAATAAATCTAAATTCCATAAAAATCATTTAAAATACATAGAAAACCTAAAAATATAAAAAACCAAAAAATCATTAAAAAATCCCTTGAAAACCATAAAACATAAAAAAAACTAGTGCCCATAAAAACCCTAAAAATATTGAAACCCTAAAACCCAAAAAATAACAGAAAACCCCTAAACTCCCTAAAACCAATAAAAATTATAAAAACCCTAAAACCCCTAAAAACCCTATTAAACCACTACAACTCAAAAAACCCTTTATAACCATAAAAACCTTAAAAATCTCTAAAAACCATTAAACCCTAAAAAATAAAAAACTACCTAAAACCTAATAAGCCATAGAAACCCTATAATCCATAAAACCCCCACAAACCTTCGAATCCCCAAAAATAGTAAAAATAATAAAAATTATAAAGAATCCTTAAAAATCCCTCAAACCGTAAAAAACCCTAAAAACCCTGAAAAAACCTAAAATCCTTATAAACCAAAAAAAACACTAAAAAAATTTTAAGCCATTTAAAACATTAAATGAAACTAAAAATCCTTAAACCCCTAAGAACTGAAAAAACTATAAAAACCCAAAAAACCCATTAAGCAACAAAAACCCAAAGAATCGTCAGAATCCCAAAAAAACATAAAAAATATCCTAAAAAATCTGTATAACCCCTAAAAACCATAAGAAATCCTTAAAAACAGAAAAACACTAAAACCCCTAAAAACCTAAAAAATGATAAAAACCCTAAAAACCTAAAATCCCATAAAATCCCCAAAAAACAAAAATACCCATAGAAATAATAATAAATTCATAATATCTATAACAACATAAAAACACCTAAAATCTTAGAAAACCATAAAAACCTAAGAACACTCAAAACCCCTAAAAACCATAAAAACTCTAAATCCCTAAAAGATCCCAAAAAACTCAAAAAACCCCTAAAACCAATAAGTCAACTAAATCCTTAAAAATGATAAAACTAGTAAAAATCCTTGAACCCCACTAAAAACTCTAAAACACTTTTAATTATAAAAACTTATAAAAACTATAAAAACCATGAAAAACCATAAAAAATAAATATATCCCTAAAAAACAAAAAATCCCTTAAAACCATGAAGAAACCTAAAATCCATCAAACTTCATTGAAATATTAAAAACCATGAAAATATTAAAAACCATAAAAATCCAAAAAAAATATAAAACCTTGATAACACCTAAGAAAAACTTAAAAACCTAAGAATATAAAACTCCTAAATCATAAAAACGATAAAATACCTTAATAACCCTAAAAAACCTAAAATCCTAAAAACCATAAGAACCCATAAAAACCATTAAAAAGCATAAAAACCCATAAAAACCATAAAAAACTAAAAATATAAAAATTATTTAAACCCCTAAAAACCATTTAATCCCCTAAAAACATTAAAGAACTCTCAAAAACCATAAAACCCAAAATTTTCAAAACCCCTAAAAACCCAAAAACAATCAAAGAAAACCTAAAAATCCAAAAAACCTTTAATAACCCCCAAAATCCCTAAAACCTTTAATCCCATGAAAATACAAAAAATTTCATTGAATACAAGAAAAGATAAAACCGAAAAAACCCCTAAACCCATTTGAAAACATTAAAAACCTAAAAACTTTAAAACCCCATTAAACCCTAAAAAAACTCTAAAAAACATAGAAACACATAAAACCTCTAATAGCCTTTCAAACCCATAAAAATAACTAAAAACACTAAGACCAAATAAAAATAATAAAATACCTAGAAATATATAAAATGTAATAAATCCTAAAAACCTAACAAAAACATAAAAATTTAAAAACACTTAAAACAATGAAAACATAAAAACTCTAAATACTCTAAAAACCCCACAGCCCAGAAAACCATAAATACTTTAAAATACCCAAAAAATAAGAAATAGAAAAAACACAAAAAAAAACCCCTTTAACCCCCTAAAAATGCCAAAAACCTCTAAATTTTTTGAAAACCTCAGAACTCAAAAAACCTAATACCCAAGAAAACCATAGAACCCTAAAATACATTAAAATCCATAAAACCCTAAAAACCAAAAATTCCTAAAAATCCATAAAAATCCATAAATATGTAAGAAAATATAAAGTCATTACCAACCCTAAAAAACCATAAATAACCTATAATCACATAAAAACCCTAAAAACATAAAAGATCCTAAAAATCCAAAAAAAACCCAAAAAAAAACAAAATATCCAAAAAATACCTAAAACCCCTAAAACCCTAAAAATACCTAAAAACATAAAACCCCAAAAAGACATTGAAAACACTAAGAAAACTGTAAATACCTAAAAACAAATAAATCTCCAAAAACTCGTAAAAATGATAAAACCCATTAAAAGAACCTCAAACTATAAAACCGATAAATACCTTAAAAACCATTAAATACCTAAACAACCACTAGAAACTGTACAATCCTTTAAAACCCTAAAAACCATACAAAATATCTAAAACCCATAAAACCTAAAAACATAAAGAAGACATTAGAAACCCATAAATCCATAAAACCAATAAAAATCCCTAAAAATCACAAAAAATCCCCAAAACACCTAAAATTATAAAAACCATAAAAACCATGAAAATTCTTAAGAAAAACATAAAAATATAAAATAACTTTAAACCCCTAAAAAACTAAAAAACACTATAAATCGTAAACACCCATAAAACTGTAAAAAACCCTAAATCCCCACAAAATCTATAAAAACCCTAAAATATAAGTAGAATAATGAAAATACCTAATTTTTTTAAAAAATGTTGAAATCCTAAGAACCAGAAAAAATCTAAAGACCCTGTAAAAACCAAACAAAAACATAAAACCCCTAAGAATCCTAAAAAATGTTTAAAACGGAAAAAAACACTTGAACCCGTAAAAAATATAAAACCCAGTATAAACCTTAATAACCATAAAAAACAATAAAATCCCTAAAAACCCCCAAATACTCTAAAAACCCTTTAACCCTATAATATGTTAAAAACTCTAAAAAAATTAAAAACCCTAAAAATATAAAAAAAACCCCTAAAATCTAAAAAATAACATAGATACCCTAAACCCGTAAAAATACTAGAAACCCTCAATGTCCCTATACACCCTTTTAAAAAAATCCAAAAAATCATTAAAATCTCACAAAAATATAAAAACACTAAAAACCATAACAAACCCCATAAAAACCATAAAAACTAAACAAATAAAAACAACCCTAAAACACCTAAAAAACTAAAAACACTTAAAAATCCTAAAAACCAATAAAACCCCTAATGATATTGAAAAAATCTATAAATCCATAAAAATCATAAAAAACTTGAAAACATGAAAATTTAAAAAACCCTTAAATCCATATGAAAACCTTGAAAACGTAAAAACAATTAAAACCCCGAAAAACCTTAATATGTTAAAACCTAAAACCCTAAAGACCCTAAAACCATAAAAGTCCTAAAACCTTTAAAATCATAAAAACCCATAATAACATTAAATCTACAAGAAACTCTAAAAACCATTTCAACCAGTAGAATCATTAAAAAAAAATTAAAATTCGTTAAAACACCTAAAATCTCAAAAAAATGAAAGACCCAAAAAACAGCAAGACCATAAAAATAATAAAAAACCTTATAACACCTCAAAATCTATAAAAACCCTAAAAACTCATAAAAATATTAAAAACCCTTTAAAATCCCTTAAAATGTAAAGAAATCTAAAAACCTTAAAAATCTATAAGAAAACCAGAAAAACCAAAAAACACATAAAACCTTTAAAAACCTAAAAAAAACGAAAACCCCTTAAAACCCTAAAAACCCTAAAAACTCATAATAATTCAAAAAATACCCTATAAATATGAAAAAATATCAAAATCCTAAAACCCCTTAAATCCGCAAATAAAACATTAAAAAACGGAATACACTTAAAACCCTCCAAATGTAAAAAATGCTAAGAACTATTAAACCCCAAAACCCAAAAAATCCAAAATCCATGACAATATATAAAAAACATAAAACATTAAAGTCTATTAAAACAATAAAACCCCGCAAAAATCTCTGAAAACCTGTTACACACCAAAAAAGGAAAAAACCTAAAAAACCATTAAAACCCTAAAAACTCATCTAACCTAAAACCCAAAACAATCATAAAAACACTAAAATCCATAAAAACTGTAAAACCAAAAAACCCTCAAAATCCATAAAAACCATAAAAACAGAAATATCAAAAAAAAAGTTAAAAATTGAAAATTTAGAAGGCCATAATCCCAACAAAATCACTAATAAAACCATAAAAATCCTATTTACACTTAAAAAAGAAACCTAAAAATCTAAACACCCCCAAAAAACCCCAACCCCCCCCCCCAAATACCGTGGAAATCCAATAAAAACACGTAAAAATACCTAAAAAACCAAAAACCATAAAAACATGAAAACCATTAAGAAAACCAAAATTAAATAAAAACATGTTAAACCCTTGAATACCTAAATAATTCTAAAAACCCATAAAGACCCTAAATATCCTTAAAACCCCCTCTAAACCATAAAACCCCCTAAAAACCTTAAAAACTCAAAAGCACCATAAAACACCTTTAATCCCGATAAAAACAGTAAAAACACTATTAAACCCAAATAATTTCTAAAATACTCTAAAAAAATAAAAACCCCAAAAAAAAATTAAAAAACCCTAGAAACACAAAAAAGTAAAAAAACCATGAAAACCTTAAAAATCCCCAAAAACCCTAAAAACCGATAACATCATAAAAAATCCAAAAACTCCCTATAAACATAATAACCATAAAAACCCTAAAACCACAAAAAACCAATAAAACCTAAAAACACATATAACCCCTAGAAACATAAAAATTGATAAAACCCTAAAAACCCTAAAAACCACAAAAGCCATAAAAACTTTAAATCACCACAAAAAATTAAAAACCCATTTGACCCCTAAAACCACTAAAAACAGTAAAACCCAGTTAAACCACTAAAATGATTAAAAACACTAAAATCATTAAAACTAAAAAACCCTAAAACCCAAAAAGCACATGAAAACCCTAAAAACAAAAAAAAATCTGTAAAGCCCTCATAGTCCCTGAAAATCCTAAAAATAAAAAAAATCCTAAAAATCCCTAAAAATACATAAAAATTAAAAAGAACATAAAACCATGATAAAACCTACAAAAAATTTTAAAACCTAAAAACAATTAAAACCCATAAAATCCCTAAAAATTCAAAGAACCCATAAAATATCTAATAACCATAAAAACCATAAATTATTAAAAAAATTAAAAAATCTCTAAAAATGTAAGAAATCCTTGAAAACCCCAAATAATGCTTCAAAACCATAAAAATAATTAAAATTGAAAAAAATATAAAAACACTTTAAACCTTAAAATGAAAAAAGACCATAAAATCCCAAAAAACCCCTAAGAACCATAAAACCATCAGAAATACCTTAAAACCCTAAATTATTTAAATATCCAAAGACCCACATAAAACTATAAAACCCTATAAACACCTAAAAAGGATAAAAAACTGTAAAAACCCATTAAAACGCTAAAAAAATTAAAAAAAAACCTTAAACCCCACCAAACCCACAAACACCCTCAAAATCCATAAAACCAAAAAAACATAAAAATCTCTAAAAATCCCAAAAAATGTAAAAAACCCAATACATATAAAACCATTAAAAACTAAAAACACTTAAACCCCTAAAAACCATAAAAATGCTAAAAACCCAAAACCTCAAAAAACTTAAAAAACAATAAAATCATGAAAATCCATAAAAATAAAAAAAACACGAAAAATACATAAAAACATAAAAAACTAAAACCCAGAAAAACTCTAAGAAAACCATAGATACCTAAAAACACATAAAACCCCTAAAAATCTTAAACCCCCATAAAATCCTAAAATAATTTAAACCCCTAAGAATTCTAAAAAAATGTTTAAAACAGAAAAAATACACTAAAACCTGTAAAAAAATATAATACCAACTATAACACGTAATAATCATTAAAATCAATAAAATCCCTAAAAACCCCAAATACTCTAAAAACCCTTTGACCCTATAAAATGATAAAAACTCTAAAAAAAATTAAAAACCATAAAAATATAAAAAAAACCCTAAAATCGCAAAAAAACATACAAACCAAAAACCCTTAAAAATACTAGAAACCCTCAACTTCCCTATATACCCTTTAAATAAAAAATCCAAAAAATCTTGAAAAGTTCCAAATAAATATAAAAACTCTAAAAACCATAAATACCCCATAGAAAACCATAAAAAACTAACAAAAATCAAAACAACCCTTAAACTCTTAAAAAATACTAAAAACACTTCAAAATCCTAAAAACCCATAAAACCCCTCATGATCTCAAAAAACACTACAAATCAATATAAATAATAAAAAATACCTGAAAACATGAAAATGTAAAAAAAACCCTTAAAACCATATGAAAACCTTAAAAACCTAAAAAAAATTAAAACCCCAAAAAACCATAAAATGTTAAAACCAAAAAACCCTAAAGACCCTAAAAACCCTAAAACCCTAATAACTATTAAAAACATAAAAACCCATAATAACCATAAAACTACAAGAAAATTTAAAAACCATTTCAACCAATAGAATCATTAAAAATAATTAAAATTCCTAAAAACCCCAAAAATCTCAAAACCCCTAAAACCCAAAAAAACCGCCAGACCCAAAAAATACTAAAAAACTTTAAAACGCCTCAAAATATATAAAAACCATAAAAACCCATAAAAATATTAAAAACACCTTAAAATCCATAAAAATTTAAAACATTTTAAAAACCCAAAAAACCACTAAGAAAAACATAAAACCAAAAAACACATAATACCTCTAAAAACCTAAAAAATACTAAAACCCTAAAAAGCAATAAAATTCAAATAATACCCTATAAATATGAAAAACTATAAAAAAACATAAAAACCCCAAAATCCTCAAATAAAACATTAAAAAACTAAAAACACTAAAAACCCTCAAAATCTAAAAAATGCTAAGAATATAAAAACCAAAAACCCAAAAAACCCAAAAAAAACCAAAACCCATGAAAATCAATAAAATCCATAAAACATTAAAGACCATTAAAACACTAAAACCCCACAAAAATATTTAAAAACCTTTTAAAAACCTAAAAATGAAAAAAAACCTAAAAAATCATAAAAACCCTAAAAACTCAACAAAACTAAAACCCCAAAAAATCATAAAAACACTAAAATCCATAAAACTGTAAAACCATAAAACCCTCAAAATACCTAAAAACCATAAAAACCATAAAAACCCTAAAAAATAGTTAAAAATTTAAAATGTAATAGGCCATAAAACCCATAAAAATCACTAATAAAACCATAAAATCTAATTTACACTTAAAAAAAAACCTAAAAAGATTAAAACCCCAAAAAACCTCAAAACCCCCCCAAAAAACCCTGAAAATCCAATAAAAACACATTAAAATACCTAAAAACCAAAAAAACATAAAAACAAGAAAACCACTAAGAAAACCATAATTAAATAAAAACACGTTAAAACCTTGAATACCTAAAGAATTATAAAAACCCATAAAGACCATAAATATCCTAAAAAACCCCTCCAAACCATAAAACCCCCTAAAAACCTTAAAAACACAAAAGCACCATAAAACATCTATAACCCCTATAAAACACTAAAAACTATTTCTAACCCATATAAATTCTAAAAAACTATAAAAAATAAAAACCCGATTAAAATAAAGAACCCTAGAAAAACAAAAAAGTATAAAAAACCTTGAAAACGGTAAAAATCCCCAAAAACCCTAAAAACCCATAACATCATAAAAAATCCTATAAATCTCTATAAACCTTATAACCCTAAACACCCTAAAACCCCAAAAAACTAAAAAAACCGAAAAACACATATAACCCCTAAAAACATAAAAAATGATAAAACCCTAAATACCCTAAAAACCAAAAAAACCATACAAACATTAAATCACCATAAAAAATTAAAAACCCATAAAACCCCTAAAACCACTAAAAACACTAAAACCCAGTTAAACCCCTAAAACGATTAAAAACAATAAAATCATTAAAACTAAAAAACCCTAAAACCCAAAAAATCACATAAAAACCCTAAACAAAATCTCTAAAGCCCTCATAGTCCCTGAAAATCCTAAAGATAAAAATATTTCTAAAAATCATTAAAAATACCAAAAAATTTAAAAGACCATAAAACCATGATAAAATCTAAGAAAACATTTAACACCTAAAAACAATTAAAACCCTTAAAAATCTAAAGAACCCTTAAAATATCTAATAACCATAAAACACCATAACTTCCTAAAAAAATTCAAAAAATTCCTAAAAATGTAAGAAAGCCTTGAACACCCCAAATAATGCTTTAAAATCATAAAAATAATTAAAATTACAAAAAAATATAAAAACACCTAAAACCCTAAAATGCCAAAAGACCATAAAATCCCAAAAAACCCCCTAAAAACCATAAAACCCTCAGAAATACCTTAAAACCATAAATTAGTTAAATATACATAGAACCACATAAAACTATAAAACCCTATAAACACCTTAAAATGATAAAAAATTGTAAAAAACCGTTAACACCCTAAAAAAATCAGAAATACCATAAACCACCCCAAACCCACAAACACCCTCAAAACCCTCAAAATCCATAAAACCAAAAAATCCAATAAAATATTTATAATCCCAAAAAATGTAAAAACCCCTAATACATATAAAACCCTTAAAACTTAAAAACACTTAAACCCCTAAAAACCATAAAAATGCTAAAAACCCAAAACCTCAAAACCTTATAAATCACTAAAACCTTGAAAAGCCATAAAAATAAAAAAACATGAAAAATCCCTAAAAACATAAAACAACTAAAACCAAAAAAAACTCTAAGAAAACCATAAATACCTAAAAACACATAAAACCCCTAAAAATCTAAAAACTCCATAAAAACCTATAAAAAAACCAAAACCCCTAAGAATCCTAAAAAATGTTTAAAACCGAAAAGACACTAAAACCCGTAAAAAATATAATACCCAGAATAACCCGTAATAACCATAAAAATCAATAAAAACCATAAAAACCCCCAAATACTCTAAAAACCCTTTAACCCTATAAAATTTTAATAACTCTAAAAAAATTAAATACCCTAAAAATATCAAAAAAAACCCATAAAATCTCAAAAAAATATATAGAAACCCTAAACCCTTAAAAATCCTAGAAACCCTCAAAGTCCCTATACACCCTTTTATCAAAAAATCCAAAAAATCCTAAAAAGTTACAAAAAAAATATAAATACACTAAAAACCATAAAAACCCCCACAGAAAACCATAAAAAACTAAAAAAATTCAAAACAACCCTAAAACAACTAAAAAATACTAAACAAAACTTCAAAATCCTAAAATCCCATAAAACCCCTCATGATCTCAAAAAACCCTATAAATCTATAAAAATCATAAAAAATACCTGAAAACATGAAAATGTAAAAAACCCTAAAAACCATATGAAAACCTTATAAACCTAAAAACAATTAAATCCCCCAAAAACCTTAAAATGTTAAAACCTAAAAACCATAAGGACCCTAAAAACCCTAAAACCCCTAAAACCCATAAAAAACATAAAAACCCCATAATAACCCTAAAACTACAAGAAAATATAAAAACCATTTCAACCAATAGAATCATTAAAAAATTAAAAGTCCTTAAAATCACTAAAATCTCAAAAAGCCCTAAAACCCAAAAAACTGCAAGACCCTAAAAATACTAAAAAACCTTAAAACGCCTCAAAATCTATAAAAACCATAAAAACCCAGAAAATATTAAAAACCTCTTAAAATCCCTTAAAATTTAAAACACTCCTACAACCCTAAAAACCACTAAGAAAACCATAAAAACCAAAAAACACATAAAACCTCTAAAATCCTAAAAAATACGAAAACCCCTAAAAACCCTAAAAACCCTAAAAACCCATAAAAATTCAAAAAATACCCTATAAATATGAAAAATTATAAAAAAATACTAAAAACCAAAAAATCCTCAAATAAAAAAAATAAAAAACTAAAAAAACATAAAACCCTCAAAATCTAAAAAATCCTAAGAACTATAAAACCCAATAACCCAAAAAACCCAAAGACCATGAAAATCAATAAAAACATTAAAACAATAAAGACCATTAAAACACTAAAAACCCAAAAAAAATCTCTAAAAACCTGTTAAAAACCTAGAAATGAAAAAAACCTAAAAAACCTTCAAAACCCTAAAAACTAAACAAACCTAAACCCCCAAAAATCATAAAAAACACTAAAATCCATATAAACTATAAAACCATAAATCCCTCAAAATCTCTAAAACCCATAAAAACCATAAAAATCCTAAAAAATAATTAAAAATTTAAAATGTAAAAGGCCATAAAATCCATAACAATCTCTAATAAAACCATAAAATCCTATTTACACTTAAAAAACAAACCTGAAAAGGCTAACCCCCCCCCCCCCCCAAACCCCAAAAAAACCCCCCAAAAAACCCTGGAAATCCAATAAAAACACCTAAAAATACCTAAAAACCAAAAAACCATAAAAATAAGAAAAAAACTAATAAAAAATTAATTAAATAAAAACACATTAAACCCTTGAATACCTAAAGAATTCTAAAAACCCCAAAAGAACCTAAATATCCTAAAAACCCCCTCCAAACCATAAAACCCCCTAAAACATTAAAAACTAAAAAGCACCATAAAACACATATTAAACCTATAAAACACTAAAAACACTTTTAAATCCATATATATTCTAAAAAACTATAAAAAACAAAAACCCTAAAAAAATAAAAAACCCTAGAAACCCAAAAAATTAAAAAAAAACCCTGAAAACCTTATAAATCCCCATAAATCCTAAAAACCCCTAACATCATAAAAAATCCCCAAAATCCCTATAAACATTATAAACCTAAAAACCCTAAAACCCCAAAAAACACATAAAATCTAAAAAAACATATAATGCCTAAAAACATAAAAAATGAAAAAACCCTAATAACCCAAAAAACCATAAAAACATTAAATCACCATAAAAAATTAAAATCCCATAAAACCCCTAAAACCACTAAAAACACTAAAACCCCGTTAAACCCATAAAATTATTAAAAACACTAAAATCATTAAAACTAAAAACCCTAAAACCCAAAAAAGCACATAAAAATCCTAAAAATAAAAAATCTCTAAATCCCTCATAGTCCCTAAAAATCCTAAAAATAAAAATAATCATAAAAATCGCTGAATATCGATAAACATGTAAAAGACAATAGAACCATGATTAAATATAATAAAACAATTAAAAACTAAAAACAATTAAAACCCATAAAACCCCTAAAAATCTAAAAAAACCTTAAAATATCTAAAAACCATAAAAATATAAATTCCTAAAAAATTACAAAAAATCTGTAAAATTGTATGAAAGCCTTGAAAACCACAAATAATGCTTTAAAACCAGAAAAATAATTAAAATTTCCAAAAAAAATATAAAAACACCTAAAACCCTAAAATGCCAAAAGACCATAAAATCCCAAAAAACCCTTAAGAACCATAAAACCCTCCGATATACCATAAAACCATAAAATAGTTAAATATCCACAGAACCACAAAAAACTATAAAAACCAATAAAAACCTAAAAATGATAAAAAAAACTTTAAAAAACCATTAAAACCCTCAAAAAAATAAAAAAAACCTTAAACCCCCCCCCCCCCCAACACAAAAACACCCTCAAACCCCTCAAAATCGGTAAAAACCCGAAAAAACCAAAAAATATATAAAAATATCAAAAAATGTAAAAACTCCTAATATATATAAAACCCTTAAACCTAAAAACACTTAAGCCCCTAAAAACCATAAAAATTCTTAAAAACTAAACCTCAAAAAACCTTAAAAATCAATAAAACCTTGAAAAGTCATAAAAAACATAAAAATTCCCCAAAAACAAAAAACACCTAAAACCTAGAAAATCACTAAGAAAACCATAAATACCTAAAAAACATAAAACCAATAAAAATAATAATATTCTAAAAACCCTAAAAGATACTGAAACCCACTTAAAACCATAAAACACCTTAAAACTATTTAGACCCCTAAAAACCCATTCAAACCCTGAAAACTCTAAAAATTATAAAACCCTTTAAACCGTAAAAGTGTTTAAAAAACTCCAAAAAACGTAAGACCCCTAAAAATTCAACCCCCCCCCCAAACCAAAAAACCCGTAAAATCCCAGAAACACTTCAAAATCATTTAAAACCCTAAATACCCAAAGAAAAGACCTAAAAATCATAAAAAACATTAAAATAATTAATCCTATAAAAACCTAAAAAACACTAGAAACCCTAATAATAATAAAAACACTAAAACTCATTCAAATACCTATAACCCATAAAAAACTCTAGAAATACAAAAAATCACTAAAATCCCTAAAAACATAAAAAACAAAAAAATCTCTAAAAACCCTAAAAAAACCTTATAACCCAAAACACTTAAAAACCACTCAAAAACCCAAAAAATATATAACACACAAAAACCCCAAAAACCAAAAAACCCTCATATTCCCAAAAAACATTAAAAATCATAAAAAACCTAAATGATCCCTAAAAATACGTAAAAACTAAAAAATCCTCAGAAATCAAATAAATCCTTAAACCCCAAAAAACAGTCAATAACCCTAAAAACCAAAAATTATATAAAAAAACTAAAAACCCTAAAACCCCTAAAAAGGACCCTAAAACCCACAAAACCCCCTCAAAATAAAAAAAGCACATAAAAACTTAAACGACCAAAACTAGTACAAAATCGAAAAACTCTTCAAAAACATTAAAACATTAAGAAATTCTAAAAAAGTTTAAAACCACTAAAAACTCAACAAAAACCCTAAAACCCAAAAAAATGAAGACCCTAAAAACCGTCAAAATCATTAAAACTAAAAAAACCATAAAAATTAAAAAAATCCCTAAAAATAAAAAAATATGTAAAAAACAATGTAAAATGAAAGAAAACCGTAAACCCCTAAAAACTTTTAAGACACCTAAAATCCTAAAAATACACTAAAAACCTAAAAATGTAAAAACGTTAAAACCATAAGCCCCTAAAAACATTAAAAACCATAAACACTATAAATATATACTGAAAAATCTAAAAAACCATTAAAAACCCTGGAAAAAATTTAAGACACAATAAAAACACAAAAAATCAAGAAACAAATGAACCTAAAAACCAAAAAAACGATAAAAACCCTTAAAACCCACAAAATCTCTAAAAAACCAAATTCCCATAAAAATAATAAAAAGTCCATAAAAATGAATAAAAACATTTAAAAGCATAAAAACAATGAAAAACCCTAAGAAAATCAAAGAAATATAAAAACAATTATAACCTATGAAAACATAAAAAATGATAAAATAATTAAAAAACAATAAACCCTAAAAACATTAAAAATACCCAAAAACAAAAAAATGATAAATATCCATAAAAATAAATAATTACATAAATATCCATAAGAACCCTGAAAACCCCTAATAAAACTATAAAAACCATAAAACACTTTAAAAACTTAAAAAACACTTGAATCTCTAAAAGACCCTAAAACCATAAAACCCCTAAAATCTATAAAACCCGTAAAAACCTTAAATACCACAAAACCCAAATAAAAAACTAAATATGACTACAAACTATAATCCCCCTTTAATAAAAAAAATATTAAAAAATAAATAAACCATAAAACCAAAAAAACTCAAAAAAAAACCTGACTACCCAAAAAACCAAATAACACTAAAAATCATCAAAATCTCAAAAAATGCTTAATACCCATAAAATCCTAAAAATACCAAAATATAAAACACCCCAAAACTAAATAAACCCCTCAAAATCACTACAAAACCTAAAAAACCAAACAAAATACCCAAAAATATAAAAACCCCTAAAAACCTTGAAAACACTAAATAAAACATTAAAAACCTATAAACACTTCAAACCCCAAAAAACATAAAAAACACTCAGAACCCTAAGAACCCTAAAACCCCTCAAAATCACTAAAAACCCTAAAACCCCTAAAATTTATACAAATCCATTAAATTCCATAAAAAATGAACAAACTTAACTACCTAGAAAAACCCTAAGAAAACCTTTAAAACATAAAAACACATAAAACCCCTAAAAACCTAAAAATGATACAACCCCTAAAAATCCTAAAATACATTAAAAATCCCAAACCCTCTAAAAACCCATAACAACCATAAAACACCCCAAAACTCTAAAACCTATTTAAACCTCTAAAAACAATAAAAATATAAAAAAAACCAAAAAAACATAAAATCATAAAAAACCCTGAACCCTAAAAACCCAATAAAATACTAAAATCCACCTAAAATCCATAAAAACCATAAAACCCATAAATATCCTAAAACCCATGAAAATTATGAAATGCATATAATCCCCAAACCCTAAAAACTCTAAGAAATCATTAAAAATGTATAAACACTTAAAAACCCTAAAACATCAAAATTCTAAAGATCCTAAAATGCACTAAAAACTCTAAAAACACTAAAACCATAAAAAACCAAAAACCACTAAAAACATAAAAACTTGAAAACCCAAAAAATCGCTAAAAAAAGAAAAACCTAGAAAACCCAGAAGAAAATCTTAAAAACCTAAAAACACTAAAACCCCTACAAACCTAAATAACATAAAAAATATAAAAACAATAAAAAGATCGTAAAACACCGAAAACCCCATAAAACCATAAAACCCATAGAAAACTAAAAAACTCTGAAAACACATAAAAACCCTAAAAACCAATAAAAACTTAAATAATTCTCAAAACCCTTAAAATGATAAAGAAACTTATAAAACATATATCCCCTAAAACACTCATAAAACCGCTAAAAACATAAAAATAAAAAACCATAAAACACTAAAAACACATAAAATCCTCAAAATACATAAAAAGAAAAAAACCATACAAATCCTAAAAGATCCCTAAAAATCCACTAAATTGTAAAAAAATGATGAAAACACTAAGAAAACATTAAAAAATTAAAGTCACTTAAAACCCTTAAAACATAAATTACTAAAAAAACTAAAAAACCCTAGAAACCCCAAACCCCTCAAAATCCCAAAAAAATCTAAAAAATCAAAAAATCCTAATATGGCCCTAAAAATCCCTAGAAATGTAAAAAAACATAAAAATTCTAAAAACCGCAATGAATAAAACCCTAAAACACTTAGAACCCTAAAAACCTAAAAATGGAAAAATCCACAAAATAACCTAAACACCCAAAAACTCCTTAAACAAAATAAAACACCTAAAAACCATAAAAACCATTAAACTATAAATATCCTAAAAAAATCACTAGAAACTATAAAACCCCATAAAACCCCAAAAAGCATTAAAAACCTATAAAAATCATTAACACCATAAAAACCCAAAAAACCCAAAAAACCCAAACAACCCAAACAAACCAAGAAACCCATAAGGACCCATAAAAATCCCAAAAAAATCCTAATGACCCATAAAAATCCCAAAGAACCCCAAAAACCTAAAAAGGTAAAAAAAGCCTTAAATCCCTAAAAACCCATTAGAAAAACACAAAAACACAAAAACACTTAAAACCCCAAAAAATATTAAAACCCCCTGAAATACTAAACCCCTCAAAATCCCTAAAACCCCTAAAAATAAGGAAAATCCTAAGAATTCTCTAAAAATTCCTAAAATGTAAAAACCATAAAAAACTTGAAATACCGACGAAATACTTAAAAACCTAAATGAAATTAAAACCCCCAATACCATAAAAAATGCTAAAACCCCTAAAAATTCTAAAAAGTTCCAAAAAACCAAAAAACACTTAAAATTCATAAAACCACTAAAACCTTAAAAAACCATAAAAACATTAAAACTATTAAAAAATATAAAAATAATTTATAAATAAAAAAACATTAAATAATTTCAAAAACATTAAAACCCATAATATATAAAAAAACACTAAAATCTTAAGAAAATAATAGAGACTCTAAAAACCCAAAAAAAATCACAAAAAATCCTCAAAACCATTAAAACCCATATAAAAACGTAAAATTTTTAGAAAACCCTTAAAACCCCCAAAACATGTATAGTATGCTAAAACCCTTGAAAAACCTAAAAAACTAAAAACCCTAAACACATTTGAAACCCCTAAAATGATATCAAACCTAAATACAGTAAAACACCTAAAAAACAAACACCCCTTAAATTTTTAAAAACCCTAAAACCCATAAAATTTTTTTAAAGGGACAAAATCCATAAAAATGTTAAAATATCTAACAAGCCTAAGAAATACTAAAAAACCTAAAACCAATTTAAATTCCCCAAAACCTAAAACAACCATTAAAACGCATAAAAAGACCCAAAACCCCTAAAAACCCCTAAAATCCCAAAAACCCCCATAAAAACCTTAAAACCCACTAATATCAATAAAAACCATTTATATGCATGAAAATTAAAAAAAAACTGAAAACCCTTAAAATACCTAAAAACTCAAAAAACCATAAATATCCTAAAAAACCCATAAAACAGTTAAATGTTTCAAAATCCCTATAAACCCTAAAAATAAATAAAAAACCTAAAAAACCTAAAACCCCCAAAGAAAATATTAATACTTAAAAATACATAAAACCCATAAAAAAATCTAAAAACCCTTAAAATCCTAAAAAGAGACAAAAAACACATAAAAACTTCTAAAAACCTAAAAACCCCAAAAACCAATAAAATCACTAAAACCACATAAAAACTTATTAAAACGCAAAAAAACTAAAAAATCCTGTTAAACCCTTAAAAACTTAAAAAAAATTAAAAACATAAAAAATACGAAAACCCAAAACCCCCTTAAAACCTAAAAACCCATAATAACCCTAAAAATCATAACCCCCCCCCCCAATAAACCCTAAAAATCCATAATAAATAGTAAAAACCATAAAAATCCTAAAAAGACCCTAATAATCCCAAAAAACATAAAAAACCTAAAAACACATAAAACCCCTAAAAAACCTAAAAGCAATAAAAATTATAAAAATACAAAAACCCTAAAGACATTAAAAACCCTAGAACCCATTTAAATCGTATAAATCCCTAAAAATACCTAAAAATGTAAAAACCCCTTAGAACCCGGAAAATTGAAAACATACTCTTAGAATCCTAAAAACACTTAAAACACCTAGAAAACCTAAAAACACTAAAATCCCTAAAACCTACTAAAATGTCCCTACAACCAAAAACCCCCTAAAAACCATAAAAATCACGAAAACCCCTTTAAAAATAAAAAACCCAAAAAAATCCAAAAATCTAAAAACAAATTAAACCCTTATGACGTTAAAAATCTATAAAAGCATAAAAATCCTATAAAATAAAAAACCCAAAAAAAACAATAAAAACCTTAATAACCTTCAAAAACCCAAAACCATTCCAAATCCTTAAAACCCCTAAAAACCATAAAAACCTTAAAAATCACTATAAATTTTCCAAAAACATAAAAACCCTAACAAAACTAAGAAAACCATAAAAAACAATTTAATCCCCTAAAATCTTAAAAATTCTAAAAATCCAAAATTAATCTAAATACCCCGAATAACCCGAAAAAACCTCGAAATCCCTAAAATCCCAAAAAAAACAATTAAAATAATAAAAAATCACTAAAAATGTTAAAAAAATGAAAAAATCATAAAACCTAAAAACCCCCAAAGTAAAACTAAAAAAACACAAAGTAAAAAAAAACCCTAATATCATAAAAAACGGTAAAATCTCTAAAACTGTAAAACCCCCTAAAAACCATATGACCTGAAAACCATAAAAAAAACATAAAACCTATAAAAACCCAAAAATCCACTAATGACCCTAAAAACCCTTTAAACCTCTAAAAATAGTAAACAACTCTTAAAATCCTTATAAAAAAAATATAAAAACCAACAAATCCTGAAAAAACATAAAACCACTAAAAACACTAAACCCCCTAAAAACCTAGAAAATAGTAAAAAGAAAAAAAATCCTAAAAAATCACTAAAAACATAAAAAGACTAAAAACCCTAACAAACCCGAATAAAACTTAAAAAATATAAAAATACTTAAATATCCTAAAAAACTAAATGAATGCTAAAGACCCTAAAAACCTCTCAAAACTCCAAAAAACCCTAAAAACCATTAAATTCCTAAAAACCTAAAAACAATAAAAATAATAAATATCCCTCAAAATCCCTAAATCTTAAAAAATCATTAAACCCTTGAAAACCCCTAAGAAAACCTTAAAAACCAAAAAACAATTACAACCCCAAAATGTTTAAAAAACCCTAAAAACATAAAACCCCAGAAAAACCGTAAAAACACAAAAAACCCAAAAAACACTAAAACCACTAAAAAACATTTAGATACCTAAAAAGATAAAATACACTAAAAAACATAAAAACCCTAAAATAATCCAAAAGGCTCTAAAATTTCAAAATAAACCATAAAAATTTTATAACCCTAAAAAACCCTAAAAACCTCAATATCCCTAAAAACCCCAAAAACCATAAAAACACAATAAAATCCAAAAATATTCCTACAAACATAAAAAACAATAAAAATATAAAAAAACATAGGAAAACCATAAAAAATGAACCACTAAACACCCATAAAAACCATAAAACACTAAAAACCCTAAAAACACTAAACACCCTAAACCCCTAAACCCCCTGAAAATCCATAAAAGTCCTAAAACCAATAAAAATCCAAAAAATCCTTTATAACACTTAAAACATAAAAAAAACCAAGAAAACCCCCAATAAAACCATAAAAACTTAAAAAAACACAAACCCACTAAAAAACCTAAAAGCTATAAAAACACTAAAAACCCCAATCCCTTAAAAACAAATTATCCCTAAAAAATATTATAACACTAAAAACCCTTAAAATCCCCTAGAAATGTAAAAACATTAAATCCCTAAAGTACCCTAACAAATCATGAAACCCCTAAAAACCTAAAAAACACTAAAAACACTAAAAACATAAAAATCTAAAAAACATTCAAAATCCCTAAAAACAGGAAATAACCATAAAAATACTAAAAAGTACATAAAAATCACAAATATGTCAAAAACCCTAAAACCCAGAAATCCTGTAAGTACTCCATTAAAACCTAAGAACACTCAAAACCACTAAAAAACTAAAAAAATGCTAAAACCATAAAAACCCTAAAATACCCTAAAAACTATAAAACACCAGAAAATCTTAAAACATTTAAAACAAATAAATACCTTAAAACCCGCTAAAGACATTAAAATTCCTCAAAACCACTAAAAACGTAAAAAAACTCCATGAAAATTAATAACTGTAAAAAATAAAAATTACATAAACCCCCAAAAAACCCAAAAAACCCAAAAAAATCATAAAACCCATCAAAATCTCTAAAATACCATAAAAATGCTAAAAAATCCCTCAAAAGCCTTAAAATGTGAAATGACCCTAAAACCATGAAAACCCCTATGAAAATTTTAAAAACATAATGAAACTAAAACCCATAAAAATGTTAAAACCATATAAAACACTAAAAACACTAAAATCCTTCAAAATCCCTAAATACCCTAAAAAACCATGAAAATACTAAAAAATCCCTAAAATCCCTAAATATATAAATCCCCCAAAAAAACTAATAAACCACTAAAAATTCTAAAAATCCTTTAATCCCATATAAATATTAATACTATAATAACCTTAAAAACCCTAAAAACAAAAAAAAACAAATATCTAGAATAACTATAAAACCCAAAAAAACCAAAACCCCTCAAAATCTAAAAAACCATAAAAACCATAAAAAACCCTTAAAATTACCTAAAATGTAAGAAACTCTAAAACCCAGAAAAACATTAACTAACCCTTAAAATCCTAAATATGCTTAAAACCCCCAAAAACCCAAAAATTCCAAAAAACATAAAAAACCCTAAAAACCTAAAAACCATAAAATCCCAAAATGCCATAAAAACCCTAAAAACACAAAAATATCTATAGATCCCTAAAAAAGTAAAAACCCGTAAACTCCTAAAAATACTAAGACGACATTAAATACCTAAAAACACTTAAAACCACAATAACCCTAAAATTATAAAAACCACAAAGACCTAAAAACATCCGAAAAATCATAAAAACCATACAAACCTCAAATGACCCTAAAAATCCCTAAAACCAGAAAACCCCCTAAAACTATAAAAAACCTAAAAACCATAAACACCCAAAGAACTAATAAAATCTAAAAATACACATTAAAACCCTAAATACATTAAAAAACATGAAAACCATAGAAACCACAAAAAACTAATAAACACTAAAACCCCAAATAAATCATAAAACATAAAAATCCAAAACAAAATGATAAAGACCATAAAAATTGAAACAAATCCCTAAAAATCCCAAATAAATTTAATAAACCTTAAATTTTTTAAAACTCTTAGAAAACCATAAAAATATTAAAATATTTTAAACCCTTAAAAGCCTAATTTTTTTTTGAAAAACCACAATGAACCAAAAACCCCCCAAAACCCCTAAAACCCCTAATAACATAACGATCTATAAAAACCCAGAAAACCCCTATGAAAACATTAAAAACCTAAAAACACTTAAAACCCCTAAAAATATAAAAGATCCAAAAACCCCAAAAAACCCTAAAAAATCCCTAAATACCAAAAAACCCACAAAACCAATAAAAACCAATAAATTCCTTCAAAAATCAACGAAACGTGAAACCCCAAAAACTCACTAAAAATTATAACTCACCTTTATACCTCTAAAAACCTTATAAAACTTTAAAACCCTTAAAATCCAAAAAATAAGGAATCCATAAAAACCCAAAAATACCAAAAAAACCAAAAAAAACCCTTAAAAACCCTAAAACCCCTCAAAACCCCTAAATACACAAAAACCCATAGAAATATGAAAAAATCACAAAAAAATACATAAAAATGTAAAGAAACCTAAAAATATGGAAAAATTTGAAGAAGCCATTAAAAACCTAAAAACACTTAAAACCCTGAAAAAACTATAAAATGCTAAAAGTCCTAAAAAGATGTAATAACCTAAAATACCTCAAAATCCCTAAAACTGTAAGAAAATCATAAAAAATAATTAAAAACCATAAAAACATAAAAAAACTCTAAAAACCCAAAAAAACCCAATCAAAACCATCCAAAAAATGAAAACAATTTAAAACTCAAAAAACCTAAAAATGATCAAAAACCCTAAAAAATCAAAAAATTCCCTAAAATTCTAAAAACCCATAAAAACCATAAAACTCCTAAAAACATAAAAATCCCTAAAACCCAAAAAAAACTATAAAACCCACTAAAAAATCAAAATTACATTTAAACTAATAAAAACATCAAAAACTATAAAAAACCTTGAAACCCTAAAAAATTAAAGAAACTCTTAAAAACCCAAAAAAAATTAATATAAACCCAGAAAAACCCTAAAATCCTTAAAATCCTTTTAAACCAAAAGAATCCTAAGAAAACTCGCAAAATCCATAAAATGTAAAAAACGATAAATTCCATGAAAACTACTAAGAAAACCATAAAAAACTAAAAAAACTTCAAACCCCTAAAACATAAAATATGGTAAACCTATAAAAACCCCTAAAAACATAAAATCAATAAACCCATAAAACATTAAAAACATTAAATACACCATAAAACCCAATAAATAACCAAAATACTAGTAAAAAATCTAAAAACCATTAAACCCCAAAAATTATTTTAAAATTTTAAAAAACCTTAAACCCCATAAAAAGATTTAAAAATACCCAAGAAATAATGAAACCCTAAAAACAATGAAAACCATAAAACCCCTCAAAATAACTAAAATCCACAAAAATAATGAAAATCCTAAAAACTATTAAAAATCCCTAAAAACATAAGAATATCCTAAAAACCATGAAAACAAAAATAAACATTGAAATCCTAAAAACAATAAAAATCCTTCAAATCCAAAAACCCCCAATTCTCTAAAAATCCACAAAATCCCTAAAAATATCAACAAAAAAACCCCCAAAATCTCCAGAAATACTATGAAAACCATAAAAATATAAAAATAATTAAAATACCCAAAAAAAGTTAAAAACCTAAAAGAAAAATATACAGATAATAAAAACCCATAAAAACCTTAAAAACCTAAAAAACATAAAAATTATTAACAAAATTAACAACCCTATAAACCAATAAAAATGTTAAAATACTCTAAAAACATTAAAAACCTAAAAACTAAAAAAACTATCTTACCCCTAAATTTACATTAAAACCCAAAAAAATTAAAAACCCCTCAAATTACCTAAAACCCTAAACAATCATAAAAATACTAAAACTAGTAAAACTTCCCTAAAAATTCCCAAAAAACATAAAAAATCCATAAAACCCTAAGAAAACCTTAAAAACCAAATAAAACACTTAAAATCCTTAAAAATCCTAGAAGACACCAAAAAACCTAAAACCTTAAAACCTGTGAAAATCTCTAAAATCCTAAAAACCATAAAAACACTAAAGAACCAAAAAATTCTCACAAATAATATTAAAATCTTAAAAAACACTAAAAACTCTAATAAAACCTTCAAACAAATCAAAAACACTTAAAACCCATAAAAATAAATAAGAATAAAAATTATAAATCACCATAAAACCAAAAAATCCCTAAAAACCATAAAAACCCCTAAAAACCAAAAATACACTAAATCCCCATAAAAACCCTAAAAACACACTAAAAGCTATAAAAATCATTTAAACCAAGAAAATTGTTTTAAAATTCCAATAAACATAAAATTCCTAATAATCTCAAAAACATCTAAAACCCTAAAAAACCCCATAAAAACCTTAAAAACCAGAATACCCCTCAAAATCATTAAAAACCCTAAAAACTATAAAAATCTTGAAAATACCTAAAAATACCTAAAAAATAAATATCATGAAAACCCGTAAAAAACCTAAAAACCTAAAACACTTAAAACACGTAAAAACCTACAAATTATAAAAACTTAAAAAAACCTAAAAACCAAAAAAACTGTTAACAAACTTAAAAAACCCCATTTAAACCCAAAAAACCAGTAAAAATTCTAAAACCCTGTTAAACCTATAAAAATCAATTAAAAACTGTGAAAAAACATAAAAAACATTAAAATTTAAAAAAACAAAAAAATTACAGAACAACCATAAAACCCCTAAAAACCCTAAAACTCCTAAAAAACCACAAAATTCTAAAAACCCCTAAAAAGAAAAAAAATCTTAATATCCCTAAATATCCCATAAAAATTAAAAACCCTTAAAACACTATGAAAATCATAAAAACCTAAAAAAACATAAATCCCCTAAATACTAAAAACTCTAAAAAATTAAAAACCCTAAAATATCTTAAGCACGAACCCCCCCCCCCCCCCAAATCCCAAAAAACAGTACAAACTATAAAAATCCTAAAAATCATTAAAAATGACTAAAATCCTAAAAAACCCCTAAAAACCCTGAAAACCCCTTATTAAAACAGAGAAACCTAAAAACAGTTATATCCCCTAACAAACCTAAAAATTATAAAACTCTAAAAGAGCCTAAAGCAACCATAGAAACCCTAAAAGATCCACAAAAATGTTAAAATAACCTTAAAAGACATAAAATCCCATAAAAATTCCATAAACCACAAAAAATATAAAAAACCTTTAAACTCCTAAAAATATATAAATCATTGATAACATAAAAACAATAAAAAATAAAAAACACAAAAAAACCATAAAAACATTTAAAATTCCTAAACACCCACAAAAATGATTCAAATACAAAAAATAATAAAAAACCCTAAAAATATAAAAAACCTAATAAATAAATAAAAATATTCAAACACTTAAAACTCCTAAAAACATAAAAAACTATAAAATGCCTTTCATACCCTAAAAACACTTAGAAACATAAAATGCCATAAAATCCATAAAAACCATAAAACCCCCAAAACCCATAATAACTCCAAAAAAGAACTAAAATCTCTAAAAACCTATCATACCCCTAAAGATGTTGAAAAACTATAAAATATCATTAAAAATATAAAAACTAAAAACACACCTAAAACCTCTAAATAAGAAAACCCTAAAACCTTAACAAAACCCTAAATCCCCTTAAAACCCTCAAATCCCTAAAAACCCTAAAACCAAAAAAAAAACAAAAAAAAATCCCTAAAAATGTTAAAAACTGTAACACACTGAAAACCACTAAGAAAGGATAAAAATATTTTAAACACTAATAACCCCTAACAATCTAAAAATGCTAAAAACCCTAAAAAACATAGAAATACTTAAAATCCCTATAAACCCTAAAACCCGTAAAAACACTAAAGAAATCCCAAAAAAACCTTAAAATTATAGAGAACCCGAAAAAACCAAAAAAACGCTAAGAAAATATTGAAATCCTAGGTGGACGATGAAACCAATGAGGCTGAATCTTAGCTTGCCCATTGCCAACTTCTGAACCAGCAACAACATGAGCCCTCCAGGGAAGAATTGCCACTTACATCAAAACTGTATGACCTTATTTTGTTAAAAGAGAGGCTGATAAGGAATCACGTCAATGTGACATGGCTTAAAGAAGGAGATAAGAACACCAAATTCTTCCACCGTCTTCAAAAGGAGAAAAAGGCAAAGAAAGTTCTTAGTGTTGTCCGGGTAAATGGATCCCTCTTTACAGAAGAGCATGATATAGCTAGGGTGGTGGTGGATTATTTTCAGGATCTATATACAGAATCTTGAACATCGATGACTTTCCATCTTATAGATTCCATTGTACCGTGTAACTTGCACCTGACTACTATTCCCTCTGCTGATGAAATAAAAAATGTTCTTTTTTCACTCAACATGGACAGCGCAGTGGGTCCTGATGGCTTCAGCAATAAATTCTTCACGGTTTTCTATGATATTTTTCACGTTGAGGTATCTTCTGTGATAAAGGACTTCTTCAGGACTACATCTATACCATATGGGGCCAACACTAACTTTATTTCCTTGCTTCTGAAGCTGGAGAATGCGATTGACATCAAGGATTTTCTCCTAGTTTCCCTTGTGAATACTATCCCAGAGGTCATCAGCAAAATCATTGTTACCAGGTTTTCAATGATCATCAATGATATTATAACTCCAAATCAGTTTGTATTTGTTGCAGGAAGGAATATTTAGTGTTTTTTATACATTTCCTCAGAGGGAGTTAATTTTATACGTAGGAAAACCAGATATGGGAGCTTTGCTATAAATCTTGACATTTCCAAATCTTTTAAAACAATTAGATGGAGTTTTATCTTTGATATCCATGGAAAATATGGTTTCTCTGAAAACTTCATCAAGATTATGAAATCTATCCTAAAGAGTGCAAGAATGTCTATCATGAGAAATGAATCTCTAAAGGGTTTTTTCACTGCTCTCGGGGAGTCCGGTAGGGGGACCCCTTATCAAGACTTATTTTCTCCATTGTTGAGGATTATTTAAGTCATTGTCTCATTAGCTTGGTTAACTATGGATTATTCACACATATTAAAGAAAGAAAGGATATTCATGTACCATCTCACCTACTCTATGATGATGAAATAATTATTTTTGGGGAGGAAAACTGTACAACACTTATTTCAATCAAGAAGATCTTCCAGCATTATGAGGAGGCAGCAGGGCAATCCATTAGCTGGAGTAAATCATTAATCATATTTGGAAAAGGAATATCCATTTCTAGGAAGATAAGATATCCCCATATTATGGGTGTAAAGAGGAATACCCTTCCATTTACGTACCTCGGGGTTCCTCTCTTTTGAGGTAAGCCTAGGTGTTCTCATTGTGAATCGATTTCAGCAAGAGCCATCAACCAGCTCTCCAGGTGGAAGGGTAAATCTTTGTCACAAGGAAGAAGGGTTTGTCTGATCAATTCGGTATTAATTCACATATTGGTGTGTGCCTTCTCGTTTTACAGGTGTCCTGTCATCTTGCTTAAGAAAATGTAAGAGAAAATAAGAATCTTTATGTGGATGAGAAGCATAAAAGTAACGAATCTTGTCACAGTGGCTTGGAAAACATGCACTGAACCAATTAACATGGGCGGTCTTGGTATCAAGGACTTGAGGAAGTTCAAGGTGGATTGTCTCAAAGAAATCGAACCTGAACTGCTGGACCAGTACTTCGCTAGAAACTCCTCTAAAAAGTATACTTCAGCTGCCGGATAACATGCTGAAAATGACAATTTCTGAGTTTTTGCAAAATTTTGACCACATGGTTGGCATTCTTTTGAGCATGATAGCCATGGAGATAAAGAGGTATAAATTTGCCAATGCCAATTCTTTAGTATGTAAACCTGATCAGTGTAGTCTTCTCAACACCAAAGGGTTATATCGGCACAAATGTGAACATACCCCCTGTGTTCCAGCGTGGCATTCATAATTTAGAAAGCCATTTATCCCTCCATCAAGGAATATTTTCTTATAGAAAATATGGAAAGGGTGAATGCCCCTACATGGGGCGCTGCAAATGGCTGGATGGTAGATTGTATATGGTTGTAACATTTTCTTGCGGGCAGAGGAAACTAGTAACCATCTTTTCATACACTGCAGTATGGTTTCTGATTTGTGGCTATATATTCATGATGTCTTTGGAATACATCTTAATTTGAGTAGGCAACCGGAGCTGGTGAATCTTCTCGGTGCTGTAGCTAAGGTAGGCCTAAGCTCACAACTTCACAATATTCTCCTAGAAGCTCTAGCGGCGCTGCTATCCTATGTTTGGTCATCCAGAAATGTGGTGACACATCGGAATAAAACAGGTTCTTTCCATGAATAAGTGGTGAGAATTCACAGTTCTATCCATGCGGTGGCAGGTATCCAGAATGGGGATATGAATAATGATATGAATGACTTCATGGTCCTGCGCAGAATTGGAGTTCTGGGAATATGTAGAAAACCGAGGATGCTGAAATTTATTAGGTGGATCCCTCCGATAGCGGGCTTTTTCAAGGTCAATGTTGATGGCGTAGCCATGGGTTCTCCAGGTCCATCAGGGTGTGGTGGGGTTTTTCGTACCTCTAGGGGCTTTGTCAAGGGATTATTTTTCCACTTCCTTGGGAATGGTACCGCATATGAGGCAGAACTTTGGGCCATCATAAAGGCGATTCAATATGCAACCCATTTCAGATGGCATAAGCTCTGGATTGAATCTGATTCATCATTGGCAGTGGAGGCCTTCAGGAAGCAGTCACGACTTGTGCCATGGCGACTTCTCCAACATTAGATCGAGTGCCTCAATGCTGCAAGGGCTCTATCCCTGGGCATTTCACATGCCTATAGGTAGGAAAACTAGGTTTCAGATTCTCTTTGCAAGCGATCGATTGACGAAGGGGCCTTGGTATGGTCTTTCAAGACCCAAGACTTTTGTTTGTCTTCAGTTGACTCAGACATGAAGGGGAAGACCCACACCAGGATATGTAATCCTCCTTTATAATGCCTTATACATTACTCTTCGTTTCTTTAATAAATCATGGGATAAACTTTGTCTGATCCCATACCTTTTCTCCCATAAAAATACAAAAACCTACCAAAAACTCTAAAAACATGATAAACCAATAAAATATAAAAAACTCTAAAAACATAAAAAAAACCTAAACACTAAAAACAACCCCATAAAAGAATAAAACAATGAAAATACCTAAGGACCCTAATAAACATGATAATCCTAAAAAATACCTTAAAACATAAAACCCCAAAGAACCCTTAAAACCCCAAAGAAAACTATAAAAACCAAAAAACACATAACACCCCTAAAAAACTAAAAAAAACTAAAAACCATAAAAAACTAATAAAACCTAAAACAATAAAACAATAAAATCCCTCTAAATATCTAAAAACCCTAAAAACTTCTTAGAAAACCATAAATACCTAAAAACACATAAAACAACTAAAAAATGTAAAAGACCATAAAAACCCTAAAAACACTAAAACCATAAAATCCATAATACCAATAAAAAACCTTAAAACCAAAATAACCATAAAAACTAATAAAATATCTAAAAACCCTTTAAACCCCTAAAAATTTAAAAAACACAAAAACCAATTTAAAAAAATAAAAAACTAAAAAAACCCTAAAAACAAGAAAACTCCTAAAAAACTAAAAACTATAAAACCCTAAAATAACTAAAATATTATAAAACCAATTAAAATCCTTAAAAACCCTAAAAATCACAAAAATCGTTAATGGTTCCTAAAAATGTCTAAAAATGTAAAAACCTCTAAAACCCTTAAAAACCCATAACAAACCCCTTTAAACCTAAAACGACTTAAAACCCCTAAAATACCTCAAAAATTCAAAAAACTATAAGAACACTAGATTACCTAAAAAGCCTCAAAATAAAAAATAATTCCAAAAAACTATAAAAATCATAAAAAACCATAAAAATCACTAAAAATGTAAAAACCCTAAAAACCCCGAAGTAAACCTTAAAAACTTAAAATCACTTAAAACCCTAAAAACCTAAAAAATGAAAAAACACAACTAAAAAACCTTAAAAACACTAAAAACCCTAAATATCTATAAATACTGTAAAAACCCTAAAAACCCATAATACCCAGAAAAATAATGAAAAATCTAAAAACCTTTTAAACAGCTAAAAAAGGTTAAAATCTCTAAAAAAATGTTAAAACCCCAAAAAAATATTTAAAAACCCCTAATAACCCTCAAAATCACTAATGCCCCTAAAACCAAAAAAATCCTAAAAAGGCAAAAAAAAAATCCCTTACATATTTTAAATCCCTAAAATTTATTAGAATAACATAAAAACCAAAAAACACTAAAACCCATGAAAACCTAAAAAATTCTAAAAACCATAAAAATCGAAAAATCCTTGATAATACTAGCAAAATAAATTCCTACAAATACCTAAAAATCGTAAAAAAGTTAAAAACCCCTATGAACCCTGAACCCCCCCAAACCATAATAAAATAAAAATTAAAACCCCTAGAAACCTATAAAAATCATCAAACCCTAAATAACCTAAAAACCCAAACCCCCTAAATACCATGAAAACCACCCCTAAAACCATAAAAACCTAAAAAAATCCATAAAACCCTAAAATATATAAAAACTAGAAAAATCGGTTAAATGCCTAAAATGTTAAAAAACTCTAAAAACGTTTTTAACCAAATAACACTAAAACCCTTAAAACCCGCTAAAAAATAAAATAAAACCCTCAAAATCGTTAAAACCCATAAAATCCTTAAAAATCTTACAAAAATTCCTAAAAATCCCGAAAAAATTAAAAAAATCAAAAAAACCTTGAAAAACTCTAAGGAACCAATAAAATTCTATAAAAACATAAAACCCCTAAAACCTAAAAACTCTAAAAACACTAAAAAATCATAAAACCATAAAAACCCTAAAACCCCTTAAAATCCCTAAAAACCCATAAAAGTCGTAAAAAGAACTAAAAATAAAAAATAATGAAAATAACCTTAAAACCTTGAAAACCCAAAAGAAAACCTAAAAAATTAAAAACATTTAAATCTTCTAAAATCGTAAAAAATATAATGACATTAAAAATTTAAAAGACCAAAAAACCCACTAAATACAATTAACCCCTAAAAACCATAAGAACCTTAAAAGCCCTAAAAATCATTAAAAATATTGAAAACCATATAAACCCATAAAAATGTATAAACACTCTACAAAAATTAAAGCTCAAAAAAACTAAAAAAAACACTAAAATCCATAAAAACGATAAAAACCCCAAATCCCCTAAAAATTGATAAAATCTCTAAAAAATAAAAAAAGAATTAAAATTTAAAAAAAACATCCAAATCTCAAAAAATTTAAAAACCCAAATAACCCTTGAATAAACCTAAAAACCCAAGAAACCTAAAACACCAAAACCCCCAAAAATCCAAATAAAGGAAAACCCCTAAAAACCCTAAAAACGCAAAAAACCCCTAAAATACTTAAAATCTAGAAAAACAAAAAAAAAATTAAATCCTAAAAATACACTAAAAATCATTAAAAATGTATATAACCCTAAGAACCATGAAATAACATAAGAAAATATTAAAACCCCAAATAATCAAAACCCTATAAAAGCACTAAAATTCCAAAAAATACCAAAAAAACCCTAAAAATCCTAAAAACCCATAACCCCCACAAACCCCATTAAAAACTCAAAAACCCTTTCAAAACCACAAAATTGATTAAAAAAACTCAAAAACCATTAAAATTTAAAAAAACATTAAAAACCCTAAAAACCCAAAAAAATTATTAACCATAAAAAACCCTAAAACCCTCAAAATCCATACAAACCAAAAAACTCATAAAAATCCTAAAAAATACATAAGATCAATAAAAATGTAAAAACCCCTAAAAACATTAATATCCCTAGTAAATCCTTAAAAACCTACGAAACCCCTTAAGGTAAAGGTTTTGTGTTCTCTTGATGTTTCTCTCCCATCACGGCAATCTCCAAGGTTAGTTGACCTCAGTTCGGAGATCCTCTCCCAATTCACACTATACGGCATGATTGGTGAGGCATTCTTCTGGTCCTCCTCCCAGGTGGGGGGATCGTGGAGGTTGGTGCATCCTTTCAGTGGTGAAAGCCTCGGACCGGGTCGGACATCGGCATTCTTGCATTGGTGTCTCTCTCATGGTGTCAGTGATGAACGATGTTGGGTCTCATTAGTGGGATGTAGTGAGTCGGTCAAATCTGGGTTGCCTAGATCCCTACAGCTTGCGATTCATGGCGTGGTGAGGTTCCGAGGAGGATTTTTTCAGATATATCTTTTTTTTACCCCGAACTGTGACGGTTTAAGTTGGATGTTGAAGTCCTTGATGCATCTTGGTGGCGTTTTCTCAACAGTTTTGGTAAGGGTGGCGTGGTATGGAAGTCTGAAACAGTGTGGATGGATTCAGCTTGTGCGGCATCTACAGGTTATTTTTCATGTTCTGTGATGCTTTCCATGGCATTACGACAGAGCTGGGTGGATGCAATGGGTGTTATGTCGTCTTGGTGGTGGCGTGCTCCCCCTTCTTCGGAGGACTGCATATTTGTTCTTCATCAGTCTGCACAGTTGGTGCAATGATGGGTTCTCTTTTTCATTGGTTTCTGTTTGTTTTGTGTCTATTATATTGCGGGTGCATTGGTCGTGACTATTATTTGATGTGAGTTGCTGATGGTGCTGGATGATGGATTGGAGGTGAGGGGATACTTGTTTTTGGGTCTGAACAAGGAGTTATGGGTTATGCATTATTATTTGAGGCATGGAATTTGGTGGTCCTGTGTTGCTGCTATTAGGTGGGATATTCTGGAAGCTGCCAGGCTTGGAGGTGCTGGTTGGTGGAAATTGTGGAGCTAGGTTCTAGTTACTTTTTGGATGGGAAATTATGAAGGGGTGTTGGCTGTGAGACTTTTAAGTATGGTATTGCTGGTAATATGTTGTAGGATCTTTATCTATTTGAGTGGTCCTATGGATGATTGTGGTCTGATATTTTTGGTTATGCTGTAGGCTGTAATATGATTGGTGTTGATTGGTTAGGAAGTATGGCTTGTTGTCTGACCAGTTGGATGTGTGCTGGCCTTTGGAAGCTGAGATTTGGGATGACTGCTTAGATTGATAGTGAGAATACTGATGTATATATTTTCTTAGGTGATGATAGTTGCTGGAATTTGAGCTGCTGGATACTATTTGCTGCTTGGCTGGGAGGAATACCCTGGCCCTGAAAAGTGTTTAAGGAGATGTTGATGCTGAAGGTGATGGATGATGGAGTATGTGCTGTGAGATGCCAGTTGCTGATAGGCTGGGAGGTTCTGATTGTGATGATTTTGGTTGTCTACTTTGGTTGGCTTTGTGTGTTTTTTGGGTTTTGGGTTTTTATGGGCTTGGTGTTGTTAAGGGGTTTGGGGTGTGGGTTATTTAACTCCTCCCCTCCCCTATCTACTTAGTCCCTTGTCTATTGTGTCATTATTTCTAATAAATTTTGGGTGGGGGAGGGGTTAGGATTAGCTTGACCCCACACTTTATTTGGCTTAAAAACCTAAAAACACATAAAACTCATATAAACTTAAAAATTCTAAAAAAACATAAAAACCCGAAATACCCGAAATACCCCTCAAAATCCCAAACATCCTAAAGAACCATAAATTCCAAAAAAAATCCCTAAAAGTCACTAAAATTGTAAAAATCCATAAAAACCTAGAAAACCCCAAAAGAAAACATTTGAAACATAACAACACTTAAAACCCCTAATAACGTAAAAACACTAAGAATCCTAAAAGACTTTAAAACCCCCCAAACCCCCTAAAAACACTTAAAACCATAAACACCCATAAAAACCATAGAACCCTAAAACCCATTAGACCCCTATAAACCACAAAAAACTCATAGACCCATTTAAGAACCTAAAAGCATTAAAAACTATTAAAAAAATTTTAAACAAAAAAACACAAAAGAATCCAAAACATCCTAAAAGAACTAAAAATCCTTACATATATAGAGAAACCAATAAACCTATAAGAAAACATTAAAAACCTAAAAACACATTAAACTCCTAAAACTATAAAAAGCGGTAAAGATATTAAAAAACCATAAAAACAATAAAAAACCATACAACCCTCAAAATCCAAAAAAAAACCTAAAACCCATAAATAAATTTAAAATCCCTAAAATCTATAATAACATAAAAAACACTAAAAATATGGAAAAACAATAAGAAAACCTTAAAACCCAAAAAAACATAAACCCCCCAAAAAACTCCAAAAGACCCTAAAACCCTCGAAAAACTATAAAACCCCTAAGAACATTAAAACACCTAAAACCCCATAACAATAATAAAACCCAATAAAAACATTAAAAAAATTTATAACCAAAAAATCATTTAAAAACTATAAAAAAATTAAAAATACTTAAAAACTAAAAAAGGCCCTAAAACCCTAAAAAACCAGACACCCCAAGTTTATTTGTTCCAAGGAACGTGTGATCTAGTTTAAGTATCCCTGATTTCCAATAGTTTCCATTGGATTTATTCATGGAACCGGAAACATCCAACCATTCGTTATCCAAAAGGGACCTGGTTTACAAATGCATTCATTCATTAATGTTGAACTAACGATACTTAAGAACATGCATTGGCCGAGGGGATGGGAGTTCAAACTCATCACACCCTTTTTGGGGGACAAAAATTTGTTTTTATATTGGGATCATAGACATAAAATGAGATACGTATGAATCCTTGTGAATGGAATCAGAACCCTTATAATTTGGTGTTGCTTAATGGGACACATAATACCATTTAAAGTCATTTGATAAGGACCTAACCATACTGTTTAATGTCATGTGGTAAGGAAATCTAAGTGAAAGGTTCTTATTCCTAGTTTTATGTTGTACTTTTTCCTAAGGAACCAGAAGAAATTGGATAGAATATGGGTTTCCAACTAATATTAGACCCTATTTAGAATATGGCCTAAGAATAGTAGGGTTGATTTGATGTGTTCGGTTTGAACCTCAAGAGGGCTTCCCATGTATCCCATTTGGATGGGAATTAAAGCCCACGTAATCAGATAATCCTCATAGGAGAGTGTAGTCCTTTGAGAGAAATGAGTTTGGGATTACTTCTTTAAAAGGATTCCTTGATAATTTGCGTTTTTAATTGGGGATTATTTCTATTGAGGATTTCCAGATTAATGGAATTAGGGTTTTATTCCTGAAGAGGATATCTAGTGAGATCACTCCCTGACATGACATCTTATGTATCCCAATTATGGCGGGAATCAGGGTTCTCATAGTTCATTCACTGTGGATGTTTGTGAAAATTTTGCAATCATCACGAATAAATAATCCCATGTGAGTCATGCTAGGTGTGAGAAACAAGATGATGTGAATGATTCAAAAAATGCACCCACACTTTTCCTCCTCTGTTGGTAGAAGATGACGCGACTATAGTGGAAACAGTGGACGAGGGTGTGGTGAGTAGGGAAGAGGGTGAGGCGATGATCCTTCCATTTGTTCTCTTTAAATTGGAAAAGGGACTAATGTAAGGAAGGGGTGAAGGTGAAGTAATAGAGAGGAGCAAGACTAAAACCACCTATGTGAACCATAACTTCACTACTAGAGACCTGAGGTTCTGGTTCATAGAGATGAAAAGGGGAGGACATATCCCAAACCATAATCCTCCAAACCTGGAAGTTCCCAAAACTCTTCATAGGGTAAAGGTCCATGTGATTGCAAATATACAAACCAACAAACACTCCATGAATCTTAACCCCACTGTGAAAAAAATGTGAGAAACCTCTGACTATGGATATACACACCTATATAAGAGGCATGTTGATGTGTATTTCCTAAAGGATTCATAAGTGAGATGGTTTTGGTGTAATTTTCAACATAATTCCTTTCAGTAAATGGAGGCAATGAAAAATAATCATTTACATTAATGGATTTGAAGAAGTCATGATGGATTGTAGACTAAAGGGAATAAGTGAATCAAAGAAGAGAGACCGAGTACGTACTGGCACACAAGTATGGGTGCGCAAGTAGGCTTGGGAGACTTGATGTTCACTTCAGTGAAAAATAACATGGATGTTAATACATTGGAATGACATTGCTCAATCCTTTAGGAGTATTCACTGGTATTTTCATAAGAGTCACGCTCATGTTCCTATGAAAGGAATATGTGCCACGCAAGTGTTTTTGATTCAAGATGGTTGGGTACTTTTGGCATGCAAGTGTTATGGATTTCAATAAATAAAGGGACTTATGTCCTATGATCATCCTTTAATTACCCAGCTCTAGGTGTTAAAAAACTACCTTTAATGTTTCAGAAGACTTGGGAGAAGAACTAGGGTGACCAAAGTAGCAATTAGGCTATAGGAAAATTCGTCCGTACAAATGAATGCCCCAAGGGTCTATTTATAGGCAAATAAGTGTCCTTGGGAGAATAGAGACTGGGCACACAAGTGGATTGCATGCCAGAAATGTGCCGCACAAGTACCTTGTGCGCTGACGATGTTTTTGATAGACGGGGTGACACTATGAAGACTTAGCCAAAATAATTACTTTATTCAGCTACCCCATGGTGGCGCGCCGGTGTTCGCATGTAGGTACCTTAGTCTCCAATTTTAGAGACTTGGCCAGATTTACTCCTCCATAATGTAGGGGCTGCACACCCACACTTCTGTCTAGGATCATTACCGGGATATGGTCTCGGACCATCAGGTCGGTGCCTTCGCTACTGTCATTGACCCCCATGAAAAATGCAGAGTCTCACCATAAAATTTTTGAGCTCGGTTGAGAACATTTTTTGGAAAAGTTCATGGAACAAATTTCATGGTGTCTACACCCCCAAAACAATTAATACGCCTAAAAACCATAAAAATCATGAAACCCCCATTTGAAAATATTAATATCTAAAAATACATAAACCCATAAAATCATAAAAACACTAAAAATGATTAAAAACCTAAAATACCCAAAAAAAATAGAAAAACCCTTCAAAACCATGAAAACCCCATAAATCATAAGAAACCCTAAACCTCCATAAAAACTATTTAAATAATAAAACACTCTCAAAACACATTAAACCACTAAAAATGATATTTTTTTAAAAAAAAACTTACAAACCCCTGAAGAACTCAAAAAATCCTAAACCCCCCAAAATACTATAAAAACCCTAAAACCCCCTAAACACCTCCCAAAATAACTGAAACCCCAGAAAACCATTAAAAATATTATAAACCCAAAAAAATTCATAAACACATAAAATCCCTGAAAACTACTAAGAAAATAGTGGAAACCTAAAAAAACATAAAACCCATAAAAAATGTTAAAAAACCTAAAACCCCTAAAAATACCCTAAAAAACGTAAAACCTATAAGCCTATAAAACCCCTAAAAACCATACAACTCTAAAAACCCACTAAAAACTCTAAAAACCATTTAAAACCCTAAAATGTTAAAAAAACTCTAAGAACACTTTAAAATGCAAAAACACTAAAAAACACTACACACCCAATAAATTGACCCTTAAAAACCCAAATACCCCTCCAAATCAATAAAAACCATACAAAATACTTAAACAACACTGAAAATACATAAAAACAAAAAATCCATAAAAGCCTTGAAAATCCTATGAAAACCTTAAAAACCTAAAAACACTTAAAACCCATAAAAACCTAAAACGCTAAAAACCTAAAAGCCTAAACACCCTAAAATAACCCTAAAAACCAACAAAATCCCAAAAAACCCCCAAAAATACCATAAAAATCTGAAAGACAATCCCTAAAATCCATAAAAATGTAAAACCTATAAAAACCTAGACAAAACCTAAGAAAACATTAAAAACAAATAAAAACCACTTCAAAACCCTAAAAACCATAAAACACCAAAAAATCATAAAACCCTAAAAATCATAAAAACCTTAAAATCCATAAAAACCCTAAAACCCATTTAAAACTCTAAAAGACCTTTATACCCGTTAAATTTTAAAAATATCTTAAAACACTAAAAAATTCCGAAAAATCCTAAAAACAAAAAAAATACACTAATAACACTAAAAACCCTAAAAACCCAAAAATCCTAAAAAAATCCGAAAAACATAAAATCCTAAAAACCATAAAAATAAAAAAATTCTAAAAATCCATAAAAAGAAAAAAAAACAAAAAAATCTGAAAAACTCTATTCATCCCTTAAAAACACATAACCCCTTGAAAATCTAAAAAACAAAACAAAAAGTTAAAATCCCTCAAAATCAATGAAAACCCCAAAAAATCATAAAAATTATAAAAAATAACTAAAAATATATAAAAAGATAAAAACACTAAAAACCCAAAAAAAAACCCTAAGAGAACCATAGAATGCTAAAAATATGTAAAACCCCCAAAAAAATAAAACCCCTTAAACCCCTAAAAAGATGCTAAACCCTTAAAACACATAAAACCATAAAACCATAAAAACCCTAAAAACCATAAAGCCTCAAAAAAATCACTAAAAAATTTAAAACCCTATTAATCGATAAAAATTTAAAAAAATATAAAAAACTATCAAACACTAAAAAATAAATTAAACCCTAAAAACCCAAAATACCATAGAAACCCTCAAAACCATTGAAATCCCTAAAACCCCTAAAAACATAAAAATCATAAAAGGCCTAAAAGTCACTAAATACATAAAAAAATCAAAAAACACTTCAAACAACTAAATACCAAAATAACACAAAAATCAATACAAAACCCTAAAACCCTGAAAAACCATAAAACACCTAAAAACAAAAAAAAAGCCAAAACACCCATAAAAACTATGAAACCACCACTAAAAACACTTAAAAACATGTAAACCCCTAAAAATGTTGAAAAAACTCTACAAACCTTTAATCTCATAATGAATTATTAAATCCAAAAACGAACATACAAAACCATAAAAACCATAAAACCCCCATAATTTCTAAATACACTAAAAGCCATTAAAAAACAAAAAAATATTATAAATAGAGGAAAAAATACATTAAAAAATAAAAAAGTGAAAAAACATGAAAAAAAAGAAAAACTCAAGAAAAAAATCACTTAAAACACTTAAAAATCCTAAAAACTCCAAAATATCAAAATAAACTAAAAACCCTAACAACACTAAAACCATAAAAAACCTAAAACCCCACAAAATCCATGAAAATTTTAAAATCCTGTAAAAATACTAAAAATCCATCAAAATCGTTTAAATTTTTAAAAACCCTAAAACCACAATGAATACCATAAATAACTAAAAATACATAAAATCCCTCAAAAACCAAAAAATGCAAAAAATCCAAAAAAACAAAAAAGAAGACTCTAAAACACTTATAACACACCTAAAAACCATAATAACCTCTAAAAACATTAAAAACCCACAAAACAAATTAAACCACTATAAAATACTAAAATCTCTAAAAACCCTTTAAACCCCTAAAATCGTTAAAAACATTAAAAAAATTAAAAACACTAAAAATATAAAAATCCCTAAAAACCGTAAAAACATAAAACCATAAAAACCCTAAAAACCCCTAAAAGTTTCAAAATCCCTAAAAACCCTAAATCCCATAAAAATAACGAAAAATACCTAAAAATACCTAAAAATATAAAATCCCTAAAAACCTTGAAAACCGCTAAGAAAACATTTCAACCCAAAAAAAGCATAAAACCACTAAAAAACTAAAAATAATAAAAACCCTAAAACCCTTAAAACACTAAAACCTCGAAAATTCCCTTTAAACCCTAAAAATATAAACAATACCTAAAATATCTAAAATTGTAAAAAATACATAAAACCTTGAAAACCCCTAAGATGAAAATAAAAACTAGAAAACCCATAAACCGAATAAAAAAACTAAAAAAGTTAAAAACAAAAAACCCTAAAAGGACCCTAAGAACCCTAAAAACCAAAATCCCCTAAAAACCATAAAAACCCCTATTAACTGTAAAAAATAAATAAAAATCTAAAATCACTTTAAACCCCTAAAAATGTTAAGAAAACTCTAAAAACCATTAAAAACCCTAACAAAATAAAAAACTGTAAAATACCAAAAAACTAAAATACCCTAAAATGACTCAAAATTCCTAAAACCCAAAAAAATTAAAATCCTAAAAAATCCTTAAAATCTGTAAAATTGTAAAAATATACAAACAATTTAAAACCCCTAAGAAACCATAAAATAATAAGAAAAAATTCAAACCCATAAAAAACTAAAAAATGAAAAATATCCTAAAAACCATAAAACCCTAAAAACCTTAAAACCCCTTAAAGAACCTAACAACCATAAAAATAATAAAAAAAATCCTTAAAATCCATCAGAATGTAAAAAAATCATGAATAAAATGAATACCTCTAAGAGAAAATTTGGGTTCGAAACCCAGTTGGCTATTTTGGGACCAAGCCTTCTGCATGGCCTCGCGCCTTCTTTTCCGTAAGAGGACATTTAAAACATAAAAATACTGAAAACAAAAAAATGGCCCAAAAACACTAAAACACATAAAAACCACTAAAAACCCTATAAACCCCTAAAACCCCATAAAACCCTTAAAACCCACTTAAAACTCTACAAAAACTTTAAACCCTTCATTTTTAAAAAACACCCAAAAAACTGTTAAAACCCTAAAAAATGAAAAAATATATGACCCCATAAAAACCATAAAAACAATAAAAACAATAAAAGCCCATAAAAACCAATAAAAATTCACAAAGAACCTAAAACCATGATAATACTATAAAAATATAAAAACACCTAAAAATGTATAAACAATGAAACCCTAAAACCCATAAGAAAACTAAAAAAGGCTAAAAAATTTAAAACCCCTAAAATCATAAAATTCAAAAAAACCTTAAAACCGTTAAAACACTTAAAACCCTAAAAACACACAAAAACCATAAAAACACTCAAAATATCATTAAACCATACGATTCTTAAAAAATAAGTTAAATACATAAAAACATAAAAAACACAAAACACCTTGAAAAAACCATAAGAATGCCTTCAAAAAATAAAAAAACATTAAACCACAAAAAACATAAAAAAACCTAAAAACCCTAAAACCCCTAAAAATACCCTAAAACCATTAAAACCCCTAAACACCAATAAACCCCGTAACATCCATTGAAACCCAAAAAATCTAATAAAATTTCAAAATAATGTTAAACTCATAAATTTTTTATAAAACTCTTAAAACATTAAAACACCTAAAAACTGAGAAAAACCTTTAAGACCCTAAAAACATTAAAAACAGTAAAAACACTCAAAATCACTAATAACCATAAAACATTAAAATATAAAACTAAAATAAAAATCCAAATAAAGTTAAAAACCATTAAAAACACTAAGTAAAACTTAAAATCCTAAAAAAAATAAAACCCAAAAAAACCAAAAAAATGTTAAAATCTCTAAACACCCTTAAATACCTAAAGTCCCTTCAAATCTGTAAAAACATTTAAAACCCTAAAAATCCTAAAAAATATCAAAAATCATTAAAAATGTAAAAAAAACATAAATACACCATTAATCCTTTAATGTTTTTAGATAAATCATAAAAACCATAAAAATCCTAAAAACATAAAAAAACCTATATGCCCAAGAAAACCATAAAACCCCTAATACACCATAAAACTAATCAAAATCCCTAAAGCCCCTAAAACAAAAAAATACAAAAATACCAAATCATGTAAAAAAACCTTGAAAATCCTAAAAAACCTTAAAATAATAAAAACAATTAAGTACTCTAAAAAAATTATAAAACCCTAAAAAATTATAAAAACCCTAAAAAATATTTAAAACCCTATAAATACCATAAAATCCTAAGAAAAAAAAATCCTAAAACTCCCTAAGAAGTAAAAACCCCTAAAACCCCTAATACCTATTAGAAAAAAAAAAACCAAGAATCACATAAAACACCTAGAAACAAAAAAAAAATGCTAAAAATCTAAAAAGGTCATAATACCTTAAAAACCCCTAAAAACCATAAAAACCCATAACAATATTAAAAACCCTAAAACCCCATAACGACCTTAAAAACACAAAAAATACTAAAAACCCTTTAATACCCTAAAAAAATAAAAAAAACTCTTAAAACCCTAAAAAACTAAAAAAACCCCAAAACCATAAAAACCCCTAAAAACCGTAAAATTTCAAAAAATCCCTAAAAATATTAAATATCTATTAAATCCATAAAAAAGTACTATAAATCACTAAAACCCAAAAAAACCCTATATATCATCAAAACATCCTAAAAGTCTGTAAAAATTTACAAAACACTAAAAACCCTTTTAAACCCTTGGGAAACCTTAAAACCTAACAAACAAAAACACCCAATAACCTAAAAGCACCTAAAACCATCAAAATAACTTACACACAAAAAACATTAAAGATTCAAAAAAAAAACAATAAAATTCCCTAACATTTTAAAATAATTAAAAACCATGAAAACACCCAGAAAACACAATGAAATCCTTAAAAAACTAAAAACACTTAAAACCACTAAAAACCTACAAATGATAAAAAGAATAAAAGACCCTAAAATTCTAAAAACCATATAAAAACATATTATCTTCTAAGTACCATAAAAACCATAAATCCCCAAAAAATCCCTAAACCACCACTAAAAACACTAAAAAAAATTTAAACCCCTAAATTTTTTAAAAACTCTAAAAACCTTTAAACCCAAAAAACTCAAACCCTAAAACTAGAAAACCCCATAAAACCCTAAATCCCTAAAATTACTAAAAACCCTTAAAACCCTATAAAAATCCTAAAACACCCAAAAATTTCATAAGGCTTAATGTCTTCAATGAATAAGATAAGAGATAGATGTACGATTTACTTACTTGATATACTCATCGAACTAATCACAATTGATCAACACTGTGCGATGTGCCATATCTCGCTCTTTAAGGCTTAATGTCTTCAATGAATATGATCCTGGAATTCCTCATGTCTGAGGAAGTGATGGAAAACTGGGTTCAATTTGCTCATACTATTCTTCTTCATTTCTCAGTGGTCTATTTATTATCGTAGTATGATCAGACAAATACATTGAGTAAAAATCCATACATTCTTGAGCCAAGAAAACTTTCAAAATAGAACCTTTGGGATAATTATTTTTACTAACATATGATTTCAAAGCATACATGTTTCTTTCCGTTGGATATATCCAACAGAAAACAATAGGTCCTCCAAGATGTATTTCGGTCGGAATATGCACAGTCAGATGCACCATGAATGTAAAAAATAATGGGGGGAATATTTTCTCTAACTCACACAAAATTAATGGTCTCTCTGCCAATAGTTTTTTCAAGAAGGATTTGGAAAACTTCTTAGCACAAACATCTCTAAACAAATAGCACAACCTAATAACTGAGACTCTTACATTATTGGACAAGAGATGATAGATATCTATTTGAATCAACTCATGAAAAAGGACATGATAATCATGATTCTTCAATGATTTCAGCTTCAACTCTTTTCTGTTGACCCATTTTGATATATTGCATGAATAGCCATCATGAACTTTAATAGTCTCTAGAACTTCCATAAATTGATTTTTTTTCAGCAGGTATCATCACGTAAGAAGCACATGGAACTTGCCATTTATTTTTACTAATACTGACAGGATGCAATTCCGGTCTGATCCCCCAATCTACCAAGTCACGCCGAGATCGTAAATCGTCTTTTGTCTTCCCCATTGAAATTTTGAAGAATCAAAAGAAACATTTCACATATATTGTTTTCAATGTTCATTACATATAAGCAATGACGTAACAAGTTGTTTGACCAATACGACAAATCAAACAATATACTCTTCTTTTTCCAATTGAAACAAGTATCATTGGAAAAAATTTCCCTCTTTCTAGATTTCATTACACCCTTCCCAAATGAATAACTGAAATCTTTCAATTCGTTAAGCACATCATTTCTAGACATACGCGGTGGTGGGTCTTCAGTCTCCATGGTATTGTCAAATCTTCGACGATTGTTTCTCTATAGATTGTTCATTGGCAATAATCGTTGATGACCCGTAAAACTAAAACTATGATGATATTTCAGTCTTCTCAATCGAGTATTCTTCATACAAATAAGACATGACAGTTTTCCTTTTGTGCTCCATCCAGACATCATTGCATAAGTAGGAAAATCATTGATCATCCACATAAACGCAGCACACATATGAAATAGGTTTTTTGAACATGCATCGTATGTGGGCACACCCACATCCCAAATAAGATTCAAAACTTTTATTAAAGGTTTCATGTATACATCTATTTCATTGTTGGGATCAGAAGAGTCAGATATCAGTATACTCAAGAAAGTGTAAGGATTTTTCATACACAACCATGGGGTGTCCTGCACCCAGTTTTACCAATGGTTTTAGCAAACCATTGGTAAAACTCTTACATTCAAACAGCTTAAGCAAATTTTTGGTATATAAGTGTTGGAAAAAACACATATTCCAATAGTTCCCCCAAAACCCATAATAAAACCATAAAAATTGACAAAACACTTAAAACCCCTAAAAATAAAAAATCATAAAAAAACATTAAAACCCACCAAATCCCTTAAAAAACTAATTCTCCAAATAATTAGAAAACCCATAAAAATAGTGAAAAAATAAAAACCCAAAAAACCAAAAAAACCAATAAAAACACTAAAAACCCTTTTAACCCATAAAAACTCAAAAAAACCAAAAAAATACTAAAATCCTAAAAATATGAAAAACTACTAAAAATCCATAAAATGCTATTAATCCTTAAAAAACTATGCATGTTTAAATCCAAAAAAATTCAAAAGAAAATGTTAAAAACCCTAAAAACACTTAAAACCCCAAAAAACCTAAACGAAAACCCCAAAAACACTAAAAACTCAAAAAAATCATTTTAACCTATAAAATGTTATAAACTCTAAAAAATAAAAAAACACTAAGAAACTAAAAAAACCCCTAAAAACAAAAAACAATCCATAAAAACCCTAAAAAACCCTAAAAATGTAAAAAACCATAAATACACTAAAAACCATAAAAAGCACAAAAAAGTCTCTAAAATTACCTACAAATAAAAAAACCCAAAAGAAAACCTTAAAAACCAAAAAATTCTTAAAACTCCTAAAACCCTAAAAAACCCTAAAAACCCCTAAAGCCCTTAAAACACATTAAATAACATAAAAACTTTACAAGCGAAAAAACCCCTTTAAAAATATAAAAGACCACTAAAAACTATGAAATCCCTTTAAACCCTAAAATACCTTAAAAACAATAATAACCTTAAAACTCTAAAAAACAAAAAATGGAACTTACAAACCAAAAAACCAAAAAACAATAAAACTCCTCAAAATCTCTAAAAACCCTAAAAACCCATAAAAATTCAAATAATCACTAAAAGACCAAAAAACCACTATATCACTAAAAAACCGTGAGAAAACCATAAAAACATGACAACACTTAAAACCGATAAACCCCTAAAAAATTAAAACTTACTTTTAAATACACTTAAAAGGCCCTAAAACTTGAAAGCTCCTTAAAACTATAAAATCCCTAAAACCCATTAAAACCCTGAAACCCCATAAAACCCCTAAAAACAAATAAAAACCACTAGAAACTCTAAATATTATTTTAAATCCTAAATATGTTTAAAAAACTCTAGAAACATTAAAAAACATAATAACTAAAAAATCTAAACCCATAAAACACTTTATACCCCTCAAAATATCTAAAAATCCTATAAAAAATATAAAAAATATTTTAAAATCCTTGAAAACCTAAAAAAATGAAAACCTAAAAACACATATAACCCCTAAAATCTAATAACACTAAAAACCATAAAACCCCAAAAATTGTAAATAGCATAAAACACCTAAAACACTAAAAACCACTAAAAACTCTAAAAACCCATTAAACAACTTAAAACTTTTAAAAATTATAAAACCTTTTATATCCTAAAAAACTAAAAAGAAACTCTAAAAACCAAATGTAATTGAAAAAACCATAAAAACATTGAAAACCCAAACCCCCTCAAAATCCTTAAAAACCCTAAAAACATTGAAACTCCAAAAATTTCCCTAAAACCTTATAAATGTAAAAAATCAAAAAAACCCTCGAAAACGCCTTTGAAAAACTTAACAACCTAAAAACAATTAATATACCAAAAAAACCTAAAATCACATAAACCCTAAAACCACTAATACCCCTAAAAAGCCTAAAAATTCTAAACACCCTAATAACCATAAAAACCCCATGAAACAATAAAAACCCAAAAAAAGAATAAATACCCTAAAAAGCACTAAAAATATAAAAAATACCCCTAAACCCCAAAAATTGTTTAAAAAATCTTGTAACTTTAAAACTCAAAAACACTCAACAAAACCCTAACACCCAAAAAAACGATAAAACCCTACATAATATAAAAATCCTAAAAATCATAAAAATACTTAAAATTGTAAAACCACATAAAACCCTAAAAACATTAAAATAATTATTAAAATAAAAAACACTAAAACCCCTAAAAACACGAAAAACCAGAACAACCCAAAAAAATGATACAAATGCCTAAAAACCCTCAAAATCACTAAAATCCCTTAAAAAATAAAAATTATAAAAATTAATAAAAGTACCTAAAAAATTAAAAACACAAAAAAAAAAAAATTGAAACCACTAAGAAAAATTTAAAAATCTAAAAATGCGTTAAACCGTAAGAACCATAAAAAAACCCTAGAACACCATAAAACAATAAAATCACCTAAAACCCATAAAAACACTATTAACCATTTAAAATGTTAAAAATAAATAAACTCTAAAAACCTCTAAAAACTCTAAAAACTCATTAAACCCAAAAAATATTAAGAAACTCTAAAAAACCATAAACCTTAAAAAACTCAGAAAAATCCTAAATACCAAAAAAAACCATAATAACCATAAATAAACCATGAAACCCCCCCAAAATACCTGAAACACATAAAAATTAAAAAATGCACTAAATACTCCTAAAAATTTAAAAATACCTAAAAACTATGAACATCCATAAGAAAACCTATAAAACCTAAAAACACTTAAAAACCCAAAAATGGGATAAACCCCCTAAAAACCCATAAAACCATAAAACCCACTAAAAACACTAAAAACCCATAAAAACAATATCAAAACTATAAATATATTTAAAACCCCTGAAAAGGTTTAAAACCCTAAAACCCCTTAAACACAAAAGCCTAAAACCCCCTAAAACCCACCTAAACCCCCAAGAAACCCTAGAAACCCTAAAAACCAAAAAGACACACAAACGCCCTAAAACGCTATGAACCGAAAAAAATCCTAAAAATTAATAAAAACCCCTAAATATGTAAAAACTCCGAAAACACTTGAAATACCTATGAAAACCTCAAAAAATTAAAACCACTTCAAACACCTAAAACTTCTAAAAACCCTTAAAATCCCTAAAAACTCTAAAAACCCAAAACCCATCAGAATCCCTAAAATGCCTAGAAACCAAGAAATCATAAACCCTGACTAAAAATCTCAAAAAAAATAAAAACCCAAAACCCTAAAAACCCATAAGAAAACCATAAAATACAAAAAATACTTAAAACCACTAAAAATCTAAAAATATGAAAAATCCAAAAAACCCGTTAAAACCCATAAAACTACTAAAAACCTAAAAACCCTTAAGAACAATTAAGACACCGAAAACCCTATAAAAACACTACAAGCCATTAAAAACTCTAAATACCCTGTAATCCTTTAAAAACCATAAAAACTAGAAAATCTTAAAACACAAAAAAACTAAAAAACTCTATAATCACAATAAAAGTATAAAAACACTAAAAAACATAAAATCCTCAAAAATCCCTAAACCCTAAAAGACATAAAAATCTTAAAAGGTCCCTAAAAATCCTAAAAACATAAAAATGCTAAAACCCTTGAAATCACCAAATAAAACCATAAAAACCTAAAAACACTTCAAAATTCCTAAAAACCTGAAAAATGTTAAAAACCGAAAAACCCAAAAAAAATCATAAAAATGTAAAAAACAAAAAAAATTATAAAAAAACACAAAAAAATCATTAAAATGTAAGAAACAGTTAAAAACCTAAGAAACCCTTATAACACAAAAAACACATAAAACCCCTAAAAACAAAAAGGCACTAAAACCCTAAATAGACCTAGAAAACTTATAAAACCCCTAATGGCAATAAAAACAATATAATCATAAAAATACATACAAATTGCTAAAAATTAAAAATACCATAAAACCCTGAAAACCCATAGGAAAACATAAAACACAAAAAACACATAAAACTTATAAAAACCTAAAAAACATTAAAAAATCCCTTAAAAACCTAAAAGATCTAAAAACCATAAAAACATCAAAAACCATAAAAATAATAAAAATCCCTAAAAATCAAAAATACTAAAATACCTAAAAACCCCAAAAAACCCTTTGAAAACAATTAAAAACCAAATAACACTTAAAACCCCTAAAAACCTATGAAATACTAAAAACCCTAAAGAACACTAAAAAACCTAAAATCCCATAAAAACTATAAAATCCCTAAAACCTAAAACTCCATAAACCCCCATAAAATACTAAAAATCACTAAGAAATCTAAAATAAATTTAATCCCTTAGAAACCCTAAAAATATAAAATACCTTAAACAACATCAAAAAATCAACAATCACTAAAAACCAAAAACCCCCAATAAAACCCTAAAAACCTAAAATCCCTAAAAACCCTCAACAACCCTAAAACCCTAAAAATAATAAAAATTAAAAAAGATCCCTAAAGATCCCTAAATACATAAAAACACTAAAAACCTTAAAAACCCTCAGAAAATCTTTAAAACCTAAAAAAATTTATACCCCTCATAATCCTAAAAACACAAAAAACACAAAAAAACCCAAAACCCCTCAAAATCACTGAAACACTAAGAACCCACAAAAACCATAAAAACCCAAAAAAAATAAATAAAAGATTAGAAAACCTAAAAACCTTAAAAAGTCCTAAGAAAATAATAAAAACTAAAGACACCTAAACAACTAAAAAAATGTTAATCCCTTAAACATCTATATAAACTCAAACCCCCCCCCCCAACCTTTAAAACACCATAAAAATCCTTAAATTCCACTAAATACCATTTAAACCAATAAATTTTTTCATAACTATTAAAATACTTAAAACCCCTAAAAACTCAAAATACCCAAAAAAAAAAGAAACATAAAATGGTAAAAATCCCAAAAAAACCCCAAAACCATAAAAATAATAAAAAATAATTGTAAAAACCCTTATAAACATTGGAAAAACCTAAGAAAACCCTAAAACCAAAAATCACAAAAAACACCTAAAAACCTAGAAACACTAACAATATTGAAAAGTCCTAAAAAACAAGAAAAAACCATAAAACACATCAATAACATGAACACACATAAAAATCATATTTTTTTTAAAAAAACCACAAAATTCATAAAAATATAAAAACTATAAAAACCATGGATACCTCAAATAAAACCACAAAACCTCAAAAGACTCAAAATCACTAAAAACCCTTAAATTCATTAAAACCCTAAAACACCATAGAATCCCCAAAACACCTAAAAACCCCAAAAACCCATAAAACCGCTAAAAACCTCAAAACCCTAAAAAAATAAAAACCCTAAACAACTTAAAACTCTAAACCCCTTTAAATCCATAAAACATTAAAAAACCAAAAAAACCAAAAAAAACCCTAAAACCCAAAAGAATCATAAAAACCCTAAAACACATTAAAATCCCTAAAACCATAAAAATACTAACAAATCCCTAAAAATTCTAAAACTAAAAACCCATTAAAACCATGAAACCGCTAAGATAACCCTAAATACTTAAAGAAAATTAAAACCCTTAAAAACCTAAAAATATTAAAAATCCTAAAAAATTCTAAAACCCCTAAAAATACTCTTAAAACATTAAATATCCATAAAACCTCATAAAAACCATAAAACCCTACTAAATACTCTAAAATAATTTTAAATAACTTAAATGTTAAAAAACTCCAAAAAGACTCAGAAAAACCTTAAACCCATAAAACCCGATATTTTCCAAAATCCCTCAAAATCCCTTAAAATGATAAAACCCATAAAACACTAAAAATCCCAAAAATCAATAAAAAAATATATATGAAATTCTGGAAAACATAGAAGAATACATTAATGAAACATTAAAACCCTAAAAACCCTAAAACCCCTAAAATCCCTCAAAATCCCAAAAAACCCTAAAACCCAATAAAAACCTAAAATACCCCATAAAAATATCAAATAACATAAAACCCCTAAAAACCCTGAAAACCCCTAAGAAAACCTTAAAAACCAAAATACAATTTATATCCCTAAAAATGCTTAAAAATACAAAAGGCCAAAAAATCCCCTAAAGACCTTAAAACCAACAAAAAACCATACAATCTTATAAACTCATCGTAACGCTAAAAATCACAAAAAACTATTACAAAAATATGAACTCATAAAAAATTTTAAAACTATAAAATCCTTAAAAACACAAAAAAAATCAGAAAAATGCATAGAAAACCATGAAATTCCATATAACCCATAAAACCCTTAAAAAAATAAACCCCGCAAAGTCCCTAAAAACACTACATACCCATAAAGATCCAAAAATCCCTAAAAATACATAAAAATGTAGAAAATAATGTAAACTAATAAAACCCCTAAGAAAACCACAAAAACATAAAAACACATAAACCCCTAAAATGTAAAAACTATAAAAACACTAAAACCCCTAAAATTCAAAAACTCCAGAAAACCATTAAAAACCCATTAAACCCCATAAAAAACTAAAATCCTACTAAAAACTATAGAACCCCTTTAATGTTATAAAATCATTAAAAACTCTAAAAACCATAGAGAACCTGAAATTCTCAAAAAACCCCTATAACTACAACATACTATAAAACCCCTAAAACCCCTCAAAAACCAAGAGGATGGCTGATCTTCTCTCTCTCGCTCAGCTCCGCGATGGAGACTTTCCTCAGCTAGATTGAAGACAAAAGAAACCTCCGCGACATGGCCTCCCCCCCCACCCGAGGGGGAGGGGTCATCTCCGGTTCTCGATGAAAGGAGAGCATTCATTCCATTCTTGGATCCTAATTCGATCCCTTCTTTTCCAGGTATTAATCTCATCCCTAAGGTGCCAGGTCTGTTTGAAGGTCATCCGAAGAAGCAGTTGTCAATTTCGGAGTTCAACGAGGCCTCATCGTTGCATAATTGGACTATGGTGGCTCGATTCTCTAACTGGAGCCCTCCGGTGGATGTTTTTGATTGATTTGTGTTCGAACATTGAGATCTCCAAGATAGGGTGATGGTGGGCTTGGTTGATGCCTGCCATATTTTGATCCGCTTTGCTTCTGAGGAGGACCTTATCCAGGCCTGGTCCACTGCCCCCGCAGATGTGATGGTGCGCTATTTTATCTCTTCAGGTGGAGCTTTGATATTCATTTAAGTCGGGACTCACCTTTGGTTTCCATTTTGGTACGATTCCCTGAACTCACTCTTCCCTTTTAAAATTTGTCAATTCATACAATGCTGGGAAATCTGGTTGGATGATTTCTGTGTGTGGATAAATGAATGAAAGCCCTATGTCATCCAGTTGCTCTGAGAGTCTATATTGAGGTTGATGTTTCCAAACAACCAGTTGATTTTGTCAAGATTGAGATTGGAGAAGAGATGTGGTGGAAGAAACCTGTGGATTTCGAATCCTGGGTGAATTAATGTGAATCTTATCTGACTCTTGGTCACGTGAAATGGGTATGTCGTCGTGGGGGCATTGATCACTTTGTTTTTGAGAGTAATGTCTGTGCCACCCCCCAAGGCTGGACCAGGCTTCTGACCGTGGGGATGGACCATACCCTGATAAAAATGAGGGGGAGCATCACCCAGGGGTCTTGGTATGAGACTGTTTTAATCAGTTGAAGGCTGATTTAATATGGTCAGGTGCTACCCCTTAATTCAGTGGGGTGGTGGAGGTGGTTCCTGGGATAGATATGGCTACTGATGTCTTCTTGAAGATAGTTCTGAGTGGGGTGTGCAGTGAAATACCCAGTCTAGGCTATGAGGGGATGAGGATGGAGGGGTTGCTGAAGAATGCTGCTTCTACCAAGGAAAATGGTCAGGAGTTAGAATAGGATCCGGTTCTCACATAGAATCTATTTGCAGTGCTGGATCCAGAGGAGGGGGAGTGTCTGGAGTCACTGGTTGATTCTTAGGCTGATGAGGAGCGGTAGGTCTCTGACTTCGACTTAGAAGAGACGTCATTAAATACCCCGGGTGTGGATTTAGGTGGTTCCAAGGCCACCTCATTTGTCCATTCGCTAGAACACGAGCTACGTGATGTGGCCCCTTCTACTGCTGAGTGGACTATGGTGCAACAGAGTTCGGGAATGGAGCTTGGGGTCTTTGAAAAGCTACCTCCCTGTGTTGAACTCACTGATATGATCATGCTGGATGGTTCTGAAATTCCCTTTGAGCAACAACGATGTGAGATTCTACAGCAGCCAAAACTGAAGGTGATGTTTGACTGTGATAACATTGATGAGAATGTTAAATATTATTTTGTCTTTGGGGACCATAATGACTTCATTGATGCGAACACACCCAAGAATTGGAGGAGGAGGACCTTGATGGATGTCTCAGCTCATCCTGACTCGGATCCAAGAGGAGGGTATGAGCCCACGGCTGCTGATTCCATATAGGAGGGGAGCCCCAAGGTGGTGAGTGCTGATGATTTCCTTCACAACAGGAGGATGGGGAGTTCTTCTCCTGCCAAGAGGAGGGCAAGGAGAGACTATTCATCCCTTACAAAACCAATGGTAATAAATCCCTCCTCGAAGGCTTGAAAAATTTTGGAGGATGCTCTCTCCAAGGATCGAACGGATAAGAAGATGGAGAAGAATAGACTCAGGAGGTATTGTACTGACTTCCTCTAGTTGTATGAGTCGTCTGAATGGGAGACGGTGGACTCGGATGCCTCCTCTGGGTATGGTGCTGATGGGGATCTATATGGTGATGATGCGGCATTTTTTGGTGCAGAGAATGAAACTCTTGGTGATTTTGGTGGCAACATTGACTGACTTGTTCCTCATTTGTGTTTTTTCTCTTTTCTTTTTTGATTTTCTTTTTTAGGGTCTTTTGTGTCTTGGTTAAAAAGGGTTTTTGGGTGTGGGTAGATTGACCCCTCCCCTACCTCATCTGCTGCTTCTTTTTTCATAATAATATTTGAGTGGGATGGGAATAGCCTGGCCTTACACCTCTTCTGCCCCTCAAAACCCTAAAAACCCTGAATACGATAAGAAAATCCTAAAAAATTCCTAAAAATTACTAAATAATAAAAATATTTAAATCTCTCAAATCCCTAAAAACATAAAAACCCAAAAAACCATGAAATACATAATAAATATTTAAAAAAATAAAAAAACATATAACACTTAAAAACTAGAAAAATGATAAAAATCCTAAAAAATCCTAAAACCACTTAAAAACCGTAAAACCCCAAAAAACAACGAAAAGACCTAGAAAACACTAAAAACTATGAAGCCCCTTTAAAAACCTAATAATGTTAACAAACACTAAAAAACCATAAAACCCTAGAAAACACAAAACCCCCTATAACCTGAACAAAGACCATAAAACCCTAAAACCCTGAAAATCTCTAAAACCCTAAAAACTATAAAAATCCTAAAAAATAACTAAAAATACATAAAAACCTAAAAAATCATAAAAACATGAAAAAACCCTTTGAAATCCTTAAAACCCTAAATATAATGAAAAAAACTCAAACCTAAAAACCCTAAAAACTCTAAAACAATAAAAACATGTAAAAAACACAAAAATCAACTAGAAACTCTTAAATCCTTTTTAACCCATAAAAACATTGAAAACACTAAAAATTTGAAACCCTAAAAAACTCATAACGACCCAAAAAATTCCCAGAACCTTATTAAAACTAAAAAACCCTCAAAATCGCTAAAAATGCTAAAAGAAACATAAAAAAATCCCTTAGAACCCTAAAATGTAGAAGCATCTAAAAAATTGAATACCCCCTTGGAAAACCATAAAATCTAAATATAATTGAAACTCATAAAAACCCTAAAAATGTTAAAAAAAATTTAAAACCACTCACAATACCTAAGAAAGCCTAAAGTACATTAGAATAATAAAATAGCCTTATAAATTACTAAAAATATAGAAAACCCTAGAACTCCAAAAACCGATAAAATAACTTAAAAATATAAAACCCCGAAGAACTATAAAATTGCTAAAAACCCTAAAAACCAAGAAAATGATAAAAAAAACCATAAACCCCCTAAAAACATCAATAAGACCCTATAAACCCATAAAACCCTAAAATCACACTTGAAACTCCACGAACCATTTAAATCCCTAAATAATTTAAAAGTCTAAAAAAACCTACCCAAAAATACTCAAAACCCTCCTTAAAACCCTAGAAACCTTATTTCTCAAAAAAACGATAACAATCCATAAACAATTCAAAAAAAATCCCAAAAAATTAAAAAAATTTAAAAAGGGATAAAAACCCTATAAGAAAACCTTAAAACCCCTAAAAATACTTAAAACAACTAAAAAGTTAAAACCCCTAAAACCCCTAAAAATCCTAAAAACACTAAAATCATAGAAAATTCTTAAAAACCCCTAAAACCTCATAAGAATCCTAAAAAATTACAATAAATTGCTAAATCATAATAAACAAAAAATCAAAAAAAATTGAAAACCCAAAAAACCTATAAACCCTTGACATGAATAAAAGCTCAATAAAGGCAAAAGACCCTTAAAGGCCCTAAAAATATGTAAACCCCCTAAAACCCTAAAACACCAAAAAACCATAAAAACCATAAAAACACATAAATCCCTTAAAAACCAATAAAAACTCTAAAACCCATTAAAATCTGACAATTGATAAAGGCCTCTAAAAACCTAAAAAACTAAATAACACAAAAAATTCAAAAAACTATAGAACCTGTAAAAGAAAAAAATATAGAAAAAACTATCAGAATCCCAAAACCCCCTAAGAAAAAAAAACCCTAAAAATCCTAAAAATACCTAATAACATAAAATCCCTAAAACCCTGAAAATGCCTAAAAAACATTAAAAATATAAATTCACTTTTAAATCCAAAAAACATAAAAACACTAGAAACCCTAAAACCACTCAAAATACATAAAAACCCTAAATACACAAAAAATAATAATAATCCAAAATAATCCCTAAAGATGTAAAATCCCTTAAAATAAATGAAAACCTATGAAAAATTAAAACCTGAAAGCCCATAAAATCATTTAAAACCTAATAAAAAAAAAAGATAAAATACCACTAAAACCCCCAAAACTCAAAAAACCCTAAATAACCCCTAAAAGAATTAAAAATCCTTAAAACCCCTAAAATACCAAAAAAAAAATATAAAAATCATTTTAATCCCTAAAATTGTTAAAACATTCTAAATTCATAAAACCCAAAAAATCCAAAAAACACCAAAAACCCAAAAATCCCATAAAAACCCAAAAAACCCAAAAAACCCCTAAAAATACTAACATACCCTAAAAAATCCTAAAATCCCTAAAAATACCTAAATGCATAAAAAACCCAAAAAACCATCAAAGACCCTATAGAAACATAAAACATCTAATAAAACATAAAACCTCTAAAAAACTAAAAAATGATAAAGAAACCTTAACAACCCTCAAAATCCTTAAAACCCAAAAAGCACATAAAAATCCTAAAAGCCATAAAAATCCCTAAGAATATAAAAAACCACATAAAGGATGAAAAAACATTAAAAACCATTAAAAAATAAAAACACTTAAAATACATAAAACCTTAAAACTCTAAAACCTTAAAAACCCTAAAAACCCTAAAAACATTCAAAATCCCTAATAACAAAAAAACCAATAAAATTTATAATAAATCCATAAAAATATGAAAAATTGTAAAAAGTCTAAAAACTCTGAAAACCCTAATAAAAACATGAAAACAAATTAATTCCTAAAACCCCTAGAAAAACTAAAAACATTAAAACCCCCCAAAACCCTAAAATCAATAAAAATAACAATAACCCATAAAACCCCCTAAAACCCCATAAAAACCCTAAAACCCCACTTAAAACTCTAAAACCATATTAAATCCCTAAAAGGATTAAAAATAATTAAACAAACCTAAAACCCCTAAAAACTAAAAAAACCACTAAAACCCCAAAGAAAAACTGAAAACCAAAAAACCTTTTAAATGCATTAAAAGCCCTACACAAAAACATAAATAAACCATAGAAAACCTAAAAACACTAAAATATCATTACAACCAAAAAATACTTAAAACCCCTTAAAATCATAAAAATAATTAAAAATCCTAAAATCCCTAAAACCAATTAAATCCTTAAAAACCCTCAAAATACCTAAAAACCCTAAAGACCGTTAAAAATCGTAAAACACCCAAAAATCGCTAAAAATGTAAGAACCATAAGATCCCAAAAAAAATAAGAAAAATTTAAAACACTAATGACACTTAAAACCATAAAATACATAAACATTCTAAAACTAGTAAAATACATGAAACCCCATTTAAATCCATAAAAATGTTAAAAACTCTAAAAACATTAAAAACCATAAAAAATCCAAAAATACCTAAAACCCCATAAAAATCCTATAAGAAGCCTAAAAACCCTTAAACCTTATAAGAATCCCTAAAAAACACAAAAAATTAAATAAATACTATGAAATCCATAAAAATCCAAAAAAATTAAACCCCTAAAAACCTTGAAACCCCTAATGGAATCCTTAAAACCAAAAAATCATAAAACCACCCAAAAACACAAAAAAATTATAAAAACCCTAAAATATATAAACACCATGAAAAACCAAGGCACCCCTCAAAATCAATAAAAACCCCTAAAAATAATAAAATTCATAAAAATACCTAAAAATACCTAAAACATAAAAACCCTAGAAACCCAGATAACCCATAAGAAAACCTTAAAAACATAAAAACACTTTAAACCCCTAAAAACATATTAATTGATAAAATTCCAAAAACGACCAAAAAAATTCTAAAACCCTTATGAACCATAAAATCCCCCAAATACATTAAAAAATTTAAGAAATATTAAAACCCGTAAAACCCCAAACCTCACTAAAAACTATAAAAACCCATTAAACTCCTAAAAATGTAAAGGAACTCTAAAAAACAAGATTTCACTAAAAATAGAAAAAACCATAAAAAAATAAAAACCTAAACGCCCCCAAAAATCCTCAAAACCCCTCAAAATTCAAAAAACCCCTAAAAATTAGAAAATCCCTAAAAGACCCAAAAACCTTAAAACCCTAAAACCAATAAAAACCCCTAAAAACATCTGAAAACTCTAAAATCTCATATAAATCATAAACTCCACTAAAAACTCTAAAATGCCATTAAACAGTATAGATGATTAAAACTCTAAAAAATTACAATGTCCATAAAAACAAAAAAACCTAAAACCCAAAAAACAATAAAAACCTTAAAACCCATAAAAATCCCTAAAAACCTAAAACCATTTAAAATACCCCAAATTCCTAAAAAAGTACAGAACCCTAAATCCCTTAAAAACCCTATGAAATCCTTAAAAATGGAAAAACTACTAAAACTGTGAAAAAACATAGAAAATGCTAAAAAAAACCCTAAAACCATTAAACCCCCTAAAACTATAATAAATTAAAAATAAAAAACTGTAAAACCTACTAAATTCTCTTAAAAAACACAAAAAAACCTAAAAACCCAAAATAACATAAAAATATAAATCCCTAAAATCCCTAAAAACAATCAAAAGCCTAATAAATGATAAAATTAATGAAAAATTCCTAATCCCTAAATATGTAAAAACCAAAAAAACTTGTAAATTCTTTAAGAAAACCATAAAAACATAAAAACCCCTAAAACCCCTAAATTCATAAAAACACTAATAAACTAAAGGACACAAAAAACCCTAAAACTCCCAAAAATCCCTAAAACCCCTAAAAAATATTAAAACCTTAAAAATACATAAAAACACTGAAAATGTAAAAAACTTTAAAAACCCTGACAACCCCTAAGAAATCAATAAAAAACCAAAACCACTTAAAACCCTTAAAAGAATAAAAAAATAAAAACCCTAAAATCACTAAAACCACTAATTACCAAAAAAACACTAAAACCCTAAAAAACTGAAAACAACTAAAATATTTAAAACCCCTTTAAACCCATAAAAACATTAAAACTCTAAAGAAACTTAAAACCGCTAAAAACTTAAAAACCCCATAAAATACCCAATAAATTTTATAAACAATTCCTAGGAATACCTAAAAACATAAAAACCCAAAAACACCATGAAAACACCGAAGAAAAACTTAAAAACCTAAAAACACATGAAACCCCGAAAAACCTAAAAATTCTAAAAATCCTAAAAAACCATAAATCCCAAAAACCATTAAAATCCTAAAAATATGAAAAAAATGTTAAAAATGTTAAAAATAAAATGGTCCATTAATTTCCTAATAACATAAGAAACCCTAAAACCCCTTATAATTCCTAAGAAAACCTTACAGACCAAAAAAAACTTAAAATCTCTAAAAATTTAAAAAAACTCTAAAAACCCTAAAACCATAAAAACATATAAAAACCTTAAACCACCATAAAACCCTGAAAAACCAAAAATCCATAAGAAAACAAAAAAAATATTACAACTATTAAAAAACTAAAAAGGATACAATCCTTAACCCCCCCCCAAACCCCAAAAAACTCAAAAAACCAAAAAAACTCGTAAAATATTTAAAAATCATGAAAAAGCCTAAAAAGACATTAAAACCCCAACTACCTTTTAAACCCTAAAAATATTCAAATTATCTAAAAAATAAACCCCAAAAAAACTAAAAAAACAAAATTCCAAAAATACATAAAAAACAAAAAAAAACCTAAACCCCTCAAAATCCCTAAAAGCCCTAAAAATCCTAAATAAAGAATTAAAATATTAAAAAATCTCTTAAGATACCTAAATTTTTTTAAAACCATAAATCTAGAAAAACCTAATAAAACCTTAAATCCCTAAAACCATGTAAAACCTTTAAAAACCTAAACACGCTAAAAACAATAAAAGTCCATAAAAATATTTAAAACCCCTAAAACCATCCCAAACCCATAAAAACCCAGAAAAACACTAAAAATATAAAATAATATATACCCATCAAAATTTTGAAAACCTCTAAAATAACTTAAAGCCCTTAAAAACTAAAAATAAACCTAATAAAATAAAACCATAAAACCCATAAAACCATAAATCCTTCAAAATATAAAAACCCCCAAAAACCCAAAGAACCCCCTAAAATACCTAAAAACCAACAAAACTCAAAGAAAACATAAGAAAACGTTAAAAATCAACAGACACTTAAACCCCCTAAAACCTTAAAACCCCTGAATGCCATAGAACCCCGTAAAAACCTAAAAACCCCATAAAAACACTAAAAACACACTAAAATATAAATAATCCTTTTGAAACTCTAAAAACATTATAAATCTCTATAAAACCTGAAAACCCCTAATGTTTTAATAAAAACCTTAAAAATGCAATAAACCCAAATAAAACCCCAAAATAGACCCTAAAACCCTAAAATATCTCAAAACACTAAGAAGCCTAAAAACAAAAAAGATCCTTAAAATGTGCTAAAAACCAAAAAATGAAAAAAACCTTAAAAACTATGAGAAACCATGAGAATAATATAAAAACAAAAATCACTTAAATCCCCAAAAAATATATAAAAATTATAAAACTTTAAAAACACAAAAATCCTAAAGAAACACCTAAAATCCATCATAATCCCTAATATCCATTAAAATTATAAAAATATATAAACAACTATAAACCCTTAAAACATAAAAAACCTTAAAACCCTTAAAAACATGAAGAAATCCTTAACTACCTAAAAAAACATAAAACTCTTAAAAACCTTAAAATGATAAACACCCTAAAAAGAGTAAAACCACTAAAAAACATAAAAACCACTAAAAACATTAAAACCCTTTAAACACCTAAAACATTAAAAAATAGTAAAAAACCTTAAAACCCTGTGAACTCAAAAAAACCCCTAAAAAGATTAAAAAACCTAAAACCCCTAAAACCCCTCAAAATCTCTAAAACCCCCCAAAAATGTTAAAATCCATAAAAATTCATAAAAAGATAAAAACCCCTAAAAACCAAGAAAAATTGTATAAAAACCTTAAAGACATAAAAACACATAAAACCCCTAATCACCTTGAAAACACTAAAAACCCTAAAAATCCCTAAAAAATGTCAAAATTCCTCAAAAAACGTAAAACCCATAAAATCAAAATAAAATACCAAAAAATCCCAAAAAAATCCCAAAAACATAATAGACCCAAGAAAACATAAAAAATATTATAAAAATGATAAAATCTTAAAAAAAATTAAAACACCTAAAAACCTAGAAAACGCTAAAACCCCTAAAAGGCCATATGTTTTTTAAAACCCCCTAAAAACATTTAACCAATAAAAACCATAGAAACACAAAAAACCCTATAAAATTAAAAAATAACAACTAAAAACTCTAAAAAACCTTTAATGATATAAAACATAAAGACATCAAAAGACCTTAAAACCCTAAAAAGCTTAAAAAACATAAAATCCCAAAAACCTATAAAATCCCTAAGATCCTAAAAAATCATAAAACCCATAAAAACCATAATGGTATTAGAAAACCCATAAAAATCCCTCAAAATGTGAAACAAATCTACGAAAACCGTCAAATCCTAAAAACAATTCAAACCCCTTAAAACATAAAAAATAAAAAACCAAAAAAACCAAAAAAACCATAAAACCCCCAAAAAACATTAGAAACCCCATAATAATTTATAAAATCAATAAGAACTCAAAAAACCATTAAACCCCTAAGAAAATAAAAAAAATATAACAACCCTTAAGAATTCTAAAAACTAAAATAAATCTAAAATGAAAAAAAACTGAAAAGACCCAAACAAATCCTTAAAACCCTAAAACCCTAAAACCATTAAAATACTAATAAATTTTTAACAAACCTTCAATACCCTAAAATTCATTAAATTTTTTAATAAAAAATAAAAAACCTAAAAACTAGTAAAACTAATAAAAACCTAAAAAACAAAAAAAAAACCTAAAAAACCTAAAACCCATAAAACCCTCAAAAATTTCAAAAAACCTTAAAACCCCATAAAAATCCAGGAAAAGAATTAAAAATATCTCAAATCGTTAAAACCCCATTAAAACCTAGAAACCCCTTAAGAAAACCATAAAATCAAAAAACACTTAAAAACTATAAGAAAATATTTAAAACCTAAAAATGCTTAAATCCACTAGAAACTTAAAATACATTAAAACTCTAAGCCCCTAAAAATTATAAAAACCCTAAAAACACTCAAAGTAACTAAAATCCTAAATGCCCATAAAATCTTAAAAATTTACTAAAAGTTCTTAAAAACTTAAAAAACCATAAAATCCCTAAATACCTTAATTCCCAAAAACACTTAAAACCCCTAGAATTATAAAAAACATTAAAAAACATAAACACTAATAAATACCACTGAAGACAATTAAAAACCCTAAAACCCAATGAAAACCCTAAAACCCACTAAAAACTCTAAAAACCCATTAAATCCATAAAAACATAAAAAACACTAAAAAATTCTAAAAACCCAGTAAAACTAGGAAAACCCTGAAAATCCAATTACCATAAAAACACTTAAAAACCATCACAACCCAAGGAACCCTAAAAAATCCATTAAAATACTAAAACACCATAAAAATACTAAAAATCCTTAAAATTCCATGAAACATAAAAATCCCCCAAACCCCAAAAAATATTCTAAGGAATCCGTAGAAACCTAAAAACACCTAAACCCCCCCAAAACCCTAAGAACATTAAAAACACAAATAAATCCTAAAACCACTAAAAACCAAAAAACCCTAAAAACCATAAAAGATCCTAAAAACCACTTAAATTCTAAAACCCACCAAATCCTTAAAACCATAGAAAACATTTAAACCCCCTTGAAAAACTAAAAATCCTAAAACCCCTAAAAATGCTAAAAAATCATAAAATTCGCAAAAATTATAAAAAACACAAAACACCCTAAAAACACTAATAAAATTTTAAAAACATAAAAACATTTAAAACCCCTTGAAAAACTAAAACCTTAAAAATCCTAAAACAATATAAAACCTCAAAATCACTAAAAACCCTAAAAACCATAAAAATAAGAAAAATTACCTAAAAATACATATACAAACCCCAAAACCCATGAAAAACCACTAAAAAAATAAAAACTCTAAAAACCCTAAAAGACACTAACAACCAACTAAAAACCATAAAAATCCAAAAAAACCATAAACCCCTAGAAGCGCATAAAACCCTAAAACCACTAAAAACCTTAAAAACCTATTATACCCCAAAAAATGATTAAAAACTAAAATATACATTATAATCCCTAAAAACATCAACAGAAACTTTAGAACCCCATAAAAATCAAAAAAACCCTTAAAGCCCTAAAAACCTAAAAACCCACCAAATTCTTAAAACCAAACAAAAATATTTAAAATCCTAAAAATTCCGAAAAATTCCCTAAAAACACAGAAATCCCAAAAAAACAAGAAAAACCTATGTAAAATAAAATAACATAATATATTTTAAAATCCCAAAAATCGTAAAAATGTTAAAACCACTAGACCCCCTAAAACCCTTAAAATCACTCTAAATCTACAAACACCCAAAAAATCCATAAAATTCCATAAGAATCTCTAAAAATCCATAGAACAACAAAATCCTTAAAAAACCTAGTAAAATATAAGAAAATATTAAAAACTGAAAAACCCAAAAAACCCCTAAAAACTAAAAAATGAAAGGAAACCTAAAACCCCATAAATAGCATTAAAACTATTAATGGCCATGAACCCCCCCTAAAATATTAAAGCACCATAAACCGGTAAAAATCACTAAAAAATACAAACCCTTTAAACCCCTTAAATTTTTAAAACAAACCTCTAAAAAACCTTAAAACTTTAAAATGTTTAAAAAAGACCCTAAAAATACAAAAAACATAAAAACAAAAAATTTAAAAAAGCCCATAAAAACCCTCAGAATCCCTAAAAAACTGAATCCATAAAATAATAAATATTCCCTAAAAATCCTTAAAAATATAAAAATTCCCAAAAAACCTAAAAACACTAAAAAATTCATTAAAAACCTATAAACATGCCAATCCCTTAAAAATGCTAAAACTGTTGAAACCCCTTAAACACTAAAAAATACCAAAAATACCCCAAAAATACCATAAAAATACTTAAAGTCCATAAAATCCCTAAAAATCCAAAAAAACACCTAAAACCCTGAAAAACAATAAAAATGGAAAACCCCTAAAACACCATAAAAACCAAAAAATCCTAAGAAAACCCAAAAACCATTAAACCCATAAAACGTCTTCTAAAAATATATAAAAACATAAGATATCCTAAAAACCTAAAAAATAATAATAAAATTAAAAAAACCTAAATTCACTTAAAACCTCCAAAAACATAAAAATGCTGAAAACTCTAAAAAACCTAAAAACCATAAAAACACAAAAGAACCATAAAATATCCTAAAACCCATAAAACCCCATAAAACCAAAAAAAAACTATAAGAACTACACAAAAATCAAAAAACACTTTAATCCCCTAAAAAGGATAAAAAATCCCAAAATACCAAAAAACCCTAAAAACTAAAAAAAACCCTAAAAACAAAAAAAAGCCACAAATACCCTAAAAGCACAATACTCCTCAAAATCCCTAAAAAACTCAAAAAAACCATAAAAATCCTAAAAAGGAAAAAAAATTCCCTAAAAACCAAAAAAACCCTAAAACCCAGAAAACCATAAGAAAAACAAAATACCCTAAAAATAATTAAAGCCCCTAAAAACCAAAAAATGTGAAAATCCATAAAAATAATAAAAACATTAAAAAAATATTTGAAACCCTCAAAATAACTAATAATAGTAAAAAACTATAAAATTACTAAAAATCCATAACAATCTCTAAACACATAAAAACATTAAATCTAAGAAAACACATAATAAAACATTAAAAACATAACTGCACTTAAAACATATACAAAACCTAAAAACACTAAAACCCCTAAAAATACAAAATTGACTATTAAACCCCAATAAACCAAAAAACCGTAAGCACCCCTAAAACCCTTAAAACCACAAAAAAGCCATAAAACCCTAAAATACCAATAAAAACTCTAAAAAATTGTAAAAACACAAAAAATGTTAAAAACAATAAAAATTATAAATACATAAAAAAACTCAGAAAAGGCTAAGAACCTAAAAAACACAAAAACCCCTAAAACAAAAAAAAACAATCAAAATCGCTAAAACCCCTAAAAACCAAAAATCCGAAAATATCCCAAAAAATCCCTAAAAACATAAAAAAACTAGAACCCCTAAAATAACCTACAAAAACCATAAAAACCTAAAAACACATAAAAATAAAAAAAACTATAAATTTCTAAAACCCATAAATCCCCCAAAATCCTAAAATCATCAACAAATCCTATAAACACCTAAAAATCCCTAAAAATGTAAAAAAACGAATGACCTTGAAAACCCAAAGAAAATCAAAATAACCTAAAATAACATAAACACTATAAAACCTATAAACACTAGTAACCCTAAACTTCCATAAAACCATATAAACCACCAAAACCATAAAATTCTCTAAAACCCCTAAAACCCACTTAAAATGCTAAAACCCCTTCAAACACCTAAAATCTTAAAAAAAACCATAAAACCCCTAAAAAATCAAAAAACCCTAAAACAAAGAAAACGGCATAAAAATATATAAACCCTTAAAAGCCCTAAATCACTAAAAAACGATAAAAATCCTGAAACCATAACAAATATGAAAATTTGTAAAATTAAATAAACAAACTATATCCATAAAAACCCTAAAACCCCAAAATAAAACATTAAAATCCTATAAACAATTAAAACCCCTAAAACCAAAAAAATGTTAAAACATTGAAAATCATAAAAAATCCTTAAAATAATAAAACCCCTAAAAACTGATAAAACCCCTAAAACCCATAAAACACTAAAAACACACTAAAAACTCTAAAAAAAACTTTTAATCCCCATAAACCTTTAAGAAAACACTAAACCCCCTCAAAACCCTAATATCTAAAAAAACCCTATAACCAAAAAACCCATAAAGGCCATAAAAACCCTAAAAACCCTAAAAACCTAAAAAATCTCTAAAACCCCTATAAACAATACAAATATTATAAAAAAACTAAAATCCATAAAAACATAAAATACCCTAAAACCCCTAAAAACCCCTTTGAAACCCATAATATAAAAATATTATTAAAACCATGAAAAAAATATAAAAACACCAAAAACCCTAAAAACCCTAAAATCCTACAAAAAACATAAAAACCCTAAATTTCCTAAGGAATCCCCAAAAACATAAAAAAACCTAAATCATTAAAAAACCTAAGAAAACCATAAAAACCTAAAAAAATAAAACCCCTAAAAATGAAAAAAATTCTATAATTCATTAAAAACCCTAAGAGACCCTACAAACTATAAAAATCCTAAAATTATTAAAAACATAAAAATATAAAAACCCCTAAAAACCATATAAAATCAATTAAGCCCTTAAAAATCTTAAAAACATTAAACCCCTAAATACACTAAAAATCCTAACAAACTGTAAAAACTCTAAAAATGTTAAAAAAACCAAAACCCTAAAAATAGTAAAAACCCTCAAAATCTAAAAAAATACCATAAAAACCGTAAAAATACTAAAAAATCCCTTTAATCCTTAAAACATAAAAAACTAAAAAAACTCTAAGATAACATAAAAAACCTAAAAGAACATAAAACCCCAAGAAAATATAATAACTATACAAGCCAAAAAAATCTTTTAATAACCTAAAAGACACAAAAACCCCCTAAAACGTGAAAACACTGAAATATAAAAATACCTAAAACCTATAAATATCCTAACAACAAAAAAACTAGAAAAACATCAAATCGATAAAAACGTTACAAACACAAAAATAACATAAAAATTAAATAATGTAAAGACCCCTAAACCCCCAAAAAAACTATAAACCCTTAAAAATCTTTAAAATTCCTAAAATACTGTAACAATACTAAAATATTCCTAAAATCCCAAAAAACATAACAAAATCCAAAAAACCCCTAAAAAGCCTTAAAACTTGAAAACACTTATAACCCCTAAAATTACTAAAAACACTAAAAGACCAGAAATACCCTAAAACCACAATAAAACAATAACCCCCCCCCCACACACAAAACCACATAAAACCCCTAAACATACAAAAAACTCTATAAACCCCTAAACCGTTAAAATCATTAAACAACTAAAAATGTTAAAATACTTAAAAACTCAAAAAAACCTTAAAATCCCTTAAAACCCCCAAAAAACATAAAAACCATAAAAATCCTAGAAATCCCTATAAATCCCAAAAAACCTAAAAACACCAAATATGAATAAACAGTAAGAAAAATATAAAAACTCAAAAAAGACTTAAAACCCATAAATACATAAAAAACACTAATTCATAATAAAAACCCAAAAAAACCTTAAAAAACTAAAAATCCCTAAAAATACTATAAAAAAGTAATAAAACCCTAAAAATGATGAATACCCATAATAAAATCTTTAAAGAATTATAACACATTTAATCTCTAAAAACATGAAAAAAGATAAAAACCTAAAAACCATAAAAGACCTTAAAACCCCATAAAAACATAAAACACTTTTAAAAATTTAAAAACCTAAAACCACATAAAAATAGTAAAAAATTACTAAAAACTCTAAAAACCCTTCAAAACCCTAAAAATGTAAAAAACTTAAAAACCTTAAAACCCCTGAAAAACTAAAAGAAATATTAAAACCCCAAAAATTCCTAAAAACACTCAAAATTCATAAAAACCCCAAAAATACCATAAAATCCTAAAAAATCCCAAAAAACAAAAAAAACATAAAAACACTAAAAACCCTAAAAATATCTAAATCCCTAAATTCCAAAAACACATTAATATACCAATAACTCCTAAATACCATAAAAATCATAAAAAATCCTAAAAAATCCATAAAAATATAAAAAATCCTAAATACCATTGTAAAAAATTAAAAAATTAAATACACATAAAACCCCTAAAATAATTAAATAGACCATAAATACCATAAAACCCCTAAAACCATTAAAAACCATAAAATCTTGAATAACCACTAAAACCTTTAAAAAATATGAAACACTTTAAACCCATAAAAATATAAAAAAATATATAAATACCTTAAAACCCTAAATACGAAAAAAAAAGATAAATCCTCAAGAAAAAAATATATTTAAATACAGTAAAAAACAAAAAATACCTAAAATCCCAATAAAACCATAAAATTCCTAAAAATCCATAAAAAAACTAAAAACACATTGAAAACCTTAAAACCCATAAAAATGCTAAGAGGACCGTAGATTTCAAAAAACACTTAAATCCACTAAAAACCTAAAAAACTGATACAACCCTAACACCCGTAAAAATCCCAAAATCCCCAAAAAACATAAAATCTAAAAAATCCGTAAAAATAAAAAAAACATAAAAAACCCTGAAAACATTGAAACCCCTAAAAACCCATCAAGAAAACACTTAAACCCCCTAAGAACCTCACAAACACTAAAATCCTTGAAATACCCTAAAAACTCCTAAAATACATAAAACCCCTTCAGTTTTTAAACAACCCTAAAAACTATAAAAACATTAAAAAACACTAAAAATGCAAAAAATCATTTAAACTTCTATAATATTAAAAAACCTAAAACTCCCAAAAAATCATGAAAACCCTTGAAATCCATAAAAACACTAAAACCCATAAAACCATTAAAAACAACGATAGACTCTAAAAACCCGTTAACTAATAAATAAATTTAAAACTCTAAAACCATTAAAATCAATAAAAAATCTCAAAAAACTATAAAAACCATAAAAAAATAAAACAGTCAAACCACCCAAAATCTATAAAACACATCAAAATACCTTTAAACCATATAAGCCATAAAAATACTAAAAATCCATAAAAATACCGAAAAATTTTAAAACCCCTAAAAACCATAAAAACCCATAAAAACCTAAACACACTTAAAACCCTTAAACCCTAAAAATACTAAAAACCCTAAAACCCCAAAACCCCAAAAAACCAAAACCCCCTCAGAATCCCAAAAAAACACTACAAACAAAAAAACCTAAGAAATTCTTAAAAATAATAAAATTGTAAAATCCCTAAAAACACTGAAATAACCTAGTAAAACTGTAAACACCTAAAAACACATAGAACCCAGAAAACCCCTAAAAACCACTAAAACCCCTAAAAGTCAAAAGGCCTTAAAAGCCATAAATATTCCTAAAACAATAAAACCCATAAAAACTATTAAAACCTAAACATCCATAAAAACCACAAAACCCACTAAAACATATAAAACCCCTTTAAAAAAATAAAAACATTATAAACTCTAAAAAGATTAAAATCCAATAAAACTCCAAAAACCCTTAATAACCCAGAAACCCCATAAATACCCTAAAACCCCCAAATATCCTTAAAATCCCCAAAACCCTAAAATTCATAAGAATCCTTAAAAAATCCCTAATAAAGGTAAAAAACCTAATAACTATGAAAAACCCTATTTAAAATTTTTAAACCTAAAATCACTTCAAAATATTAAAAATTTAATCAAATCAAATTACTATAAAACCCATAGAAGACCATAAAAACCCTAAAACCCACTAAAAACATTAAAAATCACAAGAAATAATAAAACCCATAAAAACAAAAAAACACACTAAAAAGTTTAAAACCCCTTTAAACACATAAAAATATTATAAAAACTCTAAAAGCCTCAAAACCAAAAATACTAAAAAAACCGAAAAACCAACAGAATGATAAAAATACTAAAAACCGTCAAAATTCCTAAAAAACCATAAAAATCTAATAAATGCCTAAAATCCATAAAAATGTAAAAACCCTTAAAAACCAAGAAAATACTATGAAAACCATAATAACCAAAAAACACATAAATCTGTTAAGAAACCTAAAAATGCTAAAAACATGAAAAACCAGAAAACCAGAAAACCCCTCAAAATCACTAAAAACATAAAAATCCAAAAAAGTCCTAAAATCCCTTAAAATGTATAAAAAACCCAAAACCCTAAAAAAAAATATAATCATAAAAACCAAAAAAATATAAAACCCATAAAAACCTAAAAAACACTAAAAACATAATAAAAAACCCTAGAAAGGCCATAAAAACTAAAAAACCCCATAAAAACCTTATCATCTTATAAAAACCATAAAAACCCCAAATCCCATAAAAACACTAAAACAACAAAAAATCCAGTAAACCCCTAAAAACCATAAAAACTATAAAAACCAAAAAAATCCAAAAAAACAAAACAAAATCAATAAAAATACATTAAACCATTAAAATCATTAAAAAACCGTAAAACTGCGTTAAACCCCTAAAAAATCAAAAAACATATAAAAATCGAAAAAATCTTAAAAGGCCCTAAAAACATAAAAATCCTTAAAAATACCTAACAATATCTAGATATATAAAAAACCCCAAAACCCCAAAAACAACTATGAAACCTTAAAAACATAAAAAAACATAAACCCCCTACCCTAAAAAACCATAAAACCTAAATCCCCAAAAACACTCAAAATCCCTTAAAACCATAAAAAAAATAAAAGTCCAAAAAATCCCTAAGAAATCCTACTATAATAAAACCCACTAAAACCCTAAAAAACCATAAGAAAACCATAAAATACTAAAAACACATAAAAGTGATAAAAAAATTAACAACCCCTAAAAAGGCTTTAATCCCTTATAAAACCATAAAACCCATAAAACCACTAAAACCATTAAAAACCTCAAAACCCATAAAAACCAAAAAACAACTAATGTTTTTGAATACCCTTTAATCCCCTAGAAATTTTAAAGAACCATAAAACCCCTTAAAACTACAATTAACGAAATAAACCCTAAAACCCCCAAAACACACATAAAATCTCAAAAACCCTAAAACCTCTCCAAATCATTTAAAACCATAAATATACTAAATAAATCCTTTAAAGACCCTAAAAATGTAAAAAACTATTAGAACATTGAAAACCCCTTAGAAAACTTGAAAAACCTAAATACAATAAAACCCTTAAAAACCTAAAAACAATAAAAACCATAAAAACCAAAAAACGCTAAACCACTTGAAAACCCTAAAAATGCTTAAAAGCCAAAAAACCTAAAAAAGCTAAAAACCCCTAAAAACCATAAAAACAAAGAAAACCCATAAACACCCTAAAACCTAGTAAAAACTCTAAAATTATTTCAAAACCCTATAATAAATAAAAAACCCCTAAATTACCTTAAAACCCTTAAAAAAACCCAAAAAAACCCAAAAATCCTTAAAATGCCAAATCCACCTAAAACCACTAAAAATATTTTAAAATATTTTAAAATCTGAAAAAAAAACACTAATAACCCTAAAAACAACTAATAAAACCATAAAAACCAAAAAACAAATAAAACCCCTAAAACATAAAAATTAATTAAAACCTCAAAAAATCTTAAAACCCCAAAAAAATGCCTTAAACCATTGAAATCCCTAAAATCCCTAAAAACCATAAAATTCCTTAAACCCACTAAATATCCATGAAATCGTAAAAAAACGCTGAAAACCTAGAAAGCCATTAGAAAACCTTAAAAACCTAAAAAATATAAAACCCTTAAAAAATTAAAAACCTGAAAACCCCAAAAAAACCGAAAATTGTCATAAAGACCCTAAAACCACTAAAATCATAAAAACTATTAAAAACTATAAAACCCAAAAAAACCAATAAAACCCCTAAAAACAAAATAAAATATCCAAAACCCTTTAAACCCCTAAAACTGGTCAAAACACTAAACAATCATGAAACCAAAAAAACTCAAATAAACCCTGAAATGTAAAAAAAACATAAAAAAATAAAAACCCTCAAAATATATAAAAACCATAAAAACCATGTAATTCGTAAAATTCTTAAAAATACTTTAAAATGTAAAACCCTTAAAAACCATAAAATCTGTACGAAAACCATAAGAGTTTAAAAATAATTATAACCCCTAAAACAGAAAAAACCTAAAAACCTCAAAATAAAAACTCTAAAAACTTTTAAAAGCCTTAAAAGTTCTTAAAATCCATAAAATACTTGGAAACCATAAAAATCCTAAAAGATCCATAAAATCCATAAAAATGGGAAAAAAATAAAAACCCCAAATAACACTAATAAATAATTAAAAACCTAAAATAACTTCAAACCAATAAAAAAAGAAATTAAAAAAACCTAATAACACTAAAAACCTTAAAACCCCTAAAAACCTAAAAAACAAAAAAACACTAAAAACCCTAAAAAACTCTAAAACCCCATTGATCCCATCAAAAAATTAAAAAACTCTATAAAATCCTTAAACCCCAAAAAACCATCAAAACCCTAAAACACTAAAACCCCAAAAAATCTCTAAAAATACTAAAAAACCTAATTATCATAAAATAAAATACCTAAAAATACCTAGTGATGTATAACCCATAAAATCCTTGAAACCCCCTAAGAAAACCGTAAAAACCAAAAAAATTCTTAAAATACCTAAATAACCATGAAACTCTAAAATCCCGAAAAAACATTAAAACCCCTCAAAATCCCTAAAAACTATAAAAAAACTAAAAAATCCCTAAAATACCTAAAACCACTTAAAACCCCTAAAAATGAAAAAAGAATTACAACCCTAAAAACCATGAAAAACAATAAAAATGGTAAAAAAACCTAAAACACCATAAAAACCTAAAAATCCTAAGAAAATCCAAAAACCCAAAAACCATAAAAACCATTAAACGCTAAAACTTATTTTAAAAATATATAAAAACATATGATATCCGAAAAACCTAAAAAATGCTAAGAAAATCATAAAAAACCTAAATTCACTTAAAACCTCAAAAACATAAAAATGCTAAAAACTCTAAAAAACATAAAAACCATAAAAACAAAAAAGAACCATAAAATATCCTAAAAACCATAAAACCCCATAAAACCCATAAAAACTATAAGAACTACACAAAATTAAAAAAACACTTTAAACCCTTAAAAAGGACAAAAAAATCCCAAAATACCAAAAAAACCCTAAAAACTAAAAAAACCCTAAAAACAAAAAAAACACCACAAAACCCTAAAAAGAACAAAACCCCTAAAAATCCATAAAAAGTCAAAAAACAATAAAAATCCAAAAAAGACATAAAATTCCCTAAAAACCTAAAAAACCCTAAATCCCATAAAACCATAAGAAAAAAAATACCCTAAAAATAATTAAACCCCCTAAAAACCAAAAAATACAAAAATCCATAAAAATCATAAAAACATTAAAAAAATATTTAAAACCCTCAAAATACCTAATAATATTAAAAAACTATAAAAGAAATAAAAATCCTTAACAATCTCTAAAAACATAAAAACATTAAATCCAAGAAAACACATAATAAAACATAAAAAACATAAATACACTTAAAACATATACAAAACCTAAAAACACCATAACTCCTAAAAATACAAAATTGACCATTAAACCCCAATAAACCAAAAAACTGTAAGCACCCCTAAAACCCTTAAAACCACAAAAAAACCATAAAACCCTATAATTTCAATAAAAACTAATAAAATTTGTTAAAACACTAAATATGTTAAAAACTATAAAAACTATAAAAACATAAAACAATCTCAGAAAAGACTAAAAACACAAAAAACACAAAAACCCCTAAAACAAAAAAACAATCAAAATCGCTAAAAACCCTAAAAACCAAAAATCCTAAAATATGCCAAAAAATCCCTAAAAAAAACTAGAACACCTTAAATAACCTACAAACACCTTAAAAACCTAAAAACACTTAAAAATAAAAAAACCTATAAAATTCTAAAACCCCTAAAACCCCCAAAATCCCAAAAACATCAACAAATCCTAAAAACACCTAAAAATCCCTAAAAATGCAAAAAAACGAATGACCATAAAAACCCAAAGAATATCATAATAACCTAAAAACACATAAACACTATAAAACCTAAAAAACACTAGAAACACTAAATTTCCATAAAACCATATAAACCACTAAAACCATAAAATTCTATAAAACCCCTAAAACCCACATAAAACACTAAAAACCCTTCGAACACCTAAAATGTTAAAAAAAATAAAAACCATAAAAACCCTAAAAACTCAAAAAAACCTAAAACAAAGAAAACCCCATAAAAATCTATAAACCCTTAAAATCCCTAAACACTCAAAATCGAAAAAAATCCCGAAACCATAAAAAATATAAAAATTCGTAAAATTAAATAAACAAATAATATCCCTAAAAACCCTAAAATCCCTTAAGAAAACCTTAAAAACCTATAAACAATTAAAACCCCTAAAAACCAAAAAAAAAATTAACATTGAAAACCATAAAAAATCATTAAAATAGTAAAACACCTAAAAACTAATAAAACCCCTAAAACCCATAAAACACTAAAAAAACACTAAATACTCTAAAAAAATTTTAATCCCCATAAAACATTAAGAAGACACTAAACCCCCTTAAAACCCTAATAACTCAAAAAAAACCTATAACCAAAAAACACAAAAAGGCCATAAAAACCCTAAAACCATAAAAACCTACAAAATAGCTAGAACCCCTAAAACCCATAAAAATCATATAAAATAACTAAAATCCATAAAAATGTAAAATACCCTAAAACCCCTAAAAACCCCTTTGAGACCCATAATATAAAAATATTATTAAAACCCTGGAAAAAAATATAAAAACACTAAAAACACTAAAAACCCTAAAATCCTACAAAAACCCTAAAAACCCTAAACTGCCTATAGAATCCCAAAAACATAAAAATCCTAAAAAATAAAACCCCAAAAAACCAAAAAAATATAGAAATCATAAAAAATCCTAAAGACCCTAAAAATATATAAAAACCCTAAAAATTATTAAAAACATAAAAACATAAAAACCTCTAAAACCATATAAAATCCGATTAAGCCCTTAAAAATATTAAAAACATTAAACCCCTAAAAACACAAAAAACCATAACAAACTGTAAAAGCACTAAAAAATGTAAAAAAAATAAAACCCTAAAAATAGTAAAACCCCTCAAAATCTAAAAAAATACCATAAAAATCATAAAAATACTAAAAAATTCCTTAAATACTTAAAACATAAAAAACATAAAAACCCCTAAGAAAACATAAAAAACCTAAAAAACATAAAACCCCTAGAAAATATAAAACTATAAAAGCCGACAAAATCCTTTAAAAACCTAAAAGACCCAAAACACCCTAAAAACATGAAAACAATGAAACATAAAAAAACCTAAATACCTATAAATATCCTAACAACCAAAAAACTAGAAAACCTCCAAATCGATAAAAATGATAAAAACACTAAAATAACATTATAAAAATTAAATAATGTAAATACTCTTAAACCCCCAAAAAACTATAAACCCTTAAAAATATTTAAAAATCCTAAAATATCATAACAATACTAAAAAATTCCTAAAATCCCAAAAAACCTAATAAAATCCAAAAAAAACCCCTAAAAACCTTAAAACCTGAAAACACTTATAACCCCTAAAAATACTAAAAACACTAAAAGACCAGAAATACCCTAAAACCACCCTAAAACAATAACCCCCCCCCCCCCCAAACACAAAACACCATAAAAACCCTAAACATACTAAAAAATCTACAAACCCCTAAATCGTTAAAATCATTAATCAACTAAAAAAATGTTAAAACACTTAAAAGCTCCAAAAAAACCCTAAAATCCATTAAAACCCCCAAAAAACATAAAATCCATAAAAATCCTAGAAGTCCCTATAAATCCCAAAAGACATAAAAACACCAAATATGAATAAACAGTAAGAAAAATATAAAAACCCTAAAAAGACTTAAAACCCACAAATACATAAAAAATAAAAAATCCTATTAAAAACCCAAAAATTCTAAAAACAAAAAAAATAAAAATCCATAAAAATACAATAATAATGTAATAAAACCCCCAAAAAGCTGGAAACCCATAATAAAATCTATAAAACATTATAACACATTTAATCTATAAAAACATGAAAAAGATAAAAACCTAAAAACCATAAAAGACCCTAAACCCCCATAAAAACATAAAAAACTTATAAAAATTTAAAACCCTAAAACCACATAAAAATATTAAAAAATTACTAAAACTCTAAAAACCCTTTAAACCCCTATAAATGAAAAAAACTATAAAAGCCTTAAAACCCCTGAAAAACTAAAAGAAATATTAAAACCCCAAAAATTCCTAAAAACCCTAAAAATCCATAAAAACCCCAAAAATACAATAAAATCCTAAAAGATCCCTAAAAACAAAAAAACCATGAAAACCTATAAGAAAGTCATCAAACCATAAAGACACTAAAAACCCGAAAAACACTAAAAATAGCTAAACCCCCTAAAAACAATAAAAATCCTATAAAATCCATAAAATGAATAAAAATATAAAAACTCATAAATACCATAGGAAAAAATTAAAAACATAAAAACACATAAAACCCCTAAAATCATTAAATAGACCATAAATACCATAAAACCCCTAAAACCATTAAAAACCATAAAATCTTGAATAACCACTAAAACCATTAAAAATATGAAACACTTTAAACCTATAAAAATATAAAAGAATATTAAAACCCTTAAAACCCTAAAAATGCAAGAAAAGCTAAATCCTCAAGAAAATAATATTTAAATACACTAAAACAAAAAAATACCTAAAAACCCAATAAAACCATAAAATTCCTAAAAATCCATAAAAATATAAAAACACATTGAAAACCTTAAAACCCATAAAAATTCTAAGAGGAACATTGATTTAAAAAAACACTTAAATCCACTAAAAACCTAAAAAACTGATACAACCCTAAAAACCGTAAAAATCCCAAAAACGCCCAAAAACATAAAATTCTAAAAATTCCATAAAATAAAAAAAACATAAAAAACCCCGAAAACCTTGAAACCCCTAAAAACCCATTAAAAACACATAAACCATCTAAAAAACTAAAAAACACTAAAAACCTTGAAATACCCTAAAAACTCCTAAAATCCATAAAACCCCTATAGTTTTTAAACAACCCTAAAAACTATAAAAACATTAAAAACACTAAAAACTCAAAAAAAAAAACATTTAAACCTCTAAAATATTAAAAACCCTAAAACTTTCAAAAACATAAAAATCCCCAGAAACCCTGAAAAACCCATAATGAAACCTCAAAAACGTAAAAACACATAAAAATCCTAAATACACTAAAAAATCATGAAAACCCTTGAAATTCATAAAAACACTAAAACCAATAAAAGCGCTAAAAACAACGATAGACTCCAAAAACCTGTTAACCCATAAATAAATTAGAAACTCTAACACCATTAAAATTATTAAAAAAACTCAAAAAAACTATAAATACCCTAAAAAAATAAAACAGTCAATCCACCCAAAATCTATAAAACACATCAAAATACCTTAAGACCATAAAAGCCATAAAAATAATAAAAATCCATAAAAACACTTAAAATTTGAAAACCCCCAAAAACCATGAAAAACCATAAAAACCTAAACACACTTAAAACCCTTAAACCCTAAAAATACTAGAAACCCTAAAACCCCAAAAAACCAAAACCCCCCTCAGAATCCCAAAAAACACTACAAACAAAAAAACCTAACAAATCCTTAAAAATCATAAAAATGTAAAATCCATAAAAACCTTGAAATAGCCTAGTAAAACTGTAAACACCTAAAAACACTTAAAACCCATAAAACCCCTAAAAACCACTAAAATCCCTAAAAACCCAAATGGCCTTATAAGCCATAAATATTCCTATGACAATAAAACCCATAAAACCATTAAAACCTAAACATCCATAAAAACTTTAAAACCTACTAAAACATCTAAAACCCCTTTAAACAAATAAAAACTTTATGAACTCTAAAAACATTAAAATCCAATAAAACTCAAAAAAACCCTTAATAACCTAGAAACCCCAAAAATACCCTACAACCCCCCAAGATCCTTAATATCCCTAAAACCCTAAAAATCATAAGAGTCCTTAAAAAATCCCTGAAAATGTTAAAAAATCGAATAACTATAAAAAACCCTAGTAAAACTTTAAAACCATGAAAACACTTCAAGCCATTAAAAATGAAAACAAATCAAATTCCTATAAAACCCATAGAAGACCCTAAAAACCATAAAACCCACTAAAAACTTTAAAAATCACAAAAAATAATAAAACCCATAAAAACAAAAAAACACACTTAAAATTTTAAAACCCCTTTAAACACATAAAAACATTATAAAAACTCTAAAAGCCTCAAATCCAGAAATACTCAAAATAACTGAAAACCCAACAGAATGTTAAAAACCCTAAAACCGTCAAAATTCCTAAAAATCCATAAAAATCTAAAAAATGCCTAAAATACAAAAAAAATGTCAAAACCGTTAAAAACCAAGAAAATCATATGAAAACCATAATAACCAAAAAAACAAAAAAACTGCTAATAAATCTAAAAATGCTAAAAAACACTAAAAACCTTAAAACCCTAAAACCCCTCAAAATCACCAAAAACATAAAAATCCATAAAATCCATAAAATCCCTTAAAATGTATAAAAAACCCAAAACCCTAAAAAAACAAAGATAATCATAAAAACCAAAAAGTATATAAAACCCATAAAAACACTAAAAACATAAAAAAAACCCTAAAAAGGACATGAAAAACTAAAAAGCCCATAAAAAACATAATATCTTACAAAAACCATAAAATCCCCAACTCCCATAAAAACACGAAAACAAAAAAAAAAATCTAGTAAACCCCTAAAAACCATACAAACTATAAAAAGCAATAAAAAGACAAAAAACAAAAAAAATCAATAAAAAACATTAAACCATTACAAGCATTAAAAACTGTAAAACCTCGTTGAACCCCTAAGAAATCAAAAAACACATAAAAATCAAAAAAAATATTGAATGGCCCAAAAAAACATAAAAATCCTTATAAATAACTAACAATATCTAGAAATGTTAAAAACCCCAAAACCCCGAAAACCACTATGAAACCGTAAAAACCTAAAAAACATAAACCCCCTACCCTAAAAAATCATAAACCCTAAATCCAGAAAATCACTGAAAATCCCTTAAAACCATAAAAAAATTAAATGTCCAAAAAATCCCTAAGAAATACTAAAAACATAGAACCCACTAAAACCCTAAAAAACCATAAGAAAACCATAAAATACTAAAAACACATAAAAGTGATAAAAAACATTACTAACCCCTAAGAAGACCTTAATCCCTTATAAAACCATAAAAAACCAAAAAACCATTAAAAACCTCAAAACCCATAAAAACCCAAAAACCACTAATGTTTTTGAATACCCCCCTAAAAATTTTAAAGAACTACAAAACCCCTTAAAATTACTAATAGCTAAATAAACCCCAAAACCCCAAAAACACATAAAATCTCAAAAACCCTAAAACCCCTCCAAATCATTAAAAACCATAAATATACTAAATAAATCCCTTAAAGACCCTAATAATGTAAAAACCCATTAGAACATTGAAAACCCCTTAAAAAACCTGAAAAACCTAAATACAATAAAACCCTTAAAAACCTAAAAACAATAAAACCCTTACAAACCTAAAAATTCTAAACCTCTTAAGAACCCTAAAAATGCTTAAAAGTTGAAAACCGTAAAAAAGATAAAAACCCCTGAAACCCCTAAAAACAATGAAAACCCATAAACACCCTAAAAAGACAATAAAAACTCTAAAATTATTACAAAACCCTAAAATAATTTAAAAAACCCTAAATAACCTTAAAAACCGTAAAAAATCCCAAAAAACAAAAAACCCAAAAATCCTTAAAATGAAAAAACCACCTAAAACAACTAAATATCCTTAAAAATATGTTAAATTCTGAAAAAACACTAATAATCCTAAAAAACACTAATAAAACCTTAAAAACCGAAAAACGATTAAAACCCCAATAACATAAAAATTATTTAAAACCTCAAAAAATCTTAAAACCCAAAAAATGCCTAAGAACCATCAAAATCCCTAGAATCCCTAAAATACATAAAATTCCTTCAACCCTCTAAATATCTCTGAAATCGTAAAAAAACTCTAAAAACCTTGAAATCCATTAGAAAACCATAAAACCCTAAAAAAGATAAAACCCTTAAAAACATAAAAACCGGAAAACCCCTAAAAACCAAAAATGGTCCTAAAAACCGTAAAACCCCTCAAATCATAAAAAACTATTAAAAACTATAAAACCCCAAAAAACCAATAAAACACCTAAAAACATAATAAAATATCATAAACCCTTTAAACCCCTAAAACTGGTCAAAACTCTAAAAGTCATAAAACCAAAAAAACTCAAATAAACCCTAAAATGTAAAAAATAACATAAAAAAATAAAAACCCTCGAAATATATAAAAACCATAAAAACCTTGAAATTCCTAAAATTCATAAAAATCCATTAAAATGTAAAACCATTAAAAACCCTAAAATCTTTACAAAACCATAAAATTTTAAAAATAATTATAACCCCTAAAACATAAAAAACCCAAAAACCTCAAAATAGCCATAAAACTCTAAAAACATTAAAAACCCTTAAAATTCCTCAAAATCAATAAAAATACTTGGAAACCATAAAAATCCTAAAAAATCCATAAAATGCATAAAAATGGAAAAAAAAAATAAAAACCGCAAATAACTCTAATAAATCATTACAAACCAAAAATAACATAAAACCAAAAAAAGGAAATTAAAAAAACCTAAAAACCCCTAAAACACTAAAAACCTTAAAACCCCTAAAAACCTAAAAAATAAAAATCCCATAAAACCCTAAAAAACTCTAAAAACCCTTTGATCTCATGAAAACATCAAAAAACTCTATAAAATCCTTAATCCCAAAAAAACCATCAAAACCCTAAAACACTAAAACACCATAAATTCTATAAAAATACTAAAAAACATAAAAATCATAAAAAATACGTAGTGATGTAAAACCCATAAAATCCTTGAACCCCCCCCCCCATAAGAAAACCATAAAAACCAAAGAATTCTTAAAACACCTAAATAACCAAGGAACGCTAAAAACCTGAAAAAAAATTAAAACCCCTCAAAATCCCTATAAACTTTAAAAAAATAAAAATACTAGAAAATCCCTAAAATACATAAAAACACTTAAAACCCCTAAAAAAGTAAAAAAAAATCGACCTTAAAAGACTCTAAAACCCTAAAAGGACTTAAAAAACCAAAAAACACTAAAGACCTTAAGAAACCCCAAAAAGCCCATGAAACCCAAAAAATCAACAAAAAACTCTAAAAAACTTGTTTACCCATAAAAACTAAAAAAATGCTAAAAACCACAAACACAGAAAAAACAAAAAAAACCCTAAAAACCAGAAGAACATTAAAAACCTAAAAACCCCTGAAAAACACCCAAAATCTCAAAAAACTATAAAAAACATAAAAAAACTAAAAAGTCACTATAATGTAAAAAATTTAAAAACCTTGAAAACCCCATATAAATATTTAAAAGCCTTAAAATACATAAAAACCCTAAAAACCAAAAAAATTTCAAAAACCTTTAAAAACCATGAAATATATAAAAGACCTTAACAACCCTGAAAATAATTTAAGATACATAAAAATCCTAAAGAAACCCAAAAATTCCAAAAAAACATAAAAACACCTAAGACCATTAAATTCCTAAAATTCTGTAAGAAAAAAAATCAATTCTTAAAAACTAATAAAACCCCTAAAATAACAAATAATGTTAAAACCCTAAAACTCAAACAAATACCCAAAGAACCCTAAAAATCCTAAAACCACTAAAAACCTTAAAACCCCTAAATACCAATTAAAACCTCAAAACAACTAAAAACTATAAAAACCCTTTAATCCCATTAAATGATAAAAAATTCCAAAATAACGTAAAACCTTAAAAAACTAAAAAAACCCAAACCCCTCCCCCCCAAATCATAAAACCCCTAAAATCCTAAAAACTATAAAAATCCCAATGACTCCTAAAACCATAAAAATCCTAAATAGTCCCAAAAATCCCTAAAATTAGAAAAAACCTGAAAAACTCTAAAAACCCCTAAGAAAAATATAAAACCCATACAAAACCTACAAAAACTGAAAACTCTAAAACCCATAAATAGTTTTTAAAAAACCTAAAACCTAAAAAATCGATAAAACACCATAAAACCATAATAAACCTAAAAACACATAAAACCCAAAAAAATCACTGAAATTTATAAAAATATAAATAAATCCAAAAAATCCTATAATCCCATAAAAACACTAAAAACCCCAAAGAACCACAAAAACCATCAAAATGCATAAAACCCATAAAAATGCATAAAAAATCCAAAAAACCCTATAAATCCCTAAAATTTTAAAAACCCTACAAACCCTAATAAAACCGTAAAAATTAAAAACATAAAACCCCCAAAAATATAAAAAAATGCTAAAAACCATAAACATTTTAAAAACCCTAAAACACATAAAAATCCTTAAAAACACTAAAAACCATAAAAATACTAAAAAAACCCTAAAATCCCTAAAAATGTAAAAACCCTATAAATCATATGAAAAACATAAAAACCTAAATACAGTAAAAACCTATAAAACCCCTAAAGACAAAAAAAACCTTAAAATCCATCAAAACCCCCTAAAAACCCTAAAGACACATAAAAACCATAGAAATCCTAAAATCCAATAAATCCCTAAAAATAAGTTAAAAATATAAACTCCCTTTAGACCCATAATTTTTTTTAAAAACTCTAGAAACAATAAAAAACCTAATACTATTAAAAACCCTAAAAACACAAAAAACCATTAAAACTCTAAAAGACCTGAAAACCTCGCAAAACCCTAAAAATCCCTAAAAACACAAAAAAACCATAGAAATCCTTATGAAGTCTGACAATATCATAAAAAAATAATCACCCCTAAAACCCCCAGAAAACCCATAATAAAACCTTAAAAACATAAAAAATATTTAAAACTCCTAAAATCCTAAAAAATGAATGAAACCATAAAAACCCTTAAACACCCCAAAACCCAAAAAAACCCAAAAATCATTAAAAACGAAAAAAACCATAAAACCCATTAAACCCACGGAAAACTCTATAAAAATTAAAACTCCAATAAATGTTAGAAAAAACTAAAAAAATTTATAATCCCAAAGATACTAAAAAAACATTAACACACCTGAATAACAATAAAAAACCTAAAAACCAACAAAAACACCATTAACCACTAAAAACCCCCAAACCCAAAAAAATAAAAATAAACCCTTAAACCCACTAAAAACAATAAATATACTCTAAACCAAAAAAGGCTTGAAAACTCTAAAAAATGCTAAACATTTAAAAGATTTCCAAAACCCCGAAAAAATCCATAAAAAACAAAAAAGATCCCTAAAACCCTCAAAATACCTAAAAACTCTAAAAATTAATAACAAATACTAAAAATGTAAAAAACCCCTGAAGCCCCCTGAGAAAATCCTAAAAATCTAAAAACACTTAAAACCCCTAAAACCTAAAAACACTAAAACCCCCCTGAAATCCAATAAAACTATAAGAACCCTAAAACCCCTAAAAACTCTAAAAACACTCAAAATCCATAAAAACCCTAAAAAAATAAAAAACATAAAAACTCTTAAAAATCCCTAATTATGTAAAATACCCTGAAACCCCTAAAAACCCCAAATAACACATTAAATACAAAAAATACATAAAACCCCAAAAAACCTAACAAACTTTAAAACCTTGAAAACCATATAATTCTGTAAAACATTAAAACCCTTAAAAATCAATTAAAACCATAAAAAACTAAAAACGGTAAACACCCCTTTAAACCCCTAAATATGTGAAAAAACTACACAAACCATTAAACGCATAAAAAGTCAAAAAAAAAAATAACTCAAAAAAATCATAGTACCCTAAAAACACTAAGAACCCTACATATCCCATTAAACCCTAAAAACATAAAAACCCTGAAACCCCTAAAAACCTTAAAACCCCACAAAATTCCTAAAAACCCTACAAAAATAAAAAACATAGAAACACGTAAAATCCATAACTAGGTAAAAAACCCTAAATACCCTAAAAACCACTAATAACACCTTGAAAACCTAAAATCCATAAAACCCCAAAAAACCTGACAGACTCTAAAACCCCTAAAAACCCTAAAAATACCTGAAACCCTAGAAAACAAAAAATTCTATAAAAACCATAGAATCCTCTAAAAATTCATTAAAACCCTAAAAACTATAAACATTAAAACCCCTTTATACCCAAAAAAATATGAAAAAACTACACACACCATTAAACCCATAAAAATTCAAAAACAAACATTAATAGCTAAAAAATTCCTAAAACCCTGAAAACACTTAAACCCATATACATCCCATTAAACCATAAAAAAAATAAAAATCCCAATATCCTTAAAAATCCATAAAACGTAAAAAACCCCAAAACTGTAAAAAACCATAATAAAGTTCTATTTTCTAATAACTCTTAAAACCTCTAAAAATCCTAAAAGGGCTAAAAACCCAAAAAACCCCAAAAGACCTAAAAACACGCTAAATCCCTTAAAATTCTTAAAACCTAAAAAAAAATACATAAAACCTTAAAAACCATAAAAATACATAAAACCCCTAAAAACCCAATAAAAAATATAAAACAGATTTAAAACCATATAAAATTATAATACTAAAAAATCATTAAAACCCCTAAAAACTCAAAAAACCCCTAAAACCCCAAGACCTCCATAAAACCCCTAAAATTCTAATATTCCATAAAAACTATAGAAAATAAAAAAACTCCAAAAAATGCCTAAAATTCCTAAAACCCATAAAACCCTATGAAAAATGTAAAAAACTGATAACACTTAAATCGAATAAAAATATCAAAATGTTAAAAATCGTAAAATACGTAAAAACCATAAAAATCATTAAAACCAAAACAATCCTAAAATGAAATAAAAATCGATAAATAAATAAACTCTAAAATTAAAGAAAAACATAAGAAAAAGAATTATTGATTTAAAAACAATAAAAACCCTAAAAACCTAAAAATACCCAAAAAGTCCCTATATATATCCTAAAAACATAAAAAAATCATTAAAACCCCTAAATACGTGAAACCCCATAAAAATCCATAAACCCTTAAAATTAACTAATGACTATTTAAACCCCTAAAAGCATAAAAAATATAACAAAATATAAACACCAAAATCTCAAAAAACACTAAAACTCAAAAAAATAAGAACCCTAACAAAAATAAAACCCCTAAAAATCCATAAAACCCATAAAAAATAAAAAACATAACAAATCCATAAAAATAGCTAAAAACATTAAAAAAACCTAAAAAGTCTGAATATATTTAAAAAACACTAAAAACATAAAACCATTTAGAACTCCTAAAACTAAAAAACACTAAAACCTCTAAAAAACTACAAATCCCCAAGAAACATAAAACTGTTAAAACCATGAGAACCATAAAACCATAAAAAAACAAAAACCACTAAATGTTATAAAAAACCATTAAACCCAAAAAAAATTAAATACTCTAAAAAACAGTAAAACCCTAAAAATTCAAAACAAGCCCTAAAACCCCCAAAAAGTCATAAAACCACTAAAAACACTAAAAAAATACCTAAAATACCTAAAAAATAACCCCCCATAAAACCCTTGAAAAAACATAAGAAACCCTTAAAACCCCAAATCTAATAAAACCCCACCAAACCTAAAAATACTAAAACCCCTAAAACCCTCCAAATCCCTCAAAACCCTAAAAAACATAAAAATCTAAGGAAACCCTATAAAATCCATAAAAACTTAAAAAATACCATAAAATATGAAATACCCTAAGAAAACCTTAAAAAACTAAAAATTCATGAAAAACCCTAAAAATTATAAAAACTATCAAAAATGATAAAAATACCATAAAATCCCAAAAACCATAAAACCCCTAAAATCCTTAAAACTCCTAAAACGTAAAACCCCTCTAAAACCCACTAGAAACACTCAAAACAAATTAATATCAAAAAATGTTAAAAATCTCTAAGAAAATTAAAACCCCAAAAATACTATAAAAATACTAAAATCCCCAAAACCCATAACAACTCTAAGACCCTCAAAATTCCAAAAAAACCTAAAACTATAAAAATAAAAATAAAAACCCCTAAAACATAAAAACTCATAATGATAAAGAGAACCCATAAGAACCCCGTAAAAACCAAAAACCACATAAAATCCCTATAAACATAAAAAACAATAAAACCCTATAAAAATACCCAAAACACTAAAAACCCACAAAAACCCTCAAAATCCATAGAACCCCTAAAATACCCTAAATCCCCAAAATTCCCTAAAAATCACTAAAAATATAAAAAACCATAAAAACATGAAAACACTTAAGAAAACCTTAAAACCCTAAAAATAGTTAAAACCCCTAAAAAACACTAAACACCCTAAAAAGACCCCAAAAACCCTAAACCCCTAAAAATTTAAAAACCACTAAAAACCATAAAAAACATAAAAACTGAAGAAACCCTATAAAACCAATAAATCTCTAAAATCTCTTTAAACCACTAACTTTTTCATAAACTCAAAAATATATACAATCATAAAAAACATAGAAAACCCCCCTTAAATACCCAAAAAACCATAAAACACATATAAACACTAAAAACCCTAAAAGTCCTAAAACCCATAAAATTACCTAAAAACACTAACAACCATTAAAATCGAAAAAAAGCACTAATAATTCATAAAAAATCAATAAAATAAAAACGTTTAAAGACCATAATAAACCCCCCAAAATCAAAAAACAATTAAATCCCAAAAAATTGATAAAAACCCTAAAACCCGAAAAACCCTAAAGCCACTTAAAATCTAAAAAAACCATACAAATCCCTAAAAATTGATAAAAATCCCCAAAAAATTAAAAACCATAAAACTCTTAAAAACCCTAAGAAAACCATAAAACCCTATAAACATGTAAAATCCCTAAAAACCTAAAAAACGCTAAAAACCCTGAAATAACCTAAAATTCATAAAAATCACTAAAACCTATAAAATCTCCAAAAAAATTAAAAAACCTAAAACCCCATAAAATTATTAAAAAATCACTAATAACTCAAAGAACAAATTAAATACCTAAAAAATTTAATAAAATACTCTAGACCCCTATAAAACCATAAAAAACTAAAAAAACTAAAACACCTAAAACATAAATACCCTAAAAACTGAAAGAAAACTCAAAACCCCTAAAAACCCAAAACCCCATAAAAATAGAAAAAATTCTTACAACCGCTCATAGTCTTTAAGAATCCTAAAAACCCATTAAAATCCTAAAAATCCCTAAAATAGTAAAAACCCTGAAAAAACCTTAAAAACCTAAAAACACTTAAAACCCCAAAAAACCTGAAAATGGTAATAACCCTATAAAACCCTAAATTGATCTAAAACCCCTAAGAACTCTAGAAACCATAAAACCCATAAAACATTAAAATACCATAGAAACCCAAAAAACCCTAATTAAAACCCCCCAAATATCTAAAAAATATTTAAACCCCAAAAGAATTTAATAACATTAAAAACCTAAAAAACCCCAAAAAACCCTAAAACCCATAAAACCCTAAAACCCCAAAAAACCATCATAATATGTATGATCCCTAAAAACCATAAAAATCCTAAAAACCCTAAAATCACAAAAATATAAAAAACATTACGAATCCTAAAAACCACAAAGAAATCATTAAGAAATTAAAACACTTAAAACCTCTAAAATCGTTAAAACATTACAAATCCTAAAACCCCTTAAAACCCTAAAAATCATAAACACCTATATATCCTTTTAAACTATTAAAATCCGTAAAAACCCCAAAAAATCACTTTAAACTTTAAAACCCCTTTAAACAGCTAAAAATTATATAAAATATAAAAAAATCTTGAAAACTCAAAAAAAATACCATAAAAACCATAAAACCTCCCAAAACCCCTAAATCCCCTGAAAATCCCTAAAAACCCAAAATTCATAAAAATACCAAAAAACCATAAAAACCATAGAAATTCCCTAATAAAACCATAAAAACCTATAAATAATTAAAACCCCTAAAAACTTACAAAACGATAAAAACACTAAACCATAAAAAACCCTAATAAACATAAATCCCCTAAAACCTTACACACAACTAAAACCCCATTAAAATCATAAAAACCCATAAAAACTCTAAAAAATATATAAACCCCTAAAAATGATAACAAAATATATAAAACACCTTAAAAACTGTGAAAATGAAAAAAAAACCTAAAACCTGAAATACCAAAAAACCCCTCAAAATCACTAAAAACATTAAAAATCATAAAAATACTAAAAAATCCCTAAAATCCCAAAAAACATAAAAAAACTAAAGACCCATGAAAAACCTTAAGAAAAACTTAAAACCCTTAAAATACTTAAAAACCTAAAAAATCTAAAAAAAATAAACATCTCTAAATTCAAAAAAAACCCATATAACATTAAAAAACACTAAAACCCCATAAACCCCACACCCCCAATAAAAACTAAAAACCCCCTTTAATCTCTTATAAAAAATATAAAACTCTAAATAAACTAATAAAATATAAAAAACCGAATGAATATATAAAAACCATAAAAAACCCTAAAACCCCTAAAAATCTCTAAAAACTGAAAAACTAAAAAAAACTAAAAAATCGTTAAAATCTCTAAAAACGTAAAAAACCCATAAAACCCTTGGGAAATACAAAGTATACCTTAAATCCAAAAAACTATTATAACCCCTAAAAACCTAAAAAATGCTAAAATCCCTAAAACCCCTTAAAAAGAACCAAAAACCCTAGAAACCGCAAAAAAAATAAAACCCATAAAACCATAAAACCCTAAAAACATTAAAAACCCTAAAAATCAAAAAAAAACTCTAAATAACCTTTAAACCCTTAATAACATTAAAAAAACTAAAATCCTTAAAAATAAAATATAATAATTCAATCCAAACAAAAAATATTAAAAACATAAAAAAACAAAAAAACCCTCAAAATCCCTAAAAACCCTAAAACCATAAAAATCATAAAAAAGATCTAAACCCACAAAAATGTAAAAAACACCCTAAAGTCCATAAGATAATAGTAAAACCCTAAAAACTTAAAACCACAAAAAAAACATAAAAAAAATAAAAACACTAAAAACTTTAAAAAGGCACTAAAACACCTAATTATCCCGAAAAACAAAAAAATCATAAAAATAATAAAAAATTATTAAAACCTTAAAAAACATAAAAAACCCTAATACCCTGAAAACCGGTAAGATAAACTTTTAAACCTAAATACACATAAAACAAAAAGAACCCTAAAAATTCCAAAAACCCTAAAAACCATTAAAAATAAAAAAACCCTCAAAAACCCTACAACTCTAAAAACCTATAAAAATCCAAAAAAAATCCATATAAATCCCCAAAAAATGTAAATTACCATAAAAACCCTGAAAACCCTGAAGAAAACCCAAAAACCCTAAAAAAAACTTAAACCCCCTAAACACCTAAAAAATTCTAAAAACCCTAAAATACCCTAAAACCCCTAAACACAATAAATCCCCTGAAAACCTTAAAACACATAAAAACCATAAAAACCACATAATACTCTAAGAACACTATAAACCCATAAAATGGTAAAAACGTTAAAAAAACATTTAAACCCTTGAAAAACACAAAAAACCCCTAAATACTTTAAAAACCCATAAAACACTAAAATCCCTTGAAACCCATAAAAACTGTAAGAGTCACTAAAAATTCTGAAGACTCCCTAAAATCCCAAAAAAATGTAAAAAACATAAAAACCCCTAAAAACATAAGAAAATATTAAAAACCTAAATACACTTAAAATCTCCCAAAAACCTAAAAATCATAAAACGCTAAAAACAATTTATACCTAAAAATCTCTAAAAACCCGAAAAAAATAAAAATCCAAAAAAATCCATAAATCTCCTAATAAAGCCATAAAAACCAAAATATACTTAAAACCCATAATAACAAAAAAAAATCTAAATGCCCTAAAACTTGTAAAAAACCCTAAAACACCTCAAATCCCTAAAACCCTAAAAACCCATAGAATTCCTTAAAAGCCTTAAAATCCCCTAAAAATGTAAAAACCCTTAAAACCCTGAAAACACTATGAAATCCTTAAAACATTAAAAACACTTAAAACCCCTGAAAATGAAAAAAACAATAAAACCCCTAAAATACCATAAAACCCATAAAACCCCTAAAAACAAAAAACCCAAAAACCTTTAAAAACCCTTTAAACCCCTAAATCCCCTAAAACACTAAAAACCCAATAAAAAAACATTAAACCCATAAAAATTGTAAATAACTCTAAAAATATTAAAAACCTAAAAAACTCAAAAAATCTAAAATCCAAAAAGAAAACCATAAAACCCATAAAACGGTAAAAAACCTCAAAATACCTAAAAACCCTAAAAACAATTAATATCTAAAAAATACCAAAAATCACTAAAAATATAAAAAAAAATTAGAACCCTCAAACCCTAAATAAAACCATAAAAACATAAAATCAAATAAAACACAAAAAACCCAAAAAACATTACAAACCCTAAAACCCTAAAAACCATAAAACCCTCAAAATCCCTAAAATCCCTAAAAAATCATAAAAATCCTAAAAAATCATTAAAAACCCCTAAATATTTAAAAGACACTAAAACACTTTAAAACCCCTAACAAAACCATAAAAACCAAAAAAAAAATTTAAACCCCTAAAAACCTTAAAAAGAGACATAGCAGACAAGGGAGGGGGGGGGGTCAAAAGACCCACACCCAAAGACCCCTTACAACCCACGCCAAAAAAGAAAAATCAAATAAACGAAAAGAAAAACCAAACAAGCACACCCAGGTCGAAGTAGCAACCATCACCTTTATCCAGTAGCATCCAGCATCCAGAAGTGCACTACCAAGAAATTCCTAGCTTCCAACCTCACATATACCAGCGTCAAGCCCTTCTCACCGAAACGACCTATCACTAGGAGCACATAACCATTAGCACCAGAATCACACAAGATCTAGCAACCAGAGTTCACTTTAATATGACCAGAACTAGAAGCATAAACAGTAGCTTGCTCGCATCCTAGCCATACCACAGCTAGGATCCAACACCTCATAATCAAACAGCCAGCATCTCTTTCAAACACCAAACACCACTCAGTATCCCGCTTCTTCTCTAGCATCCAGAAGCATCCAGCATCTAGCAGCACCCGCCAACTCCAGCCCTCAAGGAAGGTGGCGGCCAAAACCCAGCAGCTCATCATCCCGCAAATCAAGAACCAGCCAAAAACCAACATCAGGTTATAGGAAAACCAACCACCAAACACAAACAAAATACAGCACTCAGAATCCAGCAGCCCCCTCCTCCTGACCAGACGACTTCCAGCATCCCTCCATAGCCAAACACACAAGACCACCAACACCTTGTCTTATTCCCATTCCGCACCATCCAAATCTCTTTAAACTCATCTTTCAGCACCAAAAACGACTCATACCCGAACCAGCCAACACTCAAAAGTCCGCAGTCGAACATATCACAAATCATAATGAACAGACCCTCATCGGCAGCAAGACTCAAGGACAAGGGAGAGGAATCAGAAAAACAAACCTGCATTTTTTCCCATTGTATCCACCTTGACCTGTCGAGAAACCACAAAATCTGACATGATCCACTGTGGGTAAAAGCGAGAAGCCTGGATCTGAGCGTACGATCGCGCACGCCACCTCCAAGAAGACACAAAAGCTCGTCGCATCCACCAAAAACGAAGCAGCATCAGGGACGAAAGCAAGTAGTGAAGCAGCAAGTCAAAGAAAATCCACCGGAGTTTCAGATCTGAATCCAAGGTTGACTTCGTCGTCAACCACATTGACTTCACCCAATCAACCGGTAAACCATCAATATCGCCACCACGAAGCAATAAAAACCCATAAAACCCATGAAATATTTTAAGAAAAAATTGAAACATAAAATACACTTTAAACCACTAAAAACCCTAAAAAACACTAAAAACCATAAAACACTAAAAACTCTAAAACTATAAAACCCTCAAAAATCTCTAAAAACAAAAAAAAAATACTAAAAAATTCTTAAAATTCATGAAAAACATAAAAAGCCCTAACAACCCTAAAAACCTTATAGAACCTTAAACCTTAAAAATCACCTAAAACCCCTAAAACTCCTAAACAAATCTAAAACCCTAAAAGACCCTAAATACCATAAAAAACCTAAAAATATAAAAAACTGAAAAAACACCTAAAAAAATTAAAAAACACTAAAACCACAGTAAAATCCTAAAATCCCCCTTTAAACCCCTAAAAACATTACATACTATAAAAAAGAAAAGAAATAAATAAAAACATAAAACTCCCAAAAACTCACTGAACCAATAATACCCTAAAAACCCAAAAAACCCCCAAAATATTGAAAACCATAAAAATCATAAAAATTCCCTAAAAATCAACAAAAATATAAAAACCCCTAAAAATTCGGAAAACCCATAAGAAAACCATAATTACCTAAATACACTTTAAACCCATAAAAACCTCAAAACACTAAAAACTCTAAAATTACCTTAAAATCATTAAAACCCAAAAAAATTATAAAGAATCCCTAAAAATGTAAATCCCCTAAACACCCTGAAAACCATAGTAAAATCTTAAAAACCTAAAAAAAAATAAACTCCCTAAAAATATTAAAAATTCCAAAACCCTAAAATACCCTAAAACCATAAATCAAGTAAAAACCATAAAAACCCTAAAACGATAAAAAAACCCTAAAATCCCATAAAATCCTTAAAACTAATATAAAATTTAGAAACCATTTAAACATCTAAAACAATAAAAAAACTCTAAATAATCTTAAAACCTGTAAAACTCAAAAAAAACCTACAATCCCAAAAAATACAAAAAACCCTAAAACCCCAAAAAACCCCTCAAATACATAAAACCCTTAAAATAATTAAATTGATAAAAATTCTCTAAAAATATCTAAAAATGTTAAAAAACGAAAAATGTTGAAATCCCATAAGAAAACATTTAAACTCTAAAAAAACACAAAACCCCTAGAAAACCATAAAAATGATAAAAACCTAAAATCCAATAAAACCATTAAAACACATCAAAATACTTAAAAATCATTAAAAACCATAAAAAATCTAAAAAAATCTAAAGTCACTAAAAACATAAAATACCCTAAACACCCATAAAAACCAAAAAAACATTAAAATCCTAAGAATACATAAAACCCCTAAAAATCATTAACAAATTGATCAAAACCATAAAAACACTAAAAATACTCGAAAACTCCACATACCCCTATAAAGTATAAAAACCCTAAAAAACATAAAAAACACTAAACACCATATAATCCCTAAAAACCTCTAAAAACATTAAAACCCCCTTTAAACCCCCAAAAACTATAAAAACTAAAAACCCTTGAGAATATATAGAAAAATGTAAAACCCTAAAACCTTAAAACTATTCAAAATCCCTAAAATGATAAAAACAAAAAAAAACACTAAAAAATATAAATATACCAAAAATGTTAAAAGACCCAAAAACCCCGAAAACCCATTAAAAAACCAAAAACACTTAAAGCCTATAAAATAAATAAAAAACACTAAAATACATAAAATTACCCTAAAACACCCAAGAAACCCAAAAACCCCCATTAAACAGTAGAAAATATTAAAACCGATAAACACACTAAGGAACACAAAAAAATTTAATAACCCTTTAAACCCCAAAAAATGGTAAAAAATTACTCTAAAAAGATAAAATCCCTAAAAACTCCAAAAACCCTAATAACTCAAAAACCATAAAAACCATAAAAACCCATAAAAATCCTAACAACCATAAAATCCATTAAAATCCCTAAATACCATAAAATCCCTAAAAACCATAAAAATAAAAAAAAACATAAATAAATCCCCAAAATAACTAAAAATGTTGAAAACCCTGTGAACCTTGAAACCCCATTGGAAACCCATAAAAAACTAAAAACACTTAATGACCATAAAAACATAAATAAAATTATAAACCCCTAAAATCCCTAAATATAATCAAAATACCAAAATCCATAAAATCCCATAAAAATAAAAAGAAAATTCCTAAAAATTGCTTAAAAAATAATCCCAAAACCTAGAAAACCCCTAAGACAACCTTAAAAACATAAAAAAACTTAAATCGATTAAATATGAAAAAAAAACACTAAAATCCCTAAAATAACATAAAACCCCCTAAAACCCATAAAAACCCTAAAAACTGTTAAATTCCCTATAAAACCAAAAACTCCAAAAAACCTTCAACCCCGATAAAAACCCTAAAAATCCAAAAAACGTAAAAATACCTAAAAATACCTAAAATCATAAAAAACCCTAAAACCCAAAAAAAAACTCCTTGTAAAACCATTAAAACCAAATAATACATAAAACACCTTAAAATTCTAAAAGCCCTAGAAACCCTAAGAACCCTCAAAATCCCTAAAATCCCATAAAAACCATAAAAACACAAAAAAATCACTAAAAACATAAAAACCATAAAAAACCCTAATAATGCCGTAAAAACATAGAAACACTTAAAATCCTGATTAACTCTATAAATTCTAAAAATAATAAATAAAAAATAAAATAACACTAAAACCCTAAAAGTCATAAAAACTCCAAAAACCTTAAAAACGCATAGAACCCCTAAAAATTGAAAAAAATATCAAAAACACCTTTAAATAACTAATAATATTTAAAAACACTTAAAAAATAGAAACCCATAAAAATCCAAGAGAAAATCAAAAAACCCAAAATCAACAAAATCCCAAAAACCCTTAAAACCCCTAAAACCCATCAAGATCTCTAAAAAAATATAAAACCCAAGAAAATACTAAAAAATTCCCAAAAATAACTAAAAACATAAAACCCTGAAACCCTGAAAAAACCCCTAAGAAAACTATAGAAACTAAAAAAACGTAAAACCCCTGAAAACCCCAAAAAACTCTAAAAATCATAAAACCAAAAAAATCATCAAAATACCTAGGAATCCTAAGAAACAAAAAAACAAAAAATCATTAAAATTCATAGAAATATAAAAAAATTAAAAAACCTAAAATCCCCTACGAAAACCATAAAAATTGAGAAATGCTAAAAAGGCCTAAAACATGATAAATCTAAAGACCCTAAAAATCATAAAAGACCCTAATATCCCTACACATCCCTAATGATTGTAAAGAAAATTAAAACCATAAGAACCCTAATATCCATGAAAACACATTAAAAACTATGGAAACCATTTAAACACCAAAAAACATTAAAAAACTCTAAAAAACCTTGAAACCCTAAAAACTCAGAAAACCATATAATTCCAAAAAAACCATCATACCATAAAAACCCTAAAAACCATAAAATCCCTAAAGACCCTAAAAACTATAAAAACTACATAAAAATCATAAAAAACCAAAAAATGTAAAAAAACCTAAATCCTTGAAAACCCCTAATGAAACCTTAAAATCCTAGACACACATAAAACCCCTAAAACCTAAAAAACCCTAAAAAATACATGTTGAAAAAAAATATTTTCGTTCAACTTTTTTTAGAAATCATTTTGTGATCCGAACTTTGAAAAAAAAATCATGATTCATTAGAGATGTGTCTCCGAGATGGAAAAGATGTTGGTTGGATTTACATGTGCCAAAAGACTACTCCACAATGTATGATAGGTGGAAATAACTCCCCTCTATGATTAGGAAATGGATTTCTAATATTGATGAAAAAAACATAATGAAAAATTATAATAAAATTTTTCATTTTATCAAGAAAATTTGGTGTATTCACCATATAAGAAGCATATAACTCTTTGAAAGCTTCGATTTGAAAACTTTAAAAGCTCAAATGGACTCATGGATCAAAAGTTATGTCTTTCGGAAGTCATAAAAATTTTGAAAAAGGAATGTGCATCACCGTGCATGCCATTCATGCATACCCATTTATGGATTCCCATTCATGCAAGCCAATTTGTGCTGGACCATTCAAATAGGTCTTCAAGTGGGTCTATAATTAGACTCCTCTACATCAAATTTTCAGAGGAAGGCCAGACTCCAGGATGGAGAATCCATGAGAAGGCCCTGTTTTAATAGCTCCTTCACCAAAGAAGTAATCCCCAAATGGGAGAACTACCATGGAGCACTCTCACTAGGGAAATTCCCCCATCCCTGCACTTTGGAAACACTCTTGGGCAATACCAACCTGGGTGACCCACACTAGGGAGACGCATCCCTGGGTGTCCCAAGCTAGGTGACGCATACAATGGAAAACCAAGCCTGGGTGAACCATACCTAGGCGATCTGTATGTGGGTGACCCATACCTTGGAATACCACTAGGGTGGCCTACCTTGGAAAACCCACTAGTCCATACCATAGGGGATGCACCCCCATACCCTTGCTCGAGATTATTGTCGGGTTGCGGTCTCTACCCTCTGATCTGGTATCCTTGATACCGTCAGTCACCCCCATAAAAAATAGAGTCCCACCATGAAATTTTTAGCATGGGAATAGGACCTTTTGGGTTATTACACATACAACACCACCTCTCATTCAAAATCACCACGAGTCAAGAAAATCCTCATGGATGATTAACATGGACATCCACTTATGGATTAATACCCAACTAATGTATTCTAAGGGCCTACAACATGGAATAAGCTCTAACATTCATCATGGAATCCTACTTAGGTATAATCCTCGATGAGTATAAGGGAATACTCCTTATCAATATGCCCCAACCCTTATAATGGAATCCCCCTAGAGTAATCTCCTAGCCTTTCATACTTGAGGTTTCACTCGTTCTTCTCCTCGCTTCCTGAGGGATGGTTCTATATGGGCAGTGAGTCCTGGATATCTTGGATATGCAACAGGAGAGGGAATGGGTGCATCCAAGCCACTTTTTCTTCTCTTGTCACCCAATCCTCTTCCACTAGAAGAGGAGGAGAAGTATGTGGTTTTATGAATCTTCCGATTTCCCTTATTTATCTTATTTAGGCACAAATCATCATGACTTGTGGGATTAATGGGTATCCATGATCACGGAATCCACAAAATTGGATACATGCTTTGGAATAGAATATTATTTGGTATATTCTTCTCAATTTGCTTCATAATTTCCCCACAACAGTGGGTCCTCAAGACCATGTATCCAACCTCAGGGAAAAGTGGATTGTGTGGTTTCCAGGATCTACTTTTTCCATTTGTTTCTCACATAGATCATGCCTCTCATGGTATTAGAGGAAAATGAATGTCATGACATAATCCACATGTTCACAAAACTTTGGGACTCATTACAACTATAATACCCAACCAATAAATGGAATCCTCCTCAAGAGTAATCCCCAGCCTACCCTATGAGGATCATTCTCCAGAGTAATCCCAAAATCCAGACAATCCCTGGGAATCCTCTTTAGAAGTAAGACCAAATCATATCCCCCATTCACTAGGTCATCCTCTTCAAGAGTAAGCCCCTAGATCAAACCTTTGGGAATCCTACTTGGTATAAGATCCAACATCTCAACCAATGATAATCCTCCTCAAGATTAAGACCCAATCATACTAAATCTTGGGAATCCTCCTCATGAGTAAGTCCCAACCAACTTATACACCTAGGGAATCAGTTTCAAGAGTAATCCCCAAAAAAATTTAAATAACTAGGGCATTAAACATAGGATTAATCCCTAAAATCCAACCTTTGGGAATCCTTTTAATGGGTAACCACCAATCACAACACCATAACCACACATAAGCATCGAACATAGGAGTAATACCCAAACCAAACCCCCAAATATCAATGATTAAAGTAACTTCTAATGACCCCAAATTCATTTATTAGGGAATCCTTCTTATGAGTATGCCCAAACATAATCCTATAAATGGGAATTTATATTCTATGATACAAACCATGAGTTGTATCCATAGATTTAATCAATAATCACCAAACCATGTGGGATTTGATTCCCATCCAAACAGGATACATAAGCAGGCTCCCTAATGTCCAAACCCAACATCCCTACTCTCTCTGGTCCACATTTCCAATAAGGTATAATTAAAACTAGAAATTCTTATCCCTTCCAGGTTCCCTATGTTAATTAAGCATAAGTCCCATGCTAAAATGTGACTAGGTACCTTTTTCAAAGATGTATTTTCAACATTATGATGAACTGCACAATTTGGTCCTTATTACAGGACCTTAAAACGTATGATGTCTCACGTTAAGTGGCACTAAACTATGGAGGTTCTTATTCCTTTCAAAAGGTTGTGTATGAATCCCATCTCATGGGTCTAATTTCGATTCCAAAACAACTCTCATCTGCCTAGATGATGATACACTCTAATGTTTTCCACTGTGTAGCTAGAAAAACATTATCACCATAATAACATCCAAAGAATAAATAATCCATAAAAAATAGGATACCATCAATGGAGAACCTCATATACATATAGATTTATCTATTGATGAAGAACCTTAGATACATACATATGATCCTAAATTCATTACTAGTTAGTAATTGATTATGAATTCAAGGGTGACCTGCATCATAATTTGGAATTAATGAATTATTCATGAATGTATATTAAATCTATAATAGAGTCCCAATGTAGAAAAAAATTCCCCCAAAAAATGTGTGATTATACCGACCTATCATCCTCTCAGTCAATGTGAGTTCTTAAGCACTGATGGTCAAACTCCCCAATGAGTGTCTTCCTTTGGAAAGTAGTTCCCTATGGATACAGAATCATTGGGTGTTTCTGGTTCCATGAACAAACCCTTTGGAAATCATTATGAAATATTGAACCCGACGTGAATGATTTAAGACAATTAAATCCCCTAAAATCAACTGCCGTGTGAACACGAATGTATGAGGGGAACCGAAAATGGTGAACCTGATGTGAATATTTAACCAATATGATAGTATTACCTACCTTTCAGGAACCTTTTTTCCCTCAAAATGAAATAGGGACAAATAATAATATAAATCATGCATGCGTTCATTCAAATGAGATGATGTTTTTATGGGTTTTTCTTATTATTGTTTGTCATATTTTCATGGAACAATTTTCATAACTTCATCCGATCAAATAGTTTTCTTCAATATTTCATGAATGTATGCCCGGTCTATTTTTCACAATGTTTCTTAATCATAGAAAATAACACCATCACCAACACAGTTTCTTCAACATTGGGTCTCAAATGCACTGTTCTGGGAGTACCATCAGCACGGTACTATCCCTACCCTTGAGGATTCTCAATATGTCATCTAGCTTGCCAAGCCCCACCAATCATCCAATCAACGACTATCCGAAACCAAACCAGGATGTCATCCAATATGACACCCAACCCAAGTCATGGAATTGTCAAAAGAGAATTCTCGATCCCCATAGTCTTGAAACTAGTCTTGGGTATCAAAAACAATCTTTGGAAATGATTTTAACAGTTTATATAAACATAAATAACGAAAAAATATACATTTAAATAATGAAAACCCAAAATAAAATAAGGAATAATATTTTCCAGATTTATTTTTTTACAATGTTTATTAAAAAAATTACTATGGAAGGAATACCAGAAAACATCACATAAACCTGTATGCAACATGAGGAGCGTCACCCTAAAGCTACCACCACCAACACCTGCAACAAGTTGAACACTATCAAACACATCCACTAAATCCCCACAAAACATCTTGCCTTTACCTGGGTCATATATAAAATAATCTACATACACATAGAGGTGTATGCAGGGTGTCATTAAATGCCTGATAGGTTTCCCTAAAAAAAAGGTTCCATGATACAACATTAGAAAACAATCTAACATTCTCATTTATGAAAAGGCCTTTGAAAATTTTTTAAATAATAATTTTAGGAAAACCTGTTATTAATGAAAACACTTAAAAAGAAAACAATTTCACACTAAATATGCTTCAAATGAAGTATACACAAGGTCCATTGTATAATGAATGATTGAAACATGTCACATTACCATCATGTCACAATATATATCCATGGGAAAATCCCTCATGGTTTCTAGTAGAAGTGGATCTTTATATGCCTCATACTTCGGTGAAACAATGGTATATAAACCATTACCCACAGCTTTCTCATGAAAAAGCCATAATGAGGTAACATCCCAAGGGCATAGTGGTCCCTAATCATAACACATGTTTTGTTAGTGTTATAATCATCAATCCTTCTAAGTGAATCCATTATTTAACACTTTTCAATCATCTAACATTAATCCACTTAAAGAATATTGGATTGCTACTTCTGAATCACTAGAATTCTCAATCTATTTTTCCCACATAGGTACCCAGAATTCCCTTTATGCTCAATACCATTTCACATATAAACCAAATAACCACATTAAAATTTTATTTCCATGAATTACAATAACATAAGGAAGTCACCTCTTTCATAAATCATTAGAAAGAAACAACCATTTTCCACAAAAAACATTTTCCATTTTACACACCCCAAAACTATTTAAAACAAAATTCTAAATTCTTTAAAAATCCATGAATCCCATTTGAAAACATTATAATAAAAGAAAATAATTAATTTAACTATTTTAGTGGTCCAATATCCTTTTAATCCCACACATAAATCAATTTCACATTAAAACGTGCTTCCCAATATTATAAAATTTACAAGTCAAATTAAAATCCACAAAAAAGAATCCAAAATTCTATAAAAATTAATTTCATTTGAAAAAATAACTCTCAAATACCTTCACATATCATGTTCTCTAGTAATCAAATTCTGATCCATTCACATAATTTTGCAAAAACTTATGAGAAGTATCACAACAAGGCACACATAAACAAAAATCTATTTTCTTTTGAAAATCCATTTTTTATCTCATATTCATGTAAACCTATTTCCAAAAAAAATTTACACCACACAAGTAATTCATATAAGAAATTTATAATGGAAATAAATTGTATCAAAAAAATCAAAAAATGTTATATCATGGAACCACCTACCACAAGTGTAGAAACCACCGAAATTGGTGTTAAACCACAACTACACCACCAAGGGACCCTATAAAGGAAATATGAATCATTAATCCTCAAGATATTACTCAAAAAACATTATTAGACCATCATTAGGTCATTCTACCTACTATAAAATGGATCTCAAGAAAGATGAGAGAAGAACCCTAGAAAGAGGGAGAAATCAAGAGAAAAACCACATAATTAAAGAATCCTTGAAGAACCAGGGTCAAAACAACCAATGGAATGGTGAACAATGAGCCGAGGAAAGGATTTAAGACTCTAATTTGGATTAAAATTCAGACTAGGTTGTATGGAAAGAGAATTAGAGTTAAATCCCAAGAGGACACAATTAAAATTTTCCAATTTTTAATAAACTCAAGAAGCCGAACGGTTTTTCCTCAAATTTTTTCAAATCATGCTAAAACTATGCACCCATTATTGCCTAAGAGGAACAAAATGCCTAGTTGTCCTTATGATTTTCAAAAAATGAGATAACTTTGTGATTTTCCACTATCAAAAATTTCACATTGGCTATATAGTTTCCTAGGCAAGGCGCTTAGTTTTCCGAACTATGGGTGTACCATGTGCCACATACTCTTAACCCAAAAACTAAAATTTTCATCAAAACCCAATGGGACAGCACATTTAAAATCACTAGAGTGAATATAAAAAAAATAAGTATCTCAAAAATTCAATCTTTTCACACCTATAACTCGAGATAATAAACGAGATACAAAAATGAACATAGAAAACTGATTGAAAAAAATCTGGTGTGACAATTCTCTTCACCATGAAAACATTCCACCCTCATAAATGCATTACAAAGTTTGATCTGAAAAAGAGAATATATACTCCTCCAAAAATAAATTAAAATCCTAATAAACATCAAAATGATTAGAAATCAAGGACACCGAAAACAGAAATTGTGATTCACAATATGTAACTCAAGAATCCATAATGGACTCTCCACCATACGCCTTCTTCCACTAGAAATACACAATACCTCCAATTGATTGATTAAAAGAAAATGAATTCTCATAACTTTATAATCCAACCTCTCAAGCCAAGAACATTTCAAAAATTACCAAATGATACTCATAACTCATACTTTAAATGAGAAAACAAACCCCAACCACTTCTCGAAGAGTGTCTGAAAACTCGAATCACAACTTTTTCAATTATGTATTCAAATAAGACCGTTGGGCTTACTCCAAAACCCAAAAATTTACTCAGAAGGAAAACACAAGTCTAATAGCTTCAAAAAAACATCTCAATGTCAAGATACACTAGATACTGAACCAGATTATGAAAATGGGAGGCCCAAATGGACTACCCACAATGAAAACCCAACTAATAGAGGCTAACATTAGAGGGAACCACAACGAGATCCCGGGTGGGTCTTCCCACCATATAAAATAACAACATTCTTAGGCCAATTGGCATGATCTGATCAAGGTAACCCCACCAAAGAATAAACACCCACCATAAGGGTCTTGTTGAAAGGAACTATAAACCAAGTATAGTGAGATTTATAATTCACCATCTCTATCAGACGTATCCATTTCTAGATGATCATAAACAAAAAAGAAATTGATTCACAACGTTGGCCACACAAGGATAACCAAATTTATATTCTCTTCTAAAAGGCACATCCATAGTAATATCAATGATTCAAAACCACCCTGCCTCTTCATAAACAAAGAGGAACTTTCAAACCACATGGGCCACTATAATTAAATGATGAATCTATGTCTCTTCCCACAAAATAATACCATTCAAGATGAAACATCTATACAATAATCTTAAACTATCCCCATTTATTGCATTGAAGACAAAATCTAGACTAATTTCCCTCACTACCCTAGGATTCCTAACTATATACAACATTTACTCCCAGGCCTATGGATGGAGCATTTATGTTTGAAGCATCTCTTTCATCACATCCAAAAGCTAACAATCCCTAACATAAACAATTTATTTTGATTCATGAGAAACCACACGACATTCCTGGAATAACCAAAAGAACACAACACACCAAGGAATTCACTTATCCTACACAAGGAACTTCACTAAGATGGGGATTCGAGGGACACATATGCATCATCCTCTTTAGTCCTAATGAGAAATTGCAGGAACAAGGGACAACCTAAAGATACCTCTATTTAGAATGAAAAAATTCCTGATTTATGAATGAAAAACACACTCCCATTAAAAAAATATTATCAAAAGATTCCAAAACATACAATTTTTCCTATTAAAGTAGATACAACACCACAAAAAACTACCAGACACAACCATAACAACCAATAGAAGCTTTACAAAGGAAGATAATTTAAACTAAGACCCAAACAACTCACTACTATTAAAAATGGGAAGGGGTGTTTCATTCAAAGGTGTGGAACTAGATCCATTAAGATTCTTGGAAACATCCTGAAAAAATCATTACATGTGAATTGGGAACCAATAGTCATGAATGGTATTCAAACTATTCATACAAGATGAATTCTTATAATTATACTTCCACACTAATGCCATATCATGACCCTACAACCAAAAGAATTTGAAGAATGATCCAAAGGCCTTTTCATACAATGGCAAGCACCAGTAGCTTTTGGCCACTTTTCGTCCCCCTTATTGTAAATCCCTTTACCACTTTCGGATCAAACCTTCAAGAATATTGGTGGAAAACGTCACCTTCAATGACTCATGAAACTCAAGGAAACTAAAGTTTCATTCAAATTTCCTCATACAATCTTCCACTTTGAGAGTGTCCTCTTAACCAAAAAAGATAGGTGGACTCAACTTTCAAAAAGCAATTAGAAAGTACATATGTTGATTGACTAGAGGTTTTTCCAATGATGAACCACCTGTGTACACTCTTAGAAAATCCATCGAATATTGTGGGTTTGTACACTAGCCAACAAGGAAACCGAAATCCGGACCAAACCAATCCATCAGCTAAAACATACCACAAACAAACACCAAATACACAAAAAGGAAACCATCTTTATATCTTCCGAAACATTTTTTAAAGGAACCCATAAACCATTATCTGAAAACTAATTTATTGATAAGAACTCCAACTTGAAACACCATTTATCCATGAAGATTTATCAAGATCAAAACACCTCCGATGAAACATTCCCAAACTACAATATGAGACAAAACACAACCACTGGTTATCAAGACATCACACATTCCATTAAAAAATACTTTTGAAAAGAAAAATAATCTTTATGGGTTGGGAAATCACCAAACATATTCCATTAAGCCTCACCCATGAATATTCTCATGCCAAACTGAGAACTCATCCACTTCTCCACATATAAACATGCATGTGGTTAATATTATAAATACTAAAGGTTAAATATTTTTTACCTTCAAAGATAAAAGCTGAAACCCACACTTTCAACTTCTCAATCTATGTAAAATTTCAAAAAATCATACAACTTTTAAAATATCAATAACAACCAAATAAAGAAACTATTTCAAACTCCACACATTAATAAAAAAACACCTCATTCCATTCAAAACTGTTTTCAGATACAAATTTAACCCATTCAAAACATTTTTATAAACACAAAAAATCCAATTCCATCAAAAGCTATTTGACCAAAACTCATTTCTTCAAATTTTTAATGAATTCCTAAAATCATATTAAAAGTAAGTTATTTTTTTGAAATAACAACTTTCAATAAAAAAAAGTTTTTATTTAAGTTAACATAATTCCCAATAAACTCATTCGACATTACCCAAAATCATTTTTATGAAAATCCACTTTTTAAAATCCTCATTCAAATTGATTCTGAAAACTCTTTTCCTATTTTCCCAAAACCAAACCATTTAAAATATAAAATCCAGTTTTCAAAATCTATAAACAATGGTTTAAAAAGAGTCTTCAAAACTCAGGAAGAAATAAGACAATTTACAAAGGGAAACTAGTGTTGATTGGTGACTCATCCATATGGTTGGTGGTTATACACCAACTGCACTACCATCACAAAGAGTATTATAGGATCATGTCCACATAGCCACTTGGATTTATAGTCCCTATGATCTCATTGAGACCACTAGACCGACTCCCATTTAATTTCCCATACACCAAACAATTCAAAAAAACCAAAGGAACCAAGTAAAGTCAAACTTCCCTTGGTGACTCAAGTACCTTCATGAGGTGTTCTGGCCTTGCACCCTACCTCCATCCAGAAATTCAAGCCCCAAAATCTCTACCTCTAATATATATAGACTCTTCCTCAAATAACGTGACCCAAAAAGAGCATAACCTCATATGATACCATTTTTTTAGAAACCAAGACAGGATTCCATCAAATCTGACACCTGATTCAGTTCATGTCATGGCCCAAAGGGTATTCCCAATCCCCACTACTGGAAACTAGTGACTAGGTATCGATAACAAATTTTGGGAATGATTTCTCCCATTTAGATAAACATAAATAACCATTAAAAATATACATTTCTATAATGAATAACAAAAACCAAAAATGGCATAATAATTTCCAGATTAAACATTTTACAAGTTTAACTAAAAACCAAAATACTACAAAAGTATGGAAACCAAAAAATGTCCCAAACCCTCCATGTAACATGAGGGGAATCAACCTCAATACACCACCAACAAAAGTTTGATATGTAGAACACTTGAAACCGGATCCACTGCATCACCACAACACATCTTAACTTTACCTGGTTCATATATAACAAAATCTGCATACTCCCAAAGGTATATGAAGGGTGTGATCGAAAGCCCAGTAATATGCCACCAAAAAGAAACGGTTCTATGAAAAATCAATAGAATACAATTGAACAAGATCATTTATGTACAATCATTTGAAAAAATTTTAAATAATAATTTTAAGAAAAAACATTCTCAAGTTTCAAGGAAAACCATTTCACACAAAACATACTTCAAATAAAGTATACATAAGTTACACCATATACCGATGGATGGCACCATGTCACATAAGTATCATGTTACAATAGGAAACCATGGGTAAATCCATAAGGTAACTAGAAAAAGTGGTACTGTAGGAGCCTTGTACCTTGGTGAAACAATGGAATAACAACCATAACACACAAGTTTCTAATGCTAGAGCCACTAAGAGGGAACATACCAACGGAATAGTAGTATGAGATCAAAATACATGTTTAGTTAGTGTTATAAGTGTCATTCCTTCTATGTGAATCTTGGATTTGTTGCTTCTGAGTCAACTAATGTCAATCTGCCAGGAGAATCTGACCTTTCCACTTTTGAATCACCAGCATACAAGTTTTAGTTTTCCCACCTAAGTACTTGAGATTCCAATTGATCTCAATACCATTTCATATATCACCAAAATCAATGCATTCCAAAATCAATGCAATGAATTATAAGCACATAAGTAAATAACCACTTTCAAAAACCATTGCAAGGAATCTATTATTTTTTATTAACAAACCACTTTCCATTTTACACACACCAAAATATTTTAAAAACACATTTCACACTACTTTATCAATCCATGACACCCATTTGGAAAAATTACAAGAAAATAAAATAAATAATTTAACCATTTCCATGGGCCAAGCCCCTTTTAAACCCACACATAAACCATTTTCTACTTAAAATATGCTTCCCAATTTATACAATTCTCAAGTCAAATTAAAACCTCACAAAAATGAATCCACCATTACATAAATATTTATTTATTTTAAAAATCACATTCAAATACCTTTACACCTCATGTAATATTGGAAATACATTCTTCACCCTTCACATAATTATGAAAACACTTCCATTAATCACCACAATAAGAAACAAAAAACAATACCCATTTCTTTTTAAAATCCCTTTTCTATCTCATATGCATTTCAAACTCTTTAAAAACACATTTATCACCACCCAATTAATTAACAGAACACATTAATAAAGGCATAAAATCATATAAAACAACCTAATATTGAAAAATAATTAGGTTATTCAACTTTCTGGAAAATGGAAGCCCAAGAATGAGGGGAGAAGAACCCTAAAAAAGAGAGTGTAATCGAGAGAGAAACCTCTTACTTGAAGATTCCTTGATGAATCAGGGTCAAATCCACCAAAGTAATGGTTCCCAAGGATTCGAGTAAATATTCTAGGAGGATCCCATGGATGAAAATTCTAAGTGGGTGGATGGGAGGATAATTATGGTTAAATCCTGAGAGAACAAAATTGAAATTATCAAATTTTTAATGACCTAGACATGTCAGATGGTTTTCCAAGTCATTCAACAACATTGTGCTCTGTACTACATAAAAGGAACCTACCACATAGTTATCTCACACAATTTAAAAACCATTATCTAATTGTGTAGTTCACCATTATCCAAAATTTCACTTTGGCCACAAGGTTTTTGTGAAAGGAGCACAGTTTTCCAAACTATGCTCTAACCATGAGCCACATTCTCTTAACCCCAAAACTAATTTTTTCATCAAAAATGAAGGGGGAAACTCATGGAAAATAATTGTATTGAAAATAAACAAAGGAAATACCTAGAAATTCAAACCCATCACACCCACTACTCTAGAGAATAATAGAGAACCAAAAATAAAATGAGACAAATGATGAAAACATATGGGTGTGATAGCGAAGACCGGTGGTCAATAAGTAGAAGGCACCAACCTCTACATTAAACTATTTCAGGAAATTATCCCCATAATTTAAAAACTAGTCCCTATCGTATCTTAGATAGGTGGAACAAGAGGCCACATACGACATCATCAATAAGATATAGGGGTCCTTCTAATGGGCTACTACAAACAATCACTATAGCCAACGTCGTGTAGTAGTGACCCCTCAACATGATGGGGGTTCCATATTTGGCCATCTAGCCAAGGATATCTAGACATATCATAAAATACATCCCACTAGGGACATCATCTAGTCAACAGGGAACAAGTTTCACCTATTTCCCCTCTGAATAAGCACATCAACTCAATTTAGTGGAAAAATGTGAGCATGAACATACACCTTCCAACCTTAATTTAGTTATCCATCATGTTGACCTAGAGAAATTTAAATAATTCCTTCATTAAAATCCAGTGGCACAACATGAGCAGTAACTTAAACCGTCCCTCTCAAATAAATCCTTCTAGTAGACTCGTTTGGACACATTAAAATAATCCCTCTAACCAATTATGGTGGAAAACCCCAAGCAGGTGTACACACCTACCTGTATTCACCAATACTGTAAGTAGTTTCATATAGAAGCACTTGAAGAAGTCAATAGGAATTTCCTGGTGATGAATAGGGGGAAACCCAACTCCCTTCCCCCAAATATGAGAACTTTCAGTATCTTTAGGTAGGAATGGAAGGATATGAGCAGGAACATTCACCTGCCCCAAATTTTAATGGGCATATATCCATATTCCAGTAACTAAAGTCACCAAACATATCCTAAAAACGGTGAAAGTGAAGACTCAGATCCCTTCCCATATTCTATAGTCCTAATAAGTCATCATAATGGAAATGATAGTAGTAACATATAGACGGACCAACAACTTCATCCCAATAAATGGTGTGGCTCATCAGCATATCAACCCAGAGTAGACACTCACCACTGCTCCCATACAAGAGGTACGTGGGTAAAACATCCATGTGATATATGGATAATCGACTTGGGAACACACAGTCATTCAAATAGGAGGAAATTGGACCTATCTCACAAGGGAGAGGCCCCCAGCCTAGCACTTTGGTGACCCAAACTTGGGCAAGACCCACCTAGGCAACCCACACCTAGGTGACCCACACCTGGGTGACCCATACCTAGGAAACCCATTCTAGGGAGAACCAACTAGGTGAATCATACCTAGGAAACCCATACCTAGGTGACCCCTACATGTGTGACCCACACCAAGATGACCCATACCTAGGTGGACCACCTAGAAGAACTACCTAGGTGAACCTGCTACTCCATACTATGGGGTTTTCATCCCCACATCCCACTCAGTTTCACTGCTAGGATGTAGTTTCGCCCCTCTGGGTTGGTCCCTTCACTACCATCACTCACCCCCATAAATAATGGAGTTATGTACTAGAAATTTTCATCCCAACACCATGATTTTTTTTGGTTGCGACACATACAACCCTACATATCATTCCAAATCAACATGATTCAATAAAATCCACTGGGTTCCTGAACATGGGAATAATATTTAGGATTAAGCACCAACAAAACCAATCTGAGGGACTCTAACATAGTATGAGCCCAGAAAATCATCATGGAATCCTCCATAGGAATACTCCACAACCAGTAAAAGGGAATTATCCTTTAGAATAAGTACCATCTATTATAATCTGATCTCCCCTAGAGTAATTCCCTATCATTTCTTACGAGAGGTTTCAATCTTTCTCCTCCTTATTTCTCTAGGTCCATATCCATATGGGTAATTATACCTGAATATCAAGGATATGCAATGGGATAGGGAATGGGTGCATCCCGTCCCCTTTTTCATCTCTCGTCACCCCATCATCTTCCACAAGAAGAGAAGCAAAAGTGTCTACTTTTCTAGATCTTCATGTTCCACTTCTTTCTTACATTAAATCATGAATAATTTCAACTCTTGGGATTAGGGGGTAGCCTTGATCATGGAATACACACATTTGGATACATGCTTTGGAATAGAATATTGTTTCAAATCGTCATATCACCTTTCTTCAGAGTTCCCCCATATGAATGGGTCCTCAAGACCATGTATCCAACCACAAGAAAAAGTGGAATGTGTAGTTTTGTAGATCTTACTTTTCCTATTTCTTCTCACAATGAGAATGACTAACATGGGATTATAGGTTGATATAATCCATGAAATCCACATGATCCTAAACCTTTGGAAATATTTAAAAGTGTAAGCCCCAACCAATCCAGGGAATCCTCCTCAGGAGTAATACCCAACCCAACCTATAGGAATCCCTATCATGAGTAATCCCCGACCAAAAAAAACCATGGGAATCGTCCTCAGGAGTAAGCACCAATAATAACCTCCATTCACCAAGGAATACTCTTCAAAAGTAACCCCCCATATCAAAACATTTGGCCTCCTACTTGGTATAAGCCCCTCCATCTCACCTAATGGGAATACTCCCCAGGAGTAATCCCCAACAAAACTCGTCCTTTAGCAGCATCCTCAAGAGTAAGCCCCAAACAGACTCTACAAATTTACCTAGGGAATCGTTTTTAGGAGTAAACCCCAACCAAACAAAAAATCACTAAGGCATCATCCTCAAGAGTGAGACCCAAAATCCATCTTTTGGGCGTCCTTTTAAGATGTAAACCCCACTCACTTCACCATATTCATCAACGAGCATCCTCATCATGATTAATCCCCAAACCAAACCCCCAAATCTCTATGAGTCAAGTCACTTCTCATGGACCCAAATTCATTAATCAGGGAATCCTTCATAGAAGTAATCCCCAACTTAATCCTCTTAATGTTCCATTCTCCCCTATAAGACAAAACTGCAGGGGTCTCCAAAGACGTGAGCCCTCATTACTGAACTATGGGGGGCATTGATTCAAGTCCAAACGAGATACATAGGAAACCACCTTGAGGTCTAAGAAAAATTTACCAAATCAAACATACTCCCACTGTGACACATTCTTAGTAGGATCTAAATCAACATCGAAATTCATATCCCTTCCAGTTTCCGTAGGTTGCATAAACATAAGTCCCACAAAAAACATTGACTAGATACCTTTTTCCTAGACGTCCTTTCCATAGGAAGCTACACTGCACAGTTTGGTTTTTATCACAAGACCTTAAAAGGTATGATGTGTCCCATTATGTGGAACCACACTGTTTGGGTTCTGATTCATTTGACAAGGATACATAGGAAGCCCATCTTCTGGGTCCAATCCCAATACCAAAACAACTCTCATCTCCCTGGATGACGATACACTTTAGAGCACCCCATTGTGTGGCTACAAAACCCGCATCTTCATAATAACGACCATAGAATCTAAAATCCATACATAAGAGGATACCATCAATGAAAAACATCAGATGCATATAGATATCCTCATTGATGATGAACCTAGGATACATATAGATGATCCTAAATTCCAAACAAGCTAGTAATTGATTATTAATTCAAGGGTGACCCACATCATACATGGGAATTAATTAAGGATTCATGAACATATATTAAACATATAAAAGACTCCCATAATAGAAAATAATCCCCCCCAAAAGGGTGAGAAGATCCTGACCTCCCATCCTATCAACCAATGTGTGTTCTTAAGCATATTTTCCCAAACTCTCCAATGAGAACCTTACATTTGAATGTAGCTCCCAATGGATACAGAATCATTGGGTGTTTCTGGTTCCACGAATAATCCCATTGGAAACTGTTCTGAAATAGTGAACCTGATGTTAATCGTGGTACACAATTCAACCCCTTCAATCAACCATTGGGAAAACATGAATCTCCTATGAAAACAATCCAAAAACCCCTAAAACCATAAAAACTCTAAAACCACAAAAAACCATCAAAATCCTTAAAAACTATAAAAACCCATAATATTATTAAAAATCTTGAAAAATATCTAAAAACATAAAAACCCTAGAAACCCTAAAAAAGACTAACAAATACATAAAAACCTAGAAACATTTAAAACCACTAAAAACATAAAAATTCTAAAAAAACTAAAACCATAAATACCCTAAAAACCCTAAAAACTATAAAATCCTTAAAAAACCATAAATACACATAAAAACCATAAAAACTATTAAAAACCATAAAACCCATTAAACCACTAAAACATTAAAGAACTCTAAAAACCCATAAAAACCCCCTTAAAACTCAAAAACCCCAAAAACCCAAAAAACTAAAAAGCTTCTAAAAACTATAAAAACCCTAAAATTCTTAAAAACCCCTATAAATTCAAAAAATCACTAAAACAAAAAATTCTCTATTAACCTTGAAAACCCCTAATAAAATCGTACAACTATAAAAATAGTTAAAACCCCTAAAACCCCTACAAACTTCTAAAAATACTAAAAACCCTAAAACCATAAATATAACTAAAAACCCATAAAAATTCTTAAACACCACTATAACCCTAAAAACCCTAAAAACCCTAACAAACCCTAAAAAATATTAAAAATATTAAAAAATACCTAAAAATTTCTAAAAACATAAAAACCCACAAAACCAATGAAACCCCTATGAAAACCATAAAACCTAAAAATACTTCAAACCATGGAAAACATAAAAAATGATAAAATCCCTAAAATCCCTAAAACCCTTACAACTCTAAAAATACTAAAAAACACTAGAAACCCTAAAAAACAATGAAAATCCAAATAACACCTAAAAGTTCCTAAAAATATAAAAAACATAAAACCCTAAAAAACCAAGAAAAAACATTAAAACCTAAAAAAAATTGAATACCCAAAATGAACTAAAGAGGGTAGAAACAAAAAAATCATAAAAGACCATAAATCCCCTAAAAAATAAAACCCCCTAAAACCATAAAAAACTATGAAAAACATAAAAACCCTAAAAACTCACTAAAAACTATAAAAAACTTTTAAACCCCTAAAAAATTTAGTATCTATAAAAACCATAATCCCCTAAAAACTCAAAAAACCCAAAGACCCCAAAAACCATAAAATCCCTAAAAACCCAATAAAATAACCAAAAACCCCCAAAAACCATAAAATCCCTAAAAATCGTCAAAATCCAAATAACCCTAAATAACATAAAAATACAATAAGACCCATGAATTTCATAAAATTATACAAACCCTAAAACCCTAAAATAACCTAAGAAACCCGTAACGTCTTAGAAAACATAAAACCCATAAAAACCAAAAAACACCATGAAACATAAAAACCCTAAAACCATAAATACCATAAAACACCTAAAAACATCAAAAACCCCAAACTCCTAAAATAGAAAAAATCATTGAAAACACTAAAACCCCATTAACCCTAAAAATATTAAAAAAAACTATAAAACATTCAAAACCCTAAAAAACCAAAAAACCCAAAAAACTATAAAACCCCTAAAAAACCAAAAATCCATAAAAATGCCTTAAACCCATGAATAATATAAAAATTATAAAAATCCCTAAAATCCATAAAACTGTTTAAAACCCTAAAAAACATAAAAACCATATAATACCATAAAAAACAAAAAACACTAAAAATCTCTAAAAACTCTAAAAAATCCTAAAAACCCTAAAAGCCCTAAAATACCTCAAAATCCCTAGGAACCCTACAAATCATAAAAATTATAAAAAACCAAAAAAATACATAAAAATTTTAAAATCTTTAAGAATTATGAATAACCAAAATAAAACCATTAAAACCAAAAAACATTAATAACCCTAAAAACGTAAAAAATTCCAGAAACCTTAAAATACCTATTAGACCCTAAAAACCCTAAAACCCCTAAAAACCAAAAAATATAATAAAAACCCTTAAAACACATAAAACCCAATGAAACAATAAAAACCCACTAAAAAATATAAATCCCCTTTAAACCCTCAAAAAGGTTAAAAATTATGAAAACCATAACCACCCTAACAAACTCAAAGAAACCCTAAAACCCCAAAAGTCCTAAAAATCCATAAAATTCTTAAGAATTCCACCATTGAATCGGCCGATATGGATTTGAACCTACAGAGGTCCGTGGTTGTTTATGGTGTTCCATCTTTTAAAGATGATTGTGTGATACTACATGATATGATGATGGTCGAATGGGAAAGGTTTCCCCTTGAGGGTGAAGCTAAGAGACTCGGGGAGAGGATTGCTGAGTATGGTCGTAGGATAAATGTTGGTATGGCCAGGTTGAAGGAAGAGAGGAATAAGCTACAAAAAAGGGGGGCTGAAAAATCTGGGTCAGGAACCAGGAAAAAGAACAAAAAGGATTCAAGTGCCGCCAGTGATGGAGTCATTTGTGAGAAAGCAGTATGTGAAGATGGTTCCACCTCTGCTCCCCTAAAGCGAAGGCTACAGAAAGATTACTTTTCCCTCCCACGACCTATGGCAACCCGAGCCACCTCCAGGGCAGCCAGGTTGAATCTCAAAGTCAATAAGCGAGAGAGGCCTTCACAAAATGCTGAGCAAGAGAGGTCCAAAGATAAGCTTTTGTCGATAATTAGAATGCAGGAGGACTATGAATCGGGCTGGGACTCTATGGATACGGGTGCTGAATCAGACTGCTACATGACAAGTGTAAGCACTGGCCTTGGTGCGAGCTTCGGCTACAGCGGTGTGGAGCTGGAGGACTTTGGCGGTGATATTGACTGATGCGATTTTTCATGCGTCTTTCCTTTTGGACATGTTTTGTGTGTCTTTTTTTGTAACGCCCCAACCCTAGTTACCCAGAGTCGGTGCATTATACATAACATTAACATGATCACAAGAAAGATCAAATCTCGAAAGACCGATTGGTTTAGTAGCCTTGGAAACACTATATATATTCATAAGTTTTACATTACATCATAAAATGAAAAACTACTACAACAACATAATGTCTCCATAATCCACACTCATATCCCCACATAATATCCCTGCAGGTCATTCATAATTTATTTCTTCACTTCCTGGGAAAAATAAAACATAGAAAAGGGGTGAGCTCAAATGCCCAGTAAGGATAACAATATAGCGTAAACTTTCATAAATAAGAATAAACATTTAAGGCAATGTATAACTAAAACAAAAGCCTTTCAAACATGAACTTTCAACATGGTACGACATAAATAAAATTAAATAATGCCATTTACTTATTCACATGGATATTCTACTAATCGAATAATCAAATGAAAAAATCAATAACCACTTTCATAATGTTGGAATGCATAATGCCAGACTATCATAACCACATAGTCAAGGCCTCGTGCCAAGACTACAAATAAGATTTTGTCAAAGCCTTGTGCCAAGACACTAGTTTGTCTCATGAGACCTACTGATGCATCGAGGAGCTATAGCGGGCTCCACCCGTCACATATTAAGTCCAATGCATTCCCATATGAAAAGGTTTAAACATAACATAAACATTCGTATTAAAACTAGCATACGAAATGTCAATAATTTCACCATAAACTATGAATGGTATAAAAATAGCACATCCACAGTCAAACATATCACAAAACCTTCAATACAATATAGAAGTTTTGTATCATAATAAATCAACTTCAAATAATCCTAAAATCCATCAAAGGATGTTGACATAGATGAAATCAAAATTCTTTTTAAAGAAATATCTCCTTTTATTTTGAAATCATTTAAGATCCATATAAAATAATACATTTTCTTTGAAAATATTCTTATAAGCTTGTAAGGGAAGCTTTGAAGATTTTATAACGGCGGAAAATAGCCGCACCCGCCGTATAAGTTAAAAAAACATTCTTACCTTAATTCTGTCGAAAAGGTTAAAAAAGACCTTGTTTTAAAAACGACGGAAATATTCCTTTATAAACCTCTTATAAAAAGTCAAACAAGGGTATAAATGAATTTAACCCATATTCTTGTAAATAATAAATATGTTTTGAAATACATTTCGAAGAAACATGGCTGTGGATGATAAAGAAATCCCAGTAGATTATTACGTATAAACAACCTCGGATAATGAAGAGATTGGGAAATAATCCTTACCTTCTAATTTTCCTTGGTTGGGGTAGGTTAACCTCCTGTATAATGGTGAAATAATTGTTATTAAATTATAAAATAATCATATACATTATTATGATATCATATATGATCTTTTAATATAGATTTGATAATAATATCTTAGTATTATCGTTGTTTCTGGTGTGAACTTACTCATTTTCTTTTATATGTTTTGTTACATAAGCCATGTTTGTTGTATCTTATTCATATCCATAATGATATCAAGTCCTTAAACATCATTTTTAAATCATCAAATGATAATTATACTTGAATGGATACGATGGAGAATGAATCTCATCGCGTTCGTGGAGACGGTAGTCCGTACGTACGCACGAGCGACAATATCAATCATTTGATATTAAAATAATATATAAATGGATGTTATATCATATATACAGAATAATTAGCATTTTATATTTATTATTTACATGAGTTTCACATCATTATTATACCCATCCAAATAATAATATATTGAATAACAATTACACCACGACGTGGAGACGGTAAACCGTACGTACGCACGTATGGTGACATGTTATTCAAAGGGTGGATAGAATAATGAATATGGTTGTACCATATTTATAATAACATCACAGTATGTGTGAGATACTGGAGTTATTATTTTAGAATGGTGACAACAAAGGAAGAAGAAGTGGAAGAAGAAATGAACTTGGAAAAGGGTGGTGAAATCATTACCTCTTCTTCGGGTTCTTCCTTTTGATTTGATCAAAAGGGCTCCATAGGTTGGCTTTCTGATCAAACTAATGCCTCTAGGTTGTAGTGAGGGAAGTTGGGAGAGTATTTGGGTAGAGTTTGGCCGAACCAAAAGGCTTTGAAGGTGTGAAGAAATGAGAAGGAGTGGTCTCCTTTTATAAGGGAGAGGAGGGGCTCTTTAGGAAAGAGTGAAAGTATTACTTTATAATATAATTATATTCGGTTTATAATGGTCCAAAAATCATTGAGGTCGAAGATAAGATGACTCATATTCTAAATAACATCAACCAATAAGAATTTTACAGGTTTTAGATAATATTTTAATCATTATAATCTTATTTATTTAAATGATTTATTAATGAGGTAAACATTGTATCATTATTGTGTCATTAATAATTTAAATTATTTGATGTCTAAAAATTATAAATAAAATATCATTATGTAGGAAATCATTTTATATTTCTAATGAATATTTATAATTGAAAATCCAACATGTATAACCCTATGTAAAAATTTTTCTTCTAAAAGATGTAAGCTTATGCCATTTTTATTTTTATTTTAACTTTATTAATATAATGTGTCCCTACCACATACAAGTGGCTCTAAGGGGTCCCCAAATCGACCCAAGGATGCCCATGGTCGGGTATGTGTCCACCAATAAGGTTAGGACACTTTTTAGGGTTATTTTTTATTATTATAATATTATTTTTTAACCCTTATTTACCGGATTTACCCTTTAACCATGGTAAATAAAATATTTACCGCAGTAATTATTCAAAATGTGTAAAAATAAAAGTTACCTATTTACATAATTTGGACATCCTGATTCCAAATATGTAATCCATTTTTCCAAATTCAAAACACAGAAGTGGCAGAAATTAATTTAAAATTAATTCCCGTTGTTAAAATAAAAAGTGTGTTTTTAAGAGATAATAACTATCAAAAGATTGACACTTGTTTATGTCTGGTTTAATTGTGAAATTATGTCCAATGACAAACATTAAATTAAATGGTAAAAATATATTCTAAATATACTTTAAAACCACTAAAATTCATAATTTATCAATATTAATTATTTTGATTAAAAAAGTTGATTTTAATTAAAATTTAGTAATTTTCACTATTCATCAAAATATAAAAGTTATCCGAAAAGTACCAAAATTTCACCCTAGGCTAATTTCAATATTCTGAATCCGAAACTGAAGTCCATTTTGAAATATAAAATATATATGATTTCAAAAAGTAGGTATTACTATTCACAACGGCTAGTTTAATTAGTTGTGGTGTGTGTTAGAACTCGAGGTTGCGTACAACACACGCTATCACATTATTCGAAGGGAAACGTACCGTGGAAGCTTGGGGTGTTACATTCTCCCCTCCTTCAAATAATTGAATCCTCGCAATTTCTAGGGTATTACAGCATAAAAAGACTCGGGTGGTTCTTCATCATAAGTTCCTCGGGTTCCCACATTGCCTCTTCCATCTTATGATTTCTCCACAAAACTTTTACCAGACGCGTCGTCCGGTTTCTCAGTACTTGTTCTCTTGTATCAAGAATCCTGACAGGCTCTTCACAATAAGACAGATCGGGTTCCAGTTCTAATTCCTCATAGGTGAGTACATGCATTGGTTCAGACATGTATTTTCTCAACAGAGATACGTGGAACACATCGTGAACTTTGGAGAGACTTGGCGGCATTGCCAATCGGTAAGCTACAACCCCAATTCGTTCTAGAATTTCGAAGGGTCCAATATACCTGGGACTCAATTTACATTTCTTACCAAAACGTATGACTCACTTCCATGGAGATACCTTCAGGAAAACATGATCACCGACTTGAAATTCCAAATCCTTCCTTCGATTATCGCCATAGCTCTTCTACCTACTTTGGGCTGCTTTGATGTGATTTTGGATTACCTTCACCTTTTCTACCGTTTCCTCCACCAGTTCTGGGCCTACAAGTTTTCTTTCACCAACCTCATCCCTACAGGTTGGTGTACGACATCTCTTTCTGTATAACGCTTCATATGGTGCCATCTGAATACTCGAATGGAAGCTATTGTTATAGGAAAATTCTACCAGTGGTAAATATTGATCCCACATACCCTGAAAGTCAAGTGAGCAAGATCTCAACATGTCTTCTAGGGTTTGAATAGTCCGTTCTGATTGTCCATCTGTCTGAGGGTGGTAAGCAGTGCTCAAATTAAGTTCAGTATCCAGGGATTTCTAAAGACTTTTCCAAAATCTTGAAGTAAAACGGGGATCACGATAAGAAACAATCGATAGGGGTACTCCATGAAGTCTCACAACTTCATTAATGTATAGTCTTGCTAGACGTTCCAGGGGTAGATCTTCTATTATAACAAGAAAATGTGCTGACTTGGTAAGACGATCAACAATAACCCATATTGCATCGTTCCTTCTAGGAGTCTTTGGTAGCCCCATGACAAAGTCCATCGTAATATTGTCCCATTTCCTCTCCGGTATGGGAAGAGGTTGCATGACTCCTCCAGGATGTTGCCTTCCAGCTTTCACTTGTTGAAAAACCATACATCTTGACACAAAATCAGCAATCTCCCTCTTCATGTTGTCCCACCAAAAATGTTCCTTCAAATCTCTATACATTTTGGTGCTCCCAGGGTGTATAGAGAAATTGGAACTATGAGCATCATCCAGCAATTCCCTTTTCAGATCAGGTAAATCGGGAACACAAAGTCTCCTCCCGAATTTCAAAATTCCATCTTCATACACAAAGTCTCTCAATTTCCCATCATTCACAGCTTTAATCTTCTTCTGAAATTCTTCATCATCGGTCTGAGAACTCTTAATCCTTTCTAGTAAAGATGGTTTGGCAACCATTTGAAAAAGCATTGATGTTTCACCTTCCCTGGTTATTCCCATGTCCATCTTCACTAGATCAATGAAAATTGGATCCCTTTCAATTCTCATATTGTTCAAAACTCCATGGTCTTTTCTACTCAAAGCATATGCCACCTTGTTTGCCTTCCCCGGGTGGTAGTGTATCGTACAATCATAATCCTTGAGTAATTCAAGCCATCTCCTTTTCCTCATGTTGAGTTCTTTTTGTGAGAAAATATACTTCAAACTCTTGTGATCAGTATAAATCTCACATTTTTCACCATAGAGGTAGTGCCTCCATATCTTCAAAGCAAAGATCACAGCTGCTAACTCGAGATCATGAGTAGGATAGTTTTGTTCATGAATTCTCAACTGTCGTGATGCATAGGCAATAACTCTATCATTCTGCATAAGGACACAACCAAGTCCTTTCTTTGATGCATCACTATAAATAACGAACCCATCATTCCCCGATGGTAGAGTCAATATAGGAGCATTGAATAATCTTCTCTTCAGTTCTTCGAAAAATTCTTCACACTCTTTTTTCCAAACAAATTTAACCCCTTTTCGTGTGAGCTTCGTTAATGGGTTAGCCAATCGGGCAAAATTCTGGACGAAATGTCGATAATAACCTGCCAAACCAATAAAACTACGTACCTCAGTTATACTCGTAGGTGCTGGCCATTCTTGGATTGCCTTGGTCTTAGAAGGATCAACAGAGATTCCATCTTTAGAGACAATATGGCCAAGAAAAGAAATATCCTGAAGACAGAATTCACATTTGCTAAACTTCCCATATAATTCATGCCTCCTCAGAGTCTTCAAGATAATACGCAAGTGATTTTCATGATCTTCGTAGGTTTTGGAGTATACCAAGATATCATAAATAAATACCACCACAAATTCATCAAGATAATCCTTGAAAACTCTATTCATCAGATCCATGAATACAGATGGTGCATTAGTCAATCCAAATGGCATTACAGTAAACTCGTAATGCCCGTACCTGGTTCAAAATGTTGTCTTCGGAATGTATTCCTTCTTCACACACAACTGATGGTATCCAGATCGAAGGTCAATCTTTGAAAAGTATTGATCTCCAGGCAGTTGGTCAAATAAATCATCAATGCGAGGTAGGGGATACTTGTTCTTTATCGTTATAGCATTGATCTCCCTGTAGTCAATACATAACCTCATAGATCCATCTTTCTTTTTAACAAAAAGAACAGGGGCTCCCCATGGAGAAACACTAGGGCGAATAAATCCCTTATTACTCAATTCCTCTAGTTGTTTCTTTAGTTCGACTAACTCTACAGTGGCCATTCTATAAGGTGTCTCCGATATAGGCCTTGATCCAGGAATCAAATCAATGGAAAACTCAACTTCTCGTTCTAGAGGATGTCCAGGTAAATCTTCCAGAAATACATCTACAAATTCTTTCACAACAGGTACATCCTCTATTTGAACATTCCTTTCCTCACCCGCAGTTATTTCATTCTCTTCCTCCCCAATAATTGAATTTAGTTGAGTTATCGAGGGTGGATCTAAATAAGAATTAGGTGGTGACGATTCTGCTCTAAAGATAAGGTGTTCCTTATCATTATCATCAAGAATCGTAACCTCTTTCTTCTTACAATAAATCTTCGCATCATAGTCCGAAAGCCAGTCCATACCGAGGATTATGTCAAACTCAATCATAGGTATGACGATGAGATCAGCAGATAACGAACATTTATGTGCTCTAATGGGGACTGATTCACAAAACTTTGTTGCAATGATACTTCCCTTAGGAGTTTTAACTGACAACTCCCTTGTTAAATCAAATTGGAAATATCTAATTTTCTTAGCAAACTGGGAAGATATGAAACAATGCGATGATCCAGAATGAAATAATGCATTTTCTAAACTTGAGGAAACCATTAAATTACCTGCCACCACGTCTTTCGGAGCTTCTACCTCAGCAGTAGGGATAGCATATGCTTGGCCTTGATCCCTCGGCCTTTTCTGAGGTAAGTTATCCTGACACTTAGGACATTCATTCGCATAATTTCCCATCTCCCTGCAATTGTAGCACTGAAAGTTGGTGGCTTCCTTCTTCCCTTTGCAATCACGAGCTTGGTGGCCTTTTTCACAACACTTGTAACAGACTCCCATTCCCTTCAAGCAAGCACCGGGGTGTTTCTTCCCACATTTTCCACAGGATGGATATTCAACCTTTCCTTTCTTCCCCTTATTTCCATTCCCAGATTGATCAGCAGGCCTCTTCTTCTATTTCTTTGCTTTAAAGTCATAAGACTTAGAGAATTCCTTTTCGGTCTTGATAGCACATGAGACAATGTCTTCGTACGATGAAAAGGATTATGAGACTAATGCTCGACAGAGAAATGGTTTTAACCCATCAAAGAAACGATCAATCTTACTTCTTTGGTTACGTATATAATCACCAGCGTACCTTGCTAACCTTGTAAAGTTAGCCTCATTCTTTGTGACATTCTCATCCTCCTTCTGTCTCAGACTTAGAAATTGCCTTTCCATATCTGCTCGATGGTCGCGAGGAAACTATTTTTCTAAAAACAGATTTTTGAACTCCCTCCATTCCATATTTGATACTTCATCATCTTCCTTCGTATTTTGAATCAATGACCACCATTGATCAGCATCTCCAGTGAGGCGGTAAACTGCCATGATAACTTTTTCCCTTTCACTGCTCCCCAAAGCCTGAAATATTTTCTCTAGGAAAAATATCCATTGCTCAGCTACTAAGGGATTTGTACTCCCATTGAACGTTGGTGGTTGTTGCCTCATGAATAGATCTAACATTGATCCTCCACACTGCGGATCAGGGTGCTCCATACGGGTAAGGTTATTATTCATAACCTGAGTAAGTTGTCCCAGTATGGTGATTAGCTGATCGGCTCCAGTTGAATCACCAGCTCCACTATAATTATCTTGAGCAGGAGGGAAATCCCTACATGGAGTGTGTGCATTGATACGGTTTCCATTTCTTCCACTAGGCGCCATTTCTAAACAATGGCATAAACTAGATCAGTTTATGAATCAAAATACATAATCCCATACATATAAAACACTTAACATAAATTGAACTATTTATGGATATAATCCATAATCATAAGAATGTTTTATTTGAGGAAGTATATACTCATAATTCCTTCAAAATGATTTGTAAAGAAAAATGAGAGTTATCCTAAGTATATCCCCCGGGAGTGTCGTAACCAAGAGTGCAGCAAGGCCCATTGTCGTGCACCAGTTCCCGTTCGAGTCTAGCTCAAAGCGGTGTTTTCGGGTTTTACCCCTAGGTACATCTGTGCCAGAGCCGCCTCTACCTGCTCGTATCCAGACAGGGATGTATTTCTCGGAAAACTCACAAAATCTCTACAATGCCAAAATTCTAGGATGTTCTTCTATACTAATCCTCAAAGTTCATCTTAGGTCTACGTGCTCTAATCAGAGTTTATCTAAATCTAGTTTCCAATGTTTGTACTAAACTTCCTCTGATACCAACTGTAACGCCCCGACCCTAGTTACCCAGAGTCGGTGCATTATTACATAACATTGGCATGATCACAAGAAAGATCAAATCTCGAAATACCAATTGGTTTAGTAGCCTTGGAAACACTAGATATATTCATAAGTTTTACATTACATCATAAAATGAAAAACTACTAAAACAACATAATGTCTCCATAATCCACACTCATATCCCCACATAATATCTCTACAGGTCATTCATAATTTACTTCTTCACTTCTTGGGAAAAATAAAACATAGAAAAGGGGTGAGCTCAAATTCCCAGTAAGGATAACAATATAGCGGAAACTTTCATAAATAAGAATAAACATTTAAGGCAATGTATAACTAAAACAAAAGCCTTTAAAACATGAACATTCAACATGGTACGGCATATATAAAATGAAATAATTCCATTTACTTATTCACATGGATATTCTACTAATAGAATAATCACATGAAAAAATCAATAACCACTTTCATAATGTTGGAATGCATAATGCCAGACTATCATAACCACATAGTTAAGGCCTCGTGCCAAGACTAAAAATAAGATTTTGTCAAGGCCTTGTGCCAAGACACTAGTTTGTCTCATGAGACCTACCGATGCATCGAGGAGCTATAGCGGGCTCCACCCGTCACATATTTTGTCCAATGCATTCCCATATGAAAAGGTTTAAACATAACATAAACATTCGTATTAAAACTAGCATATGAAATGTCAATACTTTCACCATAAATTATGAATGGTATAAAAATAGCACATCCACAGTCAAACATATCACAAAACCTTCAATACATTAATGAATTTTTGTATCATAATAAATCAACTTCAAATAATCTTAAAATCCATCAAAAGATGTTGACATAGATGAAATCAAAATTCTTTTTAAAGAAATATCTCCTTTTATTTTGAAATCATTTAAGATCCATATAAAATAAATCATTTTCTTTGAAAATATTCTTATAAGCTTGTAAGGGAAGCTTTGAAGATTTTATAATGGCGGAAAATAGCCGCACCCGCCGTATAAGTTAAAAAAAACATTCTTACCATAATTCTGTCGAAAAGGTTAAAAAGGACCTTGTTTTGAAAACGACGGAGATATTCCTTTATAAACCTCTTATAAAAAGTCAAACAAGGGTATAAATGACTTTAAACCATATTCCTGTAAATAATAAATATTTTTTGAAATACATTTCGAAGAAACATGGATGTGGATGATAAAGAAATCCCAGTAGATTATTACGTATAAACAACCTCGGATAATGAAGAGATTGTGAAATAACCTTTACCTTGTACTTTTCCTTGGATGGGGTAGGTTAACCTCCTGTATAATGGTGAAATAATTGTTATTAAATTATAAAATAATCATATACATTATTATGATATCATATATGATCTTTTAATATTGATTTGATAATAATATCTTAGTATTATCATTGTTTCGGGTGTGAACTTACTCATTTTCTTTTATATGTTTTGTTACATAAGCCATGTTTGTTGTATCTTATTCATATCCAGAATGATATCAAGTCCTTAAACATCATTTTTAAATCATCAAATGATATTTATACTTGAATGGATACGATGGAGAAGGAATCTCATCGCGTTCGTGGAGACGGTAGTCCGTACGTACGCACGAGCGACAATATCATTATTTTGATATTAAAATAATATATAAATGGATGTTATATCATATATACATAATAATTAACATGTTATATTTATTATTTACATGAGTTTCACATCATTATTATACCCATCCAAATAATAATATATTGAATAACAATTACACCACGACGTGGAGACGGTAAGCCGTACGTACGCATGTATGGTGACATGTTATTCAAAGGGTGGATAGAATACTGAATATGGTTGTACCATATTTATAATAACATCAAAGTATATTTGAGATACTGGAGTTATTATTTTAGAATGGTAACAACAAAGGAAGAAGAAGTGGAAGAATAAATGAACTTGGAAAAGGGTGGTGAAATCATTACCTCTTCTTCGGGCTCTTCCTTTTGATTTGATCAAAAGGGCTCCATAGGTTGGCTTTCTGATCAAACTAAGGCCTCTAGGTTGTAGTGAGGGAAGTTGGGAGAGTATTTGGGCAGAGTTTGGCCGATCCAAAAGTCTTTGAAGGTGTGAATAAATGAGAAGGAGTGGTCTCCTTTTATAAGGGAGAGGAGGGGCTCTTTAGGAAAGAGTGAAAGTATTACTTTATAATATTATTATATTCGGTTTATAATGGTCCAAAAATCATTTATGTCGAAGATAAGATGACTCATATTCTAAATAACATCAACCAATAAGATTTTTACAGGTTTTAGATAATATTTTAATCATTATAATCTTATTTATTTAAATGATTTATTAATGAGGTAAACATTGCATCATTATTGTGTCATTAATAATTTAAATTATTTGATGTCTAAAAATTATAAATAAAATATCATTATGTATGAAATCTTTTTATCTTTATAATGAATATTTATAATCAAAAATCCAACATGTATAAACCTATGTAAAAATTGTTCTTCTAAAAGATGTAAGCTTATGCCATTTTTATTTTTATTTTAACTTTATTAATATAATGTGTCCCTACCACATTCAAGTTGCTCTAAAGGGTCCCCAAATCGACCCAAGGATTCCCATGGTCGGGTATGTGTCCACCAATAAGGTTAGGACACGTTTTAGGGTAATTTTGTATTATTATAATATTAATTTTTAACCCTTATTTACCGGATTTACCCTTTAACCATGGTAAAAAAAATTTTTACCGCAGTAATTATTCAAAATGTGTAAAAATAAAAGTTACCTATTTACATAATTTGGACATCCTGATTCCAAATATGTAATCCATTTTTCCAAATTCAAAACACAGAAGTGGCAGAAATTAATTTAAAATTAATTCCCGTTGTTAAAATAAAAAGCGTGTTTTTAAGAGATAATAACTATCAAAAGATTGACACTTGTTTATGTCTGGTTTAATTGTGAAATTATGTCCAATGACAAACATTAAATTAAATGGTAAAAATATATTCTAAATATACTTTAAAACCACTCAAATTAATAATTTATCAATATTAATTATTTTGATTAAAAAAGTTGATTTTAATTAAAATTTAGTAATTTTCACTATTCATCAAAATATAAAAGTTATCCGAAAAGTACCAAAATTTCACCCTAGGAAAATTTCAATATTCTGAATCCAAAAATGAAGTCCATTTTGAAATATAAAATATATATGATTTCAAAAAGTAGGTATTACTATTCACAACGGCTAGTTTAATTAGTTGTGGTGTGTGTTAGAACTCGAGGTTGCGTACAACACACGCTATCGCATTATTTGAAGGGAAACGTACCGTGGAAGCTTGGGGTGTTACATTTTTTGTTGTTTCTTTTTTTGGGGTCTTTGTGTTTGGGCTTGTAAAGATTTTTGGGGTGTGGGTCGTTCGACCCCTCCCCTCCCTTTTATCCATCTTCTTTCTAATATATTTGGGGGGTCGGGAATACCCTGGCCTCCGTATCCTCCCTGCCATAAGAATTCCCTAAAACATAAAAAAATTCTAAAAACACTATGAAAATCTTAAATACGTAAAACCAATTAATTTCTATAAAAACCCTAAAATTGATAAAAACCATAAAACCCCTAAAAACCATGAAAATACCAAAAACCCCTAAAAAGCCATAAAATCCTAAGAAATCGCCAAAATATGTAAAAATGTAAAAAACATAAAAACCCCTTAGAAAAACCAAAAATAAATAAAAACACTTAGATCCACTAATAATCCTAAAAAAAATAAGACCCCTAAAAACCACTAAAAACATTGACAAAATTAAACAACCTAAAAACCATTGAAAATTATGAAAACCCTTTACGCCCAAAAAAGATTAAAAAAACTCTAAAACCCACAAAAACCATAAAAACTCAAAAAAAGAATAGTAAGATGCCAAAAAACCATAAATTCCCTAAAAACACTCAAAATCACTAAAAACCCTAAAAACCCATGAAAATCCTAATAATTCCCTAAAATGCGTACAAAAATAAAAACCCTAAAAACTTTTAAAAATCATTATAAAACCTTACAAACCTAAAAACACTGAAAACCACTAAAATAATATAAATCCCTAAGAACCCTAAAAACTATAAAAACAATAAAAATCCCTCAAAACCATAAAACCAAATTTAAAAAATTAAAAAAAATCTCTAAAAATCCATAAAAACCTAAAAACAATAAAATCGTTGAAAATCACTATGAAAACCTTAAAACCTAAATACACTTAAAACCCCAAAAAATCTAAAAATGATAAATCCCCAACCATAAAAGACTTAAAAACCCTAAAAACCATAAAACCCCTAAAATACATAAAAACTAAAAAAACCAATAAAAACTCTAAAAACCACTAAAAATCTAAAAAAACTTCAAACCCCTAAAATCATTAAAAACACTAAAAACAGAGAAAACCCTAAAAACACAAGAAAACCCCTAAAGAGAAAATAATCCATGAAAATATTAAATACCCTCAAAACTCCTTAATACCCTAAAAATTCTAAAAAATCCTTAAAAATCCATAAAAATAACTAAAAAAGTAAAATGCTTAAAAATCATAAGAAAAACATTAAAACCTGAAAACACTTAATAACTAAAAACCCTAAAATGAATAAAAAAACCCTAAAATCATTAAAAACCCTAAAACCCCATAAAAACATAAAAATATAAAAACACTTTATACCCCAAAAAATTTAAAAAAATATAAAAAAACATAAAACACCTAAGAACCTCAAGGCATCATCCCTGGGAGTGAGCCCCAAAATCCAACTTTTGGGCATCCTTTTCATAAGTAAACCCCAATCACTTCACCATATTCATCCACGGGAATCCTCCTCATGAGTAAGCCCCAAAAAAACCCCCAAATCTCCATGAGTCAAGTCACTTCTCATGGTCCCAAATTCATTCATCAGGGAATCCTTCTTAGGAGTAATCCCCAACTTAATCCTCTTAAAGTTCCATACTCCCCCGTGAAACAAAACTGTAGGGGTTTCCATAGACTTGAGCCCTCATTACTGAACAATGTGGGCTTTGATTCATGTCCAAATGAGATATGTAGAAATCCACCCTGAGGTCTAAGACTAATATACCAAATCAAACCTACTCTCACTGGGCCACATTACTAGTAGGATCTAATTAAACATGGAAATTCACATCCCTTCCAGTTTCCCTAGGTCGGATAAACATAAGTCCCACAATAAACATTGACTAGATACCTTTTTCCTAGACATCCATTCCACATGAAGCTAAACTACACAGTTTCGTTTTTATCACAAGACCTTAAATGGTATGATGTGTCCCGTTAAGTGGAACCGAACTATTTGGGTTCTGATTCCTTTGACAAGGATACATAGGAAGATGATCACCTAGGTCCAATCCCAATACCAAAACAACACTCATCTCCCTGGATGAAAATACAATTTAGAGTACTCCATTGTGTGGATATAAAACCCATGTCATAATAATAACGACCATAGAATCTCAAATCTATACATAAGAGGATACCATCAATGAAGAACATCAGATGCATATAGATATCCTCATTGATGATGAACCTAGGATACACATAGATGATCCTAAATTCCAAACAAGCTAGTAATTGATTGTTAATTCAAGGGTGACCCACATCATACTTGGGAATTAATGAAGGATTCATGAACATATCTTAAGCATATAAAAGACTCCCATATTAGAAAATAGTCCCCCCAAAAGGGTGAGAAGATCCTGACATCCCATCCTATCGACCAATGTGTGTTCTTAAGAACAGTTTTCCAAACTCCCCAATGTGAACCTGCCCTTAGAAAGTAGCTCCCTATGGATACAGAATCTTTGGGTGTTTCTGGTTCCACAAACAATCCCATTGGAAACTATTCTGAAATAGTGAACCTGATGTGAATGGTGGTACACAATTCAACCCCTTTAATCAACCATTGAAAAAACATGGATCTCCTATGAAAACAATCCAAAAAATCCCTTAAAATATAAAAACTCTAAAAACCATCAAAACCATCAAAATCCATAAAAACTATAGAAACCCATAATATTCTAGAAAATGTCAAAAAATACCTAAAAACATAAAAACCCTAAAAACCCTAAAAGAGACTAAAAAATACATAAACCCCTAGAAACGTTTAAAAACACTAAAAAAAATAAAAATGCAAAAAACCAAAAACCAGAAATACCCTTAAAACATTAAAAACTCTAAAATCCTTAAAAACCCATAAATACACTTAAAAACCATAAAAACATTTAAAAACATTAAAACCCATTAAACCACAAAAACATTAAAGGAATCTAAAAACCCATAAAATGGAGGCTCGCGGGAAGGCGACGCTCTCAGGTGATAGGAATAACCCTAACTTTGCTGATCAAGGGCTCCAAGATGAGCGATCCTTCACAGAAGTGGTATCGGGTAGAATCCCTCGCATGGATTCGAAGGCCTCCGGATTTATTACTCCAAAAACATCCCGACACAGAGGTCTATCGGCGATTAGTTTCTCCAAAGATGTGGTAATCGAACTTTCTTCAGATCTTAGATTTGTTCTTGTTGGCCGATTTATCAAAAACCGACCTTCTCTGTTCTTCTTACGCAAAACTCTTGAGAACATAGGTTCTACAAACTTCAAGATTGGACTTCTTAACTCTCTGAATGTTGTATTTTGGTTCTCCGCGGATAATGACTATTATCAATTTTGGATTCGTGGTTATTGGTCTTTTGGGGGGGCTTCAATGAAGGTTTTCAAGTGGTCTCCTGATTTTGAACTTGGTTCTGAGCCCCCTATTGTTCCCCTTTGGATCGGTTTCCCGGGTCTGCCTCTGCATTTCTTTAAGCAGTGTGCTCTTACTTCCATTGAAAGTCTTTTTGGAACTCCGATTAGATTAGATTCTGCCACCTTGAATTTATCTCATCCCTCGGTTGCTAGAATCTGCACTGAGATAGATATATCTCAACCATTGCCTTCCAAATTTTGGCTTCAGAATGGTGATAAAGGATATTCTCAAGAGGTGGTTTTTGAAAATGTTCCACCTTATTGTAATTCCTGCTACAATGTTGGACATTCTATGAGAGAATGTGAGTCAAAAAATTCTGAACCACTTCAAACTCGCTGCAAAGCAGTTTGGGTAGAAAAAGTCAATGCTAAAATTAACTTGAATCCTACTAAATCAAACCCTGTTGATGTTACTGAGACTCCTATTGCCAATGATGTCCCTGGGAATTCTAATGTGCCTCTAGAACATTGTGATTCACGGAGGGATCATGGAGGCTCTTCTCTGGATATGGGTGAGAAGGGGATTTTAACCTCTGTGGTGAATGCAAATGTACCTCATAACCCCACACCCCCACTTGACGATAAGACGATAGTGAAAATACAAGAAGGCACTCAGGAAGATGAGGAAAAGGAGAGGTGTGATGCATCTGAAGATGGTCTCTCACAAAGCACTGAAGAAGATAAATCTACTGATATTGAGGACAAATACTTAAGGGGCATGGCCCGGAAAGGTAAAAAACAAATAGTAGATGCAGATGGGTTTGTCACACCCAATCCAAAAAAAACTAGAAAACGTAGGGATTTTTCCCATGTGGAGAGGACTATTGTCACTCGTTCTTTGTACATTTCTAGACATAATGTTTATGCCCCTATCAAAAATCATCATGTAGAGAAGGAGAAACAAGCTGAAAGGGATGATAATCACACTATACCAACTTGTGAAGCTCCTAATTCTTCAGAGGTACTCAGTGATGAAATCCTATATAACTCTTTTAAGAAAGGAGAGATCACTAAGAGCGCCTATTTGGCTACAAAGCAGGAACTTTTCAATGAAAGAATCAGGAAAGATTTCTTGAACTGATTATGTTTTGGATTTCTTTGTCATGTTGTCTATTGTGCTTCTGGATATTCTGTAAAAGCATGCAACCGGGTTGCACTGTCTGTTGGTTTTCTTTCTTCACTTGATGTCTGATATTCTCTTTGGATCAAAATGGAGCCTGTTTTTCTGATTCAATGTTTATTGAGGATCTTGTCCCCCCTTTTTAAAGTAATAGTTTGAGCTTTAGATTATTGCCCCTTTTTGGTTGAGGTTGTTCTGGCCTTATTCTACTTTGAGCTGGTTCTTACTTCTACTTGGTCATAGTATTTTGATTTTACTATCTTTTGGAGTCCCCTTTTTTCTGGTTGTTTCTACTCTATTATGACATGGGATGGAGAACCCCTCTCTCTGATCTGAACAACTCTTGTACTATTGGTTGTTGCATAATCAGTTCTTTTGGAGGCTGCTGGAATTTCTGGCTTTGACTTTCTTGCTAGCCTGCAATTTTTCAGATAAAAGTGGTTCTTTAGATGCTTCTAATTCTACTTTCTCTTTCTGTTAAGTAGAATATTTGGGATGCATGTGACACGATGTTGGGCTTTCTTTCTAGATATTCACTCTGTTTTCTGGACTGTTCGAGTTATGTTCTGTTCTCTGGATCTGTTTGTTTCAAGAACGCAGGGTGTGCTGTATATGCTGGATCTTTTGGTCTATTCCAATCTGTTATACTGTCAAACCTTTGCATTTTCTCTGTTCTGCATTTTTCACTGCTGGATTTCTGGATTAGATACTCTGGATTTGCATGTTCCTAGAAGATTGAAGTTTTGATGCATGTTCTTATCTGCTATGGAGTCATATCTGTTTTACATAGGCTGTTCATACATCTTGGAGCTATTTGGCTTTGATTTTCAGTTGGGTGAAGTTTAAATCTTTTCAGAGATGCTCTTAAAAATGTGCTTCAATATCTTGACTGTATGTTGTCTGGATCTGAGTCTTTTGGAATTTGTGGCCAATTTTGGGAGTACTGGTTTTTCTTCTGAGTCGATCCTGCATTTCTGTGTGGACATTGCTGTTTTTCAGCCGCCTATATACTCTCTATACTCTGTTATGTTTGGATGGACTTGTTTGTATCTATGCAGAACCATTCTGATATTTCTCATTTGTTGTGTTTTGAGATGAGGTGTCTCAAGGCAAATCAGTTGCAGGCTTTATGAAAGCTGGACTGAGATGTCTGGCTGACCGGTTTGATGAAGGATCTTAAAAAGGACTACAGAGCTGCTGCTTCCGTTAGAATCAGAATCTCCAGCCTATTTTCACGGACTCTTGACATACATGCAGCAGGACTAAAATTTTTCTCAGCAGGGTTGATCGCTTGAGGTCATCAACAGGGCTATTTCTCTACATTTCTATTTAGTTTTCAATGTATTTTTGTCTGTTTCATTAACTTTCAAAGGGTGTAAGCTCATTACACCTTGAGATTACCATGTAACACTTTTTTGTTTAATAAATTCCTTTGACATGAAAAAAAACTCTAAAAACCCATAAAACCCCCTTAAAACTTAAAAAAACCCAAAAACCCAAAAAACCAAAAAGCTTCTTAAAACTCTAAAAACCCTCAAAATCCTTAAAAACCTTATAAATCCAAAAAATCACTAAAACAAAAAAAATCCATAAAAACCTTGAAAACCCCTAATATAATCTTAAAACCGCAAAAAACAGTTAAAACCCCTAAAAACCCTACAAACTTCTAAAAACCATAAAAACTCTAAAAACATAAATATAACTAAAAACCCATAAAAACTCCAAAACCCCACAAAAACCCTAAAAACCCAAAGAACCCTAAATAACCCTAAAAACCAAAAAAATCATAAAAATATTAAAAATGACCTAAAAATTCCTCAAAACATAAAACCCATAAATCCCCTAAAAACCCCTAAGAAAACCATAAAACCTAAAAATACTTCAAACCCAAGAAAACATAAAAAATGACAAAAACCCTAAAAACCCTAAACCCTTAAAACTCTAAAAATCCTAAAAAACTCTAAAACACCTAAAAAAATGAAAATCCAAATAACACCTAAAAGTCCCTAAAAATATAAAAAACATAAAACCCTAAAAAACCTAAAAAAAACATAAAAACTTAAAAAAAATTAAAAACCAAAAAAGAACTAAAATGGATAGAAACAAAAAAACCCTAAAATACCCTAAAGCCCCTAAAAAAATAAAACCCCCTAAAAACTATAAAAAACTAAGAAAAATATAAAACCCCCCTAAAAACAATTACAAACTTTTAAACCCCTAAAAAATTTCGAAACTATAAAAAACATAAACCCTTAAAAACTAAAAAAACCCCAAAATCCCAAAAAACCATAAAATATCTAAAAACAAAAAAAAACCCCAAAAAATAATAAAATCCATAAAAACCGTCAAAATCCAAAGAACCCTAAAAACCATAAAAATCCAATAATCCCCATGAATTACCTAAAATCCTAAAAACCCTAAAACCCTAAAAAACCTAAGAAACTCGTAACGTCTTAAAAACACTTAAATTCCATAAAAAACCAAAAAACACCATAAAATGTAAAAACAATTTAAACCATAATACCCCTAAAAACCACAATAACCCTAAACTCTTAAAAACAACAAAAATAATTGAAAATAATAAAACCCCATTAACCCCAAAAATATTTAAAAAACCTAAAAAACATTCAAATCCCTAAAAATTCGAAAAACCCAAAAAAATCAATAACACACCTAAAAACCCAAAAATCCATAAAGATTCCTTAAACCCATAAACCCCATAAATATTATAAAAAATCCATTAAATCCATAAAACCATTTAAACCCCTAAAAGACACGATACCTATAAAGTACCATTAAAACATAAAAACACTTAAAATCCCTAAAAACTCTAAAAAATTCTAAAAACCCTAAAAACTGTAAAATAACTCAAAATCCCTAGGAACCCTAAAAACCATAAAAATCCTAAAAAACCAAACAAATACCTAAAAATTTAAAAATATTCAAAAATCCTTAATAACCAAAATGAAACCATTAAAATAAAAAAATATTAATACCCCTAAAAACCTAAAAAAGGCTTGAAAGCTTAAAATCCCTAAAAGACCCAAAAAACCCTAAAACCTCTAAAAACCAAAAAATATCATAAAACCCCTTAAAACATCTAAAAACCAAAGAAAAAATATAAACCCACTAAAAAAAATCTAAAACCCCTTTAAACCATTAAAAAGGTTAAAATGTATGAAAACCTTAAACACCCTAACAAACTCAAAGAAACCCTAAAACCCCAAAAGTCCTAAAAATCCTTAAAATACATAAAAATTCCATAAAACATAAAAAAAAATTCTAAAAACACCACGTAAACCATAAATACCTAAAAAATTAATTCCCCTAAAAATCCTTAAAACAATAAAAAGCCTAAAACCCCTAAAACCCCTAAAAACCCTGAAAATACATAAAACCCATAAAAACCCAAAAAATCCTAAAAAATCCCTAAAATATGTAAAAATGTTAAAAACATAAAACCCCCAAAAAAAATTAAAAAATAAAAACTATTAAATCCACTAATAATCCAGAAAATGATATAACCCCTAAAAACACTAAAAACCACTAAAAACATTGAAAAAATTTAACAACCTAAAAAACCACTGAAAATTATGAATACCCATTACCCCAAAAAAGATAGAAAACTCTAAAACCCAAGAAACTCCTAAAAACTATAAAAAAATATTAAGACCCAAAAAAACCATAAATTCCCTAAAAACTCTCAAAATCACAAAAAACCCTTGAAAATCCTAATAATTCCCTAAAATGCCTACAAAAATAAAACCCCTATGAACATTTAAAAATCCTAAGAAAATCTAAAAAACCCAAAAAACATAAAACCAATAAAAGAATATAAATCCTTAAGAACCCTAAAAACTATAAAAACAATCAAAATCCCTAAAAACCATAAAACGAAATAAAAAAATTAAAAATAATCTCTAAAAATCCATAAAAACCTAAGAACACTAAAAGTTATGAAAATCACTATGAAAACCTTAACACATAAAAACACTTAAAACCCAAAATATCTAAAAATGATAAATCCCCAACCATAAAAGACTTAAAAACCCCTAAAAACCATAACACCCCTAAAATACTTAAAAACTAAAAAACCACCTAAAACTCTAAAAACCACTAACAAATCTAAGTACACTTCAAACCCCTAAGTACATTAAAAACACTTAAAACATTGAAAACTCTAAAAACTCAAGAAACCCCTAAAAAAATAATCCATGAAAATTGTAAAAACCCTGAAAATCCATAAAACCCTAAAAATTCTAATTTTTTTTTAAAAATCCCTAAAAATAACTAAAAAAGTAAAAAGCTTAAAAATCTTAAGAAAAACATTAAAACCTGAAAACACTTAAAAACTAAAAACCCATAAAAGAATAAAAACCCATAAAACCTTTAAAAAACCTAAAACCCCATAAAAACTAAAAATATAATAAAACTTTAAACCCCTAAAAATTTAAAAAAAATATATAAAAACATAAACCCCTAAAACCTCAAAAACACTAAAAACACAAAAAACCATAAAAACCCTAAGAATCCAAATAATCCATAAAGACCCAAAAAATCATAAAATTGCAAAAAAACCTGAAAATTACCTAAAAACATAAAATCCCCAAAACCCCTGATAAACCCTATGAATACAAAAAAAATCTAAAACATGTAAATAACCAAAAACACTAAAAATGTAAAAAACCCTAAAAACCAAATAAAACCATCAAAATCCCAAAATCTAATAAAAACCATAAAAATCATTAAAATCCATAAAATACCTAAAAATAGAAAAAAAAACCCTGAAAACCCCTAAGAGACCTTAAAAACATAAAAAAATAAAACCCATAAAATCTTAAAAGGATAAAAATTATAAAAATACCTAAAAATACCGTAAAACCCCATAAAACCCATAACAACCCCAAAAAACATTAAAACCCCTAAACCCCCACAAAAACTAAAAACCCAAAAAAACTTTGAAAACATTTAAATCATTAAAAAATCCAATACTATAAAAATCTTAAAAACTGTAAAAAAACTTAAAAACCCCTAAAAACAAAAAAAACCAAAATACCCTAAAAACCATCAAAACACTAAAAATCTCTAAAACCCGAAAAATCCATAAAATCCCTAAAAATCCTTAAAAACTTAAAAACCTTTAAAAACATAAAAACCCCGATTGAATCCTTAAAAACATAAAATATACTTAAAACCCTTAAAAACCTAAAAACACTAAAATCCCTAAACACTCAAAATCCTTAAAAACCCAAAACCATATAATTTTATAATATTCCCTAAAAATCCCAAAAAATGTAAAAACTCTAAAACTCTCAGAAAAACCTTAAAAATCATAAAATACATAAAATCCAAAAAAAAACCCAAAAATCCATCCATAAAACCTTTAAACCCATAAAAACCCATAAAACCCCTAAACACACTAAAAATTATAATTAAAATTGAAGACCCAAAAAAGTTTAAAGAACTCTAAAACCCATAAAAACCCAAAAAAATTAAAAAACCCCTAAAACCCAAAAAACCGAAAATACCCCCTCAAACCCCTCAAAATCCCTAAGAATATTAAAAACCATAAAATCCTATAAAAACCCTTAAAATACCTAAAAATGTAAAAACTAGGGAAAATACATAATAAAACCTCAAAAACAAAAAAAAATTCTTTAAACTGCTAGAAAACATAAAAAAGTCAAAAACCCCTAAAAATCCCTAAATGCCCTACAATCTATAAAAAACCTAAAAAGGCCAAAAAATCCATAAAAACATAAAGAAACCAAAAAACACTGAAAATTCATATGATTACCATAAAAACCTAAAAATAGTTAAAACCACTAAAACCAAAAAATTGGTAAAAAACTAAAAAAATACATAAAAGACCAAAAAAACCCCGAAACCCACTAACATTCATAAAAAACACTAAAAACATTAAAAACCCCAAAAAACCCCAAAAAACCTAAAAACTACTAAAAATAAAAAAACTATTGAAACCCCCATAACTTTTAAAAAAATATAACAACCATAAAAACCCCAAAAAAAGTCAAAGAAACCCAAAAAACCCGAAAAACCCTAAACACCCCTAAAACCCATAAAAACTATAAAAATAATAAAAAACAATAAAAATACTTAAGAACATAAAATATTCCTAAAAACCATAATAGAAACATAAAAACCTAAAAACACTTAAAATACTTAGAAAAACTAAAAAAATAAATATGATAAAAATGATACAAAAATTAAATACCCAAAAATCCCATAAAACCTTAAAAAAATAAAAAACCCAGAAAATCATTGAAAGTCCACAAAAACTCTAAAACTCATTTAAACCCATAAAAACATTAAAAATAATTAAAAACGTTAAAAAATGAAAATAAAAGTAAAAAAACCACTAAAACCCCCACAAAACCCACAAAACCCAAAAAACATAAAACCCCTCAAAATACCGTAAAACCTAAAATGCCATTAAAATCCTAAAAATCCCTAAATTATCTAAAAATTTTTAAAAAATTTAAAACCTTGAAAACCCCAAAAAAAACCCTTCAAACCATAAAAACACATAGAACCATTAAAAACATACAAAATACTAAAAACACTAAAACCAGTAAAAACTCTAAAACCCCTCAAAACCCTCATAATTTCTAAAAACCCTAACAACTGATAAGAAGCCTATGAATACCTAAAAATCCCTAAAAATGTAAAAATCCCAAAAACCTTGAAAAACCCAAAGAATACCTTAAAACCTAAAAACACTTAAAACCCAAAAAAACTAAAAAAATGATAAAATCCCTAAAAACACAAATTGACAATAAAACCCTAAAGACCCTAAAACCCATAAAAATCCCTAAAACATAAATACCATAAAATCCAAAAAAACCATAAAAACACTAAAAATAATAAAAACACTTTAAACCATTAAAAACATTAAATATATAAAATATATAAAACCATAAAATCCCAAAAAAAACCCAAAAAACCCAAAAAAGCATAAAAACCTTAAATGTCAATTAAAACCCAAAAAACCCATAAAAATCCCAAAAAATAAATAAAAACATAAAAAATCGTAACAACCCTAAAAAAAATAAAACCTTAAAACCCCAAAAACATTTAAAACCCATAAAAAACTAAAAAACATTAAAAACCCTAAAAGACCCCAATAACCCTAAAACACATAAAACCAAAAAACTCCTTTAAAATTTTGAAAAAACTAATAACTCATAAAACCTATAAAATCATCCAAAAACTCTAGAACCCTTTAACACCTAAAATCATTAATGAAATCTATTTTTTAAAAATCCCTAAAATTAAAAAAACCTTAAAAACCCAAAAAATCGTGAAATCCTAAAAACCCCAAAAAACACACAAAATCCCTTAAAATCGTACAAATTCCAAAAAAAATCCTTAAAACATAAAAAACACTAAATACATTGAAAATTACTAAGAAACCCATAAAAAACTACAAACATTTAAAACCCATAAAAACATAAAAACACTAAAATCCTAAAAATCATAAACCCCATAAACCCCCAAAAAATCATAAAAACCCCTAAAACATTAAAACCCCTAATGACACATAAAATCCTTCAAAACCACTAAAAAATATAAAAAAAACATTAAACCACTAAATCATTAAAAATATCTAAAAATATTAAAACCCAATGAGACTAAAAAAACCCTAAAACCCAAAAACCAATAAAAACCTAAAAACCTAAAAACCCTCAAAATAACTAAAAACCATAAAAAACCTAAAAATCCCTAAAAACATATAAATAATTTAAACCTCTAAAATCCTTTAAAACCTAGAAATATCATTAAAAACCTAAAAAAACTTTTAACACATAAAAACCAAAATAAAAAAATAACCTAGAAAATCCTAAAACCCCTAAAAACTGTGAAAAACCTTAGGTAATGTCCCCCAAACCGACACTCTATCACGTGGCTAGAAAGGGTTTATTATGAAATCACAATCATGTTGCCCTGTATTCTAGAGGCTATTGACTAGGAGCCGATATGGGATATATAAACTGGGTAGAATATACCCCTATTTATAGATTTACAACATATTGAAACAAACCAATACCCATAATAATAATATATTTATCAGAGCGTTGAAACAATGTAAATAATAATTATACAGTGGAATCAAACTAATATGACAACTAGGTAATCAAATAAATAATAATGTAATAATGCAATGACATGTTGTAATGTATGTAAATTTTATGGTAGAATTAATACAAAATAAATCACTACCTGACTCAAAAAAAGACTAAATAGTCTCCGACCCTGAACCCCATTTCAGTCCCATTTCAAAATTCCAGCCCATCAAACAATAACAAAATCAACTACAAAGTCATATTATCTTTTCTATACCTACATATATTTACTGTGTTGGGGTACTAGATGGATACTTTAATAGGGTGTGAGTATAAATCAATTCGTCGACACCATAGTGTGTTAACAAATCCAATTTGATAATAAGTTCATGAAATAATATAATAAATAAGTGTATTAATAAATTAAATAATTAAATTAATTTCACATCAACCTTCTTCAGAACCATTCTGGAATATCTCTGAGCAATTCTTATAACCATTCCATCCATAAACTTCTATGCAAGGTGTAAATCACACCAAACTTGGTCAAAACTTCTATATAATCACTTCATCATTTAATTAGTGAAAATCACTCAATATAATAATTTAATCTTGTATCACTATGCCTAGCCTAATATATAATAATTTAAGAATTTAAATTAGTTATATCATTCTATATAAACATTTTAGCATGTGTTACCGTGAATAACCCGCTATATATTCATTTTACCATGTCAATTAGGCATATCTCTCTATATAATAATTTCAGCATGCATCACTAGGAATAGCCCGATATATAATCATTTCAGCATATATCACTGGGACAATTCCCTATATTTTCATTTCATCATGTATCATTGGTCCAACTCCCAATATAAATATTTCAGCATTTAATCACAACATAAGTCATAGAAACATGGATATAACAATATCACATCATATGGCTCAAAGGTTAATTATCAAAATTACCATTTATCTTTAAATTGCATATTTTACATATTAATTGATCATAAAAAATAACATGCCACTTATCTTAATAAACAATCCATATGAAGGTGAATCTATATCAAGGAATTCCCCCACAATCCATGTCATGTAAAATATACTTTTAGCCCTGGAACAATTCATTTAATCAAATGTTCGCTCACTCTAACAATACCCACAAGCCAGGTCAAAAACATTTTGGTTCCAAGGGGACTATAAGGAACTATCTAATTCCATAATTAATTAATATAGGATCATGTATTTTGGAACAGTTTCAATATTTCACATAAATAAAAAATATTAAACAATAAAGTTAAGTTTTAGACCTCCTACCTTTAAGTAATGATCAAACAATGCTTCCAACAGCAACCACCGATGAGGAAAACCCTTAAAATGACATAAAGTAGGATCCTAGATCAAAACTGATCAAGATCAAAACCAAAAACATACATAGTCAATAAATTACACCTCAATGTGTGATGAAATAAGAGATAGAATGAAAAATGGAACAAAACCATTTACCTTGGATTGATCCCATAAGAAGGACTTACATAAGGGAGGTTGGAACTCCAAAATTGCCTAGAAGGTTACCGTGGGTCGAGAGGAGGAAGATTCGCATGAGATGAAATAAAAATAAACCACATGAAATAATTTAAAACTGATGTTTGTGGAATTACATGATGGGTGATATAGTTAAATGTCATGTATTTTTTTAATGGCATATGTTGAAAAACCTAGTTCCCCAACTAAATATTAAAATTTCTTAAACATTACACGATGTGTGATCCATTAACACAATGTATAAATATTCTAAAAATGGGTTTTTATCCCATTTTCCTTATAAAAAACTTGAACCCCTGTTAAATATTATCAACATACCAAAAAAACATGGTGATACTTAACCCATTTATTCCCAGTCTCCATTAATTCAAAAAAACATACATCTATGGACATTAATTCATTTTATCCAACAAAGGCTCTCCACATTGAATCCTCTTCAGTTTGTCTCTATATTAGTCAAAAACTAAGACTTAATTTATACCACTTACCAATCATACATGATGAAATTAAAACCACCAAGGTTTAAAGATGAAGAAAAAATTAAACTGAAATAACTTTAATAAAAAAATATTAGAGAGAGTTGTACCTGAAAAAAGATAGGATCTTACATCCTCCCCACCATATAAAATTTCATCCTAGAGATTCTCCAAGAATCACTATGGGGTCTTAGAGAACAATTTTGGACACTATTCTTGGATATCAGATTCCTTCTCCTAGGTATCCTCCAAAAATTGCTTACAATTCCACTGCATTTGATAAAACAATATAGTCGTTCCCAAAATATTATTCAAACTACGGTCCACAACCCATATTAGATGCTACAGAAATGAAACATCAGCACTAACCTATATGTCAACAATATATATCATGTTAAAAGGCACTAAAATATATTTCTAAATCTGTGACATATTAAAAACATTATGCATGGCACTATAGAATTGGGGAAGGGCTAAATGGTATGCCATTTGATTGATCCTTTCCACTATCTCAAATGACTTGAAAAATTTGGGGGCATTCTTCCCCTATTTCCTGATATAAAATTGCCCCAACCTAGGTGGAGCGTGAAGGAAAACACAATGACAAACCTAAAACTCTAGATTTCATCTCTGATGGTCATTATAGGTTTTCTTCCTACACTATATGGTCACCAACCATTGTTTGACCAACTGAACCTGCTCAGGAATCTTCGTCATGAAACTAGTCCCAACAAGCACTGAATAACCCAAATCCAAAAAATAAATATGTAAATGGTAAGGACTTTCCTACAAAGACTCAAAAGGATCCATTAGGATTGATTCATGGAAGATTTTATTATATGAAAACTTCATGAGTTCCATATTATGTTCCCACAAAACACCAAAATCAGAAACACAAGCTTGCAACATATCCTCCCAAACATAAATAGTCCACTTATATTGACGGTTAGTATGAGGTTGATATGTTTCAATAAAAATAACCTATGATACAAGAAAATTTGGAAGACCCTACTAGAAAAAAAATGTGAAATGATGATCTCTATCTAAAATGATGCTCCTTAGAACACCGTGCATCCAAACTACCTTCTAAATGTAAAGACTACTTAGGTCCTCAACTATGAAGGTCTCTCTAATAGGTAATAAGTGGGACAACTTCATTAGTAGATCCATAATAACACATACAACACCCTTATTATAGTTTTTCCTATGTAACACTGTCACAAAATACATAGGGTCATCATCCCATTTCTACTCAAGATTGAGAAAAGTGTAAAAAATCCCAGTAGGCCTCTAATGCTCGGATTTCACATTTTAACATGTTAAAAAACTCACCAAAAATTATGATACCTTCTTATTAATTTATAAAAAGCAGTACTATATATGGAGATCATGATATATCATTTTTAAAATAGGATGTACCTCACATATAAAAGAATGAAACTATCTCATCAGCACCTTATGAAAATCCAAAAGAACCCATACCCAGCCACATAAAATAAGAGAATTTCCATGCCAATAGATCATCCTAATGGTGTCTCTACACAATATAAATTTTCTCTAAAAACTAAGACCTCAATATTAAATAAATTCTCAATTTTAATTTGGTCCAAACGAATGGGTATTAGATATGTTGAAGTAATAGATACTTATCCCTATGACTCCTGAACATCAAGACATATGTATTCAAAGAGAGACATCACCCTCCACTCATCAACAGACTACCACACTTCCTCTTCCTACATATTTTAGGTCAATTCATTTGAAATTATGTTTCTCTTTTATAGTTTATAAGGAAAATCAATGTTGAAACACAACAGAAACTTGACCCAGCTTCTATGCTAAAGGTTTAGGACCCGCTGAGAAGATTTTATCCTATGACTCTTATGGTCTGTTTATACTACAAACCTATCACCTATGAGATATTATCTTCATCGTCTCAGGGAGCAAACTACTACTGTTAACTCTAAATCATGATTAGGGGAATTCCTATCATGTGCTTTCATCTATCTATATCCATAAAAAACCATTAGATCCTCCTATATTAGAACTACTCTGTGTCCAACTCCATTTGTGTCATAGTACATGGTATTGGCTATTCCTAGAATAGGTAAAGTGATTATAGGTGTTAAGGATATCTGAAAATACAGCTCATAAAAATCCCTCTCACGTGTATATGAATAAATAAACTTCACCCCTTTCTTTGTCATCCCTAACATCGGTGCTTAAAAATGGGTTAAGTCTTAGATAAAGTGCCAATAATAAACTTATAAACCTGGAAAGCACTGAATATCAAATACATCATCAGGATACTCCCATTATATCATGGATGCAACTTCTTATGGGCCCAATAAAACTCTTGTCTCTAAAATAACATGGCCCAAGAAGTGAAATTTATCAATCCATAAATTGAATTTAGTTATCATGGTTTAAATTCGATGCACAATAAACTCAGAATGAATTCAATATGTATGGCGTGAGTATCTATTTATTGGGACGACACTAAGAGCTTTTTGGAAAAAATAAACACAAATAGATTCATAAATGGATTAATGATCCGAATCATCAAGTCCACGAATACCATCGGTGGATTGGTCCAACCAAATGACATCACAAAAATCTCATACAAGACATACCTTCTTATAAATGTATTAGGAGGTATGTTTGATGGTCTCACCCCCAGGAGATGGCATTCTGATCTCAAAACAATCTTGAACAAGATCATATCACACATCTGCTGATCAAAAATATCATCAATGTGAGGAAGAGGATAGTGATTCTTGAACATCATCTGATTCAACCTCCAATAATCCACACACAACCACAAAGTCACGTCAACCTTATTAGTGAAGATAAATGGAGAACCCCAAGGTTATTTACTCAACCGTATGAAACCTTTACCTTACAGATCTTCTAACTGAACATTCAACTCATGAATCTCTAAAAGTGACATTCTTTAAGGAGTGATAGATATTAGATCTTCTACCATAACCAAATCTATTGTAAACTCGATCTCTCACTCGAGAGGTATGTCTTAGAATTTATCAAAAAACATCTTGAAAATAGTAAAAATTGGCGGAAAATCCTACTGCATCCCACCATCATCTAGAACAATATCGACTAGATGAGCTGTGAGATAATATAATCTAAATTGAATTAGTAGTCCATGGAAATCTTTAAGATCCCACTCACCATGGTGAGAATAACTGACTCCTTATGGATATAAAAAGGTAACTCTATTCTGGTAATAGTAGATATGATCTTGGTATAAAACTAACCAATTCATTCCAAAAATGAAATCAAGACCAATCATTTATAGTGTAAATGATTTCCAAGATAAATGGTTACCACCAATATATATAGAAAATCATTTTCAACGTTTTTTATACTTTTATCCCACTCCTAATGATGTTTCAATAGTTAATATGACATCTATCTTTTTCACATATAAACCCAAACCTTTACAAAAAGTGATGATAAAGAAGTAATGTGATGATACTTTATTAAAAAACACTAGAATTGGAAGATGATACAATATTCAAACCTCTAATATTAAATGGTCATGCATCCACACTAGTTAGAGTAGTCTGAATAACATGCAACAGACCAACCCCTATGCTCTAGGATCCATCCTAAATCCCATGAGCTATACTCTCTTTGTGGTACTTTCATTCCAAAACTGGGGTACCACATCCTATTACTAGACTAGAATTTTCCATGGAACTCTAGCTACCTATCTGCTGAGGTGTAGATGAGTCCTTCCCATATTTCATTAACTATATTATTCCCCTTTCACTACTCTGATTTTCTATTCCTCAACAAAACAACTTTAGGAAGACCATTCATCTACAAGAATGAAATTCCAAAGCGGGGTATGAACACTAAGGTCATCTTTGTCCCATTTTGAGTCACCAATATCCCTACAATGGAACACGGTCCTGAGATGGTTTCCCACTTCCCTAATTCCTCTAACTTATGCTACCATTGTGAAAACTATCGTAGAGATGATCCTATCCATTAGAAAAAGTTTTCTTAGTTTTCCCTTCTGAAGAAACCTTGCTGCTACTTGAGGCCTCTCTCATATTTCCATCCATGGTGAGTGTCTAATTAATCAATTCTATTAAAATTATAATATGGAAGACATTCACCTGCGACCTGATCTCATAGTGAAAAAAAATATTGAAAATAACTCTCCCTCGAGATCTCATCAACTGCCAAATTAGGCACAAAGCACAGCTGCATAGTGAAACATTCAACATAACCATACACTTACATTCCCTCTTATGTCAGGTGAAGAAAATCATGAGCCTTATCATCCCTTAATGTCTCAAGATAAAAATGGATAGGGAAATTCATATCAAATTCCATCTTGGATAACTCCTCCTCCTATCCTACCTTCTCTAAATTCCTTTCCAATGCTTAGCTTGTCTACAAATCATATACACAGTGAGATTCACCTTCATATATGTGGTTGTCTCCATATGCTTAAAGATTTTCTAGACTCACTCGATCCAAAACTCAGATTCCTAGGGGAGTACCTCCATTATGAATGTAGGTGTATGCTATATCTAAAACATTATTTTTTCTCAGACATTAAAGGCATGGTGTGGACATTCTCTCATTCTATAGATCTTATGACCCTCAAAAATCTATTCTGAAGATGAACATCCATCTAATCCTTACTAAATACAGAGAGCTCCATTTAAAATACATTAGGAGTGTTTTTATTTACACTCTCCTGAAACTCATCTCGGAGATGATGAGGAGGCATTTTTTATAAAATGAAAAAAACTTCTTAGAATACTTGGTACAACATGGTTAACCACAACAGGCGACAACAACAAAGGAACACTAAATCCTGGTCTCTCTTAACATGGATTACATTTTTTTAGCATGAAATAAAATTTCTTTTATTTCATTTATTAGGTATAACAGATATCTCATATCATATTTCAATAGGGAAGTATATATCAAATGAAAAATAAATATATCCCTACTATGAACAAGTCATGTCAATATATATATTTGTATGTGCCTACTATGATGCATTCATACTCAAATAACACTATAACATTCCATGATAATAAATCTCAAGAACCAATGAAATCATAAAACCATAACTTCACAAAACATATAAATCAATCAGGGTGAAATAACATTAACTATCAAAAGAACATGGTATAAACAACAATCCACCCATGGGAACACGAATTTCCCCCCATACACGGGTTAAATACTCCCATGAATAAGATCATTAACAAGTCTTGAAACATATTAGTCAAGTCTTGAAACATATTAGCCTTCTTTCAAACATTACTCAAATAATAAATAAACAGAAAACAAACTCACATCTGATACCACTTTGTATCATCCCCTGACCTGACACTCTCTCACGTGGCCAGAAATGGTTGATTACAGGACCTCAAACACACGTCCCATATTCAAGAGGTTGTTGACTAGTAGTGGGGTTGTGATATGTATAGTGGGGAGACAATACTATCTAGTTGTAGAGTTACAACACTATAGAAAAAAAACCAATAATAGTGATAATAATATAAATATCAGAGTTCATAAACAATGGAATAAAAAATAATTCAGTAGAAACTAGTTAACAAGAAAACTGAATAATCCAATAAATAATAAAAGTATATTGTAATAATGTGTTGGAATGTAACTATATTTCATGATATAATTAATAAAAAAATACTAATAAACTCAACAAAATACTCAAAATTCCCCAGTCCAGAACCCCATGTCGGGCCCTTCTCTAAACTCTAGCCCATCCAGTGAGAAAAAAATCAAGAACATTGTCTTTTTCCCTTTCCCAAACCTTCATCCATGTAGTCTTATTGGGGAATGAATGACAACATGAATAGGGTGTGAGTATAACTTAGTAGATCTTCACCACCATGTCTAATCATAAAAAATCTGATAATAAGTCCATGAAATAATGCAATAAATATGTGTGTAAATTTATTAAAAAATTAAATTAATACCACATCAAACTAATTTATCACCATGCTGAAATATATCTAAACATTTATTACAAACATGCCAACCATAGCCTTATAACCAATGTATAAATCAGACAGATCTGTGTCAAACCCCTTGTATAAGAATTTCTGTATTTAATCTGGGTATATCCCACTATAAAATCATTTCATTATGTTTCACTGGACCTAGCCCCATGTATACGCATTTTAGCATGTAAATTGGGCATAGCCTATTATAAAATAATTTCATCATGTCTCACTGGGAATAGCCCAGTATATAATCATTTTAGCATGTCAACTGGGAATAGCTTTCTATATATAAATTTCAGTATGTATCACTAGGCATAGCATTCTATATAAGCATTTTAACTTGCATCACTGGGACAATTCCCTATAAATGCATTTCAGCATTCATCACTTGGGAAATTCCCTAGAAATCATTTCAATATTTAATCACAAAACAATTCATAGAAACAAGGATATAACAATATCACATCATATGGACCAATGTTTAATTTTGAAAATTACCATTTATCATTCAATTACACATTTCATATATCAATTGGTAATAACCTATAACATGCCAGTTATCTAAATAAACAATCAAAGTCAAGGTGAATATATATCAATCAATAACACAAAATCCCTTTCATACTAAACACACATTATTCTATTAAACAATGCATTTAATGAAAGGTTCACTCACCTGAATGGTATCCACAAGCTAGGTTAAAAATCATTTGGATCCAAAAGGACTCCAAGGAATAATCCAATTATTTATTTACTCAATTGAAACTCATGTATAATGGTGAAATTGAAATATTTGACATACTTGATAAAAATCCAAATAATGGGTTAAGGTTTAGACCCCCTAAGATTAATTGAATTTCAAAAAATGATTCCAATAGAAAACTCCCAAGACAAATAAGGTGTAAATGATTGAAAAAATGATCCTAGACCCAAATGATCAAGATCAAAACCAAAAATGTATGCTCTCAATATATTACAATGAAACACTTGGAGAAATAAGGTAGAGAATGGAAAATGGACCAAAACCACTTACTTTGGAATGATCACATAAGCGGGATGTTTGGAAGAGAGGTTGGCACTCCAAAATTTCCTAAAAGGTACCCCAGAGTTGAGATGAGGAAGTTTCATGAAAGTTGAAATAAAAAACAACCCCATGACATACATTAAAATTATAGTTTGGGGAATTACGCAACGTGTAATATAATTACATGTCGTGTAATTATTTTTAATGGGATACACTGAAAAACCCATCAGCTTGGTTGAATATTAAAATTTCCCAAACATTATATAACGTGTAAACTATTTCCACAATGTGTAAATGTTATACATATTGGTTTTCAACCCTTTTTCCATATAAAACATCCCAAAACACCTTTTAAAACATCTCAACATTCCAAGAACTCTTAGTAAAAGAGAACCCATGTATACTCAAAATCGATTAATTCAATCAAGAATAGATCTTTGAACATTAATTCATTTTCCCCAACAAAGGCTCTACACATGGATCCTCCCTAATTTTTCTCAAGTTTCCTTACAACCTAAGACTATATTTATTCAATTGAAAAATCATCCATGATGAAACAAAACCATCATGGTTTAAAGACAAGGAAAAAATCAATAAAAATTAGTTTAATGAAAAACTCAAAGAGAGAGATATACTTGTAAAAAGATGAGATCTTACACACAAAAATCCACCAAAACCATAAAAACCATTAAAATCCTAAAAACTTACAAAAATCCCTAAAAAAATAAAAAACCAAAAAACCTTGGAGAAACCTAAGAAAACATTAAAAACCTAAAAATGCTAAAAACCCATAAAACCTTAAAACACCCTAAAACCCCATAAACCCCTAAAACCCCAGGGAAAAATCAAAAAACCCTTTAAACCACTGAAAACATTAAAAACTCATAAAAACATCAAATGCATAAAAATCTCAAATAACCCTTAAAACCCCCAAAAAATAAAAATCCCCAAAAAACTGTAAAAATCCATAATCAATAAGAAATCATTAAAAACCCAAAAATACTTAAAACACCTAAAAACCCAAAAGATTATAAAAACACTAATTAATCCTATAAAATTATAAAAAACCTAAGACCACAAAAACCTCTAAAAACCAAAAAACACTAAAAAACTATAAATCCCTAAAACCACTAAAAACTCTAAAAACCTTTTAAACACATAAAATGTTAAAAGAACACAAAAAAACCCATAAATTCCAAAAAACTCAAAAAACATAAAAATCTAGTAAATCATAAAAATCCAAAAAACCCTAAAAAACCGAAAACCCCTTAAAATCCATAAAACTCTTATAAACCATTAAAATTAAAAAAATTCATAAGAATCAATAAGAACAAAAAAAACACTAAAAACCCCTTAGAAAACATTATAAACCTAAAAAATTTGAAGCCATAGAAAACCTAAATATGCTAAAAACCATAAAACACAGAAAAACCCTAAAACCCAAAAAATCCAAAAAAACCTTAAGAACCAAAAAATTCTTTAAAAATCCCTAAAAATTCAAAAGATGAAAAAAACCCAAAAAACATTAAAACCCCTATCAAAACCTAAAAAAACAAAAAACACTTAAAACCCATATTAAACCTAAAATCACAAAAAAATCACTAAAACCTGAAAGACCCAAAAAACCAAAAAACCCTAAAAACCCATAAAAAACCTAAAAACCTTATAAAACCATTAAACCAATAAAAATGATAAAAAAAACCACCAAAACTCTAAAAATATTTTTAAACTCTTCAAAACGTTAAAAACACTAAAAAACCCCATAAAACCCTAAAAAACTAAAAGACCTTAAAAACCAAAAAACCCTTAAAAACCCTAAACCCTCTAAAATCCTTAAGAACCCTAAAACCCATAAAAATAATAAAAATCCTTAAAAGTCCATAAATTTTTTAAAAAACACTGAAACCCCGAAAAACCAATAGAAAACCTTAAAAACACCTAAAATAAATAAAAATTACAAAACCCATAAAAATGGATTAAACCCCTTAAACCCCTCAAAATCACTAAAAATCATAAAAACCCATAAAAATTCAAAAAATCTACAAAAATCTCTCAAATTATAAAAAATCCTAAAAATCCTGAAAACCCATAGGAAAACCGTTAAAACCTAAAAACACATAAAACCCCTAAACCGCCCCAAAAAGTCTAAAAACCCTAAAAACCCCAAAAAACCAAAAAACCCTAAAAACAATCAAAACCCCTAAAACCCGTAAATCCAATAAAAACACTAAAAACACTAAAACATCAAAAAACCCATTAAACCACTAAAAATATTAAAAAGTATAAAAATCATAAAACCCAAAAAAAAACTCAAAATAATCCCAAAACCCATAAAAACCCTAAAACCACTATAAAACCTAAAATTCCTTGACAACCCTATATACCATAACAATGCTAAAAAATCCCTAAAAACTGTAAGCATGTAAGAAAATATAAAAACCCTTAAACCCCCTAAGAGAACCATTAAAACATAAAAAATGTAGACCTCCTAAAAACCTAAAAAACACAAAAAACCCCAAAACCGCCTAAAACCCTCAAAACCCTCAAAATCCTTAAGAACCCTAAAAATAAAAAACCCCTAAAATCCCTGAAAATCCTGAAAAAGTTGAAAAAACCTAAAAAACATAAAAAACCCTAGGAAAACATTAAAAACAAAAAACACTAAAAACCCTTCAAAACTAGAAAAGGCTAACACACCTAAACCCCGTAAAAAGACCATAAAAACCCTAAAACATTAAAAAATATTAAAAACATAACAAAAAATTAAAAATCTAAAATACATTTAAAAACCTAAAAATGTTAAAAACACAAAAAAAACCATAAATCCCCAAAAAATGTCAAAATTTCCTAAATCACCAAAATACCCAAAAACCCCTAAAGACCATATAAATCCTCAAAAACCTGAATAATCCCTAAAACCCCTAAAATCTAATAATAATCCTAAAAAAATACATTAAGATTATTAAAAAAAATTAAAACCCTAAAATCTAAGAAAAAAATGAAGAAAATATAAAAAAAATATAAACCCTGAAAACCCAAAAACAATTAACACCCTAAAACACTAAAAACCCTAAAACCAGTAAAACGCTTAAAAACATTAAAAACCCCTAAATAAAAAAAACCCTAAAACCCATAAAAATTATAAATAACCTATAAACCCATAAAAACACTACAAAACTAAAAAAACATAAACCTATAAAAAACCCTAATACCTAAAAAACCATAAACACCTCAAAATCTGAAAAATTCATTAAAAACCAGTAAAAATCCTAAAAAATCCATAAAAAGGAAAAAAACCTAAAACCCTCCAAAACCCCTCAAAAAAATTAAAAAATAAACACTTATAAAACTTGAAGAACATAAAAATCCCTAAAAACTTAAAAACCCTAAATACACTAAAAACACTCAATATACCTAAAACCCTAAAACCCATGAAAAAACAAAAATTCGTAAAAATAAATAAAAATTTAAAAACCCTAAATTCCATGAAAAAACCTAAGAAAACCTTAAATATTGTAAAACACTTAAAACCCCTAAAAATGATAAAAACCCTAGAAAACCCTGAAAGACCCATAAAACTCAAAACCCCCCACTAAAATCCATAAACTCTCTCAAAATCATAAAAATCCTAAAAACCAATAAAAACCCTAAAAACAAATAAAACTCTAAAAATTATTTAATTCTCTAAAAAAATTAAAAACCACAAAAAAATATCAAAATGGCTAAAAACTCAAAAAAACTAAAATCATAAAAAACCATAAAACCCTAAAAACTCTAAAAACCGTAAATCCATGAAAATCCATTAAAACCCTAAAAACATAAAAACATAACAAATAACAAAAATTCCATAAAAACCTCAAAAACTCTAAGAGACCCTTAAAAACCTAAAAACACGTCAAACCACTAAAAATTTTAAAAATGCTAAAATCCCTAAAAACTCATAGAATCCCTGAAAATCACTAAAAACCCATAAAAATCCTAAAAATTCTAAAGAAATTCCTGAAAATGTAAAAAATCTAAAGACCATCAAAAAACCTCAGAAAAACTTTAAAACACTTAAAAAACCAAAAAAAGAAAAAAACCTAGAAAACCATAAATATAAATAAAAATCATAAAAACTCATAAAAAACCCCTAAAACCCTTAACTGAAAAAAAACTCAAAAACCCCTTTAAAGACAATTTTTTTATATCTTTAAAAATCATTTTGAAAACTAAAATGCTAAAAAACCCCTAATGACCACAAACAACCATAAAAAGCCTTATAACCCTAAAAATCCCTAAAAACCATAAAAATCATGAAAATCCTAAAGACTATATAAAAATACCTAAAAACATAAAAAACATAAAACCCTTAAAACCCTTAAAATCCTAATAAACTAGTAAAAAACTAAAAACACTTTAAACACCTAAAGACAATAAAAATACTAAAACCCCCCAAAATCCCCAAAATCCCTAAAAACCCTCTTAATCCTGAAAACCCATAAGAACCTAAAAAATTCTACAAAAGGCCATAAAAATACCTACAAAATTAAAAACCCCTAAAAAACCAAAAAACCCTCAGAAAATATTAAAAACCTAAAAACACTTTAGACACCTAAAAACTAAGAAATTATAAAATCCCGAAAAACCCTAAAAGACCCTAAAAACCACAAAACACCCTAAATTTTTTTAAATACCATCGAATCCTATAAAAACCCTAAGAACCCAAAAAACACGAAAATAACTTTTAACACTGATAAACTTTAAAAAATCTAAAAAACCTTAAATCTAAAAAAACTCAAAAAACCCTAAAAACCCTAAAAACCATTAAATACCTCAAATTCTCAACAAACCCCCAAAATAAATAAATATTCCAAAAAACCCTAAAAGTCTATAAAAACCTAAAAAACATTGAAAACCTTAATAAAATATTAAAAACCTAGAAACACTTATAACACCTAAAAACCTAAAAAACTGTAAACACCCTAAAACCCCTACAAACCTTAAGAACCCTGAAAATCCATAACAACCCTTAACCATTAAAATTTTTAAAAAACTATTAATCCCCTAAAACCATTAGAAATTCTAAAAAAACAAAAAATTGACAAATAACTTCAAAATCCCTAAAATCCTAAAAAACCATTAAAACCCAAAAAAATATATCTCCTCAAAATCCAAAAAATTCATAAAAACCATAAATATCCTAAAAACACTAAAAATACATAAAAATTTAAAAATACGAAGAAACCCTGAAAATCCCTAAGAAAACCATAAATTCCAAAAAGAACACTTAAAACCCCCAAAAACCAAAAAACAATAAAAACCCATAAAACCCATAAAACACACTATAAAACTATTAAACCCATTTAAACCATTAAAAACATTAAGAAAAACCTAATAAATGATTTAAACCCTAAAAAGTTAAAATTAAAACCATAAAACCAAAAAAAATCAAGAAAAACCCTACAAACCCTAAAACCCAATAAAAACCCTCAAAATATATAAAATCCCTAAAATCAATAAAAAAAATAAAAAAACATAAAAACCCTAAAAACCCTTAAAAAACCCTCAAAATCCTTAAAACCCCTAAAAAATTCAAAAAAACACAAAAACCCTAAAAAACCCAAAAAAACATAAAAACCCTAAAAACCCAAAAAAACAAAAGACCCCGAAAAACCCTAAAAACCCTAAAATCCCTCAAAATCCCTAAAACCCTTAAAAACAATAAAAATCTTATAAAGTATCTAAAAATCCCGAAAAACCTAAAAAAACTGATAACCCTAAAAAACCATAAAACCCTAAAAAACATAAATCCCCTAAAAAACTAAAAAATGCAAAAACCCCTAAAACCCCCAAAATCCCTAAAACCCTCAAATCCCTAAAAACGATTAAAAATATAACCCCCACCTCAATGTACATAAAACTTAAAAACCTCTAAAAATATTGAAAAATAGTAATAACATATTTTAAAAAATAGAAATACAAAAAACAACTAAAAACTATAGACCCTAAAAACCATGAAATTACCATAAAACCCCTAAAAACTTTCAAAAACCATTAGCGCCCCCAGAAAAACCCAAAAACCCAATAAAACTCGAAAACCCTTTGAACCCCTAAAAACATTAAAAAAATCTAAAACCCTTAAAACAAAAAACCCCTAAAAACATAAAAAATCATAAAAATCCAAAACCCCTAAACACCGTAAATACCTTTCAAATCCCTAAAATCGTAAAAATAATGAAAATCATAAAAAATCCATGAAAATACCTAAAATCACAAAAAATCTAAAACCAAAGAAATCCTAAAAACCCCTAAAAACCGAAAAACACTTAATACGTAGAAAATCCCTAAAAATGCTAAAAATCATGAAAACCCTAAAAACCCTCAATATCCATAAAAACCTTAAGAAACTACCAAAATATTAAAAATCCCTCAAAACATAAAAAAACCCCTAAAACTGGAACACCCCTAAGAAATATGTAAAATCATAAAACATCTAAAGCGCATAAAAAACATAAAAACTACTAAAACAATAAAAACCAAAGAATACCTGAAAAACCACAAACCTAAAAAAACATAAAAAACCCTAAACCCCTAAAAAACCTAAAACCACTAAAAATATTAAAAACTCTAAAAACAATAAAAACCTAAAAAACTAAAAAAACCCAAAAATACAGATAAACCCTAAGAAATGTAAAAACTTAAATATCCCTAATACTCGTAAAAAAACAAAAAAAATTCTTGAAAAATCCCTCACAATCCCTAGAGACATAAAAAACCATATAACCTAGAACAAATATATGAAAACCATAAAAACCTAAAAACACTTAAACCACCTAAAAACCAAAAATTCCAAAAACCCTAAAAAATCATAAACACACAAAAAATCTCAAATTCCATAAAAACCATTAAAATCCAAAATTATCCTTATAAATCCCAAAAAAAAATAAAAAAATCCTAAGAAATCCTTAAAAGCATTAAAACACTTAAAACCCCTAAAAATTAAAAAATCCAAAACACCCTAAAACCCATAAAACTCTAAAAAACACTAAAAACACTAAAAATCCTTTAAAACCATAAATTTTTTAAAAAATTTAAAATAACCTTAAACCCCCAAAATGTCAAAAAACACCAAAACCCCCCCAAAAACAAAAAAAACCAAAAATCTCCAAAAAACCTTAAAATAAAAAAAATATAGAAATCCCAAAAAAAACTTTAAAACATAAAAACACATAAAACCCCTAAAAAACCATCGAAAAATCATAAAAACATTAAACCCCTTAAAAACTCAATTTAATATAAAATATATTGAAAACTCTAAAACCCCTAACAAACTAAAAACACTATAATCCATAAAACCTTAAAAGAACCAAAAAACCCATAAAATCTCTAAAAACAATAAAAATATAAATACATTTTATACATATAAAAGGATAAAAAACTCTATAAACTATAAAAGCCACAGATATATAAAAAATATAAAAACCCTAAGAACCCCCAAAATCCATAAAAATCCTAAAAAATTAAAAAAAACCTAAAAAATCTATTAAATCCCTATAAACATAAAAACCCTAAAAACCACTAATAAAACCATATAAACCTAAAAATCCAAAAAATCCCTAAAAAGACTAAGAAATTCTAAAAACATGAAAAACCCTAAAAGTCGTAAAAACCCCTCAAAACCCTAAAAAACATTAAAATCCTAAAAATTCCCAAAATTTCATAAACATGTAAAAAACTCTAAAAATATTAAAAAGCCAAAGAAAACCTTAAAAACCTAAAAACACGTAAAAAAACATAAAAAAGCTAAATACCCAAAGAACCCTAAAAATACCCAAAAAACAAAAATCACTAAAAACTCTAAGAAGTATTTAAATACATAAAAATGTTACAAAACATTAAAAAAATTCAAAAAAACCAAATTACTCAAAAAAAACACCACAAAAAACCCAAAAACCATAAAAACCCTAAACACATCAGAATCCGTACAAACCCTAAAAACCACAAAAATAAAAAAAATCCCAATAAAATCCTAAAATCTTAGAAACCCATAAAAACCATAAGAAATCACTAAAAACAAAAAAACACTTTGAATCCTGAAAAAACCCTAGAAATGCTACAAATTCTAAAAACTATAAAAACACATAAAACCCTCAAAACACCTAAAAACCCTAAACCACATAAAAATACTAAAAAATACATAAAAATTTATAAAATGTAAAAAACCCTTTAAACCTATAAAAACACTATGAAAACCTTAAATTCTTTTAAACACATAAAACCCTTAAAAACATAAAAATGAAAAAAATGATTAAAAACCAAAAAAGAAACTAAAACCTTGACAATCCATAGAAATCATAAAAACAATTAAAAACCATAATAACAATTAAAAACACTAGAAACCACTAAAAGACTAGAATCCCATTAAAACGAAGAAAATATTAAAAAAATATAAAATACCTAAAACATCATAAAATTTTTAAAAATCCTATAAACCGAAAAAACCAAAAAACCCTAAAACACAAAAATCCATAAAACCCCTAAAAATCTCTAAAACCATTAAAAACCATAAACTTCTTAAAACCCCAAAAAATCCAAAATAAACAATAAAAAATCATAAAAAACATAATAACCCTTTGATAAACTTAAAAACCTCAAAAGATTTAAAACCCTTAAAAACCTAAAAGATGGTACAAACCCTAGAATACCCTAATAAAATCCTAAATATCAAAAAAAAACTTCAAATAAATATAATAATTAAATAACATAAAATCCCTAATACACCAAAAAACCCACTAAAAACACAAAAAAACATTTAGGCCCCTAAAAAAGATTAAAAACTATAAAAACATAAATACCCTAAAGAACTAAAAAAACCCCAAAAACTTAATGAACCACAAAAACTCTAAAAAACCCTAAAATCTCCCAAAATCCACAAAACCCTAAAAGTAATAAAATCTTAAAAACTATATAAATTCATTAAAAATGTAAAAAAACCATGAAAATACATAAGAATACCTAAAAAATCTAATAACAGGTAAAACTATTAAAAACATAAAAATGCTAAAACTATGAATACCCCAATAACCCTAAAATCACCCAAAATCCATTTAATCTTAAAAACCCTAAAAAGCGTTAAAAATTCCTAAAACCCCTAAAAAAGTAAATAACCATAAAAACCCTGAGAACCCATAAGAAAAAATTAAATACATAAACCACATAAATCCCCAGAAAAAAACTAAAACATATAAATAACCTAAAATGGCATTAAAAACATTAAAACCACTAAAAATATTTTAAACCCCCAAAACTATAAAAATCATTAAACCCCATAAAAACCCTAAAACCCGCTAAAAACTCTAAAAATATTTTAAGCACCTAAAGATTTTAAAAACTCTAAAAACCAAAAAAACTCTAAAAACACAAAAACCCTGAAACCCCAAAAAACAATAAATAACTTAAACCCTCAACGTATGTAAAAAACCAAAATCCATAAAAATCCTTAAAGACCCCTAAAAATTACAAAAATAAAAAAACCCATTAAAATCTTCAGAACCCCTAACAAAACCTAAAAACCCTAAAAACACTTAAAACCCTTAAAACCTAAAAAACTCCAAAAACCCTAAAAAATATGAAACCCATAATAAAACCTTATAAATATAAAAACACATAAACCCTTAAAAACCTAGAAAACTCTAAAAAACCTAAAAACCCATAGAAACCTTAAAAACACTAAAACATAAAACCACCTAAAAACCATAAAAACCATAAAAATCCATAAAAACCCTAAAACACTAAAATATGTAAAATACATTTAAACCCATAAAAACATTAAAAACCTCTAAAAATATTAAAAACCATACAAAATTGTAAAAAAATCCTTAAAGCCCCCAAAAAATAAAACCATAAAAAACTACAAAACAATTCAAAATCCCAAAAACCCAAAAACCCATTAAAATCCCTACAATACTATAAAAAGTTAAAATACCCTTGAAGCCTTGAGAATAACTAAGAAAATATTAAAAAACTAAAAACACATAAAAAATTTAAAAAACCTAAAAAAATAAAAAACCCACCTAAAAACCTCAAAATCCATAAAAATAAAAAAAATCATAAAACACCTAAAATCCCTAAAAATATAAAAAACACTAAAAACACAGAAAACCATAAAACCCTTAAAAAATAAATCCATAAAATCCCTAAAACATAACCCCCCACCAAACCCCATATAATCTATAAAAAACAACAATAAACTCTAAAACCCTTTAAAACTCTAAAAACGTTAAAAAGATTTAAAAAACCTTAAAACCCACAAACAATTCTCAAAAACCTCAAAACCCCCATAAAACACCATAAAACCCCTAAAACATTAAACCCCTCCAAATCGTTAAAAATCCTAAATATCATAAAAATCATAGAAAACAATAAAAACCAATAAAATTTCAAAAACCCTAAAAACCCTAAAAACTCCGATGAATACCATAAAACTAAAAAAAACATAAAAACCTAAAAACAAAAAAACCACGAAAAACAAAAAAAATCCTAAAAACCCTCAAAATCCCTAGTAATCCTTAAAACCCATAAAACCCAGAAAAATCCCTAAAAAACCCAAAAAACAATAAATATCTTAAAATGTATGAAAGCACCTAAGAAATCCTTACAAACATAAAACACTTTAAACCAATAATAATCCTAAAAAATGGAGAAACCTATGAGAAACCCTATAAATAACATAAAAAACCTAAAATGTACTAAAACATAAAATCTCTAAAAAAACATTAAAAACCCTAACAACCCATAGTAACCATAAAAACTAACTAAAAACTCTAAAAAACATTAATCACATAAAAAATTAAATTCCACTAAAACACCATAATACACATAAAAACTCAAAAAACCCTAAAAACTCAAAAACAATAGAAATCTTAAAAAGACCAAAAATCGATAAAAACATATAAAACCCCTAAAATCGTGATAAAAATCCAAAGAAAATAAAAACACATAAACCCATAAGAATGAGAGAACCATAAAAACCCTATAAAATCCTAAAAACCCTAGAAGACCCAAAAAACACTGGAACCAAAAACCCAAAAAACCATAAAAACATCTAAATCCCCATAAAAATAATAAAAACCCCACAAAAAACTATTAAAACAATTTAAACCCCTAAAAATTTTATGAAAACTCTAAAATCATTCAAGACCCTATAAAACTCAAAAAACACAAAAATCCCAAAAAAATAATAAAAACCCTCAAAATCCATAAAAACTCTAAAATCCATAAAAACCCTAAAAATACATAAAATGCACTAAAATAAAAGAAAAAATTAAATAAAATAAATACCCATAATAAAAGATTAAAATCCTAAAAACAAATAAAACCCCTCAAAACAAAACAAAACACTAAAATCCCAAAAAGACAAAACAACCATAAAAAACATCAAACCCCCTAAAAATCATTGAAAAACCTAACACCCTATAAAACCCCTAAAGACAATATAGATCTAAAAACCAATTAAGCCCCTAAAAATACAATTAAACTATAAAAAAATTATAAACCTTTAAAAACTAAACAAACTACGAAATCCCAAAAAACATAAAACCAAAAAAACACACAAAGAATCCAAAAAAATAATTAAAAACCATAAAATCCTAAAATATTCCCAAAAATACCTAAAAATTAAGAAACCCTAAAAAACACTAAAAATTTATAAACCTAAAAACACTTAAATCCATTAAAAACAAAAAAAAATTCTAAAAACCCCTAAACCCCTTAATTCCCCTAAAAACCCTCAAAACACCTTCAACATCCAAAAACCCATAATAATTATAAAATTTTCGAAAAAACTAGTCAAAACATAAATGGGCTTAAGACCCATGAAATACCATAAGAAAAAATTAAAATTTTAAAACACTAAAAATCCATATAAACCCCAAAACCTAAAAAACCTAAACCCCATAAAAACCATATAAATAACTAAAAACTCTTGAAACATATTAAACCCTTGAAAATGTTAATAAATTGAAAAAACTATTAAAACACTAAAAAACTAAAAAAATCTCACAACCCAAAAATAAAGATAACACCATAAAAATATGAAAAAATTCATAAATCCATCAAAATTCTTAAAAATCCTAAAAAACAAAAAATCCTAACAATCCTTAAAAAAATAAAAAAATTTAAATCCTTAAGGAACCCTTATAAATATTTAAAAATTTTAAAATAATTAAACCAATTAAATAATTAATATATTCTAAAACCCCTAAATCCTTAAGAAACACTAAAACCCCAAAAATTACAAAAAAAAACAAAAAAACCCTAAAATCATTTTTTTGAAAATCAATAAGAACTATAAATAACCACAAAAAATCAAAAAGACCTTCAAACATCTAAAATGTTAAAAAGATATTAATATCCTAAATACCCTAAAACCCCTAAAACCCATAAAAATACATAGAAATCCTAAAAACCCATAAAACTCCTAAAAAAAATTTGAACCCTTAAAAATGAGAAAAATCCTAAAATTCCCAAAAACTAAAAACTAAAAAAATCCTAAAATTCCCAAAAAACCACAAATACCTTAAACCCCAGAAAACCCTAACCCCCCCCCCAAACCCCCTAAAAACTAAGAATTATAAAAACACATTAAACTTATAAAAACATTATAAAAATCTAAAAAAAATTAATCCCAAAAAATTCCAAATAATCATCCAACCCAAAAAACCCATAAAACACTAAAACACTGAAAAAACCCCAAAAACCAAAAAATCTCTAAAAACACAAAAAACCGTAAAATTAAAAAAACCCTAAAAATTCATAAAAAAATAAAAAAACATAAAACCCTTAAGAAACCATAAGAAAACCATAAAAACCTAAAAACACTTAAAACCCTAAAACCCTCAGAAACACTAAAAACCATAAAATGCCTAATCCCATTAAAACCCCTAAAACCCTCATGATTACTTAAATACTTAAAAAAATCCAAAAAATCCTTAAAAATCCCATAGAATCTGTAAAAAATTAGAAACCATAAAAACTATAAGAAAAACATAAAATCCAAAAAACACTTCAAACCTCTAAATATTTAAAAATGCTAAAATACCAAAAAAACTATAAGGAGACTCTAAAAACCCTAAAACCCCTAAACACCATAAAAAACCCTAAGAAACTTAAAAACTATAAAACCTTTAAAAACACTAAAAACCTCTATAAACTCTAAAACCCCCAAAAAACCCCTAAACCCCAAAAAAACCCACAAAACCCTAAAAACCAAAATCCCTGAAAATCCCTAAAAACCAAAAAACCCAAAAAAACCCCTAAAAATCCCCAAACATATCTAAAAAGGAAAACCCTAAATACCCATAAAAACCCTCAAAAATCATTAAAACCGAAAAAAACATAAAACTACAAAAAAAATTATAAAACCCTAAAGACCATCAAAATCCCTAAAAACCAAAAACACACATAAGAAATACTTGAAAACCAAAAAACACATCAAACCCATAAATACCAAAAAACTCATAAACCCTAAAAGAATCCTAAAATGACCCTAAAACCCTTAAACACCTACAACCACACAAAAACAAAAAAACACAAAAAAATATAGAAACTCATAAAAAACATACAAACCCTAAACAACCACTAAAAACATTAAAAACCATTTAAATCCATAAAATTTTTAAAAAACCCTAAAAACCATTAACCCCCCCCCCCCAAATTAAAGAGACATTAAAAACCCAAAAAACCATCAAAATCCCAAAAACATAAAAATCCTTATATATTAAAAAAACCCTAAACACCCTAAAAACCATAAGTAAACATTAAATACCAAAAAAACATAAAACCCCAATAAAACCGAAAAATTAATAAAAACCTTAAATGTATGTAAATATATTAAAAACCCTAAAACCCCAAAAAACACTATAAAATTCTAAAAGCCCATAAAAACGTTAAAACTGACTAAAAACTCTTTAATACCCCAAAATCATTACCAAAATATAAAACCACTTAAATACACTAAATATTTTAAAACACCTAAATACACACAAAAAACCATAAATCCTCTTAAAATCCTGAAAAACCATAAAATACTCAAAATCCCTAAAATCCCTAAAAACCCCATAAAACCTTAAAAAAGAAATAAAAATCCTTAAAATTGTAAAAAACCCTAAAAACCATGAAACACAACCCTCCCAAAGAATCACTTAAAAATATAAAAACACTTAAACCCATAGAAAATGTAAAACATGCAAAAACACCTGAAAACCATCAAAATCTCTAAAAATACTAAAACCCATACAAATCCTAAAAGCCCTAAAAGTACCAAAAAAATGTAAAAAACCTCAAAAACACAAAAAAACCCTCAAAATACCAAAAAATCTATCAACAATTAAGAACCATAAAAACTAAAAACCCCTAAACCCCTAAAAATGCTAAAAACCCTAAGAACCATAATACCCCCTAGAATCAATAAAACCCCTAAAAACATAAATACCCTAAAACCAATAAATATAATAAACACCCACTAAAAAATATAAAAACCCTTTAAACCCCTTAAAACGTTAAAAATATTAAATTATTAAAAACCCTAAAAACTAAAAAAATCATAAAAACCTTAAAAACCCATGAAATCCTTAAAACCCTAAAAAACCATAAAAATCCATAAAACCCTAAAAAAATTTTAACATAAACAAAAAAAATAAAAAACTTAAAAATACTAAACACCCCAAGAAAACCATAAAACCCTAAAATAAATACAACCTCTAAAAACCTAAAAATGCTATCAACCCTAGAAAACCCTAAAAGACCCTAAAACCCATAAAACCGCATAAACCCTTAAAAATAATAAAACACCATTAAAATTGAATAAACCACTAGAAAATCTATATTCCCTTTAAACCCCCAAAAATGTCAAAAAAATCTAAAACCCCTCAAAAAACTAAAAAAACCCCACAAACAAAAAAAACCATAACAACCATAAATATCATTAAAACCCCAAAAAAACCTATAAAACCCCACAAAAAACTATAAAACCCCTTAAAAAGTCATAAAAAATAGTATAGTTTAAAACACTCTAAAATCCCTAAACAGCCCTAAGAAAACCATAACAACCTAAAAACACATAATACCCTAAAAAACTAAAAACACAAAAAAACCCCAAAACCATTAAAAAGCATAAAAAACACCTAAAACCCTAAAAACCATAAAAAACTATAAAAAATTTGAAACACATTAAAATCATTAAAAACCATTGAACCCCAAAAAATGTAAAATAAAATTCTAAAAACCCATAGAACCCCAAAAAACTAAAATAAAACCTTTAATACCCAAAACACCAAAATCCCAAACCCTATAAAAACAGTTAAAATCGACAAAATACTTAAACAAATTAAAAACAGTAAAAATACCAAAAAATTAAGAAATTTTATTAAACCCAAAAAAACCCTAAGGAAACTTTAAAATCTTTAAAACACATAAAACACCTAAAAAACACCTAAAATAATGAAAACCTTGAGAACCCTAAAAAAGCATAAAACTATCAAAATCGCTAAAATAATTAAAAATCAAATAAAATCCTAAAAAATAACTAAAAGTCAATGAAAACATAAAAACCACTGAAAACCCTAAAAAACATAAATAAACCAATAAAATAATAAAAAACATTTTAAAAAACTAAAAAAACAAAACCAATGAAAAAAACATAAAAGCCCATAAAAGACTTAAAACCCATATACCCTCTAAAAACCATAAATCCCATAAAAACCATAAATACAGTAAAAAATTAAAAACCCCTAAGAACCAAAAAAATAGAAAACCTCAAAACCCAAAAAAAACTAAAAACCCACAAAATCCATAAAAACCAAAAAACCCAAAAAATCCAGAAAATCAATACAAACGTAAAAAACAAAAATACCCTAAAAATCCCTAGGAAAACCTTAAAACCTAAAAATACTTAACACCCCTAAAAACCTAAAAATTATAAAAACCCTAAAAACCCAAAAAACGATAAATATCCTAAAAACATAAAAATCCTAAAAATAATTAAAAACACCAAAAACATAAACACCATTAAAAACGATGAAAAAAATAGAAAATCATAAAAACAAAAAAAATCATAAAATCACTAAAAACCTAACAATGATAAAAAACCTAAAATCCCTAAAAGACAAAAAACCCAAAAAAATCGTAAAAACCAGTAAAATAATAAAAACCCAAAAACCCCATTAAAAACTATAAAACCAAATAAAAACTATAAAAAACCCCTACAAACTATAGAAAACACAATAAACCAAAAAAACGTAAAAACAATAAAACCTCTAAAAACATCAAAATCCAAAAAACCTAAAAAACTATAAAAGTCCAAAAAATTAATAAAAATCCCTAAAAACGTAAAAAACTTCTAACAAAACATTAAGAACCTAAAAACACTTAAATCACCTAAAAATCCTAAAAACAACAAAAAAATTGAATGAACTGTTTAGTCCCCTAAAAATCTAGAAACAATAAAAAACCATTAAACACTGAAAAAACTAAAAAAATCCTATATCCCACAAAAGGCCATAAAAATCCCAAAACCCCACAAAATATGTAAAAAACCCTAAAACCATAAAAATCATTTAAAATCCATAAAAATCAAAAAAAAATATAAACAACCAAAACAAAATGTGATAACCCCAAAGAAAATATTAAAAAAATTTGAATACCTAAATATCTATCGAATATTAAAAACCCTAATAAACCCTAAAACCCAAATAAACCACAAAATCCCTTAAAACCCTGAAAATCGTAAAAATCATTAAAATCATCAAAAATCCAAAAAAACTTAAAAACTCCAAAAAATGAAAATCATAAGAAAATCATAACTAAATTAAAATACTTAAAACCCCTGAAAATAAAAAAATTCTTCAAAAAAAATGCTTGAAAAAATAAAAAACGCAAAAGAACCCCCAAAATCCCTAAAAACACAAAAAAAATAAAAAATTCTAAAAAATCTATAAAATCCTTAAAAACGTAAAATCTTGAAAAACCCCTAAGAAAACCCTATAAACGTAAAAATTCTAAAAATCTCTAGAAAACCTAAGAAATTATAAAAACATGAAAAACCATAAAAGTCGTAAAAACCCCTCCAAACCCTAAAAACCCTAAAACCCTAAAAAACATAAAATTCCTAAAAATTACTAAAATTTTGTAAACATGTAAAAACAATAAAAACATGAAAAATCCAAATAAAACCTTAAAAACCTAAAAACACATAAGAAAATCTAAAAATTTCTAAATACCCAAAGAACCCTAAAAATACCCAAAAAAGCTAAAACCACTAAAAACATTAAAAAATTATATAACCCTTAAGACAAAAAATAACCCTAAATTATAGAAAATCATACAAATCCAGAAAAACCAAAACACCCTAAAAACCCTTAAAATCCCTAAAACCGTAAAAATAATTAAAATAATAAAAAATCCATGAAAATCCCTAAATGAAAAAAAACCTTAAAACAAATGAAAACCTAAAAAGCCTAAATACCAAAAAACACTTAATACCCAAAAAAACCCTAAAAGTCTAAAAATTAGGAAATCTATAAAAACCCTCAATATCCATAAAAAACTTTAGAAATTACCAGAATATTAAAAAATCCATAAAACCTAAAAAAACCCCAAAAACCCGGAACACCCCTAAGAATTCTGTAAAATCATAAAAACTCCTAAAACGCATAACAAACATAAACACTGTTAAAACCCTAAAACCGAAGAAGACCTAAAAAATAAAAAACATGTAAAAACATAAAAAACCCTAAAACCCCTAAAAACACTAAAACAACTAAAAATGTTAAAAACTCTAAAAACCATAACAAACCTAAAAAACTATAAAAACCCCAAAAATCCATAGAAACCCTAAGAACTCTAAAACCCTAAATACCCCAAAAACTCGTAAAACCCAAAAAATTCTTGAAATATTCCTCATAATCCAAAGAGACATAAAAAAAATAAAACCCAGAATAAATATATGAAAACATTAAAAACCTAAAATCACTTAAAACCTCTAAAAAACAAAAAAAAAATTAAAAACCCAAAAAAATCATAAACACACTAAAAACCTCAAAATCCATAAAAACCATTAAATTCCAAAAAAAAATCTTAAAAATCGCAAAAAAATAAGAAAACACTAATTAAACATTAATAACTTTAAAACACTTAAAACCCCTAAAAGAAAAAAAAATCCTAAAATCCCTAAAACCCATAGAACTCTAAAAAATACCGAAAACTCTAAAAATCCTTTAAAACAAATTTTTTTAAAAAAACATTAATATAACCTTAAACCCCAAAAAAGTAAGATAAACACCAAAACCCCCCAAAAAAACATAAAAACCCAAAAAATCCAAAAACAAATTCAAATAAAAATATTATAAAAAACTCAAAAAAATCCCATAAAACATAAAAACACATAAAACCCCTAAAAACACCTTTAAAAATCTTAAAAACCAAAAACCCCTTAAAACCTCTATTGAAAAAAAATATATTGAAAACCCTAAAACCCCTAAAAACCTAAAAACTCTGAAATCCATAAAACCTTAAAAGACCCAAAAAACCCATAAAATCCCTAAAAACACTAAAAATATAAAAACCCTTTAAACACATAAAAGGGTTAAAAAACTCGGAACACTGTAAAAGCCCTAGAAATCCAAAAAATATATAAAAACCCCAAGAACCCCCAAAATCCATAAAAATCCTAAAAAAATAAAAAATCCTAAAAATATATATAAAATCCCAAAAAATGTAAAAATCTTGAAAACCCTAAAAACCACTAATAAAACCATATAAACCTAAAAATCATAAAAACCCCTAAAAAGTAACAAATTATAAAAAATGAAAAACCCTAAAAGTCATAAAAACCCCTCAAACCCTAAAAAACATAAAAATACTAAAAATTCCTAAAATTCCCTAAACATGTAAAAACAATTTAAAACATGAAAAAGCTAATGAAAACCTTAAAAACCGAAAAACATGTAAAACAAAAAAATATAAAAAAGTTAAATACCCAAAGAACCCTAAAAGTACCCCAAAAAACTAAAACCACTAAAAACTCAAAGAATAATTTAAACACATAAAATGACAAAAAAATATTACAAAATAAAAAAACGAATTACTCAAAAAAACGAAACACCACAAAAAGCCAAAACCCCCAAAGCCTAAAAACCCTAAACACCTCAAAATCCCTAAAAACCCTTTAAACCACAAAATGAGAGATAAAATCCCTAAAAATCCATATAATATTAAAAACCCATAAAAACCATAAGAAAACAATAAAAAACCTAAAAACACTTAAAATCTCGAAAAAACCCTAGAAATGATAAAAATGCTAAAAAGAAGGAAAACACATAAAACCCTCAAAATACCTAAAAACCCTAAACCCCATAAAATAATAAAAAATCCATAAAAATCTGTAAAATTTAATATACCCTTTAAACCCATAAAAACAATAAGAAACCCTTAAAATCCTTTAAACCCATAAAACACTTAAAACCCTAAAAATGAAAAAATGCTAAAAAACCAAAAAAGATACTAAATCCATGAAAATCCATAATACCCCCAAAATAGATTAAAACCCATAAAAACCCTAAAAACCCATGAAACTCCTAAAAACACTAAAACCCATTAAAACCCAGAAAATATTAAAAAAAATATAAAAAACCTCAAACGCCATAAAAAATTTATAAATCCTAGAAACCTAAAAAACAAAAAAATCCTAAAACCCAAAAAACATTGAAACCCCTGAAAATATCTAAAAAACATTAAGAACCATAAACTTCTTTAAAACCTTAAAAATCCCAAAAAATCATCAAAAACCCTAACAAACCTAATAACCCTATGAAAACCTTAAAACCCTGAAAATAATTAAAACCCCTAAAACATAAAAGATGCTACAAAACCTAGATAACCCTATAAATATCCTAACAACCCAAAAACCACTTAAAAATAAAATAATTAAATAACATAAAATCCCTAAAACCCCAAAAAAACCTAAAACCCCAGTAAAAACTCAAAAAATTCCTTTAAATCCATAAAGAAGTCTAAAAACTATACAAAAATAAATACCCTACAAAGATAAAAAAATCCCAAAAAAATAAAAAAAAACCCATAAAAACACTAAAAACTCTAGAAAACCCTAAATCCCCACAAAATCCACATAACCCAAAATTTATTAAAATCCTAAAAAGTATCTAAAATCCTTAAAAATGTAAAAAAACCATGAAAATTATTAAGAATATCTAAAAACCTAAATATTCGTTAAACTCTTAAAAACATAAAAATGCTAAAACTATGAATACCCTAATAAATGTAAAATCCCGGAAAATCCATGGAAACCTAAAAACCATAAAAATCCTTAAAAAGTCCCTAAAAACCCTAAAAAAGTTAAAAATAATAAAAACCACGAGAACCCATAAAAAACATTATAAACATAAAACCCTTAAAACAACTATAAAATAAAAAATACTATATCATTTAAAAAATCTAAAATGGAATGAATAACTCTAAAACCACTAAAAACATTAAAAACCCCCAAAACCATAAAATTCATTAAACCCCATAAAACCCCCAAAAACCACTAAAAACTCTAAAAATATTTTAAACCCCAAAAGATTTTAAATAATCTAATAACCCTAAATACACTAAAAACACAAAAAACCTAGCAACCCCAAAAACCATAAATACTCTTAAACCCTCAAAATCCCCAAAAAAACCAACATCTATAAAAATCCTTAAAACCCCTAAAATTTACTAAAAATGAAAAAACCCATAAAAACCGTGGGAACCCCAAAAAAAACTAAAAAACCTAAAAAACCTATAAATACTCAAAACCCCTAAAAACCTAAAAAACTCTAAAAAACCTAAAATCCCCTAAAGACCATATGATTTTGAAAAAGCCTAAAAATATAAAAATACTAAAAAATCCTTAAAAATCAAAAAAAAAACTTAAAAACCCTAAAAAACATGAAACCCATGATAAAACATTATAAATTTTAAAATACCTAAACTCCTAAAATCCTATAAATCTCTAAAAAAGCATAGAATCCCATAGATACCCTAAAAACACAAATAACATAAAACAACCTAAAACCATAAACACCCTAAAAATTCATAAAAACCCTAAAACACTAAAAGATATAATATACTTTTAAACCCCTAAAAACATTAAAAAACTCTAAAAATATTAAAAACCCTACAAAATTGGAAAAATCCAAAAAGACCCCAAAAAATTAAACCATAAAAAACCTTAAAACCCTTCAAAATCCCTAAAACCATAAAAACCATAAAAATCCCAACAATTCAATAAAAACTTTAAAAAAAACCCTTTAATCCTGAAGAATACCTAAGAAAATATTAAAAAACTAAAAACAATAAAAATTTTAAAAATCCAAAAAAAACAATAACCCACCTAAATACCTCAAAATCAACAAAAATCCTAAAATACAATAAAAATCCTTAAAATACAAAAAATTCCATATATAATTAAAAGACTTAAAATAATAGAAACCCCTAGGAAAACCAAAAAAACATAAAAACACCTGAAACCCATAAAAATATAAAAAATACTAAAACCTCGAAAAACCATAAAACCGTTAAAATACTTAAATCCATAAAATCCCTAAAAACATAAACCCCCAAAAAAACACCGTAAAAACCATAAAAAACAACAATAAACTATAAAAATCCTTTAAAACTCTAAAAATGTTAAAAAGATCTAAAAAACCATAAAACCCTCAAAAAAAACTCAAAAACCTCAAAACCCCATAAAACACCAAAAACACCCTAAAACCCCTAAAAACATAAAACCCCTCAAAATACTAAAAATCCTAAAAATCATAGAAAACAATGAAAATCCCTAAAATTTTAAATATCCTAAAATCCCTAAAAACCCTAAAAACTCCTAAGAAAACTATAAAACCCAAAAAAAACATAAAAACCTAAAAACAAAAAAAATACGAAAAACAAAAAAAACCCTAAAAACCTCAAAATCCCTAGAAATCCTTAAAACCCATAAAACCCCTAAAAAATCCCTAAAAAAGAAAAAAAATTAAATACCATAAAATATATGAAAATACCTAAGAAATCCTTATCAAAATAAAACACTTAAAACCCATAACTATCCTAAAAAATCGACAAAACTATGAGAAACACTATAAATAGCCTAAAAACACTAAAAAGCACTAAATCATAGAATCTCCAAAAAAACATTAAAACCCTAACAACCCATAATAACCCTAAAAACAAACTAAAAACTCTAAAAAAAACTTTAAACCCATAAAAACATTAAATACCACTAAAACACATTAATACCCCTAAAAACTCAAAAAACAATAGAAATCCTATAAAGTTCAAAAATCCATAAAAACATAAAAAACCCTAAAGCAATATCAAAATCCTAAAAAACTAAAAACACATAAACCCATAAAAATGATAGAACCATAAAACCCCTAGAAAACCACTAAAAACCACAGAATCCCCAAAAAACACAGGAACCCAAAAACCCAAAAAACATTAAAAACCTCTAAAACCCCACAAAAACCACAAAACCCACTTAAAAACTATTAAAACCTTTTAAACAAATAAAAATGTTAAGAAAAATATTAAAAACATTCAATTCCCTATAAAACTAAAAAACACAAAAATCCCAGAAAATAATAAATGTCTTCAAAATCTATAAAAACTCTAAAAACCATAAAACCCATAAAAATATATAAAATCCCATAAAATAATATAAAAACATAAAAAACCTAAATACCCATCATAAAATCTTAAAAACCTAAAAACAAGTAAAACCCCTCAACACATAAGAAAACGCTAAAATCCCAAAAACATGAAACAACCCTAAAAACATAAAACCCCCTAAAAATCATATAAAAACCTAAAACCCTATAAAACCACTAAAAAAAATAAATCTCAAGAATCCAATTAATCCCCTAAAAATATAATTAAACTATAAAAAAATTATAAATCGTTAAAAACTCATGAAACTCATAAAACCCGAAAAAACATAAAACCTAAAAAACACAAAAAACCAACAAAATCCATAAGAACCCTAAAAACCTAAATTACAAAAATATTCCCAAAAATAACTAAAAATTATAAAACCATAAAACACACTAAAAATAAAAAACCTAAAAACACTTAAATCCCCTAAAAACCCTAAAAATGATAAAAACCCCTAAACTCCTTAATACCCCTAAAACCCCTCAAAACCCCTTCAATATCTAAAAACCCATAATAATAGTAAAAATTTTCAAAAAATAAATTAAAACATAAATGACCTTAAAAAACATGAAATACCATAAGAAAACATTAAAACCATAAAACCCTAAAAACCCATATAAACCCCAAAACCGAAAAAAATCTAAAACCCCATAAAAACCCTAAAAAATAATTAAAAACTCTTAAAACCCATTAGACCCCTAAAAATGTAAAAAAAATTAATCAAACTATTAAAACACTAAAAAAATAAAAAAAAAACCATAACCCAAAAAGAACAATAAAACCATAAAAACCTGTAAAAATATATAAATCCCTCAAAATTCATAAAAAACCTAAAAACCACAAATTTCAAAAAATCATTAAAAAAAATAAAAAACCTTAATACCCTAAAGAATCCTAATAAATCTTTAAAAATCTACAAATAATTAAACCGATAAAATAATTAATAAATTATAAAACCACTAAACAACTAAATAACACTAAAACCCCCAAAAATTACAAAAATCCCAAAAAACCCTAAAATCATTTATTTTTTTTGAATCCATAAAAAAATAACAACTACAAAATCTAAAAACCATTTAAACACCAAAAATTCTAAAAATACATATAATTCTTAAATACCCTAAATCCCTAAAATCCCTCAAAATACCTATAAATCCTAAAAGCCCATAAAAATCCTAAAAATCATTTAAACCCTTAAAAAGGAAAAAACCTAAAAACCCTAAAACCCCCTAATAAAACCATAAAAAAATAAAAACATATAAAATCCAGAAACCATAAAAATTCTAGAAACCTATAAAAACCCTAAGACCCTATGAAACTTTAAAACACTCAAAATCTTTTAAAACCAAAAAAACAACATAGAAATTATAAAAATACCCTAAAATCATTAAAATTATAAAAATCCTAAAATCTCTAAAAACACTAATAAAAACTCAAATAAATAAAAATACTAAAAACCCCTAAGAAACCTAAATGGAAGGGAAAGTCTATTTCTCAAGCAGGTAGAGTTTTCCTTATCAATTCCGTTATCACATCAAAGTTTGTTCAGGCCTTCTCTTTATATAGATGGCCGGTAAGTCTGATCAAATTTCTTCAAGCCAAGATTCAAAACGTTGCATGGAAAGGATGAATTAGTGAAAAGAAATTGGTAAATGTTGCATGGAAAGACTGTATCAAACCCATTAACATGGGTGGTCTTGGAATTAAAGATCTCAGGGCTTTCAATGAGGCCTTGTTGGCTAAATTCACCTGGAATCTCTTCGTGCACAAGGAAGGTGAGCTGGATTTTCTTAAAGAACGATTCACTGCCCACTTGTGTAATGGCTACACTGGGTATATGCTCTCCTCGGTATGGACCACAATTAAATCATCATTTCAGAATATTATCTCTCAATCTATCTGGACTATTTCAAGACAATCCAATCTGAACTGCTGGCTCACCCCTTGGCTCGATTGTCCTCTGCATGAACTTATGCAAGTTCCACAAGGTCTGCAACACATGACTATCAGTGAGATCAACGCCAGGCTGACGGAGCTGGATGGAATTATGCCATCACACATCATCTCCCAGATCCGTTGTTACAACTATGTTGATTCGGACACTCTTCTATGGATTCCGGATCTGATTGGCCAGCTCACTGCAAGGGGTTTCTACGAGCATGAATGCCGGAAAGGTCCTGACCCCCCCCCCCCCTCATGGATTCTGAAATATAAGTGTCAATTCATTCCCCCTAGACACTTTCTTCTTCTTTGGAAAATTTTGAGGCATAGGTTGCCTATGCATGGTCAGCTTCAAAAAACTGGGTTGCAGATTGCCTCGGTCTGCAGCATCTGTTTGAGAGGTGCTGAAAGCATACATCACCTCTTTATTGATTTCAATCTTGCACACAGATTATGGAGCTACATGTAGGATGTTTTTGGTATCTGCTTACCTCATGGAACCTTTTCTCAACGGATGATTTTTATCAATTATTTTAGCTGCAGTGAGTAGCTTCATAACCTCCTTCTTGCAGCATCGGCAACCACTGTCTCTTTCCTATGGGCTGCAAGAAATTCTGCTATGTTTCGGGACAAATCTTGCTCCACGCATGAGGGTATTATTTCCATGCATAGTGTTGTTCGGTTGGCTGGGATTCTCCCATCGGGTACGATGAACAGCTGCATCAATGACCTTGTTACACTCCACACCCTTGGTGTCCCTGGAAGGTGCAAAAAACCAATGTTGATGATGTACATTAGATGGATTCCACCAATCCCATCATGGATCAAAGTTAATGTTAATGGTGCGGCGGCAGGCTCACCAGGCCCTTCAGGTTGTGGTGGGGTCTTCCGTACATGTCGAGGATTTGTCAAGGGTATTTTCTATCACTACATTGGGAATGGATGTGCTTATGAGGCAGAGCTTTGGGCTATTATCAAGGTTGTTCGTTTTGCAATTCAATTTGGGTGGTTGCATCTATGGATCGAATCGGACTCAATGCTTGCAGTGGAGGCGCTTCACCAAAACTCAAGGAAGGTTCCATGGCAGATTCTTCCTCAGTGGATTGAATTCCTTAGCCTATCCAAGAACCTAACTCTCAGGATCTCTCATGCATATAGGGAAGTCAATATGGTGTCTGATGCTCTCTCCAAGATGGCTATTGAAGAATGCTGCTCACAGTGGTCATTCATTGCTCCTTCCTTTTGCACATATCATGTAGCCTCTGACATGATGGGTGCTACCCGCACACGAATGTACAAGTCCCCCCAATAATGTTATGTACCTTTTATTTTTATTAATTGAGGCTCCAAGCTTTCTACTTGGCACGCGCCTTCTTTTCCGTAAGAAACCTAAATTATATAAAAACCTTAAAACCCATAAAACCATAAAACCCCCTAAAAACCATTAATTTCCCTAAAAACCCATAATAACAATAAGAAAAAATAAATACTCTAAAACCCATTTAAACCCCTAAAAAAGATAAAAAACTATATAAACTGTTAAATAATATAAAAAACTTGAAAATCTCTCTAAAAAACTGAAAAACCATCAAATCCCAAAAAACCCTAAATAACCTAAAAAATTAAAAAATCCATAAAAACACTAAAAAATAATAAAAACCATTAAAGCCTTAAGAAAACATTAAAAACCTAAAAATAAAAAAACCCCAAAAACATAAAAAATGAAAAACCCCTAAAAACCTAAAATATATAAAAACCCTCAAAATCCCAACAAACAGTAAAAACCCATAAAAACCTATAAAATCTCTATGGATTCATAAAAATATTAAAAACCCAAAAAATTACTAGTAAACCATAAAAATATAAAAAAACATAAAATCCCTAAAAAACTAAAAACTATAAAAATCCTAAAAGGCCCAAAAAAACAATAAATACCTTAAAACCCCAAAAAGCCCTAAACCACTAAAAAACCCCCTAAAAATCAAAATATTATAAAAACACATTAAACCTATGAAAACATTATAAAAATCTAAAAGTCGTTAAATCCCAATAAAAATTCCAAAAAATCTACCAACTCAAAAAAACCATAAAGCACTAAAACCCTAAAAAACCCTGAAACCGTAAAAATCTCTAAAAAAACCAAAAATCGTAAAATTAAAAGAAACCCTAAAAATTCCTATAAACATAACAAAACATAAAACCCCTAAGAAACCATAAGAAAACCTTAAATACCGAAAAACACTTAAAAACCTAAAAACCTATGAAACATTAAAAACCAGAAAACACATAATCCCATTAAATTCTCTAAAACCCTTATGATTACTTAAATACATAAAAAATCATAAAAATCCTTAAAAATCCTATAGAATCCGTATAAAATTTAAAACTATTAAAACCATTAGAAAAACATAAAATCCTAAAAACACTTCAAACCTCTAAAAATTAAAATATTCTAAAATACCGAGAAAACCCTAAGGAGACCCTAAAACCCTAAAACCCCTAAACAACATAAAAACCCTAAGAAACATAAAAACAATAAAACCCTTAGAAACCCTAAAAATCACTATAAACTCTAAAACCCCCCAAAATTCCCTAAAACCCAATAAAACCCATAAAACCCTAAAAACCAAATCCCCTCAAAATCCCTAAAAAACCAGAAAACCCATAAAAACTCTGAAAAATCCCAAACATAACTAAAAAAGTAAAGACCATAAAAACCCATAAAACCCCCCAAAAAGCAATAAAACCCAAAAAATTACAAAAAAAACAAAAAAACCCTAAAATCATTTTTTTTGAAAATCAATAAAAACTATAAATAACCACAAAAAAATCAAAAAGACCTTTAAAAATCTAAAATGATAAAAAGATATTAATATCCTAAATACCCTAAAACCCCGAAAACCCATAAAAATACATAGAAATCCTAAAAACCCATAAAAATCCTAAAAAATCCTTTAAACCCTTAAAAATGAGAAAAATCCTAAAAACCCAAAAACCCCCTAATAAGACCAAAAAAAAAAAAAAAAAAAATCCTAAACCCTTAAAATGCTAGAAACCCTAAAAAACCCAGAAACCCTAAAAAACTCTAAACCCTCAAAATCTATAAATACCCAAAGAAACATAAAAATTATAAAAATACCCTAAAAACCCTTAAAACTGTAAAAAAACCTAAAATCGCTAAAAACACTAATAAAAACATAAATAAATAAAAATACATAAAACCCCTAAGATAACTAAAAACGATAAAAACCTTAAAAACCCTAAAACCATAAATCCCCATAAAAACCATTAATATCCTTAAAAACCCATAAAAACACTAAAAAAATTAAAAATTCCAAAACCCCTTTAAACCCCTAAAAAAGATAAAAAAAATTATAGAAACAGTTAAATTCTATAAAAAACATAAAACCCCCCCTAAAAACTGTAAAACCCTCAAATCCCACAAAGCATAAAAAATCTAAAAAGATTGAAAAATCCCTAAAAACATTATAAATAATATAAACTAGGAAACACTAAGAAAACATTAAAAACTTAAAAATAAATAAAACCCTAAAAAACACAAAAGCACTAAAAACCATAAAAAACCAAAAAGCTATAAAAACCCTCAAAATCCATACAAACCGTAAAAACCCATAAAAACTATAAAATCTCTATGCATTCATAAAAATGATAAAAACCCCAAAAATCACTATAAACCATAAAAATATAAAAACACTTAAAATCCCTAAAAACTAAAAACTAAAAAAATCCTAAAAGGCCCAAAAAACCTTAAATACCTTAAACCCCAGAAAACCCTAACCCCCCCCCCCCCCCTCAAACCCCCTAAAAACTAAAAATTATAAAAACACTTTAAACTTATAAAAACATTATAAAAATCTAAAAAAATTTAATCCCAAAAAATTCCGAATAATCATCCAACCCAAAAAACCATAAAACTCTAAAACACTGAAAAAACCCCAAAACCCAAAAAATCTCTAAAAACACCAAAAACAGTAAAATTCAAAAAACCCTAAAAATTCATAAAAACATAAAAGAACATAAAACCCTTAAGAAACCATAAGAAAACCTTAAAAACCTAAAAACACTTAAAACCCTAAAAACCTAAGAAACACTAAATACCATAAAATGCCTAATCCCATTAAAACCCCTAAAACCGTCATGATTACTTAAATACTTAAAAAAATCCTAAAAATCCTTAAAAATCCCATAGAATTTGAAAAAAATTAAAAACCATAAAAACCATAAGAAAAACATAAAATCCTAAAAACACTTTAAACCTCTAAAAATTTAAAAATGCTAAAATACCAAGAAAACTATAAGGAGACTCTAAAAACCCTAAAACCCCTAAACACCATAAAAACCCTAAGAAAATTAAAAACTATAAAACCTTTAAAAACACTAAAAACCTCTATAAACTATAAAACCCCCAAAAAACCCCTAAACCCCAAAAAAACCCACAAAACCCTAAAAACCAAAATCACTGAAAATCCCTAAAAACCAAAAAACCCAAAAAAAACCCTAAAAATCCCCAAAAAATATCTAAAAAGGAAAAACCCTAAATACCCATAAAAACCCTCAAAAAGCATTAAAACCCAAAAACACTTAAAACTACAAAAAAAAATTATAAAACCCTAAAGACCATAAAAATCCCTAAAAACCAAAAACACACATAATAAATACTTGAAAACCAAAAAACACATCAAACCAATAAATACCAAAAAAACTCATAAACCCTAAAAGAATCCTAAAATGACCCTAAAACCCTTAAACACCTAAAACCACACAAAAACAAAAAAAAATATAGAAACTCATAAAAAACATACAAACCCTAAAGAACCACTAAAAACATTAAAAACCATTTAAATCCATAAAAATTTTAAAAAACCCTAAAAACCATTAACCCCCCCCCCCCCCAAATTAAAGAGACGTTAAAAACCCAAAAAACCATCAAAATCCCAAAAACATAAAAATCCTTATATATTAAAAAACCCTAAACACCCTAAAAACCATAAGAAAACATTAAATACCAAAAAAACATAAAACCCCAATAAAACCGAAAAATTAATAAAAACCTTAAATGTATGTAAATATATTAAAAACCCTAAAACCCCAAAAACACTATAAAAATCCTAAAAGCCCATAAAAACATTAAAACAGACTAAATACTCTTTAATACCCCTAAATCATTACCAAAATATAAAACCACTTAAACACACTAAATATTTTAAAACACCAAAAAACACACAAAAAACCATAAATCCTCTTAAAATCCTGAAAACCCATTAAATACTCAAAAACCCTAAAATCCCTAAAACCCCATAAAACCCTAAAAAAGAAATAAAAATCCATAAAATTGTAAAAAAAACCCCTAAAAACCATGAAACACAACCCCCCCTAAGAAACACTTAAAAATCTAAAAACACTTAAACCCATAGAAAATGTAAAACATGATAAAACACCTGAAAACCATCAAAATCTCTAAAAATACTAAAACCCAAACAAATCCTAAAAGCCATAAAAATACCAAAAAATGTAAAAAACCTCAAAAACACAGAAAAACCCTCAAAATACCAAAAAATCTACCAACAATTAAGAACCATAAAAACTAAACACCCCTAAACCCCTAAAAATGCTAAAAACCCTAAAACCAATAAATATACTAAACACCCACTAAAAATATAAAAACCCTTTAAACCAATAAATACTTGTCGAGGATTTTTCAAGGGTATTTTCTATCACTACATTGGGAATGGATGTGCTTATGAGGCAGAGCTTTGGGCTATTATCAAGGTTGTTCGTTTTGCAATTCAATTTCGGTGGTTGCATCTATGATTCGAATCGGACTCAATGCTTGCAGTGGAGGCGCTTCACCAAAACTCAAGGAAGGTTCCATGGCAGCTTCTTCCTCAGTGGATTGAATTCCTTAGCCTATCCAAGAACATGACTCTCAGGATCTCTCATGCATATAGGGAAGTCAATATGGTGGCCGATGCTCTCTCCAAGATGGCTATTGAAGAATGCTGCTCACAGTGGTCATTCATTGCTATTTCCTTTTGCACGTCTCATGTAGCCTCTGACATGATGGGTCCTACCCGCACACGAATGTACAAGTCCCCCCAATAATGTTTTGTACCTTTTCTTTTTATTAATTGAGGCGCCAAGATTTCTGCTTGGCACGCGCCTTCTTTTCCCTAAGAAACCTAAATTATATAAAAACCTTAAAACCCATAAAACCCTAAAACCCCCTAAAAACCATTAATTTCCCTAAAAACCCATAATAACACTAAGAAAAAATAAATACTCTAAAACCCATTTAAACCCCTGAAAAGGATAAAAAAATATATAAACTGTTAAATAATATAAAAAACTTGAAAATCCCTCTAAAAACTGAAAAACCATCAAATCCCAAAAAACCCTAAAAAACCTAAAAAATTAAAAAATCCAAAAAAACACTAAAAAATAATAAAAACCATTAAAGCATTAAGAAAACATTAAAAACCTAAAAATAAAAAAACCCCAAAAACATAAAAAATGAAAAACCCCTAAAACCCTAAAATCTATAAAAACCCTCAAAATCCCTACAAACAGTAAAAACCCATAAAAACCTATAAAATCTCTATGGATTCATAAAACTGTTAAAAACCCAAAAAAAATAGTAGTAAACCATAAAAATATAAAAAAACTTAAAATCCCTAAAAAACTAAAAACAATAAAAATCCTAAAAGGCCCAAAAAACAATAAATACCTTAAAACCCCAAAACACCCTAAACCACTAAAAAAACCCCTAAAAATAAAAATATTATAAAAACACTTTAAACCTATGAAAACATTATAAAAATATAAAAGACGTTAAATCCCAATAAAAATTCCAAAAAATCTACCAACTCAAAATAAACCATAAAGCACTAAAACCCTAAAAAACCCTAAAACCGTAAAAATCTCTAAACAAACCAAAAATCGTAAAATTCAAAGAAACCCTAAAATTCCTATAAACATAACAAAACATAAAACCCCTAAGAAACCATAAGAAAACCTTAAAAACCGAAAAACACTTAAAAACCTAAAAACCTATGAAACATTAAAAACCAGAAAACACCTAATCCCATTAATTTCTCTAAAACCCTTATGATTACTTAAATACATAAAAAATCATAAAAATCCTTAAAAATCCTATAGAATCCGTATAAAATTTAAAACCATTAAAACCATTAGAAAAACATAAAATACTAAAAACACTTCAAACCTCTAAAAATAAAAATATTCTAAAATACCGAGAAAACCCTAAGGAGACCCTAAAACCCTAAAACCCCTAAACAACATAAAAACCCTAAGAAACATAAAAACTATAAAACCCTTAAAAACCCTAAAAATCACTATAAACTCTAAAACCCCCCAAAATTCCCTAAAACCCAATAAAACCCATAAAACCCTAAAAACCAAATCCCCTCAAAATCCCTAAAAAACTATAAAACCCATAAAAAATCTACAAAATCCCCAAAAATAACTAAAAAAGTAAAGACCATAAAAACCCATAAAACCCCCCAAAAAGCAATAAAACCCAAAAAATTACAAAAAAAAAACAAAAAAACCCTAAAATCATTTTTTTGAAAGTCAATAAAAACTATAAATAACCACAAAAAAATCAAAAAGACCTTTAAAAATCTAAAATGTTAAAAAGATATTTATATCCTAAATACCCTAAAACCCCTAAAACCCATAAAAATACATAGAAATCCTAAAAACCCACAAAAATCCTAAAAAATCCTTGAAACCCTTAAAAATGAGAAAAATCCTAAAAGCCCAAAACCCCCTAATAAGACCAAAAAAACAAAAAAACATATAAAATCCTAAACCCTAAAAATGCTAGAAACCCTAAAAAGCCCTGAAACCCTAAAAATCTCTAAACCCTAAAAATCTATAAATACCCAAAGAAACATAAAAATTATAAAAATACCCTAAAACCCTTAAAATTGTAAAAAAACCTAAAATCGCTAAAAACACTAATAAAAACATAAATAAATAAAAATACATAAAACCCCTAAGATAACTAAAAACGATAAAAACCTTAAAAACCATAAAACCATAAATCCCCATAAAAACCATTAATATCCCTAAAAACCCATAAAAACACTAAAAAAGTAAAAATTCCAAAACCCCTTTAAACCCCTAAAAAAGATAAAAAAATTATAGAAACTGTTAAATTCTATAAAAAACATAAAACCCCCCCTAAAAACTGAAAAACCTTCAAATCCCAAAAAGCATAAAAAATCTAAAAAGATTGAAAAATCCCTAAAAACATTATAAATAATAAAAACTAGGAAACCCTAAGAAAACATTAAAAACTTAAAAATAAATAAATCCCTAAAAAACACAAAAGCACTAAAATCCATAAAAAACAAAAAAGCTATAAAAACCCTCAAAATCCATACAAACCGTAAAAACCCATTAAAACTATAAAATCTCTATGCATTCATAAAAATGATAAAAACCCCAAAAATCATTATAAACCATAAAAATATAAAAACACTTAAAATCCCTAAAAACTAAAAACTAAAAAAATCCTAAAAGGCCCAAAAACCATTAATACCTTAAACCCCAGAAAACCCTAACCCCCCCCCCCCCAAACCCCCTAAAAAACTAAAAATTATAAAAACACTTTAAACTTATAAAAACATTATAAAAATCAAAAAAAAATTAATCCCAAAAAATTCTAAATAATCATCCAACCCAAAAAAACCATAAAACTCTAAAACACTGAAAAAACCCCAAAACCCAAAAAATCTCTAAAAACACCAAAAACCGTAAAATTATAAAAACCCTAAAAATTCATAAAAACATAAAAGAACATAAAACCCTTAAGAAACCATAATAAAACCTTAAAAACCTAAAAACACTTAAAACCCTAAAAACCTAAGAAACACTAAAAACCATAAAATGCCTAATCCCATTAAAACCCCTAAAACCGTCATGATTACTTAAATACTTAAAAAAATCCTAAAAATCCTTAAAAATCCCATAGAATCTGTAAAAAAATAAAAACCATAAAAACCATAAGAAAAACATAAAATCCTAAAAACACTTCAAACCTCTAAAAATTTAAAAACGCTAAAATACCAAGAAAACTATAAGGAGACTCTAAAAACCCTAAAACCCCTAAACACCATAAAAAACCTAAGAAAATTAAAAACTATAAAACCTTTAAAAACACTAAAAACCTCTATAAACTCTAAACCCCCCCCCCCCCCAAAACCCCAAAACCCCCAAAAAACCCACAAAACCCTAAAAACCAAAATCCCTGAAAATCCCTAAAAACCAAAAAACCAAAAAAACCCGTAAAAATCCCCAAAAATATCGAGAAAGGAAAAAACCTAAATACCCATAAAACCCCTCAAAAGCATTAAAACCCAAAAACACTTAAAACTACAAAAAAAATTATAAAACCCTGATGACCATAAAAATCCCTAAAAACCAAAAACACACATTATAAATACTTGAAAACCAAAAAACACATCAAACCCATAAATACCAAAAAACTCATAAACCCTAAAAGTATCCTAAAATGACCCTAAAACCCTTAAACACCTACAACCACACAAAAACAAAAAAACACAAAAAAATATAGAAACTCATAAAAAACATACAAACCATAAACAACCACTAAAAACATTAAAAACCATTTAAATCCATAAAAATTTTAAAAAACCCTAAAACCCATTAAACCCCCCCAATTAAAGAGACGTTAAAAACCCAAAAAACCATCAAAATCCCAAAAACATAAAAATCCTTATATATTAAAAAAAACCCTAAACACCCTAAAAACCATAAGAAAACATTAAATACCAAAAACACATAAAACCCCAATATAACCGAAAAATTAATAAAAACCTTAAATGTATGTAAATATATTAAAAACCCTAAAACCCCAAAAACACTATAAAATCCTAAAAGCCCATAAAAACGTTAAAACTGACAAAAAACTCTTTAATACCCCAAAATCATTACCAAAATATAATACCACTTAAATACACTAAATATTTTAAAACACCTAAAAACACACAAAAAACCATAAATCCTCTTAAAATCCTGAAAACCCATAAAATACTCAAAATCCTTAAAATCCCTAAAAACCCCATAAAACCCTAAAAAAGAAATAAAAATCCATAAAATTGTAAAAAAAACCCTAAAAACCATCAAACACAACCCCCCTAAGAAACACTTAAAAATCTGAAAAACACTTAAACCCATAGAAAATGTAAAACATGCTAAAACACCTGAAAACCATCAAAATCTCTAAAAATACTAAAACCCATACAAATCCTAAAAGCCCTAAAAATACCAAAAAATGTAAAAAACCTCAAAAACACAGAAAACCCCTCAAAATACCAAAAAATCTATCAACAATTAAGAACCATAAAAACTAAAAACCCCTAAACCCCTAAAAATGCTAAAAACCCTAAGAACCATAAAACCCCCTATAATCAATAAAACCCCTAAAAACTTAAATACCCTAAAACCAATAAATATACTAAACACCCACTAAAAAATATAAAACCCCTTTAAACCCCTAAAAACGTTAAAAAATATTAAATTATTTAAAACCCTAAAAACTAAAAAAATCATAAAAACCTTAAAAACCCATGAAATCCTTAAAACCCTAAAAAACCATAAAAATCCATAAAACCCTAAAAATTATTAAAAATAAAAAAAAATTAAAAAACTTAAAAATAATAAACACCCCAAGAAAACCATAAAACCCTAAAATAAATACAACCTCTAAAAACCTAAAAATGCAATCAACCCTAGAAAACCCTAAAAGACCCTAAAACAAATAAAACCGCATAAACCCTTAAAAACAATAAAACACCATTAAATTTGAATAAACCACTAGAAAATCTATATTCCCTTTAAACCCCCATAAATTTCAAAAAAAATCTAAAACCCCTCAAAAAACTAAAAAAACTCCACAAACACAAAAACCATAACAACCATAAATATCATTAAAACCCCAAAAAACCTATAAAACTCCACAAAAAACTATAAAACCCCTTAAAAATTCATAAAAAAAATATTATATTGTAAAACACTCTAAAATCCTTAAACAGCCCTAAGAAAACCATAACAACCTAAAAACACATAATACCCTAAAAAACTAAAAACACAAAAAACACCAAAACCATTAAAAAGCATAAAAAACACCTAAAACCCTAAAAACCATAAAAAAAACTATTAAAAAATTGAAACACATTAAAATCATTAAAAACCATTAAACCCCAAAAAATGTAAAATAAAACTCTAAAAAACCTTAGAACCCAAAAAAACTAAAATAAAACCTTTAACACCCAAAATACTAAAATCCCAAACCCCATAAAAATAGTTAAAATCGATAAAATACTTAAACAAATTAAAAATAGTAAAAATACCAAAAAATTAAGAAATTTTATTAAACCCAAAAAAACCCTAAGGAAACATTAAAATATTTAAAACACTTAAAACACCTAAAAAACACCTAAAATAATGAAAACCTTGAGAACCCTAAAAAAGCATAAAACTATCAAAATCGCTAAAATAATTAAAAATCAAATAAAATCCTAAAAAATAACTAAAAGTCAATGAAAACATAAAAACCACTGAAAACCCTAAAAAATCTAAATAAACCAATAAAATAATAAAATACATTTTAAAAAACTAAAAAAACAAAACCAATGAAAAAACATAAAAGCCCATAAAAGAACTTAAAACCCATATACCCCCTAAAAACCATAAATCCCATAAAAACCATAAATACAGTAAAAAATTAAAAATCCCTAAGAACCAAAAAAAATAGAAAACCCCAAAACCCTAAAAAAACTAAAAACCCACAAAATCCATAAAAACCAAAAAACACAAAAAATCCCGAAAATCAATACCAACATAAAAAACAAAAATACCCCAAAATCCCTAGGAAAACCTTAAAACCTAAAAATACTTAAAACCCCTAAAAACCTAAAAATTATAAAAACCCTAAAATCCCGAAAAACAATAAATATCCTAAAAACATAAAAATCCTAAAAATAATTAAAAACACCAAAAACATAAACACCATTAAAAACGATGAAAAAAATAGAAAAACAAAAAAACAAAAAAAAATCATAAAATCACTATAAACCTAACAATGATAAAAAAACCTAAAATCCCTAAAAGACAAAAAACCCAAAAAAATCGTAAAAACCAGTATAATAATAAAAACCCAATAACCCCATTTAAAACTTTAAAACCAAATACAAACTATAAAAAGCCCCTACAAACTATAGAAAACATAATAAACCAAAAAAACGTAAAAACAATAAAACCTCTAAAAACATCAAAAATCCAAAAAACCTAAAAAACTATAAATGTCCAAAAAATTAATAAAAACCCCTAAAAATGTAAAAAACTTCTAACAAAACATTAAGAACCTAAAAACACTTAAATCACCTAAAAATCCTAAAAACAACAAAAAAAATTGAAAGAACTGTTTAGTCCCCTAAAAATCTAGAAACAATAAAAAACCTTAAAACACTTAAAAAACTTAAAAAATCATATATCCCACAAAAGGCCATAAAAATCCCAAAACCCCACAAAATCTGTAAAAACCCCTAAAACCATAAAAATCATTTAAAATCCCTAAAAATCAAAAAAATATAAACAACCAAAACAAACTGTGATAACCCCAAAGAAAATATTAAAAAAATTAAAATACCTAAATATCTATCGAATATTAAAAACCCTAATAAACCCTAAAACCCAAATAAACCACAAAATCCCTAAAAACCCTGAAAATCGTAAAAATCATTAAAAATCATCAAAAATTCAAAAAAACATAAAAACTCCAAAAAATAAAAATCGTAAGAAAATCATAACTAAATTAAAATACTTAAAACCCCTAAAAATTAAAAAATGCTTGAAAAAAATGCTTGAAAAAATAAAAAACCCAAAAGAACCCCTAAAATCCCTAAAAAACCAAAAAAATAAAAAATTATAAAAAATCTATAAAATCCTTAAAAACGTAAAATCTTGAAAAACCCCTAACAAAACCATATAAACATAAAAATTCTAAAAATCTCTAGAAAACCTAAGAAATTATAAAAACATGAAAAACCATAAAAGTCATAAAAACCCCTCCAAATCCTAAAAACCCTAAAACCCTAAAAAACATAAAATTCTTAAAAATTCCTAAAATGCTGTAAACATGTAAGAACACTAAAAACATGAAAAAGCCAAATAAAACCTTAAAAACCTAAAACACGTAAGAAAATATAAAAATTTCTAAATACCCAAAGAACCCTAAAAATACCCAAAAAAGCTAAAACCACTAAAAACATTAAAAATTTCTAAAAACCTTAAGACAAAAAATAACCCTAAAACATAGAAAATCATAGAAATCTAGAAAAACCAAAAAAACCCTAAAAACCCTTAAAATCCCTAAAACCGTAAAAATAATTAAAATAATAAAAAATCCATGAAAATCCCTAAATGAAAAAAACCTTAAAAAAATGAAAACCTAAAAAGCCTAAAAACCAAAAAACACATAATACCAAAAAAAACCCTAAAAGGCTAAAAATTATAAAATCTCTAAAAACCCTCAATATCCATAAAAAACTTTAGAAATTACCAAAATATTAAAAAATCTTTAAAACGTAAAAAAACCCCAAAAACCCGGAACACCCATAAGAATTATGTAAAATCATAGAAACTCCTAAAACGCATAACAAACATAAACATTGTTAAAACCCTAAAACCGAAGAAGACCTAAAAAATAAAAAACATGTAAAGACATAAAAAACCCTAAAACCCCTAAAAACCCTAAAACCACTAAAAATGTTAAAAACTCTAAAAACCATAACAAACCTAAAAAACTAAAAAACCCCCCAAAAATACATAGAAACCCTAAGAACTCTAAAACCCTAAATACCCCAAAAACTCGTATAACCCAAAAAATTCTTGAAATATTCCTCATAATCCAAAGAGACATAAAAAAAATAAAACCCAGAATAAATATATGAAAACATTAAAAACCCAAAATCAGTTAAAAACCCAAAAAAATCATAAACACACTAAAAACCTCAAAATCCATAAAAACCATTAAAATCCAAAAAAAATCTTAAAAATCGCTAAAAAATAAGAAAACGCTAATTAAACATTAATAACTTTAAAACACTTAAAACCCCTAAAGACAAAAAAATCCTAAAATCCCTAAAACCCATAGAAATCTAAAAAATACCGAAAACTCTAAAAATCCTTTAAAACCAATTTTTTAAAAAACATTAATATAACCTTAAACCCCAAAAAAGTAAAATAAACACCAAAACCCCACAAAAAAACATAAAAATCCAAAAAAAATCAAATAAAAATATTATAAAAAACCCAAAAAATCCCATAAAACATAAAAACACATAAAACCCCTAAAAACACCTTTAAAAATCTTAAAAACCAAAAACCCCTTAAAACCTCTATTGAACAGAAAATATATTGAAAACCCTAAAACCACTAAAAACCTAAAAACCCTGAAATCCATAAAACCTTAAAAGACCCAAAAAACCCATAAAATCCCTAAAAACACTAAAAATATAAAAACCCTTTAAACACATAAAACGGTTAAAAACTCAGAAAACTTTAAAAGCCCTAGAAATCCAAAAAATAAATAAAAACCCCAAGAACCCCCAAAATCCATAAAGATCCTAAAAAATAAAGAATCCTAAAAAATATATAAAATTCCAAAAAATGTAAATATCTTGAAAACCCTAAAAACCACTAATAAAACCATATAAACCTAAAAATCATAAAAACCCCTAAAAAGTAACAAATTGTAAAAAATGAAAAACCCTAAAAGTCATAAAACCCCTCAAACCCTAAAAAACATAAAAATACTAAAAATTCCTAAAATTCCCTAAACATGTAAAAAAAATTTAAAACATGAAAAAGCTAATGAAAACCTTAAAAACCGAAAAACATGTAAAACAAAAAAATATAAAAAAGTTAAATACCCAAAGAACCCTAAAAGTGCCCCAAAAAACTAAAACCACTAAAAACTCAAAGAATAATTTAAACACATAAAAATGATAAAAAAATATTACAAAATAAAAAAACAAATTACTCAAAAAAACGAAACACCTCAAAAAAGCCAAAACCCCAAAACCCTAAAAACCCTAAACACCTCAAAATCCCTAAAAACCCTTTAAACCACAAAATGAGAGATAAAATCCCTAAAAATCCCTAAAATATTAAAAACCCATAAAAACTATAAGAAAACAATAAAAAACCTAAAAACACTTAAAATCTCGAAAAAACCCTAGAAATGCTAAAAAAGATATAAAGAAGGAAAACACATAAAACCCTCAAAATACCTAAAAACCCTAAACCCCATAAAATAATAAAAAATCCATAAAAATCTGTAAAATTTAATATACCCTTTAAACCCATAAAAACAATAAGAAAACCTTAAAATCCTTTAAAACCATAAAACACTTAAAACCCTAAAAATGAAAAAATGCTAAAAAACCAAAAAAGATACTAAATCCATGAAAATACATAATACCCCCAAAATAGATTAAAACCCCTAAAAACCCTAAAAACCCAAGAAACTCCTAAAAACACTAAAACCCATTAAAACCCAGAAAATATTAAAAAAATATAAAAAACCTCAAACTCCATAAAAAATTTATAAATCCTAGAAACCTAAAAAACAAAAAAAACCCAAAAAGCCAAAAAACATTGAAACCCCTGAAAATATCTAAAAAACATTAAGAACCATAAACTTCTTTAAAACCCTAAAAATCCCAAAAAATCATAAAAAACCCTAACAAACCTAATAACCCTATGAAAACCTTAAAACCCTGAAAATAATTAAAACCCCTAAAAACATAAAAGATGCTACAAAACCAAGATAACCCTATAAAAATCCTAACAACCCAAAAACAACTTAAAAATATAAAAATTAAATAACATAAAATCCCTAAATCCCCAAAAAACCTAAAACCCCAGTAAAAACTCAAAAAATTCCTTTAAATCCATAAAGAAGTCTAAAAACTATACAAATATAAATACCCTACAAAGATAAAAAAATCACAAAAAAACAAAATAAAACCCATAAAAACACTAAAAACTCTAGAAACCCCTAAAACCCCACAAAATCCACATAACCCTAAATTTATTAAAATACTAAAAAGTATCTAAAATCCTTAAAAATGTAAAAAAACCATGAAAATTATTAAGAATATCTAAAAACCTAAATATTCGTTAAACTCTTAAAAACATAAAAATGCTAAAACTATGAATACCCTAATAACTGTAAAATCCTGGAAAATCCATGGAAACCTAAAAACCATAAAAATCCTTAAAAAATCCCTAAAAACCCTAAAAAAGTTAAAAACTATAAAAACCACGAGAACACATAAAAAATATTATAAACATAAAACCCTTAAAACAACTATAAAATAAAAAAATACTATATCATTTAAAAAATCTAAAATGGAATGTATAACTGTAAAACCACTAAAAACATTAAAAACCCCCAAAACCAAAAAATTCATTAAACCCCATAAAACCCCCAAAAACCACTAAAAACTCTAAAAATATTTTAAACCTCAAAAGATTTTAAATAATCTAATAACCCTAAATGCACTAAAAACACAAAAAACCTAGCAACCCCAAAAACCATAAATACTCTTAAACCCTCAAAATCCCCAAAAAAACCAACATCCATAAAAATCCTTAAAACCCCTAAAATTTACTAAAAATGAAAAAACCCATAAAAACCTTGGGAACCCCAAAAAAAACTAAAAAACCTAAAAAACCTAAAAATACTCAAGACCCCTAAAATCCTAAAAAACTCTAAAAACCCTAAAATCACCTAAAGACCATATGATTTTGAAAAAGCCTAAAAATATAAAAATACTAAAAAATCCTCAAAAATCAAAAAAAAAACTTAAAAACCCTAAAAAAACTTGAAACCCATGATAAAACATTATAAATTTTAAAACACCTATACTCCTAAAATCCTATAAATCTCTAAAAAAACATAGAATCCCATAGAAACCCTAAAAACACAAATAACATAAAACAACCTAAAAACCATAAACACCCTAAAAATTCATAAAAACCCTAAAACACTAAAATATGTAATATACTTTTAAACCCATAAAAACATTAAAAACTCTACAAATATTAAAAACCCTACAAAATTGGAAAAATCCAAAAAGACCCCAAAAAATGAAACCATAAAAAACCTTAAAACCCTTCAAAATCCCTAAAACCATTAAAACCATAAAAATCCCAACAATTCAATAAAAACTTAAAAAAACCCTTTAATCCTGAAGAATAACTAAGAAAATATTAAAAAACTAAAAACAATAAAATTTTAAAAATCCAAAAAAAAACAATAAACCCTCCTAAATACCTCAAAATCAATAAAAATTCTAAAATACAATAAAAATCCTTAAAATCCCAAAAATTCCATATATAATTAAAAGCCTTAAAATAATAGAAACCCCTAGGAAAACCAAAAAAACATAAAAACACCTGAAACCCCTAAAAATATAAAAAATACTAAAACCTCGAAAAACCATAAAACCGTTAAAATACTTAAATCCATAAAATCCCTAAAAACATAAAACCCCAAAAAACACCATAAAAACCATAAAAAACAACAATAAACTATAAAAATCCTTTAAAACTCTAAATTTTTTAAAAAGATCTAAAAAACCATAAAACCCACAAAAAAACTCAAAAACCTCAATACCCCATAAAACACCAAAAACACCCTAAAACCCCTAAAAACATAAAACCCCTCAAAATACTAAAAATCCTAAAAATCATAGAAAACAATGAAAATCCCTAAAATTTTAAATACCCTAAATTCCCTAAAAACTCCTATGAAAACTATAAAACCCAGAAAAAAACATAAAAACCTAAGAACAAAAAAAATACGAAAAACAAAAAAAACCCTAAAAAACCTCAAAATCCCTAGAAATCCTTAAAACCCATAAAACCCCTAAAAAATCCTTAAAAAATAAAAAAAACATTAAATACCATAAAATATATGAAAATACCTAAGAAATCCTTATCAAAATAAAACACTTAAAACCCATAATTATCCTAAAAAATCGACAAAACTATGAGAAACACTATAAATAGCCTAAAAACACTAAAAAGGACTAAATCATAGATTTTCCAAAAAAAACATTAAAACCCTAACAACCCATAATAACCCTAAAAACAAACTAAATACTCTAAAAAAACTTTAAACCCATAAAAACATTAAATACCACTAAAACACCTTAATACCCCTAAAAACTCAAAAAACAATAGAAATCCTATAAAGGTCAAAAATCCATAAAAACATAAAAAACCCTAAAGCAATATAAAAATCATAAAAAACTAAAAACACATAAACCCATAAAAATGATAGAACCATAAAACCCCTAGAAAACCACTAAAAACCCCAGAATCCCCAAAAAACACAGAAACCCAAAAACCCAAAAAACATTAAAACCCTCTAAACCCCGCAAAAACCACAAAACCCACTTAAAAACAATTAAAACCTTTTAAACCAATAAAAATGTTAAGAAAACTATAAAAAACATTCAAGGCCCTATAAAACTAAAAAACACAGAAATCCCATAAAATAATAAATATCCTCAAAATCTATAAAAACTCTAAAAACCATAAAACCCATAAAAATATATAAAATCCATAAAATAATTTAAAAACATAAAAAACATAAATACCCATCATAAAATCTTAAAAACCTAAAAACAAGTAAAACCCCTCAACACATAAGAAAATGCTAAAATCCCAAAAACACGAAACAACCCTAAAAACATAAAACCCCCTAAAAATCATATAAAAACCTAAAAACCTATAAAACCCATAAAAACAATAAATCTCAAGAAACTAATTAATCCCCTAAAAATATAATTAAACTATAAAAACATTATAAATAGTTAAAAACTCAAGAAACTCCTAAAACCCGAAAAAACATAAAACCTGGAAAACACAAAAAACCAACAAAATCCATAAGAACCCTAAAAACCTAAATTACAAAAATATTCCCAAAAATAACTAAAAATTATAAAACCCTAAAACAAACTAAAAATTAAAAACCTAAAACCAATTAAATCCCCGAAAAACCCTAAAAATGATAAAAACCCCTAAAATCCTTAATACCCCTAAAACCCCTCAAAACCCCTTCAATATCTAAAAACCCATAATAATAGTAAAAAATTTCAAAAAATAAATTAAAACATAAATGACCTTAAAAAACATGAAATACCATATAAAAACATTAAAACCTTAAAACCCTAAAAACCCATATACACCCCAAAACCGAAAAAAAATCTAAAACCCCATAAAAACCCTAAAAAATAACTAAAAACTCTTAAAACCCATTAAACCCCTAAAAATGTAAAAAAAAATTAAACAAACTATTAAAACATTGAAAAAATAAAAAAACCATAACCCAAAAAGAACAATAAAACCATAAAAACCTGAAAAAATATATAAATCCCTCAAAATTCATAAAAAACCTAAAAACCACAAATTTCAAAAAATCATTAAAAAAATAAAAAACCTTTAATACCCTAAAGAATCCTAAAAAATCTTTAAAAATTTAAAAATAATTAAACCGATAAAATAATTAATAAATTCTAAAACCACTAAACCACTAAATAACCCTAAAATCCCCAAAAATTACAAAAATCCAAAAAAACCCTAAAATCATTTTTTTAAAATCCATAAAAAAATAAATAACAACTACAAAATCTAAAAACCATTTAAACCCCTAAAATTTTAAAAATACATAAAATTACTAAGTACCCTAAATCCCTAAAATCCCTCAAAATACCTATAAATCATAAAAGCCCATAAAAATCCTAAAAAATCATTTAAACCCTTAAAAAGGAAAAAACCTAAAAACCCTAAAACCCCCTAATAAAACCATAAAAAAATAAAAACATATAAAATCCTAAAACCATAAAAATGCTAGAAACCCTAAAAAACCCTAAAACCCTATGAAACTCTAAAACACACAAAATCTTTTAAAACCAAAAAAAACAACATAGAAATTATAAAAATACCCTAAAATCATTAAAATTATAAAAATCCTAAAATCTCTAAAAACAATAATAAAAACTCAAATAAATAAAAATACTTAAAACCCCTAAGAAACCTAAATGGAAGGGAAAGTCTATGTCTCAAGCAGGTAGAGTTTGCCTCATCAATTCCGTTATCACATCAAAGTTTGTTCAGGCCTTCTCTTTATATAGATGGCCGGTAAGTCTGATCAAATCCCTTCAAGCCAAGATTCGAAACATTGCATGGAAAGGATGCATTAGTGAAAAGAAATTGGTAAATGTTGCATGGAAAGACTGTATCAAACCCATTAACATGGGTGGTCGTGGAATTAAATATCTTAGGGCTTTCAATGAGGCCTTGTTGGCTAAATTCACCTGGAATCTCTTTGTGCACAAGGAAGGTGAGCTGTATTTTCTTAAAGAACGATTCACTGCCCACTTGTGTAATGGCTACACTGGGTATATGCTCTCCTCGGTATGGACCACAATTAAATCCTCATTTCAGAATATTATCTCTCAATCTATCTGGACTATTTCAAGACAATCCAATCTGAACTGTTGGCTCACCCCTTGGCTTGATTTTCCTCTGCATGAACTTATGCAAGTTCCACAAGGTCTACAACACATGACTATCAGTGAGCTCAACGCCAGGATGATGGAGCTGGATGGAATTCTGCCATCACACATCATCTCCCAGATCCGTTGTTACAACTATGTTGATTCGGACACTCTCCTATGGAAGCAGGATCTGATTGGCCAGCTCACTGCAAGGGGTTTCTACGAGCATGAATGCCGGAACGGTCCTGAGCCCCCCTCATGGCTTCTGAAATATAAGTGTCAATTCATTCCCCCTAGACACTTTCTTCTTCTTTGGAAAATTTGGAGGCGTAGGTTGCCTATGCATGGTCAGCTTCAAAAAACTGGGTTGCAGATTGCCTCGGTCTGCAGCATCTGTTTGCGAGGTGCTGAAAGCATACATCACCTCTTTATTGATTGCAATCTTGCACACAGATTATGGAGCTACATGTAGGATGTTTTTGGTATCTACTTACCTCCTGGAACCTTTTCTCAACGGATGATTTTTATCAATGATTTTAGCTGCAGTGAGCATCTTCATAACCTCCTTCTTGCAGCATCGGCAGCCACTGTCTCTTTCCTATGGGCTGAAAGAAATTCTGTTATGTTTCGGGACAAATCATGCTACAGGCATGAGGGTATTATTTCCATGCATAGTACTGTTCGGTTGGCTGGGAGTCTCCAATCGGGTACGATGAACAGCTGCTTCAATGATCTTGTTATACTCCGCACCCTCGGTGTCCCTGGCAGGTGCAAAAAACCAATGTTGATGAAGTAAATTAGATGGATTCCACCAACCCCATCATGGAACAAAGTTAATGTTAATGGTGCGGCGGCAGGCTCACCAGGCCCTTCAGGTTGTGGTGGGGTCTTCCGTACTTGTCGAGGATTTGTCAAGGGTATTTTCTATCACTACATTGGGAATGGATGTGCTTATGAGGCAGAGCTTTGGGCTATTATCAAGGTTGTTCGTTTTGAAATTCAATTTCGGTGGTTGCATCTATGGATCGAATCGGACTCAATGCTTGCAGTGGAGGCGCTTCACCAAAACTCAAGGAAGGTTCCATGGCAGCTTCTTCCTCAGTGGATTGAATTACTTAGCCTATCCAAGAACATGACTCTCAGGATCTCTCATGCATATAGGGAAGTCAATATGGTGGCCGATGCTCTCTCCAAGATGGCTATTGAAGAATGCTGCTCACAGTGGTCATTCATTGCTATTTCCTTTTGCACGTCTCATGTAGCCTCTGACATGATGGGTCCTACCCGCACACGAATGTACAAGTCCCCCCAATAATGTTTTGTACCTTTTCTTTTTATTAATTGAGGCGCCAAGCTTTCTGCTTGGCACGCGCCTTCTTTTCCCTAAGAAACCTAAATTATATAAAAACCTTAAAACCCATAAAACCCTAAAACCCCCTAAAAACCATTAATTTCCCTAAAAACCCATAATAACACTAAGAAAAAATAAATACTCTAAAACCCATTTAAACCCCTAAAAAGGATAAAAAACTATATAAACTGTTAAATAATATAAAAAACTTGAAAATCCCTCTAAAAACTAAAAAACCATCAAATCCCAAAAAACCCTAAAAAACCTAAAAAATTAAAAAATCCAAAAAAACACTAAAAAATAATAAAAACCATTAAAGCCTTAAGAAAACATTAAAAACCTAAAAATAAAAAAACCCCAAAAACATAAAAAATGAAAAACCCCTAAAACCCTAAAATCTATAAAAACCCTCAAAATCCCTACAAACAGTAAAAACCCATAAAAACCTATAAAATCTCTATGGATTCATAAAACTGTTAAAAACCCAAAAAAAATACTAGTAAACCATAAAAATATAAAAAAACTTAAAATCCCTAAAAAACTAAAAACATTAAAAACCCTAAAAGGCCCAAAAAACAATAAATACCTTAAAACCCCAAAACACCCTAAACCACTAAAAAAACCCCTAAAAATAAAAATATTATAAAAACACTTTAAACCTATGAAAACATTATAAAAATATAAAAGACGTTAAATCCCAATAAAAATTCCAAAAAATCTACCAACTCAAAAAAAACCATAAAGCACTAAAACCCTAAAAAACCCTAAAACCGTAAAAATCTCTAAAAAAACCAAAAATCGTAAAATTCAAAGAAACCCTAAAAATTCCTATAAACATAACAAAACATAAAACCCCTAAGAAACCATAAGAAAACCTTAAAAACCGAAAAACACTTAAAAACCTAAAAACCTATGAAACATTAAAAACCAGAAAACACCTAATCCCATTAAATTCTCTAAAACCCTTATGATTACTTAAATACATAAAAAATCATAAAAATCCTTAAAAATCCTATAGAATCCGTATAAAATTTAAAACCATTAAAACCATTAGAAAAACATAAAATACTAAAAACACTTCAAACCTCTAAAAATAAAAATATTCTAAAATACCGAGAAAACCCTAAGGAGACCCTAAAACCCTAAAACCCCTAAACAACATAAAAACCCTAAGAAACATAAAAACTATAAAACCCTTAAAAACCCTAAAAATCACTATAAACTCTAAAACCCCCCAAAATTCCCTAAAACCCAATAAAACCCATAAAACCCTAAAAACCAAATCCCCTCAAAATCCCTAAAAAAATATAAAACCCTTAAAAAATCTAAAAAATCCCCAAAAATAACTAAAAAAGTAAAGACCATAAAAACCCATAAAACCCCCCAAAAAGCAATAAAACCCAAAAAATTACAAAAAAAAACAAAAAAACCCTAAAATCATTTTTTTGAAAATCAATAAAAACTATAAATAACCACAAAAAATTCAAAAAGACCTTTAAAAAATTAAAATGTTAAAAAGATATTAATATCCTAAATACCCTAAAACCCCGAAAACCCATAAAAATACATAGAAATCCTAAAAACCCATAAAAATCCTAAAAAATCCTTTAAACCCTTAAAAATGAGAAAAATCCTAAAAACCCAAAAACCCCCTAATAAGACCAAAAAAACAAAAAAAATATAAAATCCTAAACCCTAAAAATGCTAGAAACCCTAAAAAACCCTGAAACCCTAAAAAACTCTAAACCCTCAAAATCTATAAATACCCAAAGAAACATAAAAATTATAAAAATACCCTAAAAACCCTTAAAATTGTAAAAAAACCTAAAATCGCTAAAAAAACTAATAAAAACATAAATAAATAAAAATACATAAAACCCCTAAGATAACTAAAAACGATAAAAACCTTAAAAACCCTAAAACCATAAATCCCCATAAAAACCATTAATATCCCTAAAAACCCATAAAAACACTAAAAAAATTAAAATATCCAAAACCCCTTTAAACCCCTAAAAAAGATAAAAAAAATTATAGAAAGAGTTAAATTCTATAAAAAACATAAAACCCCCCCTAAAAACTGAAAAACCCTCAAATCCCACAAAGCATAAAAAATCTAAAAAGATTGAAAAATCCCTAAAAACATTATAAATAATAAAAACTAGGAAACACTAAGAAAACATTAAAAACTTAAAAATAAATAAAACCCTAAAAAACACAAAAGCACTAAAAACCATAAAAAACCAAAAAGCTATAAAAACCCTCAAAATCCATACAAACCGTAAAAACCCATAAAAACTATAAAATATCTATGCATTCATAAAAATGATAAAAACCCCAAAAATCACTATAAACCATAAAAATATAAAAATACTTAAAATCCCTAAAAACTAAATTCTAAAAAAATCCTAAAAGGCCCAAAAAACAATAAATACCTTAAACCCCAGAAAACCCTAACCCCCCCCCCCCTCAAACCCCCTAAAAACTAAAAATTATAAAAACACTTTAAACATATAAAAACATTATAAAAATCTAAAAAAATATAATCCCAAAAAATTCCGAATAATCATCCAACCCAAAAAACCATAAAACTCAAAAACACTGAAAAAACCCCAAAACCCAAAAAATCTCTAAAAACACCAAAAACCGTAGAATTCAAAAAACCCTAAAAATTCATAAAAACATAAAAGAACATAAAACCCTTAAGAAACCATAAGAAAACCTTAAAAACCTAAAAACACTTAAAACCCTAAAAACCTAAGAAACACTAAATACCATAAAATGCCTAATCCCATTAAAACCCCTAAAACCGTCATGATTACTTAAATACTTAAAAAAATCCTAAAAATCCTTAAAAATCCCATAGAATTTGAAAAAAATTAAAAACCATAAAAACCATAAGAAAAACATAAAATCCTAAAAACACTTTAAACCTCTAAAAATTTAAAAATGCTAAAATACCAAGAAAACTATAAGGAGACTCTAAAAACCCTAAAACCCCTAAACACCATAAAAACCCTAAGAAAATTAAAAACTATAAAACCTTTAAAAACACTAAAAACCTCTATAATCTCTAAAACCCCCAAAAAATCCCTAAACCCCAAAAAAACCCACAAAACCCTAAAAACCAAAATCAATGAAAATCCCTAAAAACCAAAAAACCCAAAAAAACCCTAAAAATCCCCAAAAAATATCTAAAAAGGAAAAACCCTAAATACCCATAAAAACCCTCAAAAAGCATTAAAACCCAAAAACACTTAAAACTACAAAAAAAAATTATAAAACCCTAAAGACCATAAAAATCCCTAAAAACCAAAAACACACATAATAAATACTTGAAAACCAAAAAACACATCAAACCAATAAATAACAAAAAAAACTCATAAACCCTAAAAGAATCCTAAAATGACCCTAAAACCCTTAAACACCTAAAACCACACAAAAACAAAAAAAAATATAGAAACTCATAAAAAACATATAAACCCTAAAGAACCACTAAAAACATTAAAAACCATTTAAATCCATAAAATTTTAAAAAACCCTAAAAACCATTAAACCCCCCCCCCCCCAAATTAAAGAGACGTTAAAAACCCAAAAAACCATCAAAATCCCAAAAACATAAAAATCCTTATATATTAAAAAACCCTAAACACCCTAAAAACCATAAGAAAAAATTAAATACCAAAAAAACATAAAACCCCAATAAAACCGAAAAATTAATAAAAACCTTAAATGTATGTAAATATATTAAAAACCCTAAAACCCCAAAAACACTATAAAAATCCTAAAAGCCCATAAAAAAATTAAAACTGACTAAAAACTCTTTAATACCCCTAAATCATTACCAAAATATAAAACCACTTAAATACACTAAATACTTTAAAACACCAAAAAACACACAAAAAACCATAAATCCTCTTAAAATCCTGAAAACCCATAAAATACTCAAAAACCCTAAAATCCCTAAAATCCCCATAAAACCCTAAAAAAGAAATAAAAATCCATAAAATTGTAAAAAAAACCCTAAAAACCATGAAACACAACCCCCCCTAAGAAACACTTAAAAATCTAAATACACTTAAACCCATAGAAAATGTAAAACATGCTAAAACACCTGAAAACCATCAAAATCTCTAAAAATACTAAAACCCAAACAAATCCTAAAAGCCATAAAAATACCAAAAAATGTAAAAAACCTCAAAAACAAAGAAAAACCCTCAAAATACCAAAAAATCTATCAACAATTAAGAACCATAAAAACTAAACACCCCTAAACCCCTAAAAATGCTAAAAACCCTAAGAACCATAAAACCCCCTAGAATCAATAAAACCCCTAAAAACTTAAATACCCTAAAACCAATAAATATACTAAACACCCACTAAAAATATAAAAACCCTTTAAACCCCTAAAAACGTTAAAAAATATTAAATTATTAAAAACCCTAAAAACTAAAAAATCATAAAAACCTTAAAAACCCATGAAATCCTTAAAACCCTAAAAAACCATAAAAATCCATAAAACCCTAAAAATTATTAAAAATAAACAAAATAAATAAAAAAATTAAAAATACTAAACACCCCAAGAAAACCATAAAACCATAAAATAAATACAGCCTCTAAAAACCTAAAAATGCTATCAACCCTAGAAAACCCTAAAAGACCCTAAAACCCATAAAACCGCATAAACCCTTAAAAACAATAAAACACCATTAAAATTGAATAAACCACTAGAAAATCTATATTGCCTTTAAACCCCCAAAAATTTCAAAAAAATCTAAAACCCCTCAAAAAAACTAAAAAACCCCACAAACACAAAAAACCATAACAGCCATAAATATCATTAAAACCCCAAAAAAACTATAAAACCCCACAAAAAACTATAAAACCCCTTAAAAATTCATAAAAATATTATATTGTAAAACACTCTAAAATCCCTAAACAGCCCTAAGAAAACCATAACAACCTAAAAACACATAATACCCTAAAAACCTAAAAACACAAAAAACCCCAAAACCATTAAAAAGAATAAAAAACACCTAAAACCATAAAAACCATAAAAAATATAAAAAATTGAAACACATTAAAATCATTAAAAACCATTAAACCCCAAAAAATGTAAAATAAAACTCTAAAAAACCTTAGAACCCCAAAAAAATAAAATAAAACCTTTAATACCCAAAATACCAAAATCCTAAACCCCATAAAAACAGTTAAAATCGATAAAATACTTAAACAAATTAAAAATACTAAAAATACCAAAAAACTAAGAAATTTTATTAAACCCAAAAAAACCCTAAGGAAACTTTAAAATCTTTAAAACACATAAAAAACACCTAAAATAATGAAAACCTTGAGAACCCTAAAAAAGCATAAAACTATCAAAATCGCTAAAATATTTAAAAATGAAATAAAATCTTAAAAATAACTAAAAGTCAATGAAAACATAAAAACCATTGAAAACCCTAAAAAATCTAAATAAACCAATAAAATAATAAAAATCATTTTAAAAAACTAAAAAAATAAAACCAATGAAAAAAACATAAAAGCCCATAAAAGTCCTTAAAACCCATATACCCCCTAAAAACCATAAATCCCATAAAAACCGTAAATACAGTAAAAAATTAAAAACCCCTAAGAACAAAAAAAAAATAGAAAACCTCAAAACCCTAAAAAAACTAAAAACCCACAAAATTCATAAAAACCAAAAAACACAAAAAATCCAGAAAATCAATACCAATGTAAAAAACAAAAATACCCTAAAAATCCCTAGGAAAACCTTAAAACCTAAAAATACTTAAAACCCCTAAAAACCTAAAAATTATAAAAACCCTAAAAACCCAAAAAACGATAAATATCTTAAAAACATAAAAATCCTAAAAATAATTAATAACACCAAAAACATAAACACCATTAAAAACGATGAAAAAAATTGAAAAAAAACAAAACAAAAAAAACATAAAATCACTAAAAACCTAACAATGATAAAAAACCTAAAATCCCTAAAAGACAAAGAACCCAAAAAATCGTAAAAACTAGTAAAATAATAAAAACCCAATAACCCCATTTAAAACTTTAAAACCAAATAAAAACTATAAAAAGCCCCTACAAACTATAGAAAACACAATAAACCAAAAAAACGTAAAAACAATAAAACCTCTAAAAACATCAAAATCCAAGAAACCTAAAAAACTATAAAAGTCCAAAAAATTAATAAAAATCCCTAAAAATGTAAAAAACTTCTAACAAAACATTAAGAACCTAAAAAACTTAAATCACCTAAAAATCCTAAAAACAACAAAAAAATTGAAAGAACTGTTTAGTCCTTTAAAAATCTAGAAACAATAAAAAACCTTAAAACACTTAAAAAACTAAAAAAATCCTATATCCCACAAAAGGCCATAAAAATCCAAAAACCCCACAAAATTTGTAAAAATCCCTAAAACCATAAAAATCATTTAAAATCCCTAAAAATCAAAAAAAATATATAAACAACCAAAACAAACTGTGATAACCCCAAAGAAAATATTAAAAAAATTAAAATACCTAAATATCTATCGAATATTAAAAACCCTAATAAACCCTAAAACCCAAATAAACCACAAAATCCCTAAAAACCCTGAAAATCGTAAAAATCATTAAAAATCATCAAAAATACAAAAAAACACAAAAACTCCAAAAAATGAAAATCGTAAGAAAATCATAACTAAATTAAAATACTTAATACCCCTAAAAATAAAAAAATGCTTGAAAAAAAATGCTTGAAAAAATAAAAAACCCAAAAGAACCCCCAAAATCCCTAAAAACCCAAAAAAAATAAAAAAATCTATAAAATCTATAAAATCCTTAAAAACGTAAAATCTTGAAAAACCCCTAAGAAAACCATATAAACGTAAAAATTCTAAAAATCTCTAGAAAACCTATGAAATTATAAAAACATGAAAAACCATAAAAGTCGTAAAAACCCCTCCAACCCCTAAAAACCCTAAAACCCTAAAAAACATAAAATTCCTAAAAAATTACTAAAATTCCGTAAACATGTAAAAACACTAAAAACATGGAAAAGCCAAATAAAACCATAAGAACCTAAAACAAGTAAGAAAATCTAAAAATTTCTAAATACCCAAAGAACCCTAAAAATACCCAAAAAAGCTAAAACCACTAAAAACATTAAAAAATTCTAAAACCCTTAAGACAAAAAATAACCCTAAAACATAGAAAATCATACAAATCCAGAAAAACCAAAACACCCTAAAAACCCTTAAAATCCCTAAAACCGTAAAAATAATTAAAATAATAAAAAATCCATGAAAATCCCTAAATGAAAAAAAACCTTAAAACAAATGAAAACCTAAAAAGCCTAAAAACCAAAAAACACTTAATACCCAAAAAAACCCTAAAAGGCTAAAAATTATGAAATCTCTAAAAACCCTCAATATCCATAAAAAACTTTAGAAATTACCAAAATATTAAAAAATCTTTAAAACATAAAAAAACCCCAAAAACCCGGAACACCCCTAAGAAATCTGTAAAATCATAAAAACTCCTAAAACGCATAACAAACATAAACACTGTTAAAACCCTAAAACCGAAGAAGACCTAAAAAATAAAAAACATGTAAAGACATAAAAAACCCTAAAACCCCTAAAAACCCTAAAACCACTAAAAATGTTAAAAACTCTAAAAACCATAACAAACCTAAAAAAACTAAAAAAACCCCAAAAATCCATAGAAACCCTAAGAACTCTAAAACCCTAAACACCCCAAAAACTCGTAAAACCGAAAAAATTCTTGAAATATTCCTCATAATCCAAAGATACATAAAAAAAATAAAACCCAGAATAAATATATGAAAACATTAAAAACCTAAAATCACTTAAAACCTCTAAAAAACAAAAAAAAAATTAAAAACCCAAAAAAAATCATAAACACACTAAAAACCTCAAAATCCATAAAAACCATTAAAATCCAAAAAAAATCTTAAAATCGCTAAAAAAATAAGAAAACACTAATTAAACATTAATAACTTTAAAACACTTAAAACCCCTAAAAGAAAAAAAAAATCCTAAAATCCCTAAAACCCATAGAACTCTAAAAAATACCGAAAACTCTAAAAATCATTTAAAACCAATTTTTTTAAAAAACATTAATATAACCTTAAACCCCAAAAAAGTAAAATAAACACCAAAACCCCCCAAAAAAACATAAAAACCCAAAAAATCCAAAAAAAATCAAATAAAAATATTATAAAAAACCCAAAAAATCCCATAAAACATAAAAACACATAAAACCCCTAAAAACACCTTTAAAAATCTTAAAAACCAAAAACCCCTTAAAACCTCTATTGAACAGAAAATATATTGAAAACCCAAAAACCACTAAAAACCTAAAAACCCTGAAATCCATAAAACCTTAAAAGACCCAAAAAACCCATAAAATCCCTAAAAACACTAAAAATATAAAAACCCTTTAAACACATAAAAAGGTTAAAAAACTCAGAAAACTGTAAAAGCCCTAGAAATCCAAAAAATATATAAAAACCCCAAGATCCCCCAAAATCCATAAAAATCCTAAAAAAATAAAGAATCCTAAAAAATATATAAAATCCCAAAAAATGTAAAAATCTTGAAAACCCTAAAAACCACTAATAAAACCATATAAACCTAAAAATATTAAAAACCCCTAAAAAGTAACAAATTATAAAAAACGAAAAACCCTAAAAGTTATAAAAACCCCTCAAACCCTAAAAAACATAAAAATACTAAAAATTCATAAAATTCCCTAAACATGTAAAAAAATTTAAAACATGAAAAAGCTAATGAAAACCTTAAAAACCGAAAAACATGTAAAACAAAAAAAGATAAAAAAGTTAAATACCCAAAGAACCCTAAAAGTGCCCCAAAAAACTAAAACCATTAAAACTGAAAGAATAATTTAAACACATAAAAATGATAAAAAAAATATTACCAAATAAAAAAACGAATTACTCAAAAAAATGAAACACCACAAAAAAGCCAAAACCCCAAAACCCTAAAAACCCTAAACACCTCAAAATCCCTAAAAACCCTTTAAACCACAAAATGAGAGATAAAATCCCTAAAAATCCCTAAATTATTAAAAACCAATAAAAACCATAAGAAAACAATAAAAAACCTAAAAACACTTAAAATCTCGAAAAAACCCTAGAAATGCTAAAAATGCTAAAAAGAAGGAAAACACATAAAACCCTCAAAATACCTAAAAACCCTAAACCCCATAAAATAATAAAAAATCCATAAAAATATGTAAAATTTTATATACCCTTTAAACCCATAAAAATAATAAGAAAACCTTAAAATCCTTTAAACCCATAAAACAATTAAAACCCTAAAAATGAAAAAATGCTAAAAACCTAAAAAAGACACTAAATCCATGAAAATCCATAATACCCCCAAAATAGATTAAAACCCCTAAAAACCCTAAAAACCCAAGAAACTCCTAAAAACACTAAAATCCCATTAAAACCCAGAAAATATTAAAAAAAATATAAAAAACCTCAAAATCCATAAAAAAATTATAAATCCTAGAAACCTAAAAAACCAAAAAACCCTAAAACCCAAAAAAATATTGAAATCCCTGAAAATATCTAAAAAACATTAAGAACCATAAACTTCTTTAAAACCCTAAAAATCCCAAAAAATCATAAAAAACCCTAACAAACCTAATAACCCTATGAAAACCTTAAAACCCTGAAAATAATTAAAACCCCTAAAAACATAAAAGATGCTACAAAACCTAGATAACCCTAAAAATATCCTAACAACCCAAAAACCACTTAAAAATAAAATAATTAAATAACATAAAATCCCTAAAACCCCAAAAAAACCTAAAACCCCAGTAAAAACTCAAAAAATTCCTTTAAATCCATAAAGAAGTCTAAAAACTATACAAAAATAAATACCCTACAAAGCTAAAAAAATCCCAAAATAACAAAAAAACCCATAAAAACACTAAAAACTCTAGAAAACCCTAAAACCCCACAAAATCCACATAACCCTAAATTTATTAAAATCCTAAAAAGTATCTAAAATCCTTAAAAATGTAAAAAAACCATGAAAATTATTAAGAATATCTAAAAACCTAAATATTCTTTAAACTCTTAAAAACATAAAAATGCTAAAACTATGAATACCCTAATAACTGTAAAATCCCAGAAAATCCATGGAAACCTAAAAACCATAAAAATCGTTAAAAAATCCCTAAAAACCCTAAAAAGTTAAAAACAATAAAAACCACAAGAACCCATAAAAAACATTATAAAAATAAAACCCTTAAAACAACTATAAAATAAAAAATACTATAACATTTAAAAAATCTAAAATGGAATGAATAACTGTATAACCACTAAAAACATTAAAAACCCCCAAAACCATAAAATTCATTAAACCCCATAAAACCCCCAAAAACCACTAAAAACTCTAAAAATATTTTAATCCCCAAAATATTTTAAATACTCTAATAACCCTAAATACACTAAAAACACAAAAAACCTAGAAACCCCAAAAACCATAAATACTCTTAAACCCTCAAAATCCCCAAAAAAACCAACATCCATAAAAATCCTTAAAACCCCTAAAATTTACTAAAAATGAAAAAACCCATAATAACATTGGGAACCCCAAAAAAAAACTAAAAAACCTAAAAAACCTAAAAATAATCAAAACCCCTAAAAACCTAAAAAAACTCTAAAAAACCTAAAATCCCCTAAAGACCATATGATTTTGAAAAATCCTAAAAATATAAAAATACTAAAAAATACTTAAATATCAAACAAAAACATAAAAACCCTAAAAAACTTGAAACCCATGATAAAACATTATAAATTTTAAAACACCTAAACTCCTAAAATCCTATAAATCTCCAAAAAAACATAGAATCCCATAGAAACCCTAAAAACACAAAAAACATAAAACAACCTAAAAACCATAAACACCCTAAAAATTCATAAAAACCCTAAAACACTAAAATATGTAATATAATTTTAAACCCCTAAAAACATTAAAAAAACTCTAAAAATATTAAAAACCCTAAAAAATTGGAAAAATCCAAAAAGACCCCAAAAAATGAAACCATAAAAAACCTTAAAACCCTTCAAAATCCCTAAAACCATAAAAACCATAAAAATCCCAACAATTCAATAAAAACATAAAAACCCTTTAATCCTTAATAATACCTAAGAAAATATTAAAAAACTAAAAACAATAAAAATTTTACAAATCCAAAAAAAAAAACAATAAACCCACCTAAATACCTCAAAATCAATAAAAATCCTAAAATACAATAAAAATCCTTAAAATACCAAAAATTCCATATATAATTAAAAGCCTTAAAATAATAGAAACCCCTAGGAAACCCAAAAAAACATAAAAACACCTGAAACCCCTAAAAATATAAAAAATACTAAAACATCGAAAAACCATAAAACCGTGAAAATACTTAAATCCATAAAATCCCTAAAAACATAAAACCCCCAAAAAACACCGTAAAAACCATAAAAAACAACAATAAACTATAAAAATCCATTAAAACTCTAAAAATTTTAAAAATATCAAAAAAACCATAAAACCCACAAAAAAACTCAAAAACCTCAAAACCCCATAAAACACCAAAAACACCCTAAAACCCCTAAAAACATAAAACCCCTAAAAATACTAAAAATCCTAAAAATCATTGAAAACAATGAAAATACCTAAAATTTTAAATACATTAAAATCCCTAAAATCCCTAAAAACTCCTAAGAAAACTATAAAACCCAGAAAAAAACCTAAAAACCTAAGAACAAAAAAATACGAAAAACAAAAAAAAACCCTAAAAACCCTCAAAATCCCTAGAAATCCATAAAACCCATAAAACCCCTAAAAAATCCCTAAAAAATCAAAAAAACATTAAATACCATAAAATATATGAAAATACATAAGAAATCCTTATCAAAATAAAACAGTTAAAACCCATAATTATCCTAAAAAATCGACAAAACTATGAGAAACACTATAAATAGCCTAAAAACACTAAAAAGCACTAAATAATAGAATCTCCAAAAAAACATTAAAACCCTAACAACCCATAATAACCCTAAAAACAAACTAAAAACTCTAAAAAAACTTTAAACCCATAAAAACATTAAATACCACTAAAACACCTTAATACCCCTAAAAACTCAAAAAAACAATAGAAATCCTATAAAGCTCAAAAATCCATAAAAACATAAAAAACCCTAAAGAAATATCAAAATCATAAAAAACTAAAAACACATAAACCCATAAAAATTATAGAACCATAAAACCCATAGAAAACCACTAAAAACCCTAGAATCCCCAAAAAACACAGAAACCCAAAAACCCAAAAAACATCGAAACCCTCTAAAACCCAAGAAAAACCACAAAACCCACTTAAAAACAACTAAAACCCTTTAAACCAATAAAAATGTTAAGAAAACTATAAAAAACATTCAAGACCCTATAAAACTAAAAAACACAGAAATCCCATAAAATAATAAAAATCCTCAAAATCTATAAAAACTCTAAATACCATAAAACCCATAAAAATATATAAAATCCCATAATATAATATAAAAACATAAAAAACCTAAATACCCATCATAAAATCTTAAAAACCTGAAAACAAGTAAAACCCCTCAACACATAAGAAAATGCTAAAATCCCAAAAACACGAAAAACCCAAAAAACATAAAACCCCCTAAAAATCATATAAAAACCTAAAACCCTATAAAACCCCTAAAAACAATAAATATCAAGAAACTAATTAATCCCCTAAAAATATAATTAAACTATAAAAACATTATAAATAGTTAAAAACTCAAGAAACTCCTAAAACCCGAAAAAACATAAAACCTGGAAAACACAAAAAACCAACAAAATCCATAAGAACCCTAAAAACCTAAATTACAAAAATATTCCCAAAAATAACTAAAAATTATAAAACCCTAAAACAAACTAAAAAATTAAAAACCTAAAAACACTAAAATCCCCTAAAACCCTAAAAATGATAAAAACCCCTAAAATCCTTAATACCCCTAAAACCCCTCAAAACCCCTTCAAAATCTAAAAACCCATAATAATAGTAAAAATTTTCAAAAAATAAATTAAAACATAAATGACCTTAAAAAACATGAAATACCATAAGAAAACATTAAAACCTTACAACCCAAAAAACCCATATAAACCCCAAAACCGAAAAAAATATAAAACCCCATAAAAACCCTAAAAAATAACTAAAAACTCTTAAAACCCATTAAACCCCTAAAAATGTTAAAAAATTTAAACAAAATATTAAAACACTGAAAAAATAAAAAAATACCCCATAACCCAAAAAGAACAATAAAACCATAAAAACCTGAAAAAATATATAAATCCCTCAAAATTCATAAAAAACCTAAAAACCACATATTTCAAAAAATCATTAAAAAAATAAAAAACCTTAATACCCTAAATATTCCTAAAAAATCTTTAAAAATCTACAAATAATTAAACCGATAAAGTAATTAATAAATTCTAAAACCACTAAACCACTAAATAACCCTAAAACCCCCAAAAATTACAAAAAGCCCAAAAAACCCTAAAATCATTTATTTTTTTTAAATCCATAAAAAAATAACAACTACAAAATCTAAAAACCATTTAAACACCTAAAAGTTTAAAAATACATAAAATTCCTAAATACCCTAAATCCCTAAAATCCCTCAAAATACCTATAAATCCTAAAAGACCATAAAAATCCTAAAAAATCATTTAAACCCTTAAAAATGAAAAAACCTAAAAACCCTAAAACCCCCTAATAAAACCATAAAAAAATAAAAACATATAAAATCATAAAACCATAAAAATGCTAGAAACCCTAAAACCCTATAAAACTCTAAAACACTCAAAATCTTTTAAAACCAAAAAAACAACATAGAAATTATAAAAATACCCTAAAATCATTAAAATTATAAAAATCCTAAAATCTCTAAAAACACTAATAAAAACTCAAATAAATAAAAATACTTGAAACCCCTAAGAAACCTAAATGGAAGGTAAATTCTATGTCTCAAGCAGGTAGAGTTTTCCTTATCAATTCCGTTATCACATCAAAGTTTGTTCAGGCCTTCTCTTTATATAGATGGCCGGTAAGTCTGATCAAATCCCTTCAAGCCAAGATTCGAAACATTGCATGGACATGATGCATTAGTGAAAAGAAACTGGTAAATGTTGCATGGAAAGACTGTATCAAACCCATTAACATGGGTGGTCTTGGAATTAAAGATCTCAGGGCTTTCAAAGAGGCCTTTTTGGATAAATTCACTTGGAATCTCTTCGTGCACAAGGAAGGTGAGCTGGATTTTCTTAAAGAACGATTCACTGCCCACTTGTGTAATGGCTACACTGGGTATATGCTCGCCTCGATATGGACCACAATTAAATCCTCATTTCAGAATATTATCTCTCAATCTATCTGGAATATTTCAAGACAATCCAATCTGAACTGCTGACTCACCCCTTGGCTCGATTGTCCTCGGCATGTACTTATGCAAGTTCCACAAGGTCTGCAAAACATGACTATCAGTGAGCTCAATGCCAGGCTGATGGAGCTGGATGGAATTCTGCCATCACACATCATCTCCCAGATCCGTTGTTACAACTATGTTGATTCGGACACTCTCCTATGGAAGCCGGATCTGATTGGCCAGCTCACTACAAGGGGTTTCTACGAGCATGGATGCCGAAAAGGTCCTGACCCCCCCTCATGGCTTCTGAAATATAAGTGTCAATTCATTCCCCCTAGACACTTTCTTCTTCTTTGTAAAATTTGGAGGTGTAGGTTGCCTATGCATGGTCATCTTCAAAAAACTGGGTTGTAGATTGCCTCGGTCTGCAGCATCTGTTTGCGTGGTGCTGAAAGCATACATCACCTCTTTATTGATTGCAATCTTGCACACAGATTATGGATCTACATGTAGGATGTTTTTGGTATCTTCTTACCTCCTGGAACCTTTTCTCAACGGATGCTTTTTATCAATGATTTTAGCTGCAGTGAGCAGCTTCATAACCTCCTTCTTGCTGCATCGGCATCCACAGTCTCTTTCCTATGGGCTGCAAGAAATTCTTCTATGTTTCAAGACAAATCATGCTCCACGCATGGGGGTATTATTTCCATGCATAGTGCTGTTCGGTTGGCTGGGAGTCTCCAATCGGGTACGATGAACAACTGCTTCAATGATCTTGTTACACTCCGCACCCTTGGTGTCCGTGGCAGGTGCAAAAAACCAATGTTGATGAAGTACATTAGATGGATTCCACCAATCCCATCATGGATCAAAGTTAATGTTAATGGTGCGGCGGCAGGCTCACCAGGCCCTTCAGGTTGTGGTGGGGTCTTCCGTACTTGTCGAGGATTTTTCAAGGGTATTTTCTATCACTACATTGGGAATGGATGTGCTTATGAGGCAGAGCTTTGGGCTATTATCAAGGCTGTTCGTTTTTCAATTCAATTTGGGTGGTTACATCTATGGATCGAATCGGACTCAATGCTTGCAGTGGAGGCGCTTCACCAAAACTCAAGGAAGGTTCCATGGAAGCTTCTTCCTCAGTGGATTGAATGCCTTAGCCTATCCAAGAACCTGACTCTCAGGATCTCTCATGCATATAGGGAAGTCAATATGGTGGTCGATGCTCTCTCCAAGATGGCTATTGAAGAATGCTGCTCACAGTGGTCATTCATTGCCCCTTCCTTTTGCACGTCTCATGTAGCCTCTGACATGATGGGTGATACCCGCACACGAATGTACAAGTCCCCCCAATAATGTTTTGTACCTTTTCTTTTTATTAATTGAGGCTCCAAGATTTCTGCACGGCACGCGCCTTCTTTTCCCTAAGAAACCTAAATTATATAAAAACCTTAAAACCCATAAAACCCTAAAACCCCCTAAAAACAATTAATTTCCCTATAAACCCATAATAACACTAAGAAAAAATAAATACTCTAAAACCCATTTAAACCCCTAAAAAGGATAAAAAACTATATAAACTGTTAAATAATATAAAAAACTTTAAAATCCCTCTAAAAAACTGAAAAACCCTCAAATCCCAAAAAACCCTAAAAAACCTAAAAAATTAAAAAATCCATAAAAACACTAAAAAATAATAAAAACCATTAAAACCTTAAGAAAACATTAAAAACCTAAAAATAAAAAAACCCCAAAAACATAAAAAATGAAAAACCCCTAAAAACCTAAAATCTATAAAAACCCTCAAAATCCCTACAAACAGTAAAAACCCATAAAAACCTATAAAATTTCTATGGATTCATAAAAATGTTAAAAACCCAAAAAAAATACTAATAAACCATAAAAATATAAAAAAACATAAAATCCCTAAAAAACTAAAAACTATAAAAATCCTAAAAGGCCCAAAAAACAATAAATACCTTAAAACCCTAAAAAACCCTAAACCCCTAAAAACCCACTAAAAATCAAAATATTATAAAAACACTTTAAACCTATGAAAACATTATAAAAATCTAAAAGACGTTAAATCCCAATAAAAAATCCAAAAACTCTACCAACTCAAAAAAAACCATAAAGCACTAAAACCCTAAAAAACCCTGAAACCGTAAAAATCTCTAAAAAAACAAAAATCGTAAATTTCAAAGAAACCCTAAAAATTCCTATAAACATAAAAAAACATAAAACCCCTAAGAAACCATAAGAAAACCTTAAAAATAGAAAAACAATTAAAAACCTATAAACCTATGAAACATTTAAAACCAGAAAACACCTAATCCCATTAAATTCTCTAAAACCCTTATGATTACTTAAATACATAAAAAATCATAAAAATCCTTAAAAATCCTATAGAATCCTTATAAAATTTAAAACCATTAAAACCATTAGAAAAACATAAAATCCTAAAAACACTTCAAACCTCTAAAAATTAAAATATTCTAAAATACCGAGAAAACCCTAAGGAGACCCTAAAACCCTAAAACCCCTAAACAACATAAAAACCCTAAGAAACATAAAAACTATAAAACCCTTAAAAACCCTAAAAATCACTATAAACTCTAAACCCCCCAAAATTCCCTAAAACCCAATAAAACACATAAAACCCTAAAAACCAAATCCCCACAAAATCCCTAAAAAACCAGAAAACCCATAAAAACTCTAAAAAATCCCCAAAAATAACTAAAAAAGTAAAGACCATAAAAACCCATAAAACCCCCCAAAAAGCAATAAAACCCAAATAACACATAAAATTACTAAAAAAATAAAAAATGATAACACCCTAAACACCCTAAAAATACCTAAAAACCCCAAACACACATAAGTAATACATGAAAACCAAAAAAACATCAAACCCATAAAAACCAAAAAACTCTTAAACCCTAAAAGAATCCTAAAATGACCATAAAACCCCTAAACCCCTACAACCCCACAAAAACAAAAAAACCCAAAAAATATAAAAACCCATAAAAACATAAAAACCCTAAATAACCACTAAAAACTATATAAATCATATAAATTTAGAAAAATTTTAGAAAACCCTAAAAACCATTAAAAACCCCCAAAATTAAAAACACGTTAAAAACCCAAAAACACATCAAAATATCAAAAACCTAAAATTCCTTAAATATTAAAAAACCGTAAAAACCCTAAAAACCATATGAAAATATTAAATACCAAAAAAACATAAAACCCCTATAAAACCTAAAAATTGATAAAAAAATAAATGTATGTAGAAATATTAAAAACCCTAAAACCCCAAAAAAAATTACAAAATCCTAAAAACACATAAAAACCCTAAAACCCACTAAAAACACTTTAATACCCCAAAAACATTAAAAAACCCTAAAACCCCTTAAATACAATAAAAATTTTAAAACCCATAAGAACAAACAAAAAAACCATAAAACCTATTAAAATACGGAAAAACCATAAAACCCTCAAAATCCCAAAAATCCATGAAAACCCTATAAAACCCTAAAAAAGAATTAAAAATCCCTAAAATTGTAAAAAAAACCTAAAAACCATGAAACTCACCCCCTAAGAAACCCTAAAAACCTAAAAACACTTAAACCCATAGAAAACCTAAAAATGCTAATACCCCTAAAAATCAAAATATCTAAAAACACTAAAACCCATACAAATCCAAAAAGCCCTCAAAATACCTAAACATGTAAAAAAAACCTTAGAAACGCAGAAAAACTTTCAGAATAACGAAAAAATATAAAAAAAATTAAGTCCCATAAAAAACTAAAAATCCATAAACCCCTAAAAACACTAAAAACCCTAAAAATCATAAAACCCCTAGAATCCATAAAACCCCTAAAACCTTAAAAACCCTAAAAATGAATAAAAATACTAAACACCCACTAAAAAATCTAAAAACCCTTAAATCCCCTAAAAACGATAAAAACTATTAAAATATTAAGAACCCTAAAAACTCAAAAAAACCTTAAAATCCTTACAAACCCATGAAAACCTTAAAACCCTAAAAACCATAAAAATCAATAAAAACACTAAAAATTAATAAAAATAAACAAACAAAAATAAAAAACCTTAAAAATACTAAAAACCCAACGAAAACCTTAAAACCCTAAAAAACATAAAACCTCTAAAAAACCTAAAAATGCTATCAACCCTAGAAAACCCTAAAAAGACACTAAAACCCATAAAATAGCAAAAAGACTTAAAAACAATAAAACCCCATTAAAATAAAATAAACCACTAGAAACAAAATATTCCCTTTAAATCCCTAAAAATGTAAAAAAAACCTAATACCCCAAAAAAAACTAAAAAAACCCCTAAATCCCCAAAAACAATAAAAACCGTTAAAACCCCAAAAAACCTATAAAACACCCCCAAAAACTATAAAACCCCTTAAAAAGTTGTAAAAAATATTATAATGTAAAACACACTTAAATCCCTAGACAACCCTAAGAAAACCATAACAACCTAAAAACATGTAATACCATAAAAACTAAAAACACAAAAAACCCCATAACCATTAAAAACCATAAAAAAACATAAAACCCTAAAAACCCATAAAAACATCAAAAACCATTGAAACACATTAAAAACATTAAAAACCATTAAACCCCAAAAATGTAAAAGAAACACTAAAAGACCATAGAACCCCAAAAAACTAAAACAAAATCTTTAAAACCCAAAATCCAAAAAAAACCAAAACCCCCTAAAAACGTTTAGATCAATAAAATACATAAACTTCATAAAAAAAGTTAAAAACCCTAAAAATTAATAAATTTTATTAAACTCAAAAAACCCCTAAGGAAACTTTAAAATCATAAAAACACTTAAAACCCCTGAAAAGTACTAAAAATAATGAAAACCCTAAAAACCCTAAAAAACCATAAAACCCTCAAAATCGCTAAAAATTTAAAAATCAAATAAAATACTTAAAAATAAATAAAATACAATGAAAAAATAAAAAACACTGAAAACCATAAAAACCCAAAAGAAACAAATAAAATTAAAAAAACACCTTTAAAAAACTAAAAAAACATAACAAATGAAAAAAACATAAAAACCCATAAAGACCCTAAAACCCTAAAACCCCCTAAAAACCATAAATCTTATAAAACCCTAAAAATAGTAAAAAATAATATAACCCTAAGAACCAAAAATATAGAAATCCTTAAAACCCTAAAAAACCCTAAAAACCCACAAATTCCATAATAAACCGAAAAAACCAAAAAAACAATACAAACGTAAAAAAATGAAAAAACCTTTAAAATCCTTAAGAAAACCTTAAAACCTATAAATAATTAAAACCCCCAAAAACCTAAAATGATAAAAACCCTAAAACCCAAAAAACCATAAAAATCCTAAAAACGTAAAAATCCTAAAAATAATTAAAAATCAACAAAAACATAAAAACCTTAAAAACCATGAAAAAATAGGAAATCATAAAAACTAAAAAATCATAAAAACAACAAAAACCTAACAATGATAAAAACCCTAAAAAACCTAAAAGAACCAAAAACCCAAAAAAATCATAAATACCACTAACATAATAAAAACCCAAAAACCACAGTTAAAACTCTAGAACCAAATAAAAACTAAAAAAAACTTAAAAACTATTAAAAACACTATAAACACAAATACAATAAAAATAATAAAACCTCTAAAAACATCAAAATCCAAAAAACCATAAAAACCTTAAAAGTCCAAGAAATCAATAAAAACCCCTAAAAACGTAAAAACATCTAACCAAACATTAAAAACCAAAAAACACATAAAACCCCTAAAAATCCTAAAAAAATAAAATTCTAAGAACTATTTAGTCCCCTAAAAATCTAGAAACAATAAAAAACAATAAAACACTAAAAACACTAAAAAAACTAAAAAAAACCTTATATCCCTCAAAAGGCCATAAAAATCCCAAAACCCCATAAAATCTGTAAAAAACCCTAAAACCATAAAAATCATTTAAAATCCCTAAAAAATCCCAAAAATGTAAAAAACCAAAAAAAAACTGTGAAATCCCCAAAGAAAATATTTAAAAACAAAAAATAAAATAAAATACCTAAAAACTAATGAAATATTAAAAACCCTAAGAAACCATAAAACCCAAATAATCCACAAAATCCCAAAAAACCCTAAAAACCATAAAAATCATAAAAATCATCAAAAATCCCTAAAAACATAAAAACTCCAAAAAAATGAAAATTGTAAGAAAATCATAAAAAAAATTAAAATACTTAAATCCCCTAAAAAATAAAAATATGCTTGAAAAAATAAAAAAAAAACTTGAAAAAATAAAAAACCCTAAAGAACCCCCAAAATCCATAAAAACCCTAAAAAAATAAAAAATCTTAAAAAATAAGAATCCTTAAAAGCGTAAAAACCCTAAAAACCCCTAAGAAAACCATATAAACCTAAAAATCTTAAAAATCCGTAAAAACCTATGAAATTCTAAAAACATGGAAAACCCTAAAAGTCGTAAAAACCCCTTAAAACCTTAAAAACCATAATACCCTAAAAAACAAAAAAATCTTAAAAATTCATAAAATTCCCTAAACATGTAAAAAACTCTAAACACATGAAAAATCCCAAGAAAACCTTAAAAACCTAAAAACACGTAAAAAATCTAAAAAATGATAAATACCCAAAGAACCCGAAAAATACCCAAAAACCTAAAACCACTAAAAACTATAAAAAATAGAAAACCATTAAAAAAATAATATAACCCTAAAACCTTAAAAAATCATAAAAATCCAAAAACCCCTAAACACCATAAAACCCTCAAAATCCCTAAAACTGTAAAAATAATTAAAATCATAACAAATCCTTGAAAATCCTTAAAAGCACAAAAAACCTAAAAACCAAAAAACCTAAAAAACACAAAAAACCTAATAACACTTAATACTCAAAAAAACCCTAAACACACTTAAAATTACGAAAACCCTAAAAACCATCAATATCCATAAAAACCTTAAGAAACTACCAAAATCTTAAAAATTCCTTAAAATGTGAAAAAACCCCAAAAACCCGTAACACCCCTAAGAAATTTGTAAAATCATAAAAACTCCTAAAAATCATAAAAAAAATAAAAACTACTAAAACCCTAAAACCGAGTAAGGCCAAAAAACCAATAACCTTTAAAAACATAAAAAACCCTAATACCCCTAAAAACCCTAAAACCACTAAAAATGTTAAAAACTCTAAAAACCATAAAAAACCTAAACAACTAAAAAACCCAAAAAATTCATATAAACCCTATGAACTCTAAAACCCTAAATATCCCTAAAACTCGTAAAAACCAAAAAATTCTTGAAAATTCCCTCATAATCCCTAGATAAATAAAATACAATAAAACCCATAAAAAATATATGAAAACCTTAAAAACCTAAAAAAACATAAAACCCCTAAAAAAGAAAAATGCTAAATACCCTAAAAAATCATAAACACACAAAAAACCTCAAAATCCATAAAAACCCCTAAAATCCAAAAAAAATCATAAAAATCCATGAAAAATAAACAAAAACCATAAGAAAACCTTAAAAACATTAAAACACTTAAAACCCCTAAAAACCAAAAAAATCCTAAAAAGCCTAAAACCCAAAAAAATCTAAAAAATACTAAAAACTATGAAAATCCATTAAAACCATAAATTTTTTAAAAATTTTAAAATAACCTTAAACCACAAAAAAGTCAAAAAAATTAAAACCCCCCAAAAAACATAAAAAACCAAAAAAATCACAAAAAACCTTAAAATAAAAAAATTATAAAAATCCCAAAAAATCCATTAAAACATAAAAACACATAAAACCCCTAAAAACACCTTTGAAAAATCTTCGAAACCAAAAACCCCTTAAAACCTCAACTAAACATAAAATATATTGAAAACCCTTAAACCCCTAAATCCCTAAAAACCCTAAAATCCATAAAACCTTAAAAGACCCAAAAAACCCATAAAAACCCTTGAAACACTAAAAATATAAAAACACTTTAAACACCTGGAAAGGTTAAAAAACACTATAAACTGTAAAAACCCTTGAAATCCAAAAAATATAAAAACCCTAAGAGCCCCCAAAATCCATAAAAATCCTAAAAAAATAAAATATCATAAAAAATATATAAAATCCCTAAAAAATTAAAAACCTTAACAACCCTAAAAACCACTAAGAAAACCATAAAATCCTAAAAATCCTAAAAATCCATAAAAAACCTAACAAATTATAAAAACATGAAAATCCCTATAATTCATAAAAACCCCCCAAAACCCTAAAAAACATAAAAATCATAAAAATTCCTCAAATTCCCGAAACATGTAAAAAACTCTAAAAACCTGAAAAATCCAAATAAAACTTTAAAAAACTAAAAAAATGTAAAACAAAAATAATCTACAAAAATTTAAATACCCAAAGAACCTTAAAAATAACCAAAAAACATAAAACCTATAAACTCTAAGAAAACTTTAAACCCATAAAACTGTTTCAAAAATGTGAAAAAATTTAAAAAACCAAATTACTCAAAAAACATAAACACCACAAACACACAAAAACCCTAAAACCTGAAAATCCCTAAACACCTCCAAATCCCTAAAAACCCTATAAACCACAAAAATGAGAAAAAAATCCCTAAAAATCCCTAAAATCATAAAAACCCACAAAAACAATATGAAACCATTAAAAACCTAAAAACACTTAGAATCCTAAAAACACCCTAGAAATGTTAGAAATGATAAAAACTAGAAAAAGACATAAAACCCTGAAAAAACCAAAAAACCCAAAACCCCATAAAAATACTGAAAAACCATAAAAATTCGTAAAATGTAAAAATCCCTTTAAACATATAAAACCACTAAGAAAACCGTCAAATCCTTTAAACACATAAAACCCTCAAAACCTAAAAATGTAAAAAATGCTTAAAACCAAAAAAGAAACTAAAACCTTGAAAATCCATAAAACCCCCAAAATACATTAAAAACCCTAAAAACCCATGAAACCCCTAAAAACCTCTAAAACACTAGAATCCATTTGAAACCCAGAAAATATTAAAAAAATATAAGAAACCTCAAACTCCATAAAAAAATTTAAAAAACCTAAAAACCCACAAAACCATAAATCCCTTAAACCCAAAAAACCCTAAAACCCCTCAAATTTTCTAAAAAAATTAAGAACCATAAACTTCTTAAAAACCATAAAAATCCCAAAAAAACAAAAAAAACCCTTAAAACATAATAACCTAATAAAAACCTTGAAAATCTGAAAAGACTTAAAACCCCTAAAAACATAAAAGATGCTACAAACCCTAGAAAACCCTAAAAATATCCTAAAAACCCAAAAAACACTTAAAAAATAAAATAATTATATAACTTATAATCCCTAAAACACCAAAAGTACATAAAAATCCACTAAAAACTCCAAAAACCCTTTAAACCAATTTTTTTTTAAAACAATAAAAAACATTAATACCCTAAAAAACTAAAAAACCCCCCAAAACACAAAAAACCATAAAAACTCTAAAAACTATAGAAAACCCTGAAACCCCCCAAAATCCACAAAACCCTAAATGTAATAAAATCCTAAAAACTATCTAAAAATGCTAAAACTATGAAAATGATTAAGCACACCTAAAAAACCTAAAAACACATCAAACTCTTGAAAACATAAAAATTCTAAAAATATGAATACCATAATAACCCTAAAATCCCTCAAAATCCATAGAAACCTAAAAACCATAAAAATCCTTAAAAAATTTCTAAAAACCAGAAAAAAGTAAAAAACCATAAAAACCATGATAACTCATAAGAAAACATTAAATACCTAAAATAATTAAACCCCATAAAAAATAATAAATACTAAAACATTTTAAAAACCTAAAATGGATTGAAAAAAACTTAAACCCACTACAAACCTTAATAACCCACAAAACCATAAAAATCATTAAACCCTATAAAACCCCTAAAACCCACTAAAATTCTAAAAGTATTTTAAACCCCTAAAGATTTTAAAAACAATAAAAACAAAAAAACCCAAAAAACACAAAACCCTAAATACCCAAAACCCATAAATACACTAAAACCCTCAAAATCCCTAAAAAGCCAAAATCCGTAAAAATCCTTAAAACCCCAAAAAATTACTAAAAATGGAAAAACCCATAAAAACCTTGAGAACCCCTAACAAAACCAAAATAACATAAAAACAATTAACACCCCTTAAAACCTAAAAAACAATAAAAACACTAAAACCCCCTAAAGACCATATGATTTTGAAAAAGCCTAAAAACATAAAAAAAATAAAAAATCATTAAAACTCAAACAAAAACATAAAAACCCTAAAAACATGAAACCCATAATAAAACCTTATAAATCTAAAAACACCTAAACCCCTAAAAACCTAGAAAACTCTATAAAACCTAAAAACCCATAAAAAACCGAAAAATATAAAACCACCTAAAAACCATAAACACCTTAAAAATACATAAAAAACCCTAAAACACTAAAATATGTAATATAACCTTAAACCCCTAAAAACATTAAAAAACTCTAAAAATATTAAAAAACATACAAAATAGGAAAAAAAATCCTAAAAGCCCCCAAAAAAACCATAAGAAACCTTAAAACCCTTCGAAATCCATAAAACCATAAAACCCATAAAAGTCCCTACAATTCAATAAAAACTTAAAAACCCTTTAAACCTTGAGAATACCTAAGAAAATATTAAAAAAGTTAAAACACATAAAAAATTTAAAAAACCTAAAAAAACAATAAACCCACCTAAAAACATCAAAATCTATTAAAATCATAAAAAACAATAAAAATCCATAAAAATCCATAAAAATATATATAGAATTAAATGCCTTAAAACACTGGAAACCCCTAAAAAAACCAAAAAACCAAATAGAACACCTAAAACCCATAAAAATCTAAAAAGTACTAAAAACCCAGAAAACCAGAAAACCCATAAAAACATATATCCATAAAATCCATAAAAACATAAAACCCCAAACAACCCCATAAAAACCATAAAAAACAATAAACTCTAAAAACCCTTTAAAACTATAAAAATGTTAAAAGGATCTAAAAACCCTTAAACCCCACAAAAAAAACTCAAAAACCTCAAAAACACCATAAACACCATAATCACCCTAAAACCCCTAAAAACATAAAACCCCTCAAAATCCATAAAAATCCTAAAATCCAAAAAATCATAGATAAAAATAAAAATACCTAAAATTTAAAAACCCTAAATCCCTAAAAACTCGTAAGAAAACCATAAAACCAGAAAAAAATGTAAACACCTATAAACAAAAAAAACACGAAAAACAAAAAAAATACCTAAAACACCTCAAAATTTATAGCAATCCTTAAAACCCATAAAAACACTAAATATCCCTAAAAAATCCAAAAATCATTAAAACCAAATAATATATGAAAACCCCTAATAAATCCTTATAAACATAAAACACTTAAAACCCACAATAATCCTAAAAAATAGAAATAACTATAAGCACCCTATAAATAAACTAAAGACCCTAAAAAAAGTACTAAAACATAAAATCTCTAGAAACATCAAATACCCTAAAACCCCATGATAAACCTAAAAACTAACTAAAAACTCTGAGAAAACATTAAACCCATAAAAACATTAAATACCAACAAAACACCTTAATACCCATAAAAACTCAAAACAACCCTAAAAACTCAAAAAACAATATAAATCCTAAAATGCCAAAAAATCCATAAAAACATAAAAACCCAAAAAACATGATCGAAATCATAAAAAACTAAAAACACATAAACCCATAAGAAAGATATAACCATTAAAACCATAGAAAACCGTAAAAACCCTAGAAACCCCAAAAAACATTGACACCCAAAAACCCAAAAAACCTTGAAAACCTCTAAAACCCCAAAAAAATAATAAAACAAACTTAAAAACTATTAAAACCCTTTAAACCCCTAAAATTTTAAGAAAAATCTAAAAACATTCAAGACCCTATAAAACTAAAAAAACAAAAATCCAAAAAAACAATAAAAACCCTCAAAATCTATAAAAACTTTAAAAACCGTAAAAACCCTAAAAATACATAAAATCCACTAAAATCATAGAAAAACATAAATAACATAAATAACCCTCATGAAAACATAAAAATATAAAAACACATAAAACCCCTCAAAACATAAGAAAACACTAAAATTTAAAAAACACAAAACAACCTTAAAAAACATAAAACCCACTAAAAATCATAGAAAAACCAAAAACCCTATAAATCCATTAAAAAAAATAAAGAAGTAAAAACTAATTAAACCCCTAAAAATATATTTAAAAATCAAAAACATTATAATACTTTAAAAACTCAATAAACTCATAAAACCCAAAAAACATAATACCAAAAAAAAACACAAAAAGCCAAAAAAATCCATAAAAACCCTAAAAACCATAAAATCCTAAAATATTCCCAAAAATAACTAAAAATTTAAAAAACCCTAAAAACACTAAAAAATAAAAACTTAAAAATACTTAAATCCCCTAAAAACCCAAAAATTGAAAAAACCCCCCCCCTAAAACCCTTAATACCCCTGAAAACCCTAAATATCCCATCAACATCTAAAAAACCATAATAATCCTAAAAATTTCCAAAAAACCAATCAAAACATAAATGAATTTAAAAACCATGAAATACCATAAGAAAACATTGTTTCGTTGTGGTTTTCGTCCTCGAAACACCCAACGGCTCCGTATCCAATGATTGATGGACCTGCTTTCCAAAGGAAGGTGTTCGCTGGAGGGTTTGACTAGAGACTCTTGAGAACTCACATTGGTCGAGAGGATGGGAAGTTGGGCTCATTACACCCTTTTTAGGGGGAAATTATTGCTGGTTCCAAGACTCTATCATAGATTTAAGACATATTCATATGTTCGTGAATCTTTGGTTTATACCCAAACATAGTATCCACGGATTTAACCTTGGTGGGCAATGGTCAACTGGACGCAGGGGGTCTGAATCATTTATTCCCAAGGTTTACCATCCCTCATTGAATTAATGACCCCGAAGGGTTGGAACTCGCTTGAGGAAGCACTAGGAGTGGTGCGGTGAACCGATGTGGAGAGGATCGGATCGACCGTCTATTAGGCTTGAACCCTAGGGAGGCTTCCTACATACCCTGCTTAGGATGTAGGGATCAAAGTCCACATAGTTTGGATACACAGTTTAACGTCATGTTGGACGAGGGTGGAACTCGACGTGAAGAAACGACCGAGTGGTGGGCTTGAACCTCGTGGAGGCTTCCTACATATCAGGCTTTGGCATGGATCAAAGTCCCCGTAGTTGTCTTTGGCTTAGGGATTACGCTCTGGGGAAGCCTGAAATGATGTATTGGGGCTTACACTCTATGGAGGCCCATGGTGATGGTTTGGGGCTTACACACTGAGGAGGCCCATGGTGATGTATTGGGGCTTACACTCTGAGGAGGCCCATGGTGATGGATTGGGACTTACACTCTGAGGAGGTACATAAGAGGATGTCATAGTCAATGCTTACTCTAAACCCACGTGAATCATTCTTGGTGTGAGAAACAAGAGGCATCAGGGACCAGAGGATCACGTCGTGAAAGGTGCATCCATGAGAAGCAGAGTGGGGCTTATGCATGAGGGCAACCCATAAGGTCGGGGCTTACTCCTGTGTTGATGCCCAGAAGGTCAGGGCTTACTCCGAGATAGACACCCGGAAGGTCGGGTATTACTCCGAGATGGATGCCCATGGAGACAAAGCCTAACGGAAGAGGGAAAGGGGGTGCTCCTGTGCCCATCTCCTCTCTTGCAGTGCATGAGGGCTTCCTTCTGATGGCTATTTTACCATCTCTAAGAAACCATTTACAAGTGGAGGGGCAGAAAAGAGATTCCCGAGCTCAGACTCTACATTACCGTGGGAATGTGAACCTAGTAATGCTTCGGGAATCCACTCAAGTGTCGGGGAAACCCCTTTTCCTCGATTTACTATGGGTATGTGAACTCAAAATGGCGCGCTGATGCGCCTGAAAGTTATACCACGCAGATTTGGTGGCTCTGGTGGAGGCCTCGGCTCGGGGCCGATAAATAGGCCAATGAGGGAGTCGTGGAGGACTTGGCAGGATTAGAAGGATTTTACATGGATCAGAAAATGAGGACACTGAAGTATTTGGCGAGCGACCGAGAGGTATGGGTGGTGGCGCCCTTCGCTTGGGGAAGTGCTACGCGGCTGGAGAAGTTGTCCGTGAACCAGGGTGGTTCGTGACTTCGGGTTCAATCCGAGAACTAGTGTGGTTCGTGGAGGGTTCCAGGAAGGCAGCGGCGGCCAAGGGTGGCACCAGTCGGAGGCACGTCGGCCGGGGCTTCGCCCGCATAGGAGAGTGCTACGTGGTGCGACAGATGGGAAAAGAGGCATAAACTCCCTGGTCCGTGGGGAAGTCATCCACGGAGGGGGTATGGTTTTCGGTTCTCCTTTTTTTTATTTTAGGTTCGTGGTTCACCAAATTATTATGCATTTTCCAACTCCTTGTTAATTCATATACCTAATGTGGTTCACGGATGGGAATTTCACTGTTTGCAAAATCTGAAGCCTTCCTTCAACCGATCTCATTCTGAATCTCCAATCCCTCCAAATCGGATTCCTGTTCTCCAATCCCATTTTCATTCCCCCTTAGTCTACTTTTATAGAGTGGGGAAAGGGATGTATCTATGGCCATGCGGCACCTTTTGCGGAGGACCATTACCAAATACCTGGTTCACAACTGACTTGGTCAATCCATGATTTGCGGTGGGTATTGAACGCTTCCCTCCCCCCCTCGGCGAGGCGAACTCAGAGAGTTCCCCGTAGCTGTGGAGGGTTCCGCCTCTATTCCATGAATGACAGAGGGTCCGGCTTGAACCGGTCGATGCGGTCCGCGGTTGAGGTGGTTCGTGATGGTGAACCATACTGGCACCCATCCTACCTCATGACCTCGGAGGCTCTCCGCCTCCATTTCGCAAATGACAATGGTTCGCAGAGGGGGTGCCTCGCGGGGCCTAGACACATTTCACTTCCATGAGACCAGTTCTTGGACTAGTCCTTTTTGTGTACCTTCTTTGATTACTTGCCCCAATTATTTCGGGTATTTGGGTAAAATTCTCTTTGCATATTTTTCAGGACCCTAAAAATGCCCCCCATTGGAATGGGGTCCGATCGGAATGAAGAGGAGGCCATTCGGATGCAATGTGGTCGTGAAACTGAGATGGTTTGCGGTAGAAAGGTGGACCCGGTAGGGGACCACGCCTATAAATATGGGGATCCCTTCACTTTTCCTTTACCTAATTCTCCATGAAACTAGAGCTCATTTTCCCTCGCATGTTTTCTTCTTCGCAAAGAGACTTGTCCGCGAACCAGCAGCAATCCTCCGCGAACCATTCCTTCTTCGCGGTCGCCTTCACCCGCAAACCAACTTACCAACCGCAAACCAATACTCTTAATTAATTAAAATGTAAGTGATGACGGGTTGTAGAGGAACTTGCTTCGCGGTCTCGATGCTCCGCGGACTAAAAATCTCTTGAACATTAAAAATTAGCTGAGACTTCTGAATAAACTCGGGATTGAAATTTCACAGAGCGACCTGGTTCACAGTTTCATGGCCAATGATCCGCAGGAGAGGGCTTCGCCGACTGATTTCATGAAGGGCTAGTTCGTGGGATGATGTCATTGCGAACCATCCTCCAAGGTCTCCTTGTGGATTTTAATTATGAAGGCTCCTTAACCATACATTTGGTTATTTTTCCCATATTTTTATTCCAGACTAACCAATTCTTGGCTCTCATTGTGCAGGGAGAAAATATGGTTCTCCTTCGTTCTGTGCCGAGGCCTGCTGCAGAGCCCCCTCAATCGGCTCAGAGAGACGTTCAGCTATGATTCACAAAGCGGAGGGCGTCAGAGAAGACCCTTGTCGGTCCATCATTCCTAATGATGGTGTATTGAAGAACATGCTCTATCATGAGCTTCTGAGTTATCCATTATCAAATCGGCTCCCACTCTACAGCTTCAGTCATCAGGATGACGTCCCTATCACCCCTACTTTCTTAGGTATCCCTTCTCCTTTCCTAGAAGCGCCGTCAAAATGCATTCATGCAAACCTTTCCCAGTCCGGGGAGATAATCTAAAATTTTGGACCGAAAAAACCATTTATTCTGAGGGGCTCTGTCTGGACCCAAAGCGATCAGTGCACTCAAGAATTTTCTCAGAAATCTATCCTTAAGGACTACTCCTTTCTATTATCAACATTTCTCGAAGGGATCCTGATGTGGGGTGTGTTCCCCGGTGGGATCTCCGGTCCGGAAGGTTCTTATCAAATCATTGGGATTGGGCTTTCTGGGTCCATCATCATTGTCCGGAGTCTCCCAATTCACTGCGAGTGGTCAATCTACACTTCGCGGTGTGGGCTTCCCAATTTTTTGTTTACCCACCATCTCTGATCCTGCCCGACCTGTTCAACCGCTGGTCTTCAAGTACTAATACATTACACCTTGACCATGGTGAAGTCGACATTAGTCTGTGGGACAACTACCAGATAAGAGGACTGTCGATTACTGGTGAGATGTATGATGAATTTTTTCCCACTCCCGATGCATGGGGCGATGTTGAACAGGTGCCTTTATTAGAAAAGGAGCTACTGGCTATGGGGGAGCATTCATTGGGTCAGGCCTTGCGTGCCCGCTTGCATATTCCTTATAGAAGTTGGATAGGGTTTTTTTTGAACACCAGTGGTCCTACGCTGAAAATTAAGCATCCCAAGACTCATCCTTCCCAATAGTCACGAACCATTCAAGGTTCTTACTAGGCATTTCTGGAAGCAGACGACTACCTTTAATGGGGTTAAGAGGTGCGCCCTGGTGTGTCGCCTATGCTCCGGTTGGCCGGTTTGTTTTCTATGTTTTTTAGCAGATGGATATTTCCTTCCCGGGATGTTAACCCAGGTGTCTGGGCCTGCACTTTGATGATGGCGACTGAGTTAGCAGAGGGCCTCTTGGTGAATTTAGCTATGCCCACTTTGGCCCGTATCTATGAGCTACTAAGCCACATGCAGGTGGGCAGGTCACCCTACCATCTAAGTGGGACATTTTAATTTTTGTATGGCTGGGTGGAGGATCATTGTCGCTGTTATGAATATTGTCACAACACGGCCATCCTACTCCCTACCTTTCGGCCTACCGTACTGGATATAGCCGGAGTTCTCTTGAAGTATCTCAACTCTAGTAAAGTCCCCGAGCTTCTGAGAAACTTCTCACAGTTCATATTCACTCCCTACCCTGCCCCTTATGGAGTCTTATTTGACAACCGTTGGGGAAGCCTGGAGGAGTGCTCTTACCTGATCTCCCTGCGGGATGGGTTTCAGTCCCCACGGATTGACGGGGTTTCTCTGTGCGAGCTGTATGTCCCATATCACTTTTCTTGCAAGTTCGGGTGCATGCAAGTCTCAGTTTTCCTTCCACCTTCTAGGGCTCAAGGACTACATACATCCATACTTCGTCAGTGGTGGATGATGCTGACGTAAGAGGGATCTGACTAAAGCATTCCCCTGCCTGATACGGGAGTGGTTGCCGGCCTTTCCATGGAGTATGAAAAAACATGGGTACAATACTATCCTGATGGGATCCTAGGGAAGGCAGTCCGATAGGTTCCCAAATCAGGAGGTATGGTGGCTGCTGCATCCACTACACCTTCCTCTTCAGATTTAAGGGAGGACCAACTAATGCCTCATCGATCAAAGCGACTCAGAGAAATTTCCTCTACCAACCCCGCAGTGGCCGCAGTTCAGAAAAATTCATCCTTCTTGTGTGTAGATGAGGACGAACCTGTGGTTTTGGGTCCCAGTGAGACCATCCTAGAGGTTTCTCCAGTCGATACCGAGCTTAGCAACTTTTTCCCCAAGCCTGAATCGGGGTTAGAGGCTCCAGACGTTCCAGCTTCGGAGTCAACTTCTAGTGAGCACTCGTCCGCGCGGGCTGCCATGCCAGACTTTGTTCTCGTGTCGTCCAGTGAGAATAACCAAGATCCTCGTACCATGGAGGACCATCGATCAGTGTGAAGGTGGGATTGGCCCTGAATCTTTGAAATTATCACTGAAACCCCTTTAGCATAAATGGAAACTAAAACCGATGCTCTTTGTCAGCACTTCTTGGGTTTGGGGTCAGGTGGCTTTGACTATCAGCAGTTCCATTCTCTCGCTTTCCAAGCTGTCATGTCCTTTGAGGAAGCTATCAGTAATTAATGAAAGATTTCCCACTTCGATACCACTCATTTTGGGCCCTAACCTTGGAGGAAACCACAACAAATCTCCATCAACTAATAGAACGGGAGGCGATCTCTCGAGATCAGTCGGCCATCCTATCCTCCGAGTTGCATGAATGCGAATAACGGGCCACGATGCTGAGGGATCAGTTATCGGTTATGACTGGTCGTCTTGAATATACCATAAAAGGGATCAAAGACCTCCAAACCGTAGTGGATCATATCCGTCTGGTAGCTGAGGTTGTAACCAGGGAGAAGGCAGTGTTGGAACAATCCTTCAATGACCATCGCCGCGCGGTCGCTGATCTAGTGGGGAGAGCGAGTCAAGCTCATTTATAATTATCAAAGCTACTTTTGTATCCCCTATTTTACTTACCCCTCATCCCCCTTTTTTTGTGTGAAGGAGAGATCCTGGCTTGTGGACGTCCTCCCTTTTTTTGTTTGAACGAAACCCAGTTTCTTTCAATCACTTGTTGTTGTGGAATTTGATTGTTACTTTGAACAATTGTTGTGAAAATAAAAATTCACTGAATCAGAATTAATCATAACTCCGGAAAACAAGCTCTAACTTTTGCCTCGACCATGGGATCTAGCGAGCATAGTTTGACTATTGCTAGGGTTTTATATGGAAACCCTACAAACATTCTGTCTTTTCTCATTTAATGCCCTAATTTTTCTTGGGCCCATTTAGTGTGGACCCAGCGGGTATAACTCAGCTTTTGTTTAGGTCGCCCTTTCCGGGTTTTCGGCCTAACAGGCTTTGTGCCTCTTTCTTTTGGGAGCGGTTTAAATTCTAGCCATCAAAACTATCATTACAGATATTTTAGGTCGAATAGCTTTGACCGAATATGGTGGGACGAGGGTTCAAATGAGGTTTGATTGATTAAGAGATGTCTCAAAACTCTTCCGACACATGTGAGGGAAAAAATGTTTAAATTTGAGAGGCATACAGGGCATGTCTCAAGGCATGGAATTCATGTTGGCGTACAGAGGTAGGAAGAGCGTTGCCTATGAAAAACTTTCCTTTGGTAGATGGGCCAAGGGTGATCAATATGCAGAGCCACTGAGGGCATGTTATGCATAGTCATTCAAAGGTGTCCTTAAGTCAAAGACTTATCCATTTCTGATGGCCAGGGGACTTCATAGAATCCCAGCTCATGGAAACCACAATGGGTGACTTGGAAAATTATGAAAACCACCATGGGTGGTTCAGAAGGGGATTGTGACATCTGAAAGGGTTTTGGGCGCATCCGTACTAATCAGGAGCATGGTCAGGAGACCACTTCCCTACGCATTTAGTTAGCATAAGGGATGGTCAAGGCTTGGCGTAGATTAAAGTCACGTAGACGGGACATCATTTAAAATGGAACGACTTCTCCTGGTTCTCCATAAACTTGTCAAAGACGTTCTGCCGCATTCAGGTAGGATTGTGGAAGAGGTTGGTAAATTGTAGCTCAGAGGGTTTCTGAATCCCATGATAGAAATGGGGGCTCATAGACCAAGAGGCGCACGGAGAGAAGCATTGCCTAAGGAAAAATTGCCTTTGGTAGACGGTCCAGGGGCGATCAATATGCAGAGCCACTGAGGGCATGGTATGTGTAGTCATACAAAGGTGTCCTTAAGTCAAAGACTATCCACTTACAATAGCCGAGAAACTTCAGGGAAGTTGATATTTGGGACCACCATGGGTGGCTTATGAGAGTTTGACTTTTTCTGAGTACAGAGTATGGATTATGATGAGAGGGTGCCTGAATATGAGGGAAATATCTAGACTAAACTTCCAGATAATGGGTGAAGTAATTCTTTCTCACGTCGGTGTGAGGCGGTGGTTCATTCAGGACTGATCCGTGCACTGATGGACGTAGAAAAGCCTTTGTTTCTCACTAAACCCATGATGAGTATGACTATGTAATTTATTATCATGTAGTTGGGACATATTCCATGCAGTTTAGCGTCATGTGGCAAGGACGAGAGGAATTTTTGATGGTTGCTATTTAGTTTAACATCATACAGCAAGGACATGGACCTTTTTGAAGGTTTCTATGCAGTTTAACGTCATGTAGTGAGGATGGCGGGTTTTTTTGCAAAGGCTTCAATTCGTCAGAATGTAACTAGGCTTGAATACCACAAAATTCCCCAGACGTGGGGGGGGGGGGGTTGATTGGTGTAAATCATGGTTCTAGGGATTCTTGGATCAGGAAATGTGATATGCGGGCTCTGAGGCCGGTATGCACACGGAGCTAGGAAGAGCATCGCCTGTGGAAATCTTTCCTTTAATGGACGATCCAGGGGCTATCATTATGCAGAGCTGTTGAGGGCATGGTATTCATAGTCGTACAATGGTGTCCATGGGTCGATCACTTTCCACATCTGATGGCCATGAATAGTTATGAGGATCTACAATTATCCGGGCCACGAAGTCTATCATTTGACAAGGGAATGTCTGTACATGTCGGGGATATCCATCCCAGGTTTCTTATTGAGTTTCAATGATCCCCCTGCGCTGATCTTTTCTCTCTTTTTTTTTGCGCAAGGGTGTGCCTTCATTCAATGCAGTTTCATGTCATGTGGTAAGGACAAGGTACTTTTTGTTTATCGGTCATAGAGATCGGACCATTGGGTGACAATTTCTGCAATCAATCGAAGGATAAGTGAGTCAACGTGTTTTGATATACTTGGAACAAGGTGGGGGATCAAGGTTGTAAACTGTAACTTTGAGTTTTCCCGGATCAAGAGGTGTGGTGTGGGGGCTCTGAGGCCGGTAGGCATACAGAGCTAGGAAGGGTACCGCCCGAGGAAATCTTTCCTTTGATGGACGATCTAGGGGCTATCATTATGCAGAGCCTTTGAGGGCATGGTATGCATAGTCATACAAAGGTGTCCTCGGGTCAATAAATTTACACTTCTGATGGACATGAATGATTATGAGAATCCGTGATTGCTCACAGTGCATAGTTCGGCACATGGGGATAATGGTGTCTGGGTATACAAGAAACATCTTCACTGCAATTGTCTGTTGAGTCAAAGTAGCCTAGTCCTAGCTTGATGTCTAGTGATGTAGGTCACTATGTGAACCACTGACATACACATAGGCTGGCCAGATAGGGATACCCTGGCAACACCTAGATGTGAAAGGGGGAATGAACTTGTAAACAACTTCGCCATAAACTTCTAGGTCAAGAGGTATGGTATGCAGGCTCTGAGGCCAGTAAGCGTACGGAGCTAGGAAGAGTGTCACCTGTGGAAATCTTTCCTTTGGAAAATGGGCCAGGGGCTATCATTATGTAGAGCCGCTGAGGGCATGGTATGCATAGTCATGCGAAGGTGTCCACGGGTCGATGACTTTCCACTTCTGATGGCCATGAGTGGTTATGAAGATCCATAATTATCCGGGTCATGGAGTCTAATGTATGGAGAGTATGCATCCAAATGTGCATGGAGTATCTCCATCTCGTATCGCCACGTGTCTTGGGTGGGTCGCGACAATGTCTGTGCAGTTTAACATCATTTGGTGAGGACTAAGTCCATGCATTTTATCATCATGCGGTAAGGACGAAGATATACACCCCGTGTAGGTCTGGTCCGTACACAGGGGAAGGGGGAATTTTTAACATCATTGTCCGTACAATTTAACGTCATGCAGTAAGGATGATAAGTACACCCCGTGCCGGTCTGGTACGCACATGGGGGGGAGGGAATTTTTCTTCAAGGGGATGGGCTAGGATTGGGGATCCTGGCATCGCTACATATCCTGCAAGGGTAGGAATCAAGCCATACATAGTTCTATGGAATAGGTACACCCCGTGTAGGTCTGGTCCATACACGGGGGGAAGAAGGAATTTTTGTAATCTTTTATTCAGGGGGATGGGATAGGACTGGGGATCCTCGTGTCGCTACGTATCCTGCGAGGGCAGGAATCAAGCCGTACGTAGTTTTCTGGAATCCGTGCAGTTTAACGTAATGCGATGAGGACGGAGTCCATACAGTTTAACTTCATGTGGTTAGGACGATGATTACACCCCGTGTAAGTCTGGTCAGTACACGGGGGGAGGGGAATTCTTAACTCTTCTTATCCGTGCAGTTTAGCATCGTGCGGTAAGGACAGACTCCATTCAGTTTAACATCATGCGGTGAGGACGTGAATACACCCCGTGAATGTTTGGTCCATACACGGGGGAATGGGCAATTATTTTTTTGAGGTGGTTGGGCCAGGGTGTGGAATTCTGGATTCACTACGTATCCTGCAAGGGAAAAAATCAATCCTCGCATAGTTCTCTGAAAGATGACACACCTTGTGCAGGTCTGGTCCGTACACATGGGAAAAGGGTGTTTTTAAATCATGTACTCCATGCATTTTAACGTCATGCGGCGAGGATGTACTCCATGCAGTTTAACATCATGTGGTGAGTACATAATACTCTTAGTTTAAGGTCATAGAGTTTGGACCTTTGGGTGCTTGGCAGTTTAATGTCATGCAGCTCGGACGATGAGTAAATCTCATTTTTTTTTCTTCTTCATCCGTGCAGTTTATCATCGTACGGTAAGGACAAACTCCATGCATTTTAACATCATGCGGTGATGATGTGAATACTTCGTGGTCTCTTTGTGAAATACTTCTTTAGGAATCTCGCATTGTTAGGAGCCGTGGTGAATTTTCCGTCCACGGAGATCAGGGCATATGCCCCGTTGGAGTAGACCTTGTGTACAACATATGGTCCCTCCCACTTGGGCTCAATATTTGGAGGCTTCTTGCCAGGTATAATTAGGGTCCGAATGACTAACACTAATTCTATTTCCATTAAATACCGTAGGCGATCCTTTTTATTGAAGGCTCATGCGATATGATTCTGGTACACTTCCAGGTGGTGCAGAGTGTGAAGCTGCTTCTCGTCTAGCTGTTCCAATTCACCTAGACACTTTTCTGACTACTCATCATCGGATAATTGATCACAGATGGAAACAAGAAGTGAGGGTTGTTGGAGTTCAATGGGTAGGACCACCTCTGTGCCGTCCACCAATGAGTATGGGGTAGATCGAGTAGCGGTGCAGATTGTGGTTCGATAAGCCAACAATGCATGGAGGAGTTTATCCGGCCATGACTTCTTGTATTTTTACACCATTTTATGGAGGATGTTGGATAGGGTCTTGTTGAAAGCTTCTATCTGTCTGTTGGCCGCTGCATGGTAGTGGGAAGAGTGGTAAGCCTTGATACCATACTCGTGGTATAGCTTTTCTAACTCAGCAGAGCAGAAATTGGTGTCGTTGTCCGTCAGTATAGTATGAGGGACACCAAATGTGGTGATGATATTGGTTTTCATGAAGATGACAATATTTCTTGCCCCGACTTCCTTGAGGGGTATAGCTTCTTCCCATTTGGAAAAGAATTCAGTTGCCGTGAGGATATACTTCATCTGTTTGGCCGTAGGGGGAGGATATAGTCCCATGATGTCCATCCCCGAGACAGAAAACAGCCAGGAGTACTTAGATTGATGAATTAACTTCGGGGCTGGTGTATGAAGTTGGAATGATTCTGGAATGAGTGGCATTTTTCGGTAAAACACTCGCAGTCTCGTGCCACTGTGGGCCAGTAGTACCCAAGCCTTCGAACCTGATGGAAAAGCTTGGTGCCCGGTTGATGTGCTCCACACGCTCCTGCATGTACTTCAGTCATGACAGTAGTGGTCTATTTTCCGTCAATTCATATGAGGAGCACTCCATCGAGGCCTCGTTTGTAGAGGACCTCTTGCTGACCCGCACCGCCATACAGGTCAAAATTGATTGCCATTCTCTGTATTTTCTCTCGTTCATCCCTGTCTAATGGAAGCTCTCCTCGTTGAAGGTAGTTCATGATGGGGATCATCCAGCCGGTGGTAGGAGCATATGGCTCGGGGACAGGACCAACTTCGTGTATTTCTTCCATCTTATCTTGAACAAATGGAAATACCATTCGACGGTGAGTAATACTGATGACTGTTTCATCCTGGTTTGGGTCGGCTAGGGTTGTGGCCGCATTGGCTAATGCATCAGCCTGAGCGTTCTGGGACCGGGGGATATAAGTCAATGTTTGTTCTATAGAGAACTCGACCATTAGCCCTTGGACAAGGTCAACCAAGGGGATCAACTCCTCATTTTTAATATCATAGTCACCATTGACTTTCCTGATGACCAGCTCTGAGTCACCTTTTACCTTAAGGTGTTGTACTTGCGCCTGGATTGCGAGCTCTAGGCCTACAATGAGAGTTTGATATTCCACTTCATTGTTTGTACATCCCTCTAACAGGAAGAAGAAATACAACAAAATTTCCTTTTCTAGGGACACGAGTATTATTCCCAGACCCACTTTATTGAATCTGGGATCCTCCATCCTCTTCCTAGTGGGGCTTCTAGACGCATCGTCAAAGTGAATTTACCATGCTGGGAACTCTTCTTGGACCGAGAAGATATCTTCATCAGGTAGTTCAGCGTCTGGTGGAGTGGTCCCTGTTGAAGGGTTCTCTGCCAGAAAGTCTGCTAAGGACTGACCCTTTATTGCTTTTTGAGGCACGAACTGGTTGTCGAACTGTTGTAGGATGACCGCCCATCGGGATAGGTGTCCGGTTAGAATCGGGCAATTGAGGATGTACTTGAGTGGGTTAGTCTGCAAGATCAAATGGACCTCATGATGCTGTAGATATTGTCACAGCTTTTGAACCACGAAGACCAAGGCCAGACAGCTCTTCTCGATATTTGAGTATCGAGTCTCAGCATCAATCATGGTTCGACTGAGGTAATATAGACTGTTTTTGCTGCCAGCATCGTTCTTTTGTGCGAGGATGGCTCCCAATAACCATTCTGGGGATGTTACATATAGAATGAGAGGTCTTCCTTCGATCGGGGGCATGAGAATCAGTGGGATTAAGAGGTACTTCTTTAGGTTTTTGAACACCTCTTGGCAGTCATTCGTCCATTGGTACGTTACCCCCTTCTTCATTAACCTTGTGAATGGAAAACATTTTCCTGCCAGGTTGGCTATGAACCACCTAATATAGGATAGGTTTCCTTGGAATCCCTTCAGCTCGGTGAGATTTCGGGGAGGTGTCAGGCTCAGGATAGCCTTCGTCTTCTCAGGGTCGACTTTGATGCCACGATGGCGTACGACGAAGCCAAGGAATTTCCCTGAGGTAACCCCAAAGGCGCATTTCAAGGGGTTCATCTTCAAGATTTTCTATCGAAGCCTGTTAAAGGCAGTCTCAAGGTCCAATAGGTGATATAAGTGTTGTCTGGACATGACCTCAAGGTCATCCACGTAACATTCAACGAATTTCCCCAGGAATGGCTTAAAGATCTGATGCATGACATGCTGATACATGGCACCACCATTCTTTAGACCAAAGGGCATGACCCTGTAACAGAATACCACTTGAGGGGCCCTAAAGGAAGTGGCTTCTTCGTCTTCTCAAGCCATCCAGACTTGATTATATGCAGAATATCCATCCATGAAGGATAAAGCCTCATACCCACCCGTTGCATCAATTAACAACTCGGTGATTGGATCCGGGATGTCATGTTTTGGAAAATGCCAATTAAGGTCTCTAAAGTCAATGCAGACGTGGATTTTACCGTTCTTTTTCTTGACAGGGAAGATGTTGGACAACAAAATGAGGTACTGGACCCCCCCTGATGAAGCCTGATTTAATGATCTTATCTACTTCAGCCTCTATCTTGGCAGCATGTGAGGGGTGTGTCCTTCTAGCGGCCTGTTTATAGCCCCGATGGTCTTCTGGAAGACCCAGGTGATGTGTCGCTGCCTCGGGATCGAGTCCTCACATTTCCATGTAATTCCAGGAGAATAAATCCCAATGTTTCCTTAGAAAGGAGGTATATACCTCGTGTTTCTCAGGAGACATGGTCGCGCTAATAAAAGTGGGCCTCGGGTCTTCCTCGGTACCCATGTTTATTTCCCTGTGTTCATCCATAGTGGTGGAGATACGTTCCTCAAATGCAGGAGGTGCATCCCTGAGATCCTCCCCCTCTTCTTCTTGCAAATTCTCATCTTCTTGGTCAGATGAGGAGAGTGATCCTAACATGAGCTCTTGGAAGTCCGGAGGCGAGGTGTCGTGGGAGTCCTTCCTCGAGCTTTCTCCCCCCGATTGAGGGTCAGCTGACATTCCCACATTGTCACACTCGGCTGTTATGGCGGAAGTCATGAGGGCATCCGAGTGCGCTCCCAGACTTGAACTTCTACCTTCCACGTGGTAGATGGGTAGGACATAATCTCTTCCAAGCTTCCTGAGGGGGTCATCGAGGACCATTTCTAGGCCATTTGGAGCGGGGATCGAGTCGAAACCATCGACCAAAGGCTTCTTTTTCTTTTGATCATAGAACCCTGCGTCAATGTAATGTGACTCGAAGAGCTCGAAAGGGGCCTTGTCGGCATGCAACGTCCCACTTTTTACATTGATGAAATACTTGATACACTGGTGGTAGGTTAAAGGAACGACCATGTGCTTATAGAGCCATGGCCTTCCCAGTAGGGCATTGAATCATGTGCTCTGCCAGACCACCAGGAATTCTGTGTAGGCTACCAGGTCACCAAAATGGGTCTTTAGCTTAATCTGTCCCATTGGTTCCTGCTCACTCTTTTCGTAACTCAACAAAGTTGTGGCAGAGGGAATTAGATCGTCCTCAATGTAGCCCAAATTACGGAGTGTCCATAGGAGAAGGAGGTTAACTCCAGAGCCATTGTCTATAAATACTTTTCGTATCTCAATACCATTCAGTGTGTCGAACACATATAGTGGTCTGATTTGTCCTTGCATGATGGCATCTTCATCCTGATCGGTGAAAGAAATCACTGGATTGCATTTAGTCGGGCCACTCTCCATCCGTTAAATCTTGGCGGCAACTACCTCGGCTTGAAATTCCTGGGGGCTGATCAAAGGTTCGCTAAGAGCCTCCCTAAGGTCAGCTGACAACCCTAGGGAATCCAAGATTGAAAACATGGCTGGTATTGAAGCCAACTGCTTAAGGATGTCGTATTTTTTCTCCAGCGGTCGATGCTTCTCCATTGGCAGGAGAGTCGTAGCGGGTTCTTTGGGAGCTGAAGCATTTGAAGAGGAGGGACCGGCCGTGGGGTCAGATGTTGATGGTGCTCCCGCGTTCTAGGGACTCGGCCCAGCCGGTCTGTTTGTGCACGCTAGGCGGCTAGACACTTGCTCCTCGTCTAGTGGGTATTGCAGAACAACAAGGCCAGAGTGGCTGCTTGTGTAAGTGGAAGGGCCTTCCCTCTCCGGCTGACTCCGTTGAAGGGATCTCACACGGGTTTTCTCAATATTGACGGTTTAGGTCGGGGTCCAACCGTAGGGTTGGTTTCGGCAGCGGCTGCGCCTCCCCTAGTATCCTCTTCCTCTTCGGTTCCTCCTCCCAGTTCCTCGTGCAGGTAACTCAGGTTCGTAATCATACCCTTCATCAGGGAATGATTCCATGAGATGGATGACGTTGATAGAGCCAAAAATTGGCTCTTCATCCTCTGACAGGTCAACCTGGTCAGTTCTCTCTGATGGTGCTGTTTGGTGGGTCGGTGCCCGTGGCTCCAAATTCGAGGGCATAAATTCTGACAAGGTCGGGACTAACTTTGGCCCCATCATGGACTGCTCCTCTTGTGATTGTTTCCTCCTTCGACTCCGTCTGAATGACCAGCTTTTGGAGGGTTGTGAGGCCGATTTTATCGGCTCTGCGGCTCCAAGGGCTGTTGCTGGCAACGCTGGCTGCAGTAGTTGAGCTCGGAGGATGCCATGGGCTCGGTTGATAGTCTTCCGAGTCATACAGTTATCAAATTTCTACCCCTGCTTGCTAGTGACTTTCTTCCACCCCTCCTCTTTGTCGGAGTTGGCAGTAGTGATCCATGCCACATGTTCTGGAGGTGGTCCCAACACGACTTTTCCAGAATCCACCATCCTCTGCAGGAGGTGTTTGAAAATGGAGCATTCTCGGATACTGTGCTCCAACATTCGATGGTAGGGGCAGTAATCTGGTCTGTCATCGTGGCCGACTTCTTTAGGTTTCCTTGGATCCGGGAGGTGGAGAAAGTTTCAGTTCATGGCGGCAATGAAGTAGCCATGGACTTGATCGTCTCTGAATGAGTATACTTTTTGTCTTCGTTCCTCAAACTGGTTCCACTCCATTCCTCTCTGATCGTCCCGTTTAGGCAGGGCAGCCGCTGATATGCAGGGGGACCTTGACGATTTGGTGGAGGCCTGAGTGTTGGAGTGGGCACAGGGGCCGGCTTGAGTGTGACAACGAAAACTTCAGCTCTAGGGGCCCTTTTCACAGGAGTCTGCGAGGCTATTCGGGACTTTGAATTAGTCCAATGTAGGGAGTCCTCAATTCTCTGGGCAATGGCTGAGAGATCGCGAAAGCCAGTGGTGCACTCCACCTATATGAGCGGTGTTCGTAGCTCATCTCTAAGATTATCGATGAATATGTCTAGCATCTCATCTTGAGGAATTTTCATGTTAAGAGAATAGGTCAGACCTTTCCATCTGACGATGAAATCTGAGACCCTATCATTCTCCCTCTGCTTGCAGTTCATGAGATTACTGATCGTTGTTTTAGGCAGCGTTCAGCTGAAGTGGAACAGGAACTACTGCCGGAGGTCCTCACAGCTCTTTATCGACTGGGCCGGCAGACTCATGTACCAGACGAAGGCCGATCCCGACATGGTCCGTACGAAGCATCTAAGTTTCACTGCTTCTTTTTGTTCCGGAGTCCCCATCATAGGGTCGCAATAGGATGTGTAGTGCATCAAATGCTGCTCTGGATCACCTGATACATTAAAGATGGGGAATATAGGGCTCCCAAAATTGGGTGGAAGTGGTGTGTTGGTCACCCAATATGGGTAGGGTTTCCGCTCCAGCTTTATTAGAGAATGTTGACCTTCCATTGCTTCCAATTGAGATGTTAGTGCCTATATGGTGTTGGTGAGTCCCTGGTTTACATCCTGAGGATCCAGATTGGCTGGCACCAAGGGTGCATATTGTGTTCGGGGTACCCTCGGATGGTTCAAGCATACTTTCTCTGGTTTCCTCCTATGTGGAGGGAAATCCTAGTATTCATAATCTACGTTTAGGTAGTTGGACGAACCAGGTGCCTCATTGGGTAGGAGCCCTGACCGTGCTTCATTTTCCGAGGAAAGACTCAGCCTTTGAGGTGAACGTTCTAGGAGTGCATGAGGTGGCTTTTCATGTGACGCACTTTCGATAATGCGGTTCCTCTGGGGCAGCTCGGCGTTAAGCTGCCTCAATTCTTTCATCTCTTCTCCCTGTCGAGCAAACCTCTCTTCGAGCGTGAGTGGCTCGTTTTTATAGAGGGAGGGGGATGGGTTAAGGGTAACTGTTCCATTATTATTATCCTTGTTGGAAGCTCATAGGGTATGTGGAAGGAGGTTAGCTGAAGGGGATTCCATATTTAAAGCGGCCCTCCGGTTCCGGGTGTGCACACCTGGGGGTTCGTTGTGAGTCACAGCCTGACTAGAACCGTTGTCTCCTCATCCATCCGGATTTGAATTTTCTCCGGTGTCACCCATGGGGTTATCCTCCATGGCGTTGATGAATGCATATTGCGGGGTGGAGGGGACATCATCTTCCAAATAGGAATAGGATCTGCTGCGTCTTCTGCTGGCCTTCCCTTTTGTGTCCGGGGATTGCCTTCGGACTTCGTGACGAAGGGTGATGTGGAGAGTTCGTTGATGAGACCTTAAGGTGTGTGTTCCTCTCGGAGGGGTTGATTATTCAAATGATGGGATAGGATGGGAACCTCCTCTTATGACTATCCTCCCTAGACGAGAGAATACTGACTCTCATGGGAGAGGTTGTTGTTGAGGGGGTAATAATGCACCCATACCTGAGGGCTGGGGTTGGCTCTATTCCCTCGATGTTGAGTCTCTTCCTGGTTTTATTGGTATTATGGGAGAATTTTTTGTTAAAAATACCCCCTAGACCTGCAGGCTGGGGTTGACCCTGGATTGCGGCGGTGGTTATGGCTATCGCGACCTGCCTGATCTCGTGTGCCCCCATCAGGGGGTGAACCGGATTTGGTGTTGAATTCCCCTGTGGATCAGTCCCTTATGTGCAGGCAGGAAAAGATTGCTGATTGGGCTCTCTTAGGCGAGAGGCCTGCTGTATGCTCTCGGTGGCCTGATTCAGGAGTTTTTGAATGGCTTGTTCCCACCAGGCCTGATGCTTCTAGGACTTACTCAAGGCCCGACTCTGTCGGGTGTGTTTCCTTTCCTAATATGGGGGTCCACTTGATTATTGTCGTTCCGTGATGGAATTGCAAGACACCATACCGAACAGGGTTTTCTGGGCAGGGAGAGGAGTGAATTGAAGAGCTCTATGTTCCCTCCATCCCTTGATATGGAGTCTTGTCGGAGTGTCACCGATGAGGTGGGGCAGTTCATGCAGTGCAGGGCGGCAAGCTGCCTCCATATTCCCTTTACGCCTCTTGGGGCATTGTTGTCGCGTTGAGGAAAGGGCCTCCAGGTAGATATGACATAGGAGGTCCCCTATCATCTTGATGTGGTCCACATACCCGTCATAGGGCAGGAAGCTCGATTTCAGTCGGAAGAGGGTCATACATATTTTATTGCAGACGTCGTGCATGCATTCTTCCGATAACTCTCTGGGTATGACGTACTGAGAGGTGGCCGTGGGCCAAAACATAACTGGTATATCATTCCTGGCCAGTCATTTCCTCTGGTGCAGCATATCAGCATACTCCTCCTCCAATGATTCCTCTACCTGGTCAGACTAACTAAGGCACTCACTATAGTCGGAAGCAGTGGGACTGGTAGGTATTGAATTGTCTTGTGGGCGATTCTAAGGTGGTTAAGAAGATGAACGCGGCCCTGGAACGGCTCCTGATCGAAGAAGGGTGTCGCTAGGGACAGGCTGGGAATCTGACATGCACGATCTCATCCCTCTGAGTGCATCGGCATACGAGGGATTTTCTGTGCTTTCTTCGGCAGGGGGAGGGCCTTCCTGTTGAAATAATATTTCATTTAGGGGAGGACCTCCTCAATGGAAGCCGTAATGGAGAGGACACCATTACTGCTTGATGTTTCACTACATAGGGGACTTTTGCAGTGCACACCCTAGGGAGGACCTCCAAGGCGTGTCACAGCCAGGGGAGGACATTTTGGATTCTTAACGTTGTTACTGGGAGGACCTTCACAACAACTGACATGATGGCGAGAATGAACAACATGGATTGATGTTTGACACGCATCCTGGGGAGGACATTCAGGACATGCCGCGACAAGGGAGGGACCTTCTTGTTGCTTGGGGCCATTGTGGGGAGGACCTTCGCAATGGAATCCGTGGTGGAGAGGACTACCATCATAGCTACGGAAATGGCGAGGACTACCATTAATGCCTCTGCGGGGAGAATATATGCGGGATACATCCTGAGTAGGGCCTTCAGAATGAATCATAATGAGGGGGGGGGGGTGGGTCCTTCTCGTTGCTTGACGTCTCTACGGGGAGGACCTCCGTTATCAGCGTGGCGAGGACTACCACCATTATTTGATGCCCAACTACATGGAGTTCCATTATAGCGTAACCCCTGGGGAGGACCTTCAGGGTAGGCCACGACAATGGGAGGTCCTTCTTGTCGTGATGAGACGTCACTGCGGGGATGACCTCTGTAGTTGAAACTATGATAGCGAGGACTAATATCACAATCTGTGGTCCCACTGCATGGAGAGTGATTGCAGTGTATACCCCGGGGAGGACCTTCAGGGTGGAACGCAACAAGTGGAGGACCTTCTTGCTGCTCGATCTTCTAGTCACGTGGAGGGTTTCTGTGACTCGCATCAAGAGAGAAGCTCTCGTGATCGATCGTTATATGCCCGCGGGGGAAGCCCCCATGGGTGCTCTGGGGAGGTCCGTCAAAGATGCTGGTAGAGCCATTAAGGGGAGGACCTTCAGAACTGCTACTGCCGCTCACATAATATGGTAATGGGTGGGAATGGTTCTGAGACTTTGATGTGTGTTTAGTGGCGTCGGGAACCCCAGCTTCCTGTAGAGTGGAGTCATGAAATCTCTCTTTATTTTTCAGCTGCCTTCGGTGCATTTGGGGTGATCTTTTGCGGGCAGCAGGGACCATCTTCTGTTGACAACAGCCTTCACCTCCTTTGGGTCCCTGTCTAATTGGGTCTCGTGATGCCGCCGAGATACACCGATAAAAATCTTGTCTTTTAGCAGGGATATATGCTTTCTCTAGATCATCCACCATGATGTAAGGGTGTCCCCCAGTTGGAACAAGTGAAGATGATCAATCCGGTTGCCCTTGCGTCACGGAATATAGCCAGCAACCCTCCTGGGCCGAAGCAGGGATGCATATCTGCTCCGAGGTGGCTATCTCGTCTCTTAGATGACTCACCTCATTTGGGGAGACGGGCTAATGGGCCAAAGTCCTTTCTATTTCCGCTTATTAAATTACATTTTGGAAAGTCCGCAAGATGTAATCTGGGATTGATACTTTCTCCTCCATCATTGACAAGATATGTAAAGAGACATCTTTGGCCGAAATGGGTATGAAGGCCCATTCCGGTATCGGAGTAGGAATATCCTGATCTGATCCTCCAGTGGTCAGTGGGTACTGACAATTATCCTGTGTCGGGGCAGGTGAACGAATCTGCCCCTTTACCAGGATACGCCGGTTTCTCTCTCCGTTTTCCGCCAAATTGGCGTGGCGGACTTTACTTGCATCAGCATGGAGTTGGCCCTGTATATATTGATTTCCCACCGTATCGAGTCAGTGGTATTTTTTGGTGGGGAGACGTTCCCTCCTATGATTTTCCGCCATATATGGGTGGCTGGCTTTGTTGATCGCCACCATATCAGGATAGCGGGTGCCTAAAGCAACTGCCGGGAGCTGGTCCTGTAGGTGTTGGGTTGCCACCACATCAAGATGGTGGGCTTCACGACCCTGGGCTGGGAGAGGTGCATGCCTTGTAAGTGTCATACTGTGTGAGCGACAGGCTTGATGGAGCTCGGCGGGGATACGCTTCGGCTCGTATGATTCCGCCATATCTGAATGGCGGGCCCTGGAGGAGCGAACAGGTGTAGGTGCCTGTTCATGGTACGTTTTCGTGGCTAGGAAGCAGAGCTCCTCCTCAGGGACTAGGGTGATGACCGGTCGTCGATTGTACGTCTGCCTCCCTCATCGGGTGGTCTGAGGGGCCGATGCTTGGGGAGCGTGGGCCTGAATCCTATTGGAAACGTCCTCCTCAGCGCGAGGATGTTGAGTCGTGGTGTGTCCAAGATGACACCTTCTGGTGGGGGCCTTTGAGCGGTACCCCCGTTTGACAGGGATGAAGTCCTCAACGTCGACCTCATCCGCCTCCCTAAGATAAGGGAGATACGCATTGTCCCGTTCTGAGGATAGACTCCCGAAACGGTTGGAGACAGCGACATGGGATGTCTGGATCCGCCTTTGTGGTCGCAGATGGGCATGCGACCGGAAAATCTTGACGGATTGGAGGGCATGCATGGCCGCCTCCACCATTGGGAGAGTACCATTCATGTAGTACTCTTGGATCAGAACGTCTGAAACCCAGCGTTGAAGATGTTGGGTGGGTGACGGGGTCCTCCGTTGTTGAGGAAGTCTCGTCCTTACGTCGTTGGAAGCGCGCACTTGTGAGTTCCTTTGCGATGCCATTGGATCGAGGGGAGTTCTGAAAGTAGTTCCTGTAAAACATTTTAGCAAATACAAGCAGCAAACCCGTCAAAGTAGCATCTCATAATCCAATTCATAATTAGTGACCTTGCATGGCCCTCCTTTAGAGCATAAGGGAGGCGCTGGGTGAGATTAGGTTAAATCGATCATGTTTGGTTAAATATTCACCTCGAGTTCACAATTTTTTGTTTCGTTCTGGTTTTCAACCTCGAAACACCCAACGGCTCCGTATCCAATGATTGATGGAACTACTTTCCAAAGGCAGGAATTCACCGGATGGTTTGACCAAAGACTCTTAAGAACTCACATTGGTCGAGAGGATGTGAAGTCGGGCTCATTGCACCATTTTGGGGGGGAAATTATTGCCTGTTCTGGGACTTTATCATAGATTTAGGATGTATTCATATGTTCTCGAATCTTTGGTTTATACCCAAACATAGTATCCACAAATTTAACCTTGGTGTGAAATGGTCAACTGGACGCAGGGAGTCGGAATCATTTAAGCCCAAGGTTTACCATCCCTCGTTGAATTAATGACCCCAAAGGGTTGGAACTCTCTTGAGGTGGCACTAGGAGTGGCGCGGTGAACCGATGTGGAGATGATCGGATCGACTGGCTGTTGGGCTTGAACCTCAAGGAGGCTTCCTACGTACCCTTATTAGGAAGTAGGGATCAAAGTCCACGTAGTTTGGATACACAGTTTAACGTCATGATGTACAAGGGTGAAACTCGACGTGAAGAAATGTCCGAGTGGTGGGATTGAACCTCGTGGAGGCTTCCTACGTACCATGCTTTGGCATGGATCAAAGTCCCTGTAGTTCACTTTGGCTTGGTGCTAACGCTCTGGGGAAGCCCGGAATGATGGATTTGGGCTTACATTCTGAGGAGGCCCATGGTGATGGATTGGGGCTTACACTCTGAGGAGGCCCATAAGAGGATGTCAGGGTCAATGCTTACTCTAAGACCATGTGAGTCATGATCGGTGTGAGAAACAAGAGGCAGTAGGGACCAGAGGATCACGTCGTGAAAGGTGTGTCCGTGAGAAGCAGAGTGGGGCTTACGCATGAGGGTGTCCCATAAGGTCGGGGCTTACTTCTGGGTGGATTCCCAGAAGGTCAGGGCTTACTCCGAGATTGACGACCGGATGGTCGGGGATTACTCTGAGATAGACGCCCGGGGCGACAAAGCCCATCGGGAGAGGGAAAGGGGGTGCTTCTGTGTCCATCTCCTCTCTTGTAGTGCATGAGGGATTCCTTCTAATGGCTATTTTACTATCTCCGAGGAACCTTCTACATGTGGAGGGGCAGAAAGGGGATACCCGAGCTCAGACTCCACATTATCGTGGGATTGTGAACCCTGGAATGCTTCGAGAATCCGCTCAAGGGTCGGGGAAACCCCTTTGCCTCTATTTACCGAGGGTATGTGAACTCAAAATGGCGCGCTGATGCGCCTGAATGTTATACCATGCGGATCCAGTGGCTCTGGCGAAGGCCTCAGCTCGAGGCCGATGAATAGGCCAATGAGGGAGTCGCGGAGGACTTGGCTAGATCAGAAAGATTTTACCTGGCTCGGGAAACGAGGACACCGAATTATTTGGAGAGCCACCGAGAGGTATGGGTGGTGGAGCCCTTCACATGGGAAAGCGCCACGCGGCTGGAGAATCCGTCTGTGAACCAGGGTGGTCCGCAGACTGATTGGAATTCCACGAACCAGGGTGGTTTGCGGCTTCGGGTTCAATCCGCGAACTAGGGTGGTTCGTGGAGGGTTCCAGGATGGCAGCAGCGACCAAGGATAGCGTTGGTCGAAGGGTCGTCAGTCGGGGCATCGTCCAAATAGGAGAGTGCTACGCAGTCCGATGGATGGGAAAAGAGGCATAAACTCACTAGTCCACGGGGAAGTCATCCGTAGAGGGGGTATGGTTCGCGGTTCTACTTTTTTTTTGTTATTTTAGGTTCGCGGTTCACAAAATTATTATGCGTTTTCCAACTCCTTGTTAATGCATATACCAGCTGTGGTTTGTGGATGGGAATTTCGCTGTTTGCGAAATCCGATCCCTTCCTTCAACCGATCTCCTTCCGAATCTCCAATCCCTCCCAATCCGATTCTCGTTCTTCGATCCTGTTTACTTTCCCCCTTGGTCTCCTATTATAGAGTGGAGAAAGGGATGTATCTGTGGCCACACGACACCTTTTGCGGAGGCCCATAACCAAATACCTGGTTCACAGCTGACTTGGTCAATCAGCGATTCACGGTGGGTATTTAATGCTTCCCCCCCCTCCGCGAGGCGAACTCAAAGAGTGCTCCGCGGCTGCGGAGGGTTCCGCCTCTATTCCACGAACTACAGCGGGTGCGGCTTGAACTGGTCGACACGGTCCGCGGTTGAGGCGGTTTGTAACGGTGAACCGGACTGGCGTCCATCCTACCTTGCGACCGCGGAGGCTCTCCGCCTCCATTTCGTGAACGACAATGGTTCGGGGAGGGGGTGCCTCGCGGGGCCTAGCCACGTTGTGCTTCCATGGGACCGGTTTGTGGACCAGTCTTGTTTGTGTCCCTTCTTTGATTACATTCCCCAATTCTTTGGGGGATTTGGGTAAAATTTCCTTTGCGGATTTTTCAGGACCCTACAAAAATTAAAACCTTAAAACCCTAAAAACCCATATAAACCCCAAAAGCTAATGAAAAACCTAAAACCCCATAAAAGCCATAAAAAATAACTAAAAACTTTTTAAACCCATTAAACGCCTAAAATTGTTAAAAAAAATTAAAAAACATTTGAAACACTAAATAACTTAAAAATTATCACAACCCAAAAAGAACAATGAAACCATAAAAACCTAAAAAAAATACATAAATCCCTCAAAATTGATAAAAATCCTAAAAACCATAAAATCCTACAAATCCATAAAGACATAAAAAACCATAAAACACAGAAGAACCCTAATAAATATTTAAAAATAAAGAATTAATTAAACCAATAAAATAATTAATAAATTATAAAACCCCTAAACCCATAAAAACCCTAAAACCCCAAAAATCACAAAAAATCCCAAAAAACCCTAAAATCATTATTTTTTTCAAAATATATTAAAACTATAAATAACCACTATAAGATTTAAAAATACTTTAAACACAAATAATCTTAAGAATATATAAAAATACTAAATACCCTAATACCCCCAAAACCCCTCAAAATCCCTAAAAATCTTAAAAACCCATAAAAATCCTAAAAAATCCTTAAATCCCCTAAAAATAAAAAAACCCTAAAAGACCCTAATAAAACCATAAAAACATAAAAACATATAAAATCTTAAAACCCTAAAAATTCTAGAAACCCCCAAAAACACTAAAACCCTATAAAACACTAAAAGCCTCAAAATCTATAAAAACTTGAAAAAACAAAATAATTATTAAAATACCCTAAAAATCATTAAAATTATAAAAACCCGTAAAATGGCTACAAACAATAATAAAAACATAAATAAATAAAAATACTTAAAATCCCTAAGAAACCTAAAAACACTAAAAACCTTATAAACCCTAAAAACATATATCCCCCGAAAAACCATTAATATCCCTAAAAATCCATAAAAACACTAAGAACAACTAAAAACTCTAAAACCCTATTAAACCCATAAAAAGGAAAAAAATATAGAAATGGTTAAATATTATAAAAAACTTGAAAACCCAACTAAAAACTGAAAAATCCTCAAATCCCAAAAGACCCTAAAAACCTAAGAAGATCAAAAAATCAATAAAAACATTAAAAATAATAAAAACGCTGAAAACCCTAAGAAAAAATTGAAAATATAAAAATATATAAAACGCTAAAAAAATAAAGTCACTAAAAAACCTAAAAAAAGTAAAAACTATAAAAACCCTAAAAATTCCTACAAACCGTAAAAACCCATAAAAACCTATAAAATACCTTTGGATTCATAAAAATGTTAACAACCCAAAAAAATCCAAATAAACCAAAAAAATATAAAAACACCTAAAATCCCTAAAAAACTAAAAAATATAAAAATCCTAAAAGGACTAAAATCCATAAATAACATAAAACCCCCAAAACCTCAAAACCCCCCTATACCCCCTAAAAACCTAAAATTTTTAAAAAAACTTTAATCCAATAAAAACATTATAAAAATCTAAAATCTTTAAATCCCAAAAAAATTCAAAAAATTTGCAAACCCAAAAAACCCATAAAAGTATAAAACCCTAAGAAAATCCTTGAAACCCTAAAAATATCTAAAAACACCAAAACCCGTAAAATTAAAAAAACCCATAAAATTCCAAAAAACATAAAAAAACATAAAACCCCTATGAAACCATGAGAAAACCATAAAATCCTAAAAATACATAAAACTCTAAAAACCTAAGAAACACTAAAAACAATAAAATGACTTATCCCTTTAAAAACCCTAAAACCCTCATGATTACTTAAATACATAAAAAATCCTAAAAATCCATAAAAATCCCATAGAGTTTGTAAAAAATTAAAAACCATAAAAACCATTAGAAAAATATAAAAACCTAATAACACTTCAAACCTCTAAAAATTTTATAATGCTAAAACACCTAGAAAATCCTACAGAGACCCTAAAAACCATAAAACCCCTAAACATCATAATAACCCTAAGAATCATAAAAACTATAAAACCCTTAAAAACTCTAAAAACCACTATAAACTCTAAAACCCCCAAAAATCCCCTAAAACCCCAAAAAACCCAAAAAACCCAAAAAACCCAAATCACCTCAAAATCCCTAAAAACCCGAAAACCCATAAAATCCCTAAAATCCCCAAAAATACCTAAAAAGGTACAAACCCTTAAGACCCATAAAACCCTCAAAGAGAAATAAAACTCAAATAACACATAAAACTACCAAACAACCTAAAAATGATAAAACCCTAAAGACCCTCAAAATCCCTAAAGACCCTAACAACCCATAAGAAATACTTGAAAACCAAAAAAAACACATCAAACCCATAAAAACCAAAAAACTCTTAAACCCTAAAAGAATCCTAAAATTACCCTAAAAACTGTAAACCCCTACAACCCCCAAAAACAACAAAAAAAAAAGAATATAAAACCCCATTAAAAACATAAAAACCCTAAACAACAACTAAAAACTATAAAAACCATTTAAATCTATAAAAATTTTAAAAAACACTCAATACTATTAAAACCCCCCCAAAATTAAAAATATGTTAAAAACCCACAAAACCATCCAAATCCCAAAAACCTAAACATCCATTAATATTTAAAAAAACATTAAAACCCCTAAAAACCATTAGAAAACATTAAATACCAAGAAAACATAAAACCCCTTTAAAAGCTAAAAATTTATATAAAACATAAATGTATGTAAAAATATTAAAAACCCTAAAACCCCTAAAACATTACTAAATCATAAAAACCAATAAAAACCCTAAAACCCACTAAAAACATTTTAGTACCCCAAAAACATTACAAAACTCTAAAACCCTTAAATATACTGAAAACATTAAATCCCCTCGAAACACACAAAAACCCATAAAACCTCTTAAAATCCTGAAATACCAAAAAACCCTCAAAATCCCTAAAATCCTTGAAAACCACTTAAAATCATAAAAAAGAATTAAAAATCCCTAAAATTTTATAAAAACCTAAAAACCATGAAACCCGCCTCCAATAAGAAACCCATTAAAACCTAAAAACACTTAAACCCATAGAAAACCTAAAAAAATGCTAAAACCCCTGAAAACCATCAAAATCTCTAAAAACACCATAACCCATACAAATCCTAAAATCCCTAAAAAATACCTAAAAATGTAAAAAAAACATAAAAACCTAGAAAAACCCTTAGAATACCTAAAAAATATAAAAACAATTAAGACCCATAAAAATCTAAATACCCCTAAAGCCCTAAAAATGCTAAAAACTCTAAAAACCATAAAAACCATAAAAACCCCTAGAATTCATAAAACCCCTAAAATCATAAAAACCCTAAAAACCAATAAATATACTAAACACCGACTAAAAATACAAAAAACCCTTTAAACGCCTAAAAACGTCAAATACAATTAAAATATTAAAAACCATAACGATTCAAAAAAACCTTAAAAACAATAAAAACCCATGAAAACCTTAAAACCCATAAATATCCATGAAAATTTTAAAACCCTAAAAAACCATAAAAATCTATAAAAACTATAAAAATTAATAAAAAAATAATAATAATTACAAACCCTAAAAATACTAAAAACCCAAATAAAACCTAAAAACCCCAAAACACTTAAAACCTCTAAAAACCCTAAAAATTCCATCAACCCTATAAATACTTAAAAGACCCTAAAACCCATAAAACTGCATAAATACTTAAAAACAACAAAACACCATTAAAATAGAAAAAAATCACTAGAAAATATTTATTCCCTTTAAACCCCTAAAAATGTTAAAAAACCTAAAACCCTAAAAAAACAAAAAAACCCCAAAACCCAAAAAACCATAACAACAATTAAAACCATTAAAACCACAAAAAACTTATAAAATTCCAAAAACCTATAAAACCCCTTAAAAATTAGTAAAAAATATTAAAATGTAAAACACAAAAAAAAATCCTTGAACAACCCTATGAAAACCATAACAACCTAAAAACAACTAATACCCTAAAAAACTAAAAAAAACTCCAAAACCATTAAAAACCATAAAAAACACCTAAAATCCTAAAAGACCAAATAAACTATCAAAACCATTGAAACACATTAGAAACTATAAAAACCATTAAACCCCAAAAAATGTAAAAAAATCTCTAAGAAAACGTAGAACCCCAAAACACTAAAACAAAACCATTAAAACCCAAAATCCATAAAAAGTCAAAACCCCCCCAAAAATCTTTAAAATCAATAAAATACTTAAAAATAACTAAAAGTAAATACAAACATAAAAACCACTAAAATCCCTAAAAACACTAAATAAAAAAATATTAAATCATAAAAACACTTTAAAAACTAAAAAATCACAATAAATGAAAAAAACGTAAAAACCCATAAAGACCCATAAACCCCTAAACCCCCTAAAAAACATAAATCCCTTAAAAACCTAAAAACACTAAAAAATAAAAAAACACTAAAAACCAAAAATATATAGAAAACCTCAAAACCCTAAAAAGCACTAAAAATCTTCAAAATTCATAAAAAACCAAAACACCCAAAAAATCCAAAAAATCAATACAAACATAAAAAAACGTAAAAACCCTCAAATTCTCTAAGAAAACCTTAAAACCTAAAAGTACATAAAACCCCTGAAAACCAAAAAATGATAAAAATCCTCAAAACCCAAAATACCAAAAAAATCCTAAAAACATAAAAATCCAAAAAATAATTAAAAATAATCATAAACATAAAAACACTAAAAACCCCTGAAAAAAATAGAAAATGATAAAATAAAAAAATCATAAAGACCCTAAAAACCTACAAATGATAAAAACCCTAAAATCCCTAAATGACCCAAAAACCCAAAAAAACATAAAAACCACTAAAACAATAAAAACCCAAAAAAACCCATTTAAAACTCTAAAACCAACTATAAACTATAAAAACCCTTAAAAACTATAAAAAACACTCTAAACCAAAAAACCGTAAAAACAATAAAACCTCTAAAAACATCAAAATCAAAAAAACCATAAAAACCCAAAAAGTCCAAAAAATCAATAAAAATCTCTAAAAATGTAAAAACTTCTAACCAAACCTTACAATGATAAAAAAATTTAAACCCCGAAAAATCCTAAAAACAACAAAAAAAATCTAAGAACTGTTTTTTCCCCTAAAATCTAGAAACTATAAAAAACCTTAAAACACTAAAAAAGCTTAAAATCCCCTATATCCCCCCAAAATCCATAAAAATCCCGAAACCCAGCAAAATCTATAAAAAAGCCTAAAACCATAAAAAACATTAAAAATCCCTAAAAATCACAAAATGTAAAAAACCACAAAAAACTGTGAAAACCACAAAGAATATATTTAAAAAAAATTAAAATACCTAAAAACCAATAGAATATTAAAAACCCTAATAAACCCTAAAACCCTAATAAACCACAAAATCCCTAAAAACCCTAAAGACCATAAAAATCATTCAAAATCATCAAAAATCCATAAAAATATAAAAACTCCAAAAAATGGAAAATCGTAAGAAAAGCATAAAACATTTAAAATACTTAAAACTTCTAAAAAATAACAAAATGCCTGAAAAAAATAAAAAAAAATTCTTGCAAAAATAAAAATCTATAAAGAACCCAAAAAATCCCTAAAAACCCTAAAAAATAATAAATCCTAAAAAATCTATAAAATCCCTAAAAACGTAAAAACCCTTAAAACCCCTAAGAAAACCCTATGAACCTAAAAATCATAAAAATCCCTAAAAACCTAAGAAATTCTAAAAACATTAAGAAACCTAAAATTCATAACAACCCCTCAAAACCCTAAAAACCATAAAATCCAAAAACACATAAAAATCCAAAAAAATTCATAAAATTCCCTTGATATTTAAAATACTCTAAAAACATGAAAATGCCAAGGAAAACCTAAAAACCCAAAAACACGTAAAACAAAAGAAAATCTAAAAAAAGATAAATGCCGAAAGAACCTTAAAAATACCCAAAAAACATAAAAACACTAAAAACTCTAAGAAGAATTTAAACCCATAAAAATGTTAAAAATTTTAAAAAAAAAATTTAAAAACCCAAATTACTCAAAAATAACCAAAAAACAGAAAAAAACATAAAAACCCTAAAACCCTAAAAAACCTAAACACCTCAAAATTCCTAAAAACCCAAAAAACCAATAAAATCTGATAAAATCCCTAAAAATACCTAAAATTTTAAAAACCCATAAAAACCATAAGAACAAATTAAAAACATAAAAATAGTTAGAATCCTGAAAACCCTAAAACCAATAAAAATGATAAATACTCTAAAAACCATAAAAAACCTTAAAAACTAAAAAAACCAAAAAAAATACATATAAACCCTAAAAAATCTAAAACCCTTAATATTCCTTAAACTCGTAAAAACCAAAAAAATCTTGAAAAATCTCTCATAATCCCTAGAGACATAAAAAACCATAAAACCCAAAAATAATATATGAAAATCATAAAAACCTAGAAACACATAAAACCCCTAAAAACCAAAAAATGATAAAAACCCAAAAAAATCATAAACACACTAAAAACCTCCAAATCCATAAAAACCATTAAAATACAAAAAAACCTTAAAAGCCCTACAAAATAAAAAAACTCTAATAAAACCTTAAAAACTTTAAAACACTTCAAACCCCTCAAAACCCAAATAAACCTAAAAAACCTAATACCCATAAAACTCTAATAAAACTCAAAAAAAGTTAAAAATACATTAAAACCATAAATTTTTTATAAACATTAAAATAAACTTAAACCCCAAAAAAGTCAAAAAAGACCAAAACCACCCAAAAAAACATAAAACCCCAAAAAATCCCAAAAAACATTAAAATACAAAAAATTATAAAAAGCCCAAAATTTCCCTAAAAACATAAAAACGCATAAAACCCCTAAAAACACCTTCAAAAATCTTAAAATCCTAAATGCCCTTAAAACCTCAATCGAGCATAAAATATATTGAAAACCCTCAAAACCCCTAAATACCTAAAAACCCTAAAATCCATAAAACCCAAAAAGAACAAAAAAACCCAGAAAATCCGTAAAAACATTAAAAATATAAAATCCCTTTAAACACCTGAAAGGGTTAAAAAACTCTAAAAACTGTAAAAACCCTAGAAATCCAAAAAATATAAAAACCCTAGGAACCCCCAAAATTAATAAAAATCCTAATAAAATAAAAAATCTAAAAAATCTATAAAATCCTTAAAAAATTATAAACCCTAAAAACCCAAAAACAACTAAGAAAACCATATAAAACTAAGAATACTAGAAAAACCTAAAAAACCTAAGAAATTCGAAAAACATGAAAAACCCTAAAATTCATAAAAACCCCTCAAAACCCTAAAAAACATAAAATTCTTAAAAATTCCTAAAATTCCCAAAATATATAAAAAACTCTAAATACATAAAAAAGCCAAAGAAAACCTTAAAAACCTAAAAACACGTAAAACGAAAAAAATATTTAAAAGATAAATACCCAAAGAACCCAAAAAATACCCAAAAAACCCTAAAACCACTAAAAAATCTACGAAGAATTAAAACCCATAAAAATTTTAAAAAATTTTAAAAAATTTTAAGAAAACCAAATTACACAAAAAAATAAAAAACCATAAGAAACACAAACATCCTAAAACCCTACAAACCCTAAACACCTCCAAATCCCTAAAAACCCTAAAACCAAAAATGGTAAAAAATCCCTAAAAATCCCTAAAATCATAAAAACCCATAAAATCCGTAAGAAAACATTAAAACCCTAAAAACACTTTGAATCTCGAAAAAACCATAGAAATGAAAAAAATGCTAAAAACTAGAAAAACACATAAAACCCTCAAAATATTTAAAAACCCTAAACACCATAAAAATAATAAAAAATCCATAAAAATTTGTAAAATGTAAAAAACCGTATAAACCCATAAAAATAATAAGAAAACCATAAAATCCTTTAAAGACATAAAACCATTAAACACCTAAAAATTCAAAAAAAATGGTTAAAACCCAAAAAAGACACTAAATCCCTGAAAATCCATAAAATCCCCAAAATATATTAAAAACCCTAAAAACCCAGAAAAACCCTAGAAACCACTAAAAACACTAGAATCCCTTTAAAACCAAGAAAATATTATAAAAATATATAAAACCCCAAACTCCATAAAAATTTTAAAAATCCAAAAAACCAAAAAAACCAAAAAACCGAAAAACCCAAAAAACCATGAAACCCAAAAAACCTTAAAACCCCTAAAAATCACTAAAAAATATTAGGAACCATAAACTTATTAAAAACCCTAAAAATCCAAAAAAAAATTAAAAAACCATAAAAACCCTAATAACATTATGAAATCCTTAAAAACAAAAAAAAAAATTAAAACCCTGAAAAACATAAAAGATGCTACAAACCCGAGAAAACCATAAAAATATCCTAAAAACCCAAAAATTAATTAAAAAATTAAAAGAATTAAATAACTTAAATTCCCTTAAACACTAAAAAAACCTAAAAACCAACTAAAAACTCAAAAAACCTTTTAAACCCATGATACAATTTAAAAAACCTAAATACCCTAAAAAACTAAAAACCCCCCAAACACCCAAAAAACCATAAAAACTCAAAAAACTATAGAAAACCCTAAACCCCCCCAAAATCCAAAAAACCCTAAAATTAATAAAATCCTAAAATTTATTTAAAATCCTTAAAGATTTAAAAAACCATGAAAATACTTATGTATACCTTAAAAAACAAAAAACACTTAAAACTCCTAAAAACAAAAAAAAACCAAAACTTTGAATACCCAAATATCACTAAAATCCCTCAAAATCCATGGAAACCTAAAAAAATAAAAGTCCTTTAAATATTCCAAAAACCCTAAAGACGTAAAAACCGATAAAACCCATGATAACCCATAACAAAACATTTAAAACCTAAAACACCTAAACCCCCTAAAAAAATAAAAAATAATATAACATCTAGAAGACCCAAAATGACATGAAAAACCTTAAAACCACTAAAAACCTTAAAAACCACAAAAAACATAAATACCATAAAACCCCTAAATCCTACTAAAAACTCTAAAAATATTTTAAACCCCTAAAACCATAAAAACCCTAAAAACAAATAAATATACTAAACACCCACTAAAAAAATAAAAAAACACTTTAAACCCCTAAAACGTTAAAAACTATTAAAATATTAAAAACTGTAAAGATTCAAAAAAACCTTAAAACCCATAAAAACCCATGAAAACCTTAAAACCCTAAAAATCCTTAAAAATATATAAAAACTCTAAAAATTAATAAAAAATAATAATAAATACACACCCTAAAAATACTAAAAATCCAAAGAAACCTTAAAACCCTAAAACACTTAAAACCTATAAAAAACCTAAAAATACTATCAACCCTATAAATCCCAAAAAATACCCTAAAACCAATAAAACCACACCAATTCCTAAAAACAATAAAACACCATTAAAATAGAAAAAAATCACTAGAAACTCTTTATTCCCTTTAAACCCCTAAAAATTTGAAAAAACTGAAAACCCAATAAAACTAAAAAAACCCAAAACCCAAAAAACCATAACAACCATTAAAACCATTAAAATCTAAAAAAACCTATAAAATCCCAAAAAACTATAAAACCCCTTAAAAGTCATAAAAACTATTAAAATGTAAATCACAAAAAAAATATCCTTGAAAAACCCTAATAAAACCATAACAACCTAAAAACACATAATACCCTAAAAATTAAAAACACAAAAAACCCCAAAACCCATAAAAACCATAAAAAACACCTAAAACCCTAAAAAACCATAAAAACTATAAAAACCATTGAAACACATTTGAAACTATAAAAACTATTAAAACCCAAAAAATGTAAAAAAAAACTCTAAAAAAACGTAGAACCCCAATAAACTAAAACAAAACAATTAAAACCCAAAATCCATAAAAAATCAAAACCCCCTAAAAACCGTTAAAATCAATAAAATACTTAAAATTAACTAAAATTCAATGAAAACATAAAAATTACTAAAAACACTGAAAACACTAAAGAAAAAAATAAAATCATAGAAGATAACTTTATAAACTAAAAAAACATAACAAATGAAAAAAACATAAAAACCCATAAAAGACCCTTAAACCCATAAACCCCCTAAAAAACATAAATCCCTTAAAAACATAAAAATCCATAAACAATAAAAAAACAATAAAAACAAAAAATAAATAGAAAACCTCAAAACCCTAAAAACTCTAAAAATCCTCAAAATCCATAAAAACCCCCAAAAATTCCAAAAAAACAATACAAATTTAAAAATACGTAAAAACCCTAAAAATCCCTAAGAAAACCTTAAAACCTAAAAATACATAAAACCCCTAAAAACCAAATAATGATGAAAATCCTAAAAACCCAAAAAACCATAAAAATCTCAAAAACATAAAAATTATAAAAATAATTAAAAACCACCAAAAACATAAAACCACTAAAACCCTAAAAAAATATAAAATCATAAAAAAAAATCATAAAAACACTAAAAACCTACAAATGATAAAAACCCTAAAATCTCTAAAAGACCCAAAAAACCAATAGAATCATAAAAACCACTAAAACAATAAAAACCCAAAACCCCATTTAAAACTCTAAAACCAAATAAAAACTATAAAAAACCTTAAAAACATTAAAAACACTATAAACCAAAAAAACTTTAAAAACAATAAAACCTCTAAAAACATCAAAATCCAAAAAACCTTAAAACCTTAAAAGTCCAAAAATTCAAAAAAAATCTCTAAAAATGTAAAAACATCTAACCAAACCATAAAAAGCTACAAAAATTTAAACCCCTAAAAATCCTAAAAATAACAAAAATAAAATCTAAGAACTGTTTAGTCCCAAAAAATCTAGAAACACTAAAAAACCTTAAAACTCTAAAAAAACATAAAAAACCCTATATCCTCCAAAAAACTCTAAATATCCCAAAACCCCACCAAATCTATAAAAAACCATAAAACCACAAAAAAATTTAAAATCCCTAAAAAATACCAAAAATATAAAAACCCACAAAAAACTGTGAAAACCCCAATGAATATATTTAAAAACAAAAAAAAATTAAATACCGAAAATCCTAGGGAATTTTAAAAACCCTAATAAACCGTAAAACCCTAATAAACCACAAAATCCATAAAAACCCTAGAAACCATAAATATCATTCAAAATCATAAAAAATCCACAAAAACATAAAAACTCCAAAAAAATGGAAAATCATAAGAAAATCCTAAAAAATATAAAATTCTTAAAACCCCTAAAAAATAAAAAAATGCTTGAAAAAATTAAAAATTTATTGCAAAAATAAAAATCTCTAATGAACGCCAAAAATCCCTAAAAACTATAAAAAATATAAAATCCTAAAAAATCTATAAAATCCCTAAAAATGTAAAAACCATAAAAACCCAAAAAACCCCAAGAAAACCCTATAAACTTAAAAATCATAAAAATCCCTAAAAAATGTAAGAAATTCTAAAAACATGAAGAACCTTAAAAGTCGTAAAAACCCCTGAAAACCCTCAAAACCATAAAACCCTAAAAAACATAAAAATCTAAAAAATTCCTAAAATTCCCTTGAGAGGTAAAAAACGCTAAAAACATGAAAAAGCCAAAGATAACCTAAAAACCTAAAAACACGTAAAACAAAAAAAAATCTAGAAAAAGATAAATGCCCAAAGAACCCTAAAAATATCCGAAAAACCAAAAACCACTATGAACACTAAGACGAATTTAAACCCATAAAAATGTTAAAAAAAATTTAAAAACCCAAATTACAAAAAAATAACCAAAAAACAAAAAAATAACATAAAAAACCTAAAACACTAAAAACCTTAAACACCTCAAATTTCCTAAAAACCCTAAAAACAAAAAAATATGATAAAATCCCTAAAAATCCCTAAAATATTAAAAACCCATAAAAACGATAAGAACAATGTAAAAACCTAAAAACACTTAGAATTCCGAAAACCCTAAAACCACTAAAAATGTTAAAAACTCTAAAACCCATAAAAACCCCAAAAAACAGAAAAAACCAAAAAAAATCCATATCAACCCTAAAAACTCTAAAACCCTAAATATTCTTAAAACACCTAAAAACCAAAAAATTCTTGAAAAAACTCTCATAATCTCTAGAGACATAAAAAACCATAAAACCCAGAAAAAATAAATGAAAAATTTAACATTCTAGAACCACAAAAAACCCCTAAAAACCAAAAAATGTTAAAAACCCTAAAAAATATTAAACACACGAAAAACCTCCAAATCCATAAAAACCGTTAAAATCCAAAAAACCTTAAAAATCCCTAAAAATTAAGAAAAACCCCTAAGAAAACTTTAAAAACTTTAAAACACTTCAAAACCCTAAAAAACCAAATAACATTAAAAACCCTAAAACCTCTAAAACTCTAAAAAACACTAAAAAAGTTTAAAATACATTAAAACCATAAAATTTTTAAAAACATTAAAATAACCTTATACCCAAAAAAGTCAAAAAAAACACCAACCCCCCCCCCCCCCAAACATAAAAACTTAAAAAATCCCAAAAAACCTTAAAATACAAAAAATTATAAAAAACATAAAAAATTCCTTAAAACATAAAAACACATAAAACCCCTAAAAACACCTTCAAAAATCATAAAAACTTAAAAACTCTTAAGACTTCAATCGAACATAATATATATTGAAAACCCTAAAAAACCCTAAAACCTAAAAACACTAAAATCCATAAAACCAAAAAAGACCCAAAAAACCCAGAAAATCCCAAAAAAAATTAAAAATATAAAAACCCTATTAAACACCTAAAAACGTTAAAAAACTCTAAAAATTGTAAAAACCCTAGAAATTCAAAAAATATAAAAACCCTAAGAACCGCCAAAATTCATAAAAAACCTAATATAAAAAATCATAAAAAATATATAAAATCCTTAAAAACATAAAAACCATAAAAACCCTAAAACCACTAAGAAAACCATATAAACCTAAAAATCCTAAAAATACCTAAAAACCCTAAGAAATTCTAAAAATGTGAAAAATCCTAAAAGTCATAAAAACCCCTCAAAACCCCAAAAAGACACAAAAATCCTAAAAATTCCTAAAATTCCCAAAACATATAAAAAACTCTAAATACATGAAAAAGAAATTGAAAAACTTAAAAACCTAAAAACACATAAAACAAAAAAAGGTAAAAAAGCTAAATACCCAAAGAACCCTAAAAATACCAAAAAAAACCTAAAACCACTAAAAACTCTATGAAGAGTTTAAATCCATAAAAATGTTAAAAAATTTTAAAAAAAATTAAGAAACCAAATTACACAAAAAATCCAAAAACCACAAAAAAAAAAACAAACACCCTAAAAACCTACAAACCCTAAACACCTCAAAATCCCTAAAAACCACAAAAATGAGAAAAAATCACTAAAAATACCTAAAATCATAAAAACCCATAAAAACCATAATAAGACATTAAAACCCTAAAAATAATTAGAATCCTGAAAAAGCCATAGAAATGATAAAAAATCCATAAAAATTCATAAAAAGTAAAAACCCTATAAACCCATAAAGGCAAGAAGAAAACCATAAAATCCTTTAAAGACATAAAACCCTTAAAAACATAAAAATGAAAAAAAGGATAAAAACCAAAAAATACTCTAAATCCCTGAAAAACCATAAAATCCACAAAATACATTATAAACCCTAAAAACCCATAAAACCCCTAGAACCCACTAAAAACACTATAATCCCTTTAAAACCCAGAAAATATAAAAAAATATAAAAAACCTCAAACTCCATAAAAAAATTTAAAAAATACAAAAAACCAAATAAACCAAAAAACCCTGAAACCCAAAAAACCATTAAACACCTCAAAATCACTAAAAAATCTTAAGAACCATAAACTTCATAAAACCCCTAAAAATCCCAAAAACATTAAAAAACACTAAATACCCTAAAAAAATTATGAAATCCTTAAAAACTAGAAAACAATTAAAACCCTTAAAAACAAAAAGATGCCAAAAACCCTAGAAAAACGTAAAAATATCCTAAAAACCCAAAACCTACTTAAAAAAAATAAAATAATTAAATAACTTAAAATCACTAAAACACCAAAAAATCCTAAAAACCAACTAAAAACTCAAAAAACTCTTTAAACCCATAATACCATTTAAAAACTATAAAAACCCTAAATACCCTAAAAAAATAACCCCCCTCCCCAAAAAATCCCAAAAAAACCATACAAACTATAAAAACTCAAGAAAACCCTAAACCCCCACAAAAACCACAAAACCCTAAAAGTAATAAAATCCTAAAAAGTATGTAAAATCCATAAAAATTTTAAAAACCATGATAATACATAGGAATACCTTAAAACCTAAAAACACTTAAAAATCCTATAAAATAAAAAACGGCAAAACTTTGAATACCCAAATAACCCTAAAATCCCTCAAAATCTATGGAAACATAAAAACAATAAAAATCCTTAAAAATTATTAAAACCCTAAAGACGTAAAAACCAATAAAAACCATGATAACCCATAAGAAAACATTAAAAACCTAAAACACTTAAACCCTCCCAAAAAATAAAGAATACTATAACATCTAAAAGACCCAAAATGACATGAAAAACCTTAAAACAACTAAAAACATTAAAAACCACAAAAACCATAAAAACCAAAAAACCTCTAAATCCCACTAAAAACTCTAGAAATATTTTAAACCCCTAATGATTTTAAAAACCCTAAAAACCATAAAAACCCTAAAAATATAAAAACCCTAGAAACCCCCAAAACCATAAATACCTTAAAACCATCATAATCCCTAAAAAACCAAAATCCATAAATATTCTTAAAAACCCCTAAAAATTACTAAAAATGGGAAAACCCATAAAAACCTTGAGAACCCCTAACAAAATCTTAAAATCCTAAAAAACATAAAACCCCTAAAAACCTAAAAAAACTATAAAAACCGTAAAAACCATAAAGACCCTAAGGTGGTTTGTTCTTTTCCCTGGTTCGATCCTTTTGTCTGTTCACGAAGCAGCTGCAGGTACGTTCTCAACCTAGTCTCTCAGCTTCGTCTTCACTCCAGTTTGTTGATTCTTGTCTCGGTCAGACCTTTTGGCATTCAATGTTCTCCTCCTGTTGATTGTGATTTTGGTTATGAAAGGACTCTTGTTTCTGGGTTTGCTGAGTTGGGTTTGGTGATTTTTGTGAAATTGTTGGTGGTATGCAGTTTTTTATGCTATGAGGCATGGAATGACGAAAGTTGTTTGGTTCAAAGACCATGACTGCTGGTTGTTGAGCTTAGACTCCTTGTGTAATGATGGGTTAGGATGTGTTTGTTGTTGCTTTTTGAGCTTCATGTTGATTGGATCTGGTTGGCGTGGAGGCTGTGATGCTTTTGTTGCTGATGATGGTGTTTTGGTGCTGTTGTTCGTTGGTTTTTGTTGTTTGTCTCTGGATGCTGGAGGTCCTGTTTTACTAGCAGTGGATCCTCATCGGGAGGACATGCTAGTTGCTGGAGATGGTGTGAATGGAGTGACTGGTCGTTGTTTTCTGGGAGGTGATGAAGGCCGTGTTTGGTTGTGGTGCTTCTGCTGTGGTTTCTTGCTGCTGGAAGTGATTGGTTGCGATGTCGGTTTTGGTGTTGTTGGTTGCTGGGGATGGTTGGTTTGGACGTGTTGCTGCTGCTGTGTTGCTGTGATGAGTGGATGTGGTGCTGCTGGATGTTGTAATGCGCTGGATGATGGAAATTATGATGCTGGATGTTGGTTTCTGCTGACCTGGGAATTGTTGAAGCTATGGTTCATGATCGTGTTGCTGCTGGATGTTGACTGCTGGTTGAGTTTTAATGTTGGTAGTTGGTTAGGTGTGACCTGCTGGATGCTGGTTGATGCTAGATAATGGTGTTGGTTGCTTGCCTTTATGTTGTTTTCTTTTTTTTCTTTTGACTTTTCTTTTTTTTTTGGTCTTTTGTGTCTTGGGTTGTAAGGGGTTTTTGGGTGTGAGTCGTTTGACCCCTCCCCTCCCTTGTCTGTTGTGTCTCTCTTTTCTTTATAATAAATTTTGGGGGGCCAGGAATAGCCCGACCCTCGCATGTTCCATGACGAAATACACCAAAAACATAAAAACACCTAAAAGCCATAAAAACCCTATAAATCCATAAAAACCCTAAACACTAAAATATGTAAAATACATTTAAACCCCTAAAAAAATAAAAACTACAAAAATATTAAAAACCCTACAAAATTGAAAAAGAAATCCTAAATGCCCACAAAAAATAAAACTAAAAAAACATTAAAACCCTACAAAATCCCTACAACTATAAAACCCATAAAAATCCATACAATTCAACAAATACATAAAAAACCCTTGAAAACTTAAGAATATATAATAAAATCTTAAAAAACTAAAACACATAAAAAAATTAAAAAACCTAAAAAACATTAAACCCCCTTAAAACCCTCAAAATCCATAAAAATCATAAAAACAATAAAAATCATTAAAATCTCTAAAAATACACATATAATTGAAATCCTTAAAACACTAACAACCCCTATGAAAACAAAAAAAACAAAAAAAAAACCTAAAACCCCTAAAAACCTAAAAAACACTAAAAAACCAAAAAACTATAAAACCCTTAAACAACATAAATCCATAAAATCCCTAAAAACATAAAACCCCCCAAAACCCCATAAAAACCATAAAAACCCACAACAAACTCTAAAAACCCTTTAAAACTCAAAAAACGTTAAAAATATCTAAAAAACCTTATAACCCACAAACAAAACACAAAAACCTTAAAACCCCAGAAAACACCATAAAAACCCAAAAACACCTAAAAACATAAAACCTCTCAAAATCCTTAAAAATCCTAAAAATGATAAAAATCATAGAAAACAATAAAAATCCATAAAATTTTAAAAACCCATAAAACCCTAAAACCCTTAAAAATCCCTAAGAAAACCATAAAACCCAAAAAAACATAAAAACCTAAAAACAAAAAAACAAAAAAAAAACAAAAAAAACCCTAAAACCCAAAATAAAAACCATTAAAACCCTCAAATCCCAAGAAATCCTAAAAACCCATAATATACCTAAAATATTCCTAAAATCCAAAAAAACTTAAATACCTCAAAATTTATGAAAACCCTAAGAAATCCATATAAACATAAAACACTTAAAACCCATAATAATCCTAAAAAATGGAAAAAACTATGAGAATCCCTATAACGAACCTAAAAACCCTGAAAAGTAATAAAACATAAAATCACCAAAAAAACATTAAAAAACCTAAAAACACATAAAAACCCAAAATACTATCTAAAACACCAAAATACCTAAGACACCAAAATACCCCTAAAAACTCAAAAAACAATATAAATCCTAAAAATACCAAAAATCCTTAAAAACATAAAAATACCTAAAAAAATGATCAAAATCATAAAAAACTAAAATCACATAAACCAATAAGAATGACATAACCATAAAACCTTAGAAAACCCTAAAAACCATAGAAACCCCAAAAAACACTTCAACCAAAAAACCCAAAAAACCTTAAAAACCTCTAAAATCCCATAAAAATCATAAAAACCCACTAAAAACTTTTAGAACCTTTTAAACCTTTAAAAATGTTAAGAAAACTCTAAAAACATTAATGGCCCTATAAAACTCAAAAAACACAAAAATCCCAAAAAGCAATAAAAACCTTCAAAATCCATAAAAACTATAAAAACCAAAAAAACCCTAAAAATAAATAAAATCCACTTAAATCATAGAAAAACATTATAAACATAAATACCCATAAGAAATATTTAATTACCTAAAACACATAAAACCCCTAAAAACATAAGAAAATGGTAAAAGCCCAAAACACCATACAACCCTAAAAAACATAAAACCCCCGAATAATCATAGAAAAATATAAAACCCTATAAAACCACTAAAATCAATAGATCACAAAAAAAAATTAAACCCCTAAAAATATAATTAAACTATAAAAACATTATAAAACATTAAAAACACATCAAACTACTAAAACCCAAAAAAAATAAAAGCCAAAAAACACAAAAACCAACAAAATCCATAAAAACCCTAAAAACCATATAATCCTAAAATATTCCAAAAAATACCTAAAAATGTAAAAAAAATTAAAAACAAAAAAAATTAAAAACCTATAAACACTTAAATCCCCTAAAAACCCTATAATATACAAAACCCATAAAACCCTTAATACCCCTTACAACCCTCAAAACCCCTTCAACATCTAAATACCCATAATAATCCTAAAACATTCCAGAAAACTAATCAAAACATAAATGACCTTAAAAACTATGAAATACCAAAAGAAAATATAAAAACCATAAAACCCTAAAAACCCATATAAACTCCTAAACCTAAAAAAACCTAAAACCCCATAAAACCTTTAAAAAATAACTATAAACTCATAAAACCCATTAAACCCTTAAAAATGTAAAAAAATTTAAAAAAACCTTTAAAATAATAAAAACCTCAAAAAACTCTCATAACCCAAAAAGAACAATAAAACCCTAAAAACCTAAAAAAATACATAAATCCCTCGAAATTCATAAAAAAACTAAAAACCACAAAATCATAAAAATCCCTAAAATCATAAAAATACTTAAAACCGTAAAGAACCATAATAAATATTTAAAAACCTAAAAAAATTAATCCAATCAAATAATTAATAAATTAAAAAACCCCAAATCCCCTAAAAACCTCTAAAACCCCAAAAATCACAAAAAACCCAAAGAAATCCATAAAATCATTAATGTTTTTTGAAAATCCATAAAAACTATAAATAAGCAATGAAAAATCTAAAAAACCTTTAAAACCCTAAAATTTTAAAAAGTTATAAAAATAATAAATACCCTAAAACCCCTAAAACCCCTCAAGTTCCCTAAAAATCCTAAAAATCCTTAAAACCCCTAAAAATGAAAAGAACCCTAAAAACCTAAAACCCCCTAATAAAACCATAAAAACATACATATATATAAAATCCTAAAACCCTAAAAATGATAGACACATTAAAAACCCTAAAACCATATAAAACTCTAAAACCCTGAAAACCTATAAAAAACTAAAAAAACATAAAAATTATAAAAATACCGTAAAAATCATTAAAATTATTAAAAACCCTTAAAATCACTAATAAAAACATAAATAAATAAAAATACTTAAAACCCCTAATAAACCTAAAAATTTCTAAAAACCTTTAAAACTGTGAAACCATAAAACCCCCTAAAAACAATTAATATCCCTAAAACCCCATAAAACCCCTAAGAACAACTAAAAACTATAAAACCCATTTAAAACCCTAAAATGGATAAAAATCATTAGAAACTGTTAAATAGTATAAAAAACTTGAAAACCCCCCTAAAAAACTAAATAAACCCTCAAATCCCAAACATAAAAACACTAAAAACCCTAAAAAACCAAAAAACTATAAAAACCCTCAAAATACCTACAAACCCTACAAACCCATAAAACCTATAAAATCCCTATGGATTCATAAAAATTTTTAAACCCCAAATAAAATGATAATAAACAATACAAATATAAAAACACATAAAACCCCTAAAAAACAAAAAACTATAAAAAACCTAAAAGACCCAAAAAACCATAAATACCTTAAAACCCCAAAAAACCCTAAACCCCCTAAAAACCCCCCTAAAATCTAAAAATTATAAATGAAACATTAAACCTATAAAATAATTATAAAAATCTAAATAAACATTAAATCAGAAAAAAATTCAAAAAAATATACAAAACCAAAAAACCCTTAAAAATACTAAAATACTAAAAAGCCATAAAACCCTTAAAATCTCCCAAAACACCAAAAACCCTAAAATTGAAAAAAAACCATAAAAATTCCTAAAAACATAAAAAAACATAAAACCCCTAATACACCATAAGAAAACCTTATAAACCTAAATAAAATTAAAACCCTAAAAACCTAAAAAACACTAAAAACCTTAAACCACCTAATCCCATTAAAAACCATAAAACCCTAACTATTACTTAAATACATAAAAATCCTAAAAATACTTAAAAATTCCATTAAATCCGTAAAAAACTAAAAACCATAAAAACCATAAGAAAAACATAAAAAACTCAAAACACTTCTAACTTCTAAACGTTTTAAAATTCTAAAATACCTAGAAAACCCTAAGGAGACCCTAAAAACCCTAAAAACCCTAAACACCATAAAAACACTAAGATCCTTAAAAAATATAAAACCCTTAAAAACACTAAAAAGAACTATAAATATTAAAACCCCCAAAACCCCCAAAAAACACAAAAAACCCTAAAAAACCAAATCCCCAAAAAATCCCTAAAATCCAGAAAACCCATAAAAATCATAAAAAATCCCAAAAAATACCTAAAAAAGTAAAAACCCTAAATACCAATAAAAACCCAAAAAAAGTAATAAAACCCAAAAAACACATAAAACTACAAAAAAACTGCTAAAAACCTAAATACCCTCAAAATCCCCCAAAACACTAAACACCCATAAGAAATACTTGAAAATAAAAAAACACATCAAACCCATAAAAACCAAAAAAACACTTAAACCCTAAAAGAATCCTAAAATGACCCTAAAATCCCTAAACCCCTACAACCCCCCAAACAAAAAAAAAAACAAAAAAAACATAAAAACCAATAAATAACATACAAACCCAAAAAACCCACTAAAAACTATAAAATCCATTTAAATCCTTAAATTTTTTAAAAAAACCCTAAAAAACATCAAAACCCCCCAAAATTAAAAAGACGTTAAAACTCCAAAAAACAATCAAAATCCCAAAAATCTAAAAAACCATAAATACTAAACAAACTCTATATACTCTAAAAATAATTAGAAAACATTGAATACAAAAAACATAAAAACCCTAGAAATCATAAAAATTGATGAAAACATTAAATGTATGTAAAAATATTAAAAACACTAAAAACCTAAAACCCCAAAAAACATTACAAAATCCTAAAAACACATAAAAACCCTAAAACCCACTAAAAACACTTTAATATCCCAAAAACTTTACAAAACTCTAAAATCCCTTAAATACACAAATTTTTTTAAAACCCATAAAAACACATAAAGAATCCATAAAACCTCATAAAATCTTGAAAAACCAAAAAACCCTCAAAAATCCTTTAAAACCCTTAAATCCCCATAAAAACCTAAAAAAGAATTATAAATCCCTAAAATTGTAAAAAAAACCTAAAACTCATGAAAGCCACCCCCACATAAGAAACACTCAAAAACCTAAAAACACTTAAACCCATAGAAAAACAAAAAATGCTAAAACCCCTGAAAACCATCAGAATCTCTAAAAACACTAAAACACATGCAAATCCTAAAATCTCTAAAAATACCTAAATATAAAAAGCCATAAAAACCTACAGAAACACCAAAAATACCAAAAACATAAAAAAACAATTAACACCCATAAAAAACTAAACACCCCTAAAACCATAAAAACGCTTAAAACCCAAAAAAACTCTAAAATCCATAAATCCCACAGAATCCCTAAAACCCCTAAAACCATAAAAACCCTAAAAACCATAAGATTACTAAACACCCACTAAAAATATCTAAAAAACCTTTAATTCCCTAAAAATGATAAATACACTTAAAATATTAAAAACCCCTAAAAACTCAAAAAACCTTAAAAACCTTAAAAACCCACGAAAACCTTATAACCCTAAAAAATCCATAAAAATACATGAAACCCTAAAAATAAATAATAATAAACAAAAAAAACCCTAAAAATACTAAAAAACCAAAGAAAACATTAAAAACCTAAAACACATAAAACCTCTAAAAACCAAAAAATGCTCTCACCCTCAGAAAAACCTAAAAGACCCTAAAACCCATAAAACCGCATAAAGCCATAAAAACAACAAAACACAATTAAAATAGTAAAAACCACTAGAAACTCTAAATTCTCTTTAAACCTCAAAAAATGTTAAAAAAACCTAAAACCCCAAAAAACTAAAAAAACCCCCAAAACCAAAAAAACCATAAAATCAGAAAACCCATAAAAACCACAAAAAACCTATAAAACCCCAAAAAACTATAAAACCCCTTAAAAATTCGTAAAAAAATTATAATGTAGAAAACACTAAAATCCCTGAACAACCGCAAGAAAACCATAACAACCTAAAAACAAACAAAAACCTAAAAAACTAAAAACACAAAAAACCCCAAAACCATTAAAAACCATAAAAAACTAAAACCCTAAAAACCCATTAAAAACTATAAAAACCAATAAGACACGTTAGAATCTCTAATAACCATTAAACCCCCTAAAATATAAAAAAACACTAAAAAACCATGGAACCCCAAAATACTAAAACAAATCCTTTAAAACCCAAAATACATAAAATCCCCAAACCCCCTAAAAACCGTTAAAATCAATAAAATAATTAAAAATCCTAAAAAATAGTATAAATACCTCAAAATTAAGAAATTTTATTAAACCTAAAAGAAACTTAAGGAAACATTAAAATCTTAAAAAAACTTTAAACCCCTATAAAATACAAAAAAATTAAAACCCTAAAAACCCAAAAACACCCTCAAAATCGGTAAAAACATTAAAAATCCAATAAATTTTTAAAAAATACTAAAAGTCAACGAAAACATAAAAACCACTAAAAAACTTAAAAACCCTATAGAAACCAATAAAATAATAAAAATTACTTTAAAAAACTAGAAAAACATATCCAATGAAAAAATAAACCTAAAAACCCATAAAAGAACCTAAAACCCCTAAACCCCCTACACCCCCTAAAAACGTTAAATCCCATAAAAACCTAAAAAACACTAATAAATAAAAAAACCTAATAACCCTAAAAAACACAAAAAACCCTCAAAATCCATAAAAAACAAAAAAAAATCCCAAAAAATCCAAAAAATCAATACAAACTTAAAAAAACATAAAAACCTTAAAAATCCCTATGAAAGTCTTGAAACCAAAAAATACTTGAAACCCCTAAAAACCTAAAAATGATAATAACCCTAAAAACCCCAAAACCCATAAAATTCCTAAAACCATAAAAATCATAAAAGCAAAAAAAAATCATAAAAACAAATAAAAGCTAAAAATTATAAAATCCCTAAATTCTCTAAAAGACACAAAAACCTAAAAAATCATAAAAACAACTAAAACAAAAAAACCTGAAAACCCATTTAATATACTACAACCAAATAAAGACTAAAAATACTATAAAACATATAAAGAAACACAATAAATCAAAAAAACTTAAAAACAAGAAAACCTATAAAAACATCAAAATCCAATAAACATTAAAAACTGTAAAAGTCCCAAAAATCAATAAAAATCCCAAAAAATGTAAAAAATTCTAACCAAACCATAAAAACAAAAAAACATTAAACCCCTAAAAATCATAAAGACAACAAAAAAATATAAGAACTGTTTAGTACCCTAAAAATCTAGAAACACTAAAAAACCTTAAAATACTAAAAAACTAAAAGAACCCAATATCCCCAAAAAATTAGAAAAAGTCCCAAAACCACACAAAATTTGTAGAAAACCCTAAAACAGTAAAAATAATTTTAATTCCCTAAAAATCCCAAAAATGTAAAAAACTACAAAAAACTGTGAAAACCCCAAAGAAAATATTTAAAAATGAAAAAAATTATAATACCTAAAATCCTATGAAATATTAAAAACCCTAATAAACCCTAAAACCATAAAAACAAACAAAATCTATAAAAACCCTAAAAACTATAAAATTCTTTAAAAATCATGAAAAATATCTAAAAACATAAAAAATCCAAAAAATGAAAATTGTAAGAAAATCATAAAATTTTTAAAATACTTAAAACCCCTAAAAAATAAAAAAATGCATGAAAAAATGAAGAAATGATTGAAAAAATAAAAAACCCTTAAGAACCACCAAAATCCCAAAATACCCTTAAAAAAAATCCTTAAAATCAATAAAATCCCTAAAAATGTAAATAACCTAAAAACCCTAAATACTCAAAAGAAAACCATATAAATCTAAAAATCCTAAAAGCCACTAAAAAACCTAAGAAATTATAAAAACCTGAAAACCCCTAAAAGTCATAAAAACCCATCAAAACCCTAAAAACCATAAAATATTAAAAAACATAAAAATCGTAAAAATTCCTAAAATTCCCAATACATGCAACCAACTCTAAAAACATGAAAAAGCCAAAGAAAACATTAAAAACCTAAAAACAAGTAAACATAGAAAATCTAAAAAAAGCTAAATACCCAAAGAACCCTAAAAATTCCCAAAAAAACTAAAACCACTAAAAATGATTAGAAGAATTTAAACCCATTAAAATGCCAAAAAAAAAAACAAATTAATCAAAAAAACTAAAAACCCAAAAAAACACATAAAACCCTAAAAATCCTAAACACCTAAAAATCCCTAAAACCGCTAAAAACCAAAAATATCCGAAAAAATACCTAAAAATCCCTAAAATCATAAAAACCCATAAAAACCATAAGAAAACATTACAAACCTAAACACACTTTGAATCCCGAGAAAAACCTAGAAATGCTAAAAATGCAAAAAACATATAAAATCACAAAAAACCCACAAAATCCCTAAAAACCCCTAACCCCATAAAAACACTAAAAACCCATAAAAATCCATAAAATGTAAAAAAACCCTATAAACCCATATAAACACTAAGAAAAACTTAAAATCCTTTAAACACATAAAAACCCTTAAAAACCTGAAAATATAGAAATTGCTTAAACACCAAAAAGACACTAAAACCCAAAAAATCCTTAAAAACCCCAAAATAAATTAAAACCCCTAAAACCCATAAAAAAATAGAAACCACTAAAAACACTAGAATCCCATTAAAACCCAGAAAATATTTAAAAAAATATAAAAAACCCCAAACACCATAAAAATTTTAAAAATCCTAAAAACCAAAAAAACCTAAAAACCGTAGAACCCAAAAAACCTTAAACCCCTCAAAAACTCTAAAAACCATAAGAACCATAAAATTATTAATAACCCTAAAAATCCCAAATATCATAAAAAAAAATCATAAAAACCATAATAACCCTATGAAAACTTGAAAAACCTAAAAACAATTAAAACCCCTAAAAACCTAAAAGATGTTAAAAATCCATGAAAGCCCTAAAAATATTCTAAATACCCAAAAACCACTTAGAAAAATAAAAGAATTATATAACTTAAAATCCCTAAAACACCAAAAAAACCTAAAAACCCATTAAAAACTCAAAAAACCCATTAAACCCTTAAAACAGTTTAAAAACTATAAAAAACATAAATACCCTAAAAAACTAAAAAACCCCAAAACACAAAAAAACATAAAAACTCTAAAAACTCTAGAAAACCCTGAACCCCCCCCCCCCAAAATCCCCAAAACCCTAAAAGTAATAAAATCCTAAAAAGTATCTAAAATCCTTAAAAATGTAAAAAACCATGAAAATTCTTAAGAATACGTTAAAAACTGAAAACACTTAAATCTCTTAAAAACATAAAAACGGTAAAACTATGAATACAATAATAACCATAAAATCCCTCAAAATCCATAGAAACCTAAAAACAATAAAAATCCTTAAAATATTACTAAAAACCGTAACGACTTAAAAACCCATAAAAACCATGAGAACCCATAAGAAAACCTTAAAAACCTAAAACACCTAAATCCCCTAAAAAAATAAATAATACCAAATCATTTAAAAGACCCAAAATGGCATGAAGAACCTTAAAAACACTAATAACCTTTAATACACAAAAAACCATAAATAGCATAAAATCCCATAAAACCCTCTAAAAACTCTAAATTTATTTGAAACCCCTAATGGTTTTAAAAACACTAAAAAACATAAAAACCCTAAAAACATAAAAACTATAGAAACGGCAAAAACCATAAATACCATACAACCCTCAATATCTCTAAAAAACCAAAATCCATAAAAATCCTTAAAAACCCCAAAAAATTACTTAAATTGGAAAAACCCATAAAAACCTTGAGAACCCATACCAAAACCTAAAAAACCTAAAAACTATTAAAACCCCTAAAAACCTAAAAAACACTAAAAACCCTAAAACCCCCTAAAGACCCTACAATTTTGAAAAGGCCTAAAAAACATAAAAATACTAAAAAAATCCTTAAAAATCAAACAAAAACTTAAAACCCCTAAAAAACTTGAAACCCATAATAATACCTTATAAATTTAAAAAAACCTAATCCCCTAAAAACCTAGAGTACTCTAAAAACCTAAAAATATTAAAAACCATACAAAATTGAAAAAAATCCTAAAAGCCCCCAAAAAATAAAACCATAGAAAAACATAAAACCCTTCAAATTCCATAAAACCATAAAACCCATAAAAATCCCTATAATTACAAAAAAAACCTAAAAACCCTTGAAACCTTGAGAATACCTAATAAAATATTAAAAAAATAAAAACACTTAAAAATTTAAAAATAACCTAAAAAAACATTAAACCCACAAAAAAAAATCAAAATCCATAAAAATCATAAAAAATAATAAAAACCTTTAAATCCCTAAAAATACATATATAATTAAAATCATTAAAAAACTAGAAACCCCCATGAAAAAAAACAAAAAAAAACTGAAACCCCTAAAAACCTTAAAAACACTAAAAACCTCAAAAACCATAACAAAAATCCATAAAATCCCTAAAAACATAAAACCCCAAATAACCCCATAAAAACCATAAAAACCACAATAAACTCTAAAAACCCTTCAAAACACTAAAAATGTAAAAAATATAGAAAAAACATTAAAACCCCAAACAATACTCAAAAACCTCAAAACCCCATAAAACACCATAAACACCCTAAACCCCTAAAAACATAAAACTCCAAAAAATTATAAAAAGTCCTAAAAATAAAAAGAATCATAGAAAATAATAAAGATCCCTAAAATTTTAAAAACCCTAAAAACACTAAAAACCCTAAAACACTAAGAAAACCATAAAACCCCCAAAAAACTTAAAAACCTAAAAACAAAAAAACACAAAAACAAAAAAACCCTAAGACCCTTATAAAACCCTAAGAAACCTCAAAATCCCTAGCAATCCAAAAAAACCCATAAAACCCTAAAAAATCCCTAAAAATCCAAAAAACATTAGATACCTTAAAATATATGAAAACCCCTAAGAAATCCTTATAAACATAAAACACATAAAACCCATAATAATCCTAAAAAATGTAAAAAACCATAACTAACCCTATAAAAAAACTATAAACATAAAAAGTACTAAAGCATAAAATCTCCAGAAAACATTAAAAAAATAAAATCCCATAATAACCCTAAAAACTAACTAAAAACTCTAAAAATCCATTAAACCCATAATAACATTAAATATCACTAAAACACCTTAATTCCCCAAAAACTCAAAAGACCCTAAAAACTCCAAAAAACAATTGAAATTCTAAAATTCCCAAAAATCAATAAAAACATAAAAAACCCTAAAAACATGATCAACATTATAAAGAAATAAAACACATAAACCCATAAAAATGATAGAACAATAATAACCCTAGAAAACCTTAAAAACCCTAGAAACGCCAAAAAACACTAAAACCCAAAAAACAATAAAACCCTATATAACCCCATAAAAATCAGAAAACCCACTAAAAACTATTAAAACGCTTTAGACCCCTAAAAATGTTAAGAAAACTCAAAAAAACATTCAAGACCCTATAAAACTCAAAAAACACAAAAATCCCAAAAAAACATCAAAATCCATAAAAACTCTAAAAACCATAAAAACCCTAAAATACATAAAATCCCATAAAAGCATAGAAAAAAAAGCTAAATACCCCTCATAAAAATTTAAAAGTTTAAAAACACATAGAACCCCTCAAAATACAAGAAAACACTAAAATCCCAAAAACACCAAACTACCCTAAAAACATAAAACCCCTAATAATTATAGAATAACCTAAAAACCTATAAAACCCTTAGAAACAACAAATCAGTAAAAACTAATTAAACACCTAAAAATATAATTAAACTATAAAAACATTATAAACCTTTAAAACTGAACAAACTCCTAAAACCCAAAAAAACATAAAACCCAGAAAACAAAAAAAACCAACAGAATCCATAAAACCCCTAAAAACCATTAAATCATAAAATATTTTCAAAAATACCTAAAAATATAAAAACCCAAAAAACACTAAAACAAATTACCACGTGAAAAGCACTAAAATCCCTTAAAACCCTAAAAATGCTAAAAACCCTAAACCCCATAATACCCCTGAAAACCATCAGAGCCCCTTCAACGTCTAAAAACCAAAAATAATCCTAAAAATTTCTAGAAAACCAATAAAAACATAAATTACCTTAAAACCATGAAATACCATAAGAAAACATTAAATCCTCAAAACCCGAAAAACCCCTATAAGCCCCTAAACCTAAAAAAACCTAAAACCCCATTAAAACCCTAAAAATAACTAAAAACTCTTAAAACCCATAAAACACCTTAAAAAGATAAAAAAGTTAAAAAAAACTTTTAAAACACTAAAAAACTGAAAAAAGTCTCATAAACCAAAATAACCATAAAACCATAAAAACCTCATAAAAATACATAAATTCCTCAAAATTCATAAAAAATCTAAAAACCATAAAATCCTAAAAATCCCTAAAACAAAAAAAATATAAAACCCAGAGGAACCCTAATATATCTTTAAAAACCTGAAAAAAGTTAAACCAATAAAATAATTAATAAATTATAAAACCCCTAAACCCCTAAAAAATCCTAAAACCCCAAAAATCACAAAAAACCCAAAAAAACCCAAAAGCATTAATTTTTTAGAAATCTATAAAAACTATAAATAACCATTAAAAATAACTAAAAACCATTAAACACTTAAAATGTTAAAAATATATAATAATCACAAATACACTAAAACCAATAAAACCCATCAAAATCCTTAAAAATCCTAAAAACACATAAAAATCCTAAAAAATCCTTTAAACCCCTAAAAATGAAAACACCCTAAAAACCCTAAAACCCCCTACCAAAAAAACAAATATAATCCAAAAACCGTAAAATATATAGAATACCTAAAAACCCCTAAATCCCCTATAAAACTCTAAAATCCTCAAAATCTATAAAACTCCAAAAAACATTAAAATTATAAAAATACCCTAAAAATCATTTAAATTATAAAAAACCATAAAATTGATAAAAAAAACTAATAAAAACATAAATAATAAAAAATTATTAAAATACTTACACTGTTAAATACTATAAAAAAAACTTGAAAACCACCCTAAAAACTAAAAAACCCTCAAATCCCAAAAAAACCCAAAAAACATTAAAATGATTGAAAAACCCATAAAAACATTAAAATTAATAAAAAACATGAAAAAACTAAGAAAAAAAATAAAAAACAAAAAATAAATAAGACCCTAAAAACATAAAAAACACTAAAAACCCAAAAAAACCTAAAAAATATAAAAGCACTCAAAATCACTAGAAAAATCTAAAAACCCATAAAAACCTATAAAATCCCAATTGATTCATTAAAATGTTAAAAACCCCTAAAAAACTAAAAACAATAAAAATCGTAAAAGGCAAAATATACCAAAGAAACCTTAAAATCCAAAAAAAACCCTAAACCCCCTAAACCCCCTAAAATCAAAAAAATAGAAAAACACTTTAAACCTATAAAAACATTTTAAAAAACTTATAAACATTAAATCCGAAAAAAATTCAAATAACTCTATAAAACCAATAACACCATAAATCTCTAAAACCCAAAAAAAACCCTAAAACCCTAAAAATCTCCAAAAACACCAAAAAGGGTAAAATTAAAAAAAACCTAAAAATTACTAAAAATATAAAAAAAACATAAACCCCTAAGAAAACATAAGAAAACATTAAAAACCTAAAAAAACTTAAAACCCTAAAAACCTAAAAACACTAAAAACCAAAAAATACCTAATCCCATTAAAAACCTAAAAACCTCACGATTACTTAAATACTTAAAAAACTAGAAAAACTAAAAAATACCATAGAATATGTAAAAAATTAAAAACCATAAATGCCATAAGAAGAACATAAAAAAATAAAAACAATACAAACCTCTAAAAATTTAAAAATTGTAAAATACCTAGAAAACCCTAAGGAGACCCTAAAAACCCTAAAAAACCTAAACACCATAAAAACCCTAAGAACTATAAAAACTATAAAACCCTTAATAATACTAAAAAGAGATATAAAATCTAAAACCCTAAAAAATTCCCTAAAACCCCATAAACCTATAAAACCCTAAAAACCCAACTCCCCTCAATATTCCCAAAAATACCTAAAAAGAAAAAAACTCTAAATACCCATAAAAACCTTAAAAAACAAAAAAACCCAAAAAACATAAAACTACCAAAAAACATAAAATATGATAAAACCCTAAAGACCCTAAAAATACCTAAAAACACTAAACAACCATATGAAATACTTTAAAAACAAAAAACACATCCAACCCATTAAAACCAAAAAACTCTAAAACCCTAAAAGTATCATATAATGACCCTAAAAACCCTAAACCCCTACAACCCCCCCCCCCCCAAAATAAAAAAACCAAATAAAACATAAAAACCCATAAAAACATTCAAAACCTAAAAAATCACTAAAACTATAAAAACCATTTAAATCCTTAAATTTTTTAAAAAACCCTAAAAAGTTAGCAGGGTCGAAGGAATCAACGATAGAGAAGGTTGTCTTAGCGACAAGGGTTCTGATTTCCTTGATGGTCACACATCTACTCCGGCCTGCTGCTTCACTGCTTGGTTTCATCTCTGATGGAACATCGAATATGGTATATTTTCTCACCTATGGTGTGGATCCTAAATTTTTTTGGTGCGCCAGTGGTTCTATATTTCTTGTTACTACAGTTTAGTGGGTTCTTGTTTTTTCTGCTACTATATTTTGTTCTACTTGTGGATTGTCTTGCTGGTAGGGTATGCCATTTGGTTAGGGGACTGATTGAGTCTCTGGTCAAAATATTTCATGATTTTTTTATGTTTTTGATGCTGTTGAGGCAATTTGTGTGTGCCGATGTGAGAGATAGGTTGTTTGTCACTGTTGATTTTCATGGTATGGAAGGAGATATTGGTTGTGAAAAATGGTTGTGTTGGCTACTGCTTGCTAATGGGCTAGGACTTGATGAAGCTGTTGGTTATGTGTTTAGTGAAGGTGGTTATAAGTTTTTGGTGGTGTCTCTTCTTAGTAAGGAGGTGATGGAGGCGACTAAAGCTAATGGGTTTGTGCTGCTGATGGTTGATCTTCTTGAAAAGGAGACAACTGATGATGGTAACACTATTATGGGCTAGTTTCTCTTTAGTTGGAATGCGATGAAGCATGCAGGTTTGAATTTGGTGTTGATGGTTCTCTGCTGCTAGCAGTGGAACTTCTTGGTGAGGAGGTGCTGGATGCTGGAATTTATGAGCTTGGATGATCGTTGATGCTTGGATGTGAGCTCTGGTTGCTAGTTACTACTTAGATGAGAAGTGATGAAGGTGCAGTTAATGGTGATGTTAGTGTCTTCTTGCTATTTCTTTTTGTGTGATTTTTTGTTTTTTGGGTTTTATAGGTTTGGGTTTGCTAAAAACATTTGGGTGTTGTTCGTTTGACCCCTCCCCTCCCTTGTCTGTTGCATTTTTTTTCTAATAAATTTTGGCGGTTCAGGAATAGCCTGACCCAACATCTTCCTTTCCCTAAAAATAATAAAACCTATGAAAGACATAAAAAATCATAAAACCCCATAGAAACCACTAAAAACTTTAAAACCCTTCAAAAACCTAAATATTTTAAGAACAATAAAACTCATTAAAAACCCTAAAAACTCAAAAAAAACTTCAAAAACTGAAAAACCCCCCAAACCCGCACTATCCCTAAAAACCCAAAAAAACATAAAAATCCTAAAAAATCCCTGAAAATATAAAAGTCATTAAAAACCCGGAAAACCATGAATGAAATATTAAAATCCAGAAAACACTTAAAACCACTAAATATAAAAAAACATTAAAAATCCAAAAAACCAAAAAATTCATAAAAATCTTCAAAATCTCTATACACCCTAAAAATCCATAAAAACATTAAAAATCCTAAAAAATCCCAAAAAAAGATAAAAACCATAAAATCTATAAAAATACCTAACAATGCATAAAAACCCTAAAAAGACCTAAAACCCCTTCAAACCTAAACATTTTAAAACCCGTAAAATTCCATAAATCCCTCAAATACCTCTAAAACTATAAAAATCCCTAAAACATTTTAAAAAAAATCTAAAAACCCAATAAAACCCTAACAAACAAATAAAAACTCTAAAAACCATTAGACACCTAAAAACATTCAAAAACACTAAAAATCCATTAAAACTCTAAAGACACAAAAAACTAATAAAACCCCAAAATCAATAAAACTAAACCCCCATCAAAATCCCTAAAAATCGTAAAAAACACAACTATATTAAAAAATCCTAAAAATGCCTAAAAACATAAAAACCCCAAACAAACCATGATAGGTACTAAGATATCCTTAAAAATTCTAAAAAAAATAAAACACTTAAAAAACATAAAAATTCTAAGAACCCTAAATCCCCCCAAACACCCTAGATATGTTAATAACCTTAAAAATAGCTAATAACTTTAAAACCTCTAAAACAACAAAAATAACACAAAAAATCCAAAAAACACTAAAAACTCTTTAAACCGAACAATTACCAAAAAATATAAAAAACACAAAAAAACCGTAAACCCCTAAAAACTTTGAATAACTTTAAAAAACCCAAAGAAACCATGAATTACCTAAAAACCCCAAAAAACCCCAATAAACTCTAAATATCTCAAGAAAAACTAAGAACACATAAAAGTCCGTAAAAAAGTAATAAACCCTAAAAAACCCTTTAAAATTTTAAAAACCTAAAAACAATTAAAACATGTAAAAACATAAAAATGATAAAAACATGAAAGACCCTAAAACCCATAAAACCTATTAAAAACCTACCAAACCATAAAATCTAAAAAATTAACTAAAAACTATAGAAAACCTTTCAACCCCAAAAAACATAAGAAAAATATAAAAACCCTTATAACCCAAAAATCCCATAAAAGCCCATTAAACACCAAAAAATCCATAAAAAAAATTAAAATCCCCTAAAACCCTTAAAATCAATAAAAACACTAAAAACATTAAAAATCATAAAAAGTCCCTAAAAATAATGAATACCCCTAAAAACCAAAGAAAACATTAAAAACATAAAAAAACATAATACCATAAAAAACTAACAAATTATAAAAACCATAAATACCCTAAAAACGAAAAAACCCTTAAAATCGATTAAACCCCAATAATAACTATAATAAAAATCCTAAAATCCCTAAAAACTCATAAAAACCCATAACCCCATGAGAAACTGAAAAAACAATTTAAAACCCTTAAAATGTTGAAAACGTTAAAAACACTAAAACCCATAAAAATTTAAAAAAACACTAAAAACCCAAAAAACATAAAAATGATAAAAACCCAAAAACCATCAAAATCCCTAAAAGCCGTAAATTTCCTCAAAATCCCTAAAAACATAAAAAACCCAAAAAACTACTAGGAAAAACTTAGAAACCAAAAACACGTAAACATCATAAAAAATAAAAAATTCTAAAACACCTAAAACCCGTATAACCACTAAAAGTAATAAAAACTCTTGAAAACCATAAAACTCCAAAACCCAATGTAAACCCTAAAGAACCACTAAAATCTCTTAATAATCTATAATCCTCTAAAAACATTATATAATTCTAAAAATCCTTAAAACAATAAAAAACTCAAAAAAATAACCCACTAAAAACCCCAAAAAAACCATAAAACTCCCTAAAACCTCTCAAAATATCAAAAAATCCAAAATTCATAAAAAATCCCAGAAAATCCAAAAAAACATAAATAATAGTAAAATACTTGAAACCCTTAAGAAAACCTGAAATACTTAGAAACACTTAATAAACCAAAAACCTAAAAAAACGCTAAAAACAAAAAAATTATCTAAACCCCAAAAAAATCCTAAAAACCCCTTTGAAATCCTTATTTACCTAAAAACACATAAAACCCCTAAAAACAAAAAAAATTTTAAAAATCCAAAATGACTCTAAAGACCCCTAAAAACTAAAAATAACCTAAAAACTTAATACCCAAAAAACCAAAAAAACCCTAAAAACTCTAAAAACCCATTGGACCCCTAAAATAATTAAAAGCTATAAAAACTAATAAAAATTATTAAAACTAAATAAACCCTCCCAAAACCCAAAAAAAACCATAAAACTCAAAAATACTAAAAAAACACTAAAACCCATCAAACCCTTAAAATGATAAAAACTAAATAATATCCGAAACAAATCCCTAAATATACCTAAAAATGTAAAAAACCCAAAACCCATTGAAAAAATCTTATAAAAAATAAAAAAACCCAAAAAACACATAAAAACCCAAAAAACCAAAAAACACTTAAAATACCCAAATACCCAAAAAGACCATAAAATCCTTAAAAACACCTAATAACCATAAAAACTGAAAAAACACTAAAACCACTAAAACATTAAAAACTATTTAAACCTAAAATATCATTATAAAACTCTAAAAAACACTAAACCCTAAAAAAATCAAAAAACACCCTCAAAACCCAAAAACCCATAAAAACCTAAAAAGCCCCCCCCCCCAAACCTCAAATTACTTCATAACCATTAAATATATAAAAAATAATTAAAATTTAATAAAAAACCCTAATCATGTTAAAAACCCAAAATCCCATAAAAACCTAAGAAAACCTTAAAACAAAAAGATATAATTATAACATCTAGAAAACCTAAAATTGACAAAAACCCTAAAAACCATGAAACACTAAAATACCTTAGATTCCCTAAAAACCATAAAAACCCATAAAAATCCGCAAAAATCCCTAAAATTATTTAAAAATGTAAAAATCCCTAAACACCCTATGAAAACCTTATAATGTTAAAAACACATAAAACCCCTAAAAACCCATAAAACCCCAAACAACTACAAAAACTCTAAAACAATATTAAACCCCTGAAAATGATAAAAATGACTAATAAACCCATAAAAACCCCAAAGAACTCAAAAAAATCATAAAACTCCCAAAGACCATAAAAAACCCAAACACCTGAAAAACACAAAATTCATTAAATAAACTGAAAATCACATAAATCCAAAAACCCCTATAAACAATAAATACATAAAAACCCCTAAAACCCTCTTAAAACCCCTAAGAAAACATTAAAAGATAAAAACACTTTAAACACCTAAAAAAATATAAAAAACATTAAGAAAATAAAGAACACTAAAAAAATGAAAACCTTAAAACATAAAAACCTATAAAAACCATAGAATCACTAAAAACCCATAAAACCCTAAAAACGCACTAAATCTCTAAAACCTTTTTAAGACCCTAAAAACGTTAAAAAACTCTAAAATCCTTTAAAACCCTAAAAACTAAAAAACACTCCAAACCCCAAAAACTATGAAAAAACTAAAAAACCCTACACCCCTGAAATATACCAAAAAACCCAGAACCCCCATAAAAATCATAAAAACTCCAAAAAATTGATAAAAATATAAAAAAGACTAAAAAACCAGAATCCCTTTAAGATGAAATTAAAAACCAAAAAACACTTAAAAACCCAAAAAACCAAAAAGTGCAAAAAATCCTAAATGTCCTAAAAACCCCTAAAAATCATAAAACTACTAAAATATTTAATACAACTAAAATCCTTAAAACCCTAAAAACCCATAAACCATTAAAAATATAGTAAAAATTATACAGACCCTTTAAAACCATAAAAACATTTTACAGCTCTAAAAACCCATAGAAACTCTAAAAATACTCAAAAAAACCTAAAAACCCAAAAATGAAAAAAACCCTATAAGCTCTAAAAACCCTCCAATACCCTAAAACCTTTAAAACCCATATAAATCATAAAAATCCCTAAAAACTATAATTTTTTTTCAAAAACCTTGAAAACACCTAAGAAAACTATAAAACCATCAAAATATTTTAAACCCCTAAAAACATTAAAAATGATAAAAACATTAAAAACCATAAAAAAATAAAACAATAGAACACCCTAAAACCTTAAGAAACATGACACCCCATTAAAACCCTAAAACCACTAAATAATACAAAAACCATTTAAACCCCTAAATATGTTAAAAATAATAATACCCCCCAAAAAATAAAAAACAAAAAAAAACCTAAACACCCAGAAGAAAACCATAAAACCCTAAAAACCTAAAAACCCCTTAAAATACATTAATACCCAATAAAATAAATTAATAAAACAAAAAAATACCAAAATATCCTTATAAATGAAAAGTCCCTAAAACTCTATAAACCCCTAAGAAAACCTTAAAAACCTATAAAAATTTTAATTATGATAAAACCACTAAAAAGTCCAAAAAATCCAAAAAACCCTAAAAATACCTAAAACCCCTAAAAAATAAAATTTTAAAAATCCCTTAAAATACCTAAAAACATAGAAGACCCTAAGAATCGTGAAAAAAATTATGAAAGAATTAATAACCTAAAAATGCATAAAACCCATAAATACCTAGAAATGATAACATCCCTAAAATCCCCTAAAACCCCTAAAAACTCCTAAAACCATAAAACCCAAATAACCATAAAATCCCATAAAATCATAGAAATCGCTAAAAAATATAAAAACCATTTAAAAACTCAAGATGATAATAACAACTAAAAAACATTTAAACCCCAAAAAAACTCAAAACACCCCTAAAACCCCATAAAACAGTAAAAACCCTAAAAATACACAAATACCCTCAAAATCCTTAAAACCCCTAAAAACCATAAAAATTCAAAAATCCATAAAAATACCTAAAACATATAAAACCCTAAAAATATTGAAAAAACTTAACAAAACCATAAGCACCTTAAAAACTGAAAACCCCTGCCATAAAAAGGAAAAAACCCTAAAACACTAAAACACCCAAAAATCATAAAAGATCAAAAAACCATAAAAACACTAAAATCCAAAAAAAATATAAAAAACTTCTAAATACTGCAAAATAAATTTAAATAAAAAAACAGAAAATCTATAAAAACCCATAAAAAATTAACCTAAAACCCAATAATACTATAAAAACCCATAAAACCCCTCAAATCCCTACGAACCCTAAAACACCATAAAAACATCAAATAAACCTAAAAATTCCTAAAAACAAAACAGACCCTAAAAACCCTAAATAACAGTAAGAAAACTTTATAACCTAAAAACACTTAAAACAATAAAAAACCTGAAATCACTATAAACATACAAAACTATAAAATCCTAAAACACTGAAAGTCCCAAAAAACTCATAAAATTCTAAAAAATTATTTAAAACCCCTAATTTTCTTAAAAACACTAAAACCCCTGAACACCACTAAGAAAATCATAAAAACCAAAAAATTCTTAAAACAACTAAAAAAACGTAAAAACACATTGATCAACTAAAAACATAAAAACAATTAAGACCCTAATGTCCATAAAAAACCTAAAAAATATAAAACTTATAAAAACCCAAAAAACCCAAAAAAACAACTAAAAACTCTAAGAAACCTTTAATACCTTAATAATGTTAAAAATATATAAAACATTAAGCCAAAAAAAACTCAAAAAAACCCAAAAAAATCCTTAAGAATCATAAAGACCCTAAAGTCCCTCAAAATTTATAAAAACCTTAAAAGACTATAAAAATATTAACAAATCCATAAAAATACAAAGAAACATAAATACTCCAAAAAACCTTAAAACCCAAAAGAAAGACATAAAAACCTAAAAACACTTAAACCCCCTCAAAACTAAGAAAGGGAAAAACCTTAAAAACCCAAAAAAGATAGTGAAAATCCAAAAAATCCATTGAAACCAAAAATCCCCAAAAACAATAAAAACACTAAAAACCTATTCAAAATTTAAAAACCCACTAAAAAATATAAAACCCATTTAAACCCCAAAAAACTATAAAAACCCCTAAAAACCATACACCCCTCAATACCCATAAAAACACTAAAACCATAAATATCATAACAAAATCCCTTAAAATCCATAAAAATGTAAAAACCCCTAAAAAACAATAAAATCCATAAGAAAATCGTAATTAAAAAAAAACGTAAAACCCTAAAAACCCTAAAACCCTGAAATCTATGAAAAGTATAAAAACCGATAAAACTGATAAAAATACTAGAAACTCTAAACCCCCTTTAATCCCCTAAAAATATTAAAAACACTAAAAAATTAAAACACATAATAAACTAAAAAAACATTAAAATCCCAGAAAACCATAAACACCATATATCCCAAAAATCTTTAAAAACCATAAAATCCTAAAAAATGTATAAATATATCTAGAAAATTAAAAACACTAAAATCATGAAAAAACCTAAGAAAAAAATAAAAAAACTAAAAAAACTAGAACCCAAAAAATATAAAAAATCTAAAAACTAGAAAAACCATTAAAAAACATAAAAACATATAGACCATAAAAAAACTAAAAATTTAAAAACACAAAAAAACATAAAAAAACCCCTTAAAATCACTAGAAAATCCAAAAACCCCTCAGACCCATATAAAATTAAAAACCTCTAAAAACCATTTAAAATGATAAAAAGATAAAAACAATCCTAAAAGGGCAAAAAAATCCATGAAAACCCTAAAAACTGTATAAAACCATAAAACCCCTGAAAATCCAAAAAAACCTAAAAATCCAAAAAAAAATATAGTTAAAAGTTTTAAAAAACCTGAAAACCCAAAAAACCTTAAAAACAAAAAAACACTTAAAACTGTTAAAAACCTAAAAATTATAAAAAAACCTAAGAACCCTAAAGAACCCTAAAAAACCAGAAAACCCAAAAAAACCCAAATAAAATTATAAACCCTTAAACCCCTAAAACTGAATAAAAAATCTAAAAATACATTAAACCCCTAAAATCATTTAAAAAATATAAAATATTAAAAATAATAAAAATACTAAAATAAAAACTTTAAACCCTTAAAAACCATAAAAACCATAAAAACCCTACCCCCTAGAAACTCAAGATCCCAAATATCTTAAAAACTATAAAAATCCTAAAAATGAAATAAAAATCACTAAAAAATAAAACCTTATAAACACAGTTAAACCTCAAGAAAAACATTAAAATAAAAAACAATTAAAAGCAATAAAAATTATAAAAAATGCTAAAACCCATAAAAACCATTAAAACGCGTAAAACCTTAAAAACCTTATAAACACATAAAACAACTAAAAACCCATGAAAACATCAAGAACCCTTTAAACACCTAATAATATAAAATAACTATAAAAATCCTTAACAACCCTAGAAAATTAAAAATCACTAAATCCCAGAAAAAATATTTAAATCCAAAAATCCCTCAAAATCCCTAAAAACCCTAAAACCTATAAAAATTATAAAAAAACATTAAATATCCCAAAAAATTATAAAAACCACGAAAAATTATTAGAAAACCATAAAAACAATTCAAACCCCTAAAAATAAAAAACACAAAAAACTGTAAAAGAGTGTAAAGACCCTAAAAACCATTAAAAACCTTAAAAATCTATAAAATCCCAAAAACTATAAAAACCTTTTAATACATGAAAAAAACTCTGAAAAACAGTCAAACCCCTAAAAAAATTTAAAACACTTAAAAACCATAAAATCCCTAAAAGGCTAAAATATTCATTAAAGCCCAAAAACCATAAAAAACTAGTAACCCAAAACTCCACAAAATCTCTAAAAACTCTAAAAATGAAAAAAAATTCTAAAAAAATCCCTAAATCCCTAAAAACAAAAAAAACCTAAAAAAACTAAAAACCTGTATGAAAACCATAAAAGCCTAAAAAATTCTATAAACAAAAAAAAACATCCAACCCAAAAACCGTTAAAAATTATAAAATCCTTAAAAACCCTTAAAACTCTAAAACCATTAAAAACTAAAAGAATTAAAAATATAAAGACATTAAAAACTTTAAATACTGTAAAAACCCAAAAAACAAAAATCTAGTCTTCCTAGCGCGATGTGCTTCCTCCTGCGTGGAGCTTCCTTCTTGGTTGCTTTGGTTTCTATGGCATCAGCTTTCATACTGTCGCTGCTTCCATTGGCGGTGTGGCACTTTTGGATTAGTGGTGCACTTGAAATCTGGATTTTCTCATGTGTCAGCTTCAGTTGATGGATACAACTTTTGATGACTGAGTAAGTTCTGGTCTTCCTGGTGTGTGACGCTTCAGGTTCAGGGAGGAGTGGTCCGGTTCTGATATTTCCATGGAACAGCTCTGTGTTGCCATGGTGGATCCATTCAGGTATGGTTTATTCATTAGGAGGTAGTCTGGGAAGGAGTGAGTCAGATCGGGGTGCTTTGGGTTTCTGCGTTGCAGATCTCTGTCCCTTAAGCTTCGATGGACCTCAACAGAAACCTCTAGTTTCATATTGGTAGGGGACTTTCATATTTTTCAGCGGATTTCACTTCTCTGGGCAGCAGCATGGAGAGGATTGGCCTCTATGCATCTGGAAGCTGTGCGGTGGGAGCTGGCGGTATTCTTCGAATCCAAGGTCTTTTCAGTGACTCATGTTCCGTGGTGGGAAGTCTCAGCATTCACGTTCATGGAACCGGTGCGGAGAGCCATTGACCTAGTTTTTCTCGGGTCGTGACGCTATGGGCCCGATTTTTTGACTTCAGAGTAGACATAAGTTAGTTTCTGGGACTCTTTTTCACTGCATGATGTTGATGCTGGTCTGGATCATAATGGCGTTCTGGGTTCCTTATCAGGCTGTGGTGGCTGGTCCACAGAGTATTGAGGGTTTGGTTTGGTTTGGGTTGATGGTCATGGCATGAGGTGCTCTATGTTGTATGTTCATGGTGTGCGATATCTGGGTGATTGGAGGAGTAGATTAGTAATGGGTCTTCCCATGGTATTTTGGATGCTGCGGATTGGTCCTCGGTGAGAGTGCTATTGGTCTTGTAATTCTAGTAGTGCAGTTAGATGTGAAATGTTGGACACATTTTTATGGATGTTGGGTCTTGATTGGTTTGATGGGGATTGTTTCTGAATTTTGTGATGATGGATGTTGTTTTCTGCTTATAGATGCGGTGTAAGACGTGGTTCCGTTGCATGGTCCGAGTGCTGGTTGGGGTGTGTAAATGAATCGGTTGTGAATTGGTGGTGGTACTGGTTATTGGTTGTGACTTTTCTGTACGATATGATTGGTCAGGAGGTGCAGGATTCTTGGTTAATTCATGATGGTTATGATGGTTTCATGGAAATGAGAAGTTTTATGCTAGGGGACGTCTGTCTAGGTGGTTCTGGATTGGAATTTCTGCTACTAGATGTCGTCTCCATCTTGGTTGGGAGGAAAACCCTGGCCCTGAAAAGTGTTGAAGGAGATGTTGATGCTGATGTCAATAGAAGCTGGAAATTGCGCTGCTGGATACTGGTAGCTGCTTAGATGGGAGTTGATGAAGTTAGGTTGTTGAATTTACGGCCAATGGATTTGATGCTGCTGGATGCTGGTTGTTGATTGGCTGGGAGGTGATGTTGGGGAAAATTTAGTTTTTCTGCTTGGTTCAGTTTTGTGTGCTTTCTTTGGTTTTTCTTTTTTGGGTCTTCTGGGTTTGAAATTGTAGAGGGTTTTTGGGTGAGGGTCGTTTGACACATCCCCTCCCTTGTCTGCTGCATCCTTTTTCTAATAAATTGGGGGGGGGGTCATGAATAGTCTGATACTCACATTTTCTTTGCCCTAAAACCCCTAAAACCTCTAAAATCCCTTAAAATCCATAAAACACCAAAAAACTCATAACTTCCTAATAAATAAAAATAAATCTCTAAAAACCTAAAAAATAAAAAAACCCAAAAAACCCTAGGAAGGAAATAAAAACATAAAAACACTTAAAACCCATGAAATACCTAAAACTGCTGAATTCCCTAAAACACCATAAAACCCTTAAAAGCCTAAAACCCTCAAAATCCCTAAAAACCAAAAACCCATAAAAATTCTAAATCCCCTAAAAATATCTAAAAATACAAAAAACCAATATTCCATAAAAAATATAAGAAAACCTTAAATTCCAAATACAGTGAAACCCCACAAAAAACCAAGAAAAATCCTTAAAAACCTAAAAATACATAAAATCCCTAAAATCCCTAAAACCACCAAAAACCATAAAAACTATGAAAATTTTAAAAAAATATAAAAACAAAAAAACCCCAAAAAAATTACTAAAACCACTAAATACCCTCTAAAAACCTAAAAATGATAAAATCTCTAGGAAACCTAAAAAACATTAAAAACTCAAAAAAGATGCAAAAAACAACAAAACTCGGAAAACCCTAAAAACCAAAAACACTCAACATCCCTAAAATCCCAAAAAACTATAGAAATCAAAAAAATCCCTAAAAATCCTAAAAACAAAAAATCCCCAAAATATCCTAAAAATCCCTTATAAAACCTAAAAACAATATATACTAAAAACCTTGAAAAACATAGAAATGTTAAATAAATTAAAAATAAAAAAATCACTAAAACCCATAAACAACTGAAAACCATTGAAATTCTTAAAAACCCATAAAACCATAACACCCCACTACAAACTCTTTAAACCCTTTAAAAAACTAAAAATATAAAAATACTATAAAAACAGAAAACCCTAAAAAAATAAAAATGAAAAATAACCCCATAAAGACCCTAAAACACCTAACAACCCTTACCCCCCCCCCCAAATCCCTAAAAACCCTAAAAACCCATAAAAATACTAAAAATCAATAATATCCATAAAACATAAAAATTCATAAAAACCGTAAAAAACCATTGAAAAACTTAAAAACCTAAAAATAATTAAAACCCCTAAAACCCTAACCACCCATAAAAACTCTCAAAAACCCCAAAACACTAAAATATATAAAAAAACATCAAAAATACCTTAAGATACCAAAAACATAAAAACCCATAAAAACCCAGATAACCCAAAAGAAAACCTTAAAAATCAAAAGTCACTTAAAAGCCCTAAAAACCGAAAATCTCTAAAATACCTTAAAACTTCTAAAAACCAATAAGAAACACTAAAAACCTAAATCCATATAAAAATCCATAAAACCCTAAAACCCAGTAAAAATTATAAAAAACATTTAATCCTCTAAAATAGTTAAAAACACTAAAACACTTTTTAACCATAAATCCCCAAATAAACCAAAAAACACAAAAACCCAATAAAAACATTAAAACCCAAAAAACCTTCAAAATCCAAAAAAAACCCCCAACAAACCTTAAAATTTATAAAAAATTCCAAAAAGTCCCTGATATGTAAAAAATATGAAAACACTAAAAACACTAATAATGCTTTAAAAACAAAAAAAATATACATAAAACCCCTTAAATCCAAAAAATAATAAAACCCTATAAACCTTAATAAGACCCTTGAACCCAAAAAACCCATTAAAACCCATAACTAACTTAGAAACCACTAAAATCCATAAACACTCTAAAGAACCACTAAAAACTCTAAAAACCCTTAAAACAAATACAAATGTTTAAAATATCTAAAAAACCATAAACCCCCTAAATATTATAAAAACAAAAAAAAAACAAAACAAAACCCCTAAAACCCCACAAAACCCTACTAACCCACAATATCCATAATACCGGTAAAAAGCATAAATAACCTAAAAATACCTAAAAATACGAAATTATTTTGATAACCAAAAAAACTATTAAAAAACCTAAGAAAACATTAAAAACTAAAAACACTTCAAAAGCCTAAAAAATGTAAAAAACACTAAAACCCCTAAAAAACATAAAACCATAAAAACCATAAAACCTGTAAAATCCATAGAAACTCAAAAAACTACAAAAAATTAGAATCCCTTTAACCCGCTAAAAATGTTAGAAACACTAGAAAAACTTAAAAAATAAAAAACTAAAAAACACCTAAAACTATTCAAAATTCCCAAACCACTAAAAATAATATTAATTAAAAAATATCTAAAAATATCTAAAGAATGAAAAAACCACTAAAATACTAGCAACCTCTAAGAAAACATTAAAAACCTAAAACCACTTAAAACCCTAAAAATCCGAAAAATGCTAAAATCCCATAAATATCCCCAAACCATAAAGCCCCCTAAAACCCCTAACAACTCAAAAAATCTTAAAAAAACAAAAAGAACCCAAAAACTATTAAAAACCCCTCAAAATCCCAAAATCCACTAAAAACCCATAAAAATGAAAAAACCATTCCTAAAAATCCTTAAAAATGTAAAAACCCCTTTAAAGCCTTAAAAACCATATAAGAAAACACCAGAAGGATTATTCAGACCTCCTACGACCTATGACAACCTGGGCCACTTCAAGGGTGGTCAAACTAAAGCTAAAAGTTAATAAGCAGGAGCAGCCCCAAGGATCTGCTGAGCAAGAGAGGGCCAGAATGAAGCTTCTATCCCGGCATGGCATGCATGAGGATTATGAGTCAGGATGGGATTCTATGGACATGGGTGCTGAATCAGATTACAACTTTGCTGATGTGGGTGATGGATTTTTTGTGAGTATTTGGGATCGTGGTGCGGATCTGGATGATTTCGGTGGCGTCATTGACTGATTTTCCCCTTTTGTGTACCTTTTTTTGGACTCTTTTGTGTGTCTTTTTTGTTTTTTGTTTTTTGTTTCCTTCATGTCTTTTTTTATAATAAATATTGGGGGGATCCCGGAATAGACTGGCCCGAGCCTTCCTTGCCTTAAGAAAACCTTAAAAACCTAAAGACACATAAACCCCTATAAAACCAAAAAATCATGAAAAAACTTAAAAAATCCTAAAATCCCATTATACCTCTAAAAACAATAAAAACCCGAACACCATAAAAGTATAAAAATATATAAAACCCTAAAACCTTCTAAAAACTCTAAAAACCATAAAAACTATAAAAATTCTGAAAATCATCAAAATCCTAAAAAAACAAAAAATAACTTGACCAAAAAATACCATAAACACTCTAACACCCTCAAAATCCCTAAGAACCTTAAATTACCATAAAAATAATAAAAAATACCTAAAATTAATAACAATGTAAAAAAATATAAAACAGTAAAAAACTCTAATAAACCTTTAAAACCTCAAAACACTTAAAACCCCGATAAAAGAAAAACACAAAAAACAATAAAACACCCCAAAAAACACTAAAACCCCTAAAACGACAAATCTCCAAAAAACAATAAAAAACCTAAAAATAAGTAAAAACCCTATATACTACTAAAAACTCTAAAATTTATCAGATCCCAACAACTGTCAAAAATGATAAAAAATATTAAAAACCATAAAACCAAAAAAACTAGAAAACCCCCTAAAAACCCAAAAGAACCCTAAAACCCCTCAATACCCCTAAAAACTAACTAAAAACACTAAAAAAACTTTAAACCCATAAAAACATTAAATACAACTAAAAAACCTTAATACCACTAAAAACTCAAAAAACCCTAAAAACTAAAAAAACAATAGAACTCCTAAAAATCCCAAAAATCCATACAAACCTAAAAAACCCAAAAAACATGATCAAAATTATAAAAAACTAAAAACACATAACCCCATAAGAATGATTTAACCATATGTACCCTAGAAAATTTTAAAAACCCTAAAAACCCCAAAATACATTGAAACCCAAAAACCCAAAAACCATAAAAACCTCTAAAACCCCATAAAAATCATAAAAACCATCTAAAAACTATTAAAACCCTTTAAACCCCTAAAAATATAATGAAAAATCTAAAAAACATTCAAGACCCTATTAAACTCAAAAAACACCAAAATCCCAAAAAAACAATAAAAACCCTAAAATTCCATATTAACCCTTAAAATAGAAAAAATCCCCTAAAAGTATAGAAAAACATAAAAACCCTAAATACCCTACGTAAAAACATAAAAACCTAAAAACGCATAAAACCCCAAAAAACATAAGAAAATTCTAAAAGAACAAAAACCTCAAACAAAATTAAAAAACACAAAACCTCCTAATAATCATAGAAAAACCTAAAAGCCAATAAATCCCCTAAAAACAATAAAGCACTAAAAACCAATTAATCCCATACAAATATAATTAAACTATAAAAGAATTATAAACCTTTAAAAACTCAAAAAACTCCTAAAACCCAAAAAAAATATAACCCAAAAAACACACAAAACCAACAAAATCTATAAAAACCCGAAAAACACTAAAAAATTAAAAACCTAAAAACACTTAAATCCCATAAAACCCTAAAATGGATAAAAACCTCTAAAACCCTTAATACCCCTGAAAACACTCAAACCCCCTTCAACATCTAAAAATACATAACAATCCAAAAAAAATCATAAAACCAATCAAAACATAAATGACCTTAAAAACCGTGAAATACCATAATAAATCATTAAAACCTTAAAACCCTAAAAACCCATATAAACCCCTAAACCAAAAAAAACCTAAAACCCCATATAAACTATAAAAAATAACTAAAAACTCTTAAAACCCATTAAACCGATAAAAATGATAAAAAAATTTAAATTTTTTTTTAAAACACTAAAAAAACTCAAAAATCATTCATAACCCAAAAAGAACAATAAAACCATAAAAACCTGAAAAAAATACATAAATCCTTCAAAATTCATAAAAAACCTAAAAATCATAAAATTCTAAAAATCCCTAAAGACATAAAAAACATTAGAACACTACAGAACCCTAATAAATCTTTAAAAACCTAAAGATAATTAAACTAATAAAATAACTAATCAATTCTGAAACCCTTAAACACCTAAAAACCCATAAAACCCTAAAAATAACGAAAAACACAAAAACCCCTAAAATCATTTATTTTTTTTGAAATTTCATAAAAACTGTAAATAAACACAAAAAAATATATAAACCATTTAAACACAAATTTTTTTATAAAGATATAAAAATCCAAAATACCTTAAAACCACTAAAATCCCTAAAAACCCAAAAAACTCACAAGAATACTAAAAATCCTTAAAACCCCAATAAATGAAAAAAACTCTAAAAATCCTAAAACCCCCTAATTAAACCATAAAAACATTTAAAATCTTAAAACACTAAAAATAATAGAAACCAAAAAAACCCTAAAACCCTATAAAACTCTAAAACCCTCAAAATCTATAAAAACCCCAAAAAACATAAATATTAAAAAAATTACACTAAAATCAATAAAATTATAAAAACCCCCTAAAATAACTAAAAACAATAATAAAAATTTAAATAAATAAAAAAACATAAAACCCCTACCAAACCTAAAAAATCTAAAAACCATAAAAATCCTAAAATCGTAAAACCCCCTAAAAACCATTAATATCCCTAAAACCCCATAAAACCCTAAGAACAACTAAAAACTCTAAAACACCTTTTAACCCCTAAAAGTTATAAAAAACTATAGAATCTATTAAATACTATAAAAAACATGAAAACCCTCCTAAAAACTGAAAAACCCTCAAATCCCAAAAAACCCTAAAAACCTAAAAAGATTGAAAAATTCATAAAAACATTGAAAATAATAAAAACTGTGAAAAACCTAAGAAAACATTAAAAACCTAAAAATATATCAAACCCTAAAAACATAAAACACTAAAAACCCTAAAAAAACCTAAAAACTATAAAAACCCTAAAAATCCCTACAAACCCTAAAAACCCATAAAAACCTATAAAAACATTATGGATTCATAAAAATGTTAAAAACCCAAAAAATCCTAATAAACCATAGAATTATTAAAACACTCAAAACCCCTAAAAAACTAAAAACTATAAAAATACTAAAAGGTCCAAAAAACAATTAATACCTTAAACCCCCCAAAAAAACCTAAACCACTCCAAAACCCCCTAAAAACTAAAAATTATAAAATCAATTTAAACCTATAAAAACATTATAAAAATCTAAAAAACTTTAAATCACAAAAAAAATTGCAAAATATCTACAAACAAAAAAACCCATAAAAACTCTAAAACCCTAAGAAACCCTAAAACCCTAAAAATCTCTAAAAACGCCAAACACCGTAAAATTCAAAACATAGCCTAAATATTCCTAAAAACATTAAAAATCATAAAACCCATAAGAAACCATAAGAAACCCTTAAAAACCTAAAAAATTTGAAAACCCTAAAAACCTAAAAATAGTAAGAAACCATAAAAATCCAAATCCCATTAAAAATCCTAAAACCCTCACAATTGTTTAATACTTAAAAAAATCCAAAAAATCCTTAAAAATCCCATAGAATCCGTAAAAATTTAAAAACCATAAAAACCATAAGAAAAAAAACCAAAAAACACTTCAAACCTCTAAAAATTTAAAAATGCTAAAATACCTTGAAAACCCTAAGGAGACCCTAAAAACTGTAAAACCCCTAAACACCATAAAAACCCAAAGAACCTTAAAAACAATAAAACCCTTAAAAACACTAAAAACCACTATAAACTCTAAACCCCTCAAAAATCTTCTAAAACCCCATAAAATCCATAAAACCCTAAAAACCCAAACCCCCCCAAAATCCCAAAAAATCTAGAAACCCCATAAAAATCCAAAAAAATACACAAAAATACCTAAAAATGTAAAAACCCTAAATACCCATAAAAACCGTCAAAAAGATATAAGCCCATAAAACTACCAAAAAACATGAAAAATGGTAAAACCATAAAGACCCTAAAAATCCCTAAAAACCCTAAACACCTATAACAAACACTTGAAAACCAAAAAACACATCAAACCCATAAAAACCCAAAAACTCTTAAACCTTAAAAGAATCATAAAATGGCCCTAAAAACCCAAAACCCCAACAACCCCCAAAAACAACAAAACACAAAAGGAACATAAAAACCCATAAAAATATACAAACCCTAAACAACAACTAAAAAATATAAAAACCATTTAAATCATTAAATTTTTTTATAAATACCAAAAAAAATTAAACCCCCCCCCAAAAAAATTAAAAAGACGTTAAAAACCCCAAAAACCATCAAAATCCAAATAACCTAAAAATCCATAAATATAAAAAAAACTCTAAACACCCTAAAAACCATAAGAAAACATTAAATACCAAAAAACATAAAACCCCTAGAAAACATAAAAATTGATAAAAACCGTAAATGGATGTTAAAAAATTAAAAACCCTAAAAACCCTAAAACCCAAAAAAACGTTAAAAATCCAAAAAAAACCCATAAAAACCGAAAACCCACTAAAAACTCTTCAATACCCCAAAAAGATTACAAAACTATAAAACCCCTTAAATAGACCAAAATTTTTAAATCCCCTAAAAATAAACAAAAAACCAAAAAACCACTTAAAATCCTGAAAAACCATAAAACCCTCAAAATCCCTAAAAACCCTGAACACCCCATAAAACCCTAAAAATAAATTAAAACCCCAAAAATTGTAAAAAAACCTAAAAACCATGAAACCCACCCCCCCTAAGAAACCCTTAAACCCCTAAAAACACTTAAACCCATATAAAACCTCTAAAATTATAAAACCCCTGAAAACCATCAAAATCCCTAAAAACACTAAAACCTATACAAATCCTAAAATCCATAAAATTACCTAAAAATGTAAAAAACCTCAAAAACCAATAAAAACCTTCAGAATACGTAAAAAATCTAAAAACAATTAATAACCAATAAAAAATAAAGACCCCCATACCCCTAAAAATGCTAAAAACTATAAAAACTATAAAAACACGTAGAATCCATAAAACCCCTAAAACCTTTAAACCACTAAAAACCCATAAAAATACTAAACACCCACTAAAAATAAAAAAACCCATTTAAACCATTGAAAATGTTAAAAACTCTTAAAAGATTAAAAACCCTAAAAACTGAATAAATACCTTAAAAACCTTCGAAACCCATTAAAACATTAAAACCCTAAAAACCCTTAAAAATCCATAAAAACACTAAAAATCAATAAAAAACAAAAAATCTAAAAATACTAAAAACCCAAATAAAACCATAAAATCCTAAAACACTTAAAACCTCTAAAAAATCTAAAAATGTTATCATCCGTAGAAAACCATAAAAAGACCATAAAACCCATAAAACCGCATAAAGCCTTAAAAACAATAAAACAACATTAAAATAGAAAAAACCACTAGAAACTCTAAATTCCCTTTAAAACCCTAAAAATCTTAAAAAAAACCTAAAACCCTAAAAAAATCGTTGAAAACCCTCAAAACCCAAAAAACCATAACAACCATAAAAACCAACAAAACCCTAAAACCATTAAAACCCCAAAAAACCTATAAAACCCCAAATAAATTATAAAACCCCTTAAATAGTTGTAAAAATATTATAATGTAAAAAACACAAAAATCCTTGAACAACCCTAAGAAAACAAAAACAACCTAAAAACACATAAAACCCTAAAAAATAAAAAACACAAAAAACCACAAAACCATTAAAACCATAAACAACACCTCAATACCCTAAAAACCATAAAAACCTGTAAAAACCATTGAAACACATTTGAAAATATTAAAACCATTAAACCCTAACAAATGTAAAAAAATCTCTAAAAACCCTTAAAAACCTAAAAAACTAAAACAAAACCTTTAAAACCTGAAATCCACAAAAACCCAAACCCCCCTATAACCCATTGAAATCAATAAAATACTTAAAAATCGTAAAAAATGGTAAAAATACCTAAAAAGTAAGAAATTTTATTAAACCAAAAAAACCCTATGGAATCTTTAAAATCTAAAAAACACATAAAACCTCTAAAAAGTACTAAAAACCTAAAGAAACCAATAAAATCATAAAAAAACACATTAAAAACTAAAATAATATAACAAATGAAAAAAAACCTAAAAACACATAAAGGACCCTAAAACCCCTAAACCCCCTAAAAACCATAAATCTAATAAAAACATAAAAAACAGTAAAAACTAAAAGAAACCCCTAAATACCAAAAAATAAAAAACCTCAAAACCCTAAAAACACTAAAAACCCTCAAAATCCATAAAAAACCAAAAAACACAAAAAATCCAAAAAAAACTAAACTAAACTAAATAAACCTAAAAACCCTAAAAATCCTGAAGATAAAATTAAAACCTAAAATACTTAAAACCCCTAAAAACCTAAAATTTATAAAAATCCTAAACACCCAAAAAACCTTAAAAATCGAAAAAAAACAAAAAAATCCTAAAAATAATTCAAAATCACCAAAAATATAAAAACCCATAAAACCCTAAAAATTAGAAAATCATAAAAACACTAAAAACCTACAAATGATAAAAACCATAAAATCCCGAAAATACCCAAAAAAGCATAAAAACCATTAAAACAATAAAGTCCCTAAAAACCAATTAAAACTCCAAAACCAAATAAAAACTATAAAAAACGCTTAAAAACTATAAAAAACACTATAAACCAAAAAATTGAAAAAAATAAAACCTCTAAATACATCAAAATCCAAAAATCCATAAAAACCATAAAGGTACAAAAAATCAATAAAAATCCCTAAAAATGTAAAAAAGTCTTACAAAACATTTAAAACCTAAAAACACTTAAAACCCCTAATAATCATAAAAACAAAAAAATATCTATGAACTATTTAGTCCTCTAAAAATCTAGAAACTCTAAAAACCCTTAAAACACTAAAAAAAACTTAAAAACCCCTATATCCCCCAAAAAACCGTAAAAATCCCAAAACCCCTCAAAATCTATAAAAACCCCTAAAACCATAAAAATGATTTAAAATCCCTAAAAAATCAAAAAAATGTAAAAATTCACAAAAAACATTGAAAACCCCAAATAAAATATTTTAAAAAAATTAAAATACCCAAAAACGTATGAAATATTAAAACCCCTAATAAACTCTAAAACCCAAAAAACCCAAAAAATCTCTAAAAACCCTTAAAACCCCATAAAATTCATTAAAAATAATAAATAATCTATAAAAACATAAAAACAATAAAAAAATGGAAATCGTAATAAATTCATAAAAAAATTAAAATACTTAAAACCCCTAAAAAATAAAAAAATGCTTGAAAAAATAAAAAAAATGCTTGAAAAAAAAATAAAAAACCCTAAAGATAATTAAAAACACTCAAAACCATAAAACCCCAAAAAACATTAAAAACCCTAAATCAAATAAAAATACTAAACCCATTAATAACACTAAACAAACATTAAATCCCCAAAAATGTTATGAAACTCTAAAAAACCATGAAAGCTCAAAAAAAAAACAAAAAAAACCAAAATCCCCAAAAACCCATTAAATCCCAAAAACTCTAAAAAGTTTTAAAACCATAGAAATCCAAAAAAGTATAAAACCATAAAATCCTAAAAATCTCTAAAATTACAAAAAATTAAAAAAAATCCGATAAAGACTAAAAAAATGTTAAAACAATTAAAACCTGTAAAAAACATACAAAACTCAAAACCCTGAAAAATCCTAAAACACTAAGAACCCTAAAATCCTTCAAAATACCTAAAACCCCCAAAAAATATAAAAATTATAAAAAACTCACAAAAACCCTAAAAATGCAAAAAACCCTAAAAACCTTAACAAAACCTTAAAACATAAAAACACTTAAATTCCCTATAAACCCTAAAAAAATCCCTCCATAAAAATCCTAAAAATAATTAAAAAATAAAAAACCTTTAAAACCCATAACAATCCTAAATAGGCCCTAAAAATTCCTAAAAATAAAAAAAAATCATAAGAAATCCATTAAACCTGTAAGAAAACAATAAAAATCAAAAATTAATTAAAATTCAAAAAACATAAAAGATGATAAAAACATTAAAAATGCTCTAAAAACATTATAATCCCCTATAAACCATAAAAAGCCAAAAAACATTACAAATCCTTAAAATCCATAAAAACAACTAAAAACACTAAAAACCATTTAAACTGAAAAAATGTTAAAAACCTATAAAAACCCATAAAAACCCTAAAAATATTAAAAATCCATAAAAACCCAAGAATCAAAAAAAGAAAAAAATCCTAAGAACCATAAAACCCTCAAAATCCGTGAATACACTGAAACCATAAAAATCCCAAAAACTCTATAAAAACCTAAAAAACATGAAAACCATAAAAACCTCTAGTAAAACCTTAAAAACCAAAGAACACATAAAACACTTAAAAAACTGAAAATTATAAAAAACCATTAAAGACTCTAAAATCCTAAAAACCCCCAAACCCCTCAAAATAACTTTAAATCCTAAAAACCATAAAAATACTAAAAAGTCACTAAAAACTAGAAACATAAAAAACTAACAACTATTAAATCCATAATAATTCATTAAAAACTAAAAACAAATAAAACCCAGAAAAAACCTAAATACACTAAAAACGATAAAAATAGGAAAAATCCCTAAAAAATATAAAAGCCTAAAATTCCTAAAAAAACCACAATAACATAAAAATACTAAAAATTTTAAGAAAACCTTAAAATTTGAAAAACACATTAAACCACAATTACATAAAAAATGATAAAATCATTAAAAACACATAAAAAGCATTAAAAATAAAAAAACCCATAAAAACCACAAACACCTTTAAATCCCTTAAAAACCCTAAAACACATAAATCCCATAAACAACAAAAAATTATAGATAACCTTTAAACCTATAAAAATTATAAAACTCTATAAGAATTTATAAACCATAAAAAACTAAAAAACCGAAAAACAAATCATAAAAACCCAAAAAAACACCCAGAGTCCCTAAAAACCATAAAACCATATAATTGGTAAAAAAATCCCTAAAAAAATAAAACACCTAAAAACCATTATAACTCTTAAGAAAATATTAAAAACCTAAAATCACTTAAAACCCCTAAAAACCCTAAATACACTAAAAACCACAAAAACCCAAAAATAACATACAAACCAAAAAAAACCAATAAAAACTTTAAACCCTTAAAAACTATAAAACCACTAAAACCCACAAAATACTCTAGAAACACTTTTAAACCCAAAAAAAATAAAAACTATAAAAAACATAAAAACTAAAAAAACTCTAAAACCAAAAAATACCCATAAAACCTAGAAAACCTTTAAAACTATAAAAACTCTAAAAACCCTGAAAATCCTAAAGAAAACTATAATAACATAAAAGCACATATATTACCAAAAAATGTAAATAACACCAAAGGACCCTAAAAACCATAAAAAACACTAAATTCCAGAAAACCACAAAAACAATAAAAAATTATAAAACCCATAAAAAAATAAAACCTATTAAAAAATATAAAAACAATTTAAAACCTAAAAATGATCAAAACTATAAAAAACATTAAATCCTTAAAAACTCAAAAAATACCTAAAACCAAAAAAACCAGGAAAACCATAAAACCTTAAAAAACCCCTTAAAAACATCAAAATCCATAAAAATGATAATACCCACAAAATCCTAAAAAACCCATTAACCAAAATAAAACATAATGATCCCTAAAAACCCATAGAAAACCTTAAAAACCTAAAAACACCTAAAATCCCTAAAAATGATAAAACCCAAAAAACCCAAAAAAAAACAAAAAATCCCTCAATATCCCTAAAAAACCAAAAATTTATAAAAATACTAAAAAGCATTAAAATTTTAAAAAAAATGTAAGAAACCATAAAACCCAGAAAAATACAAAAAAAAAATTGGAAAGAAAAAAAAATATAAAACCCTTAAAAAACATAAAAATCCTAAAACCTTCAAATTTCCTAAAACCATAAAACCATAGAAATCCCTAAAAAGAAATGAAAATGTAAAAAATCATAAAAACCCTAAGGAAACCTTATAAACCAAAAAACAAAAAACACCTAAAAACTATAAATAACCTCAAATCCTTAAAAACATAAAAACATTAAAAACCATTAAAATCCCAAAAAATCTAAAAACGTAACAAACCCAAAAAAATCCCTAAAAATCCCTTAAAACATGAAAAACCATAAAACCATTTACACCACTAAAAACACTAAAAACATTATAAACATTTTAAATCCTTAAAAACATTGAAATATATAAAATTAATAAAAACGCTAATGACTCTAAAATACCGAAAAACCCAAAACACACATATAATCCCTAAAAATACATAAAACCGTCAAAACCCATAAAACTCTTAAAACAATAAAAATCATAAAATTATCAAAAATACCTAAAAACATAAAAACCCTAAAATTCTGGAATACCCTAAAAAACCTTGAAACCCTAAAAATAATTAAATCCCTTAAAAACCTAAAGAGTTTAAAAACCCTAAAAATACAAAAACCCAAAAAAACCCTCAAAATCCGTATAATCCCACAACACCAACAAAAATATTGAAAAGTCCTAAAAATCCCCAAAAACATACAAAACCCGGAAAACATCTAAGAAAACCTTAAAATGTAAAATCACTTTAAACCCCTAAAAAACATAAAAACACTAAAAATCATAAATATTCCTAAAAACTCTTCAAACCCAAAAAACACCTAAAAACCATAAAAATCCCAAAAGACCATAAAAAACCTAAAAACTGTGAAAAACTCTAAAATAATTTTAAACCCCCCAAAAATAATAAAAATGCCGAGAAACCTTCAAATCCCTAAAAAACTTATAAAACCCGTAAATGAAAAATACCATAAAAACCATAAAAGGCATCCAAAATCCCTAAAAACCATAAAAACTATAATATCATAAAGAATCAATAAAAATACATAAAAATGTAAAAAACCCTAAATCCCTAAAAAAACTAATAAAACCAAACAACCAAAAAACAGTTAAGACCCATAAAATCCTACAAATGTTAAGAGCCATAAAACGTAGAAAACACTATAAACCATAAAACCCTTTAAAACATTTTAAAACCCTAAAAACCCATAAAAATTCTAAAAAACCACCCAAAACACTAAAAATCCATTAAACTGCTAAAAATTATAAAAACTCTAAAAACCATAAAAAACCTAAAAAAACAAAATAAATCCTAAATAACAATAAAAAACCAAAAAAACCCATATAAATAACTAAAAGACCAAAAATATCCTTAAAAAACATAAAATAAAAATAAAAACCAGAAATTTCTTCAGAAAAACATAAAACCCAAAAAAACATTTATAACCCCCCAAAAAACCTAAAAAACAATAAAATAGCATACAAATCCAATAACCCCCTAAAACCCAAAAAACCCACTAAAAACCCTAAAAATAAAAAACAGACTCTAAAACCCACTAAATATATAAAATACTTTTAACCCCAATAAATTTAGGAAACTATAAGAAACCTTAATACCACTAAAAAACTCCAAAAAACTCTTAAAAACAAAAAAAAACAAAAAAACCATAAAAACCCTTAAAACACTCAAAATCCGTAAAAACCATAAAAACCCAACAAAATCCAAAAAAATATCCTAATATAAATAAAGACATTAATAAATCTAAAACACCAAACTATTTCCAAGAAAACATTAAAAATCATAAAACTGTAAAAATACCTAAAAAATCTAAAAACATTGAAAACCCTAAAAACCCCCAAAAAACCCCAAAAAACCCCTAAAACATTGAAAACCACAAAATCTTCTGAAACCCTTAAAACCCTAAAATCTATAAAAACATTAAAAACACACTAAAATTATAAAAACACTATAAACCTCTAAAAATGAAAAAAACCTAGAAACCATAAAATCATAAAAACTAAAAAAACACTAAAAACCCAAAAAATACCTACAATCCATAAATTTTTAAAAAATATCTAAAAATCCATAAAACATTAATAAACCTAAAAACTTTGAAACCAATTAATTAAAACATAAAAACATAAAAACACTTAAACACTTAAAACCATAAAAATTCTAAACCCCAAAAAAATAAAAAACCCTAAAAACCATAAAACTGCCAAAACTGTAAAAAACCATTAAAACCATAAAAAAACTAAAAACAACTAAAATATATAAACACTTTAAACTCATAAATTGTTAAAAAAATTCTAAAAACAATGAAAACCCTAAAAACAAAAAAAAACTACCATAAGAACCCTAAAAACCCTATGATGTCATAATAACCATAAAATGAACTAAAAATCCTTGAAAATGTAAAAAATCTTAAAAACCCTAAAAACTCCAAAAAAAAACCATTAAAACTAAAAACACTAAACCACTAAAAATCTTGAAAAAAGTAAAACCCTAAAAACTCAAAAAAAACACATAAAAACCTTTGAAGACATAAAATTTTAAAATAACAATAAAACCAAAAAATCCCTTTAAACTCCAAAAAATGTTTAAAAAATAAAAAAACATTAAATACCCTAAAAACACGAAGAAAACACCTAAACCCAAAATGCCATAATTCCCTTACAATAAAAAAAAATCCTTAAATTTGGAGATCATGGCGTCTTTAGATCATTCTGATCTGGATGGTGGTGAAGCCGACGTCTACTTGGCGGTCAAGATTCCTTCTAGACCTCAGCATTGGATCAAGGTAAATCTTTCAGATCAGGGGATACCATAGTCGAGTCAGTGGGGTCGAAAGAATCAACGACACAAAAGATTGTCTCGGCGACTTGGGTTATGGTTTCCTCAATGGTCACACATCTACTCCGGCTTGCTGCTTCACTACGTGGTTTAGTCTTTGATGGAACTTTGAATATTGTATGTTGTCTCTCCTATGGTGTGGATCCTATATTTTTTTTTGTGATCTGGTGGTTTGTGATTTCTGCTTTCTATAGTTTAGTGGGTGCTTGTTTTTTCTACTACTATAGTTTTTTCTACTTGTGGAATGGGTTACTGGCTGCATAAATCTATGTGTGCCGATGCGATAGATAGGCTATTTTCACTACTGGTTTTCATGGTAAGGAAGGAGAGATTGGTTTTCGGAAATGGTGGTGTTAGCTAATGCATGTTGATGGTCTAGCACGTGATGAAGCTGTTGGTTCTAAGTTGCTGGTGGGGCTCTTCTTGGTAAGGAGGTGCTGGAGGTTCTTAAAGCTAATGGGTTTGTTCTGCTGACGGTTGATCTTCTTGGAAAAGAGACAATGGATGATGATAACGCTACTATGGGCTGGTTTCTGTTTGGTTGGTATGCGATGAAGCTTGTAGGTTTGAATTTGGTGTTAACGGTTCTGTGCAGCTTGTGGTGGACACTCTTGGAGAGGAGGTGCTGCCTGTTGGAATTTCTGAGATTGGATGATGGTTGCTGCTTGGATGTGAGCTCTGGTTGCTGGTTACTGCTTGTATGGGAAGTGATGAAGCTGTAGTTAACGGTGTTGTTAGTGTGATCTTTCTGTTTCTTTTGTGTGCCTTTTAGTTTTTTGGGTTTTTTACATTTGGGTTTGATATGGGATTTTGGGTGTGGGTCGTTTGACCCCTCCCCTCCCATGTCTGATGCGTCTTTTTTCTAATAAATTTGGGGGGGGGGGTTCAAGAATAGCCTGACCCTGTATCTTCCTTTCCCTAAAAACAATAAAACCCCTAAAAACATAAAAAATCATACAAAACCATAAAAACCACTAAAAACTAAAAAACCCTTTAAACCCCTAAAAATTTGAAGAATAATAAAACTCATTAAAAACCCTAAATAACTCAAAAATAATTAAAAACCTCAAAACCCCCCAAAACCCTCACAATCCCTAAAACCCCCAAAAAACGTAAAAATCATAAAAAATCCCTAAAATGGACAAAAACTTAAAAACCCTAAAAACCATGAATGAAATATTAAAAACAAAAAAAAACTTAAAACCACTAAAAATAAAAAAACATTAAAAATACTAAAAAACCTAAAAATCCTAAAAATCTTAAAAATCAATAAAGTCCCTAAAAATCCCTAATAACATTTAAAATCCCAAAAAAATCCCCAAAATTGTGAAAAAACCACAAAATCCTAAAAAACAACTAAAAAGCCTTAAAACCCTAAAAACACCTAAACCCCTAAAAACCTAAAATTTTTAGAAAATGTAAAATTTCATAAAGCCCTCAAAAACCTCTAAAACTATAAAATTCCCTAAAGCACTTTTAAAAAAATCTAAGAACCCAATAAAACCTTAAGAAACCAATAAAAACTCTAAAAACCCATTAGACACCTAAAAACATTCAAAAACACTAAAAATCCATTACAACCCTAAAAAATCAAAAAACAAAAAAAAAACACCAAAAAACCCAAAACCCAAAAAAACCTCCTCAAAATCCATAAAAATTGTAAAAAAATCATCCATCCTAAAGAAATCCAAAAAATACCAAAAAATATAAAAAACCCCTAAAAAACCTTGAAAACACAAAGATATCCTTAAAAAATGTTAAAAAAATAAAGCACTTTAAAAACCTAAAAATTATAAGAACCCTAAAGCCCCCCAATAACCCTATATATATTAACAACCATAAAACAGATAATGACCTTAAAACCCTAAAAATGAAAAAACACCACCAAAAAACCCAAAAAACACTAAAAACTGTTAAAACCCAATAAGAACCTAAAAATATTTAAAACTCTAAAAAACCTTAAACTCCTAAAATTATTTGAATAACATTAAATCCATAAAAAACTATAAGGCACAAAAAACCCCAAAAAAACCAAAAAACACTCAATATCCCAAGAAAAACTAAAAACACATAAAAATACGTAAAAATGTAATAAACCCTAAAAACCATTTAAAATTTTAAAAACTGAAAAACACATAAAACACATAAAACCTAAAAATGATAAAAACATTGAAGATCCTAAAACCCATAAAACCCACTAAACCCATTAAAAACCTAAAAACCCTAAAAACCTAAAAAAATAACTAAAAATGATAAAAACCCTTTCAACCCCAAAAAACGTTTGAAAACTATAAAAACCTTTAAAACCCAGAAAACCCATAAAATCCCCTTAAACCCTAAAAAATACATAAAAACAATAAAACCCCATAAAACCCCTTAAATTCAATAAAAACCCTAAAAACATTAAAAATCATAAAAAGTACCTAAAAATATAAAGAAACCCTAAAAACAATGAAAACCCCTAAAAACCTTAAAAACCTAAAAATACATTAAACCATAAAAAATAAAAAATTATAAAAACCATAAATAACCTAGAAACCCAAAAACCCTTAAAAACCATTAAACCCCACTAATAACTATTAAAAATCCTAAAATCCTCAAAAACCCATAAAATCCCAAAACCCCACAAGAAACTATAAAAACCATTTAAAACCATAAAAATGTTAAAAAAATATAAAAACACTAAAACCCATTAAAATTTTAAAAAACACTAAAAACCCAAAAAACATAAACATGAAAAAAACTCCAAAACCTTAAAATTCAATAAAAGTCATAAAATTACCAAAAAAACCCTAAAAATCCCCAAAAACATAAAAAACCCTAAAAACCCCTAAGAAAACCTTAAAAATCAAAAACACATAAAACACATAAAAACATAAAAAATTCTAAAACACCTAAAAACCCTATAAACACAAAAAGTAATACAAACTCATGAAAATCATAAAACCCTGATACCCAATATAAACCCTAAATAACTACTAAAAACCCCTAATAATCTCTAATCCCCAAAAATCATTATATAATTCTAAAAAACCTTAAAATACAAAAAAAAACTCAAAAAAACCACTAAAATCCCCAAAAATATAAAAAAACCCTAAAACCTCTGAAAATCTCAAAAAATATAAAATTCCTAAAACATCTCTAAAAATCCAAAAAAAAGAATAAATAACACTAAAATCATTGAAACCCCTAAGAAAACCTAAAAATCCAAAAAACACTTAGTAAACCAAAAAACCTAAAAAATGCTAAAAACACAAAAATTATCTAAACCCCAAAAAATTCACAAAATCCATAAAAATCTAAAAATCCTAAAAACCCCTTTGAAAACCATATTTACCTAAAAACACAGAAAACCCCTAAAAACCTAAAAAATTGATAAAAATATTAAATGACTCTGAAGACCCCTAAAAAATAAAAATAACCTAAAACCCTTAATACATGGATAACCCATTAGACCATAAAAACTCTAAAACCCCTTTGGACCCCTAAAACATTTAAAAACTATAAAAACCAACAAAAAATCTTAAAACTAAATAAACCCACCGAAAAACCAAAAAAACCATAAAACCCCAAAAACACTAAATATGCCTAAAACCCCAAAATGCTTAAAACGATAAAAACCCATAAATATAAAAAACAATCCATAAATATACCTAAAAATGTCAAAAATCCCAAAAAACAATTAAAAACCCTAAAAACCTAAAAAATCATAAAATCCATAAATACACATAAAAACCATAAAAACCCCCAATAACCATAAAAACCCCAAATAATACTAAAAACCTCTAAAACATTAAAAAATATTTTAACATAAAAAATCATTAAAAACTCTAAAAAACCTTAATCCCTTAAAAACTCAAAAACCCCCTGAAAACCCAAAAAACCATAAAAACTCAAAAATCGACCCCCCCAAATCAAAATCCCCCATAACCTTTAAATACCAAAAAAATACTTAAAATTCCATAAAAACCTCTAACAATGTAAAAAACCAAAAACCCATGAAAAAACTAAGAAAATCATAAAACAAAAAAAATTATAATCCCTAAAAACCCTAAAAACCATGAAAATATAAAATCCCTTAGAATCCCTAAAAACCACAAAACCCCTTAGATCCTTAAAAATCTAGCAAATTTCAAAATAATGTAAAAAAACCCTAAACAACCAAAGAAATCCTTATAAATCTAAGAACACATAAAACCATTAAAAACCCATAAAACCCTTAAAAAATCATAAAACCTCAAAACCACTAAAACTCTAAAACCCTATTAAACCCCTAAAAATGTTAAAAAACTAATAAACCCTTAAAACCCCAAAGAACTCAAAAAAATCTTAAACCCCCCAAAGACAATAAAAAATGGAACACCCGAAAAACACAATATTCAATAAATAAACTAAAAATCACAAAAATCCTAAAAACCAATAAAAACAATAAATACATAAAAAACAATAAAACCCTCTTAAAACCTCCCAGAAAAAAATAAAAGATAAAAACACTTTAAACACCTAAAAATATAAAAAACACTAAAAACCACAAAGAACCCTAAAAAAAAATGAAAAACAGAAACAATAAAATCTGATAAAAACATAGAATCCCTAAAAACCCATAAAACCCTAAAAGCACACTAAAACTCTAAAACCCATTTAAGACCATAATAACTTTAAAAAACTCTAAATACCTTGAAAACCCTAAAAACTAAAAAAAATGCTTAAACCCCCCAAAACCTATGAAAACACTAAAAAACCCTAAACCCCTCAAAAATACCAAAAAACTGAAACCCCCCATAAAAATCATAAAAACTCCAAAAAATTGATAAAAATATAAAAAAAAAACTAAAAAACCAGAATCCCGTAAGATAACCTTAAAAACCAAAAAAAAACACATAAAACCCCTAAAAACCTAAATGTGCTAAAAAACCTAACAAAATCCTTAAAATCTCTAAAAAGCATAAAACTACTAAAATCCTTAATACCGCTAAAATCCTTTAAAAAATAGAAAACCCATAAATCCTTAAAAAATACAGTAAATATTATAGAGACCCTATAAACCCATAAAACATTTTAAAGATCTAAAAAACCATAGAAACTCAAAAAAAACTCAAAATAACCTAAAAAACAAAAAATTCATAAAAACCCTATAAGCTCTAAAAACCCTCCAATTCCCTAAAACCGTAAAAACACTTATAAATCATAAAAATCCCAAAAAACTCTAAAAATATAAAAAACTATAAAAACCCTGAAAACACCTAAGAAAGCAATAAACGCTAAATATATTTTAAAACCCTAAAAATGTAAAAAATGCAAAAAAAAATAATTATAAAACATAAAAAATAAAACAATAAAATACCCTAAAACCATTTAAAACATGAAACCCCATTAAATCCCTAAAACCACTAAATATTATAAAATCTATATAAACCCCTTAAAATGTTAAAAACACTAAAAATACTTAAAAAATAATAAACTAAAAAAATAAACGCCTAGAAGAAACCATAAAACCCAAAAAACCTTAAAAATGCTTAAAATTTATTAATACCCAATAAAATAAATAATAAAAAACCCAAAAATTACTTAAAAATAGAAAATCCCTAAAACTGTATAAACCACTAAGAAAACATTAAAAGCCTCTAAAAATATTAAAAATGCTAATACCTCTAAAAATCCCAAAAAATCCTAAAAACCCTCAAAATACATAAAACTCCTAAAAAATATAAAATTAATAACTCCCTATAAATCATTAAAAACATAGAAAACCATAAGAACCATTAAAAAATTAAGAATGTATTGAAAACCTAAAAACACATAAAACCCATAAATACCTAAAAATCTAAAATCCCAAAAATTCCCTAATGCCCCTAAAAACTCCTAAAACCCCTAAAATCGAAAAAACAATAAAATCCTATAAAAATAGTAGAAATCACTAAAAATCTAAATACCATTTAAACAACTGAATATTATAATAAAAACTAAAAAAACATTAAAACCCAAAATAAACTCAACAATCTCCTAAAAACCTAGTAAACACTAAAAACCCTAAAAATCCAAAAATCCCCTCAAAATCCCTCAAAACCCTAAAAACCCTAAAAATTAAAAAACATGAAAAACCCGAAAAATATTGAATAAACTAAATGAAACCATAAACACCTAAAAAACTAAAAACCCCTAAAACCTAAAAACGGATAAAAACCTTAAAAACACTAAAAAACCGTAAAACCATAAAAGAACAAAAAACCATAAGGAACACTAAAATCAAAAAAATAATAATAAAAATATACTAAAGACTTCAAAATACATTTAAATACAGAAAAAACATAGAAACTATAAAACACATGAAAACCATAAAAAAATTAACCTAAAACCCGAAAATACCAAATTAACCATAAAACCCCTCAAAGTCCCTAAAAACCCTAAAACCCAATAAAAAATTCAAATAAACTGAAAAATTAATAAAACAATAGACCCTAAAAACTGTGAAAAACAATAATAAAACCTTAATAACCTAAAAACACTTAAAAACATAAAAAACCTAAAATCACTAAATATATAAAAAACCATAAAATATTAAAACACTAAACGTCCCTAAAACCTCATAAAATTATAAAAAATCCTTTAAAATCCCTTAAAGCCTAAAAAACACTAAAGAGCCTGAACACCCCTAAAAACATCTTAAAAATCAAAAAATAATTAAAACAACTAAAAACACTAAAGACACATAAAATAACTAAAAACCTAAAAAGGCTTAAAACCCCTATGTCCATAAAAACCTTAAAAAACATAATATCCATAAAAACCCAAATAATCCATAAAACCCAAAAACCCACTAAAAACACTAAGAACCCTTTAAAACCCTAATAATGATAAAAAAAAATCTAAAAAAATTTAGAACAAACAAAAACTCCAAAAAACCAAAAAAAACCCCAAAAACACTTTGAATCCTAATGAACCTAAAGCCCCTCCAAATTTATAAAAACCCTAAAAGACCATAAAAATCATAACAAATCTATAAAAATCACTAAAAACCTAAATACTCCAAAAAACCATAAAACCCCAAAGAAAAACATAAAAAACTAAAAACACTTAAAACCCCTAAAAACTAAAAAAAGGGGAAAACCCTAAAAACCAAAGAAAAACCTGAAAACCCAAAAAATCCATTTAAACCAAAAAAACCACTAAAACCATAAAAACACTAAAAACCTATACAAAATTTAAAAACCCACTATGAAATATAACACCCCTTTAACCCACAAAAAAAAAATAAAAACCCTAAAAACCCTAAACCCTTCAATATGCATAAAAACACTAAAAAACATAAAAATCATAACAAATCCCTTAAAATCCCTAAAAAGGTAAAAACCCCTAAAAACATAAAAAACCCAAAGAAAACAGTAAAAACAAAAAAAAATTAACTCCTAAAATACATAACTCTAAAAATCATAAAAACCCCAAAAACCAAAAAACCCTGAAATCTATAAAAAACATAAAAACTGATAAAACTGAAAAAATACTAGAAACTCTAAAACCCCTTTAAACCCCTAAAAATGTTAAAAACACTAAAAACATTAAAAAATATAATAAAATAAAAAAACACTAAAATCACAAAAAACCATAAACACCATATATCCCAAAAATCCCTAAAAACCATAAAATCCTGAAAAATCCCTAAATATATCAAAAAAATTTGAAAACCTAAAATCATGAAAAACACTAAGAAAACAATAAAAAAACTAAAAAACCAAAAACACAGAAAAATATAAAAAAGCTAAAAACAAAAAAAACCATTAAAACACTAAAAAACCTATAGACCATAAAAATCCAATAAAACCTTAAAACCCCAAATACCTCAAAAAAACACCCTTAAAAACCACTAGAAAATCCAAAAACCACTTAAACCCATATAAAATTAAAAAACTCTAAAATCCATTTAAAAACCTAAAAAGATAAAACAATCCTAAAGAGACAAATATATCCCTGAAACCCCTAAAAACTATATAACATCATAAAACCCCCCAAAATCCATAAAAACCTTAAAACCCCTAAAATCCCCAAAAAATACCTAAAAGTTTTCAAAAACCTAAAAACCCCTACAAAACTCGTAAAAACCAAAACAAAACTTAAAACACTTAAAAACCTAAAAATTATAAAGACCCTAAGAATCCAAAAGAACCTCAAAACCACAAAAACCAAAAAAAATCCATAAAAACCTTATAAACCCTAAAACCCCTAAAAACCTATAAAATATCTAAAAAAATTTTAAAACCCAAAAAATCATTTAAAAAATCTATAAATATTATACAACATAAAAATATTCAAATAAAACCTTTGAACCCCCAAAAAACCATAAATACCCTAAAACCCTAACCTCCCCAAACACTCAAGATCCCTAAAAATCCTAAAAACTATTAAAACCCTAAAAATGATATAAAAGTACCTAAAAAGAAGTAACCTATAAACACAGTTAAACCTAAAGAAAACCTTAAAACTAAACAATAATTAAAACCAGTAAGAATTCTAAAAAAATTCTAAAACCCATAAAAACCATTAAAACACCTAATATATTTAAAAGCTTATATATCCATTAAACAACTAAAAAACCACTAAAAATTCAAGAACCCTTAAACCCCTAATAATATAAAATGAGTCTAAAAAACCTTAAAACCCCTAGAAAAATAAATATCACTAAATCCCTAAAAAACCATGAAAACCCTACAATTCCTCAAAATCCTTAAAAACCCTAAAACCTAGAAAAATTATAAAAAAACATTAGATGTACCTAAAAAATATAAACACCATTAAAAATGATTAGAAAACCATAAAACCATAAAATCAATTCAAACCCCAGAAAACAGAAAACATAAAAAAATTGTAAAAGACTGTAAAAATCCTGAAAACATTTAAAAACCCTAAAAATCCGTAAAATCCCAAAAAACTATAAAAACCTTTTAATAGTTGAAAAAAATTGATAAATCATTAAACCCCTAAAAACATTAAAATACTAGAAAACCATAAAACCCCTAAAACGCTAATAAAACATAAACAACTAGTAACCGAAAAACCCACAAAATATCTAAATACTCTAAAAATGTAAAAAAATCCTTAAAAATCCCAAAATTCCTAAGAACAAAAAAAACCTAAAAACCTAAACACCCCTATAAAAACAATAAAAACCTAAAAAATTCTAAAAACATCAATAACCCTTGAAAACCCTAAAACCCCTAAAAATGTTAAAATACCTAAAAACCCATAAAACCATAAAACCACTAAAAACATAAAAAAGTAAACATCTAAAGTCATTAAAACTATAAAAAATGTAAAAACACAAAAAAAACTCAAATATGGTCTTACCAGTGTGGTGTGCTTCCTCTAGTGTGGAGCTTCCTTCTCGGTCGCTTTGGTTTCTATGGCGTTGGCTTTCCCAGTGTCATTACTTCCCTTGGTGGTGCAGATCTTTCGGATCGGAGGCACGCTTGCAATATAGACTTCTCGGTTGTTGGATTCGGTTGAGGGATACAACTTTTGATGACTTCGTCAGATCTGGTCTTCCTGGGGTGTGATGCTTCAGGTTCATGGTGGAGTGGGCCGGATCCGGTCTTTCCCTAGCACGACTCTACGTTTCCATGGTGGAATAGTTCAGATATGGTTTTTCCATGAGGAGGCAGTCCGTGAAGGAGCGAGTCTGATCTGGGTGCATTGGGTTACTGCGTTGCAGATCTCTATCCCTTCGACATCGATGGACCTCAGTGACAACCTCCAGTTTCATTGTGGTAGGGTACTTCCAGATTTTTTGGCGGATTTGCCTTCACTAGGAAGCGGCGTAGAGAGGCTTGGCCTCGGTGTCTCTAGAAGCTGTGCGGTGGGAGCAGGCGGCTTTTTTGAATCCAAGGTCCTTTTAGCAAAGCCTGGTTCATGGTGTGAAGTCTCATCATTGGTTTTTCTATAACCTTTGTGGGGAGCCGTTAACCTAGTTTTGATCTGGTCGGCACGCGATGTAGAAAATTTGTGGACTTTAGAGCAGACATAGGTTCGTTTCAGGGACACTTTTTCGCTGCATGATGTTGATACTCGTCTGGATCAGAGTTTCATCCTAGGTTCCATGTCAGGATGTGGTGGTTGGTCCATAGAGTGTTGTGGGATTGGTTTGGTGCTGGTTGATGGTCATGGCCTGAGGTGTTGGATGTTGTCTGTTAATGGTGTGTGATATTTGGGTGACTGGAGGAGTAGATTAGTAATGGGTCTTCCCAAGGAATTTTGGGTGCTACAGATTGGTCCTCGGTGATAGGGGTACTGGTTCTATAATGCTAGTAGTGCATCTAGATGTGAAATGTGGACACAAATTGCTGTATGTTGGGTCCTGATTTGTTTGAAGGGGATTGTTGCTAGATTTTGTGCTACTGGGTGTTGTTTTCTGCTTATAGACGTGGTGTAAGACGTGGTTCCACTGCATGGTCCGAGTGCTGGTTGGGGTGTTTGGATGAATCGATTGTGAATTTCTGGTGGTACTAGTTACTCGTTGTGACTAGTCTGCACGATATGATTAGTCGGGAGGCGTTGTATGCTTGGTTAAGTCAGGATGGTTATGATGGTTGCTAGGAAATGAGAAGTTGTATGCTAGAGGATGTTTATCTAGGTTGTTCTGGATTGAAATTTGAGCTAATGGATTATGTTTTATTCTTGGCTGGGAGAAAAACCCTGGCCCTAAAACGTTTTGAAGGAGCTGCTGATACAGAATTCAATGGATGTTGTAAATTGCGCTATTGGATGTTGGTTGCTACTTAGCTGGGATGTGCTGAAGCTGGGTTGTTGAATTTACTGCCATTGGTTTTGATTCTACTGGTTGTTGGTTGCTGATTGGCTGGGCGGTGATGTTAAGGAAAATTTAGTTTTTCTGCTTTGTTTGGTTTTGTGTGCTTTCTTTAGTTTTTCCTTTTTAGGTCTTTTGGGTTTTGGGTTTTAGAGGGGTTTTGGGTGCGGGTTGTTTGACCCCTCCCCTCCCTTGTCTAATGCGTCTTTTTTCTAATAAATTTTTGGGGGTCAGGAATAGCCTGACCCTCACATCTTCCTTGCAGTAAAACCCCTAAACCCCTAAAAACCCTTAGAAACCCTAAAACCCCTAAAAACCCATAAATGCCTAAAAATTAAAAATAAATCACTAAAAACCTAAAAAATCCAAAAACTGAAAAACCCCTAGGAAGGAAAATAATAATAAAAACACTTAGACCCATGAAATACCTAAAATTGCTAAAATCCCTTAAACACCATAAAACCCCTGAAACCCTAAAACCCTGAAAATCCCTAAAAAACCGAAAACCCATAGAAATCCTAAATCCCCTAAAAATACCTAAAAATTTAAAAACCCCTAGAAACCATAAAAAATATATGAAAACCTTAAATACCAAAAACAGTAAAACCCCACAAAAAACCTAGAAAAATGATTAATAACTTAAAAATACCTAAAATTCCTAAAACCCAAAAATCCACAAAAACTCTTAAACCATTAAAAAATATAAAAACCAATAACACCCCAAAAATGAATAGAAAAACAAAATACATTTTAAACACCAAAAAATGTTAAAATCTCTAAAAAAAATTAAAAACTACAAAAAGTTCTTAAAAACAACAAAACTCAGAAAACCCTAAAAACCCAAAAAACTAAAAATCCCTAAAAGCCCTAAAAATTATATAAATCAATAAAAAACCTTTAAAAAATCCTAAAAAAGTAAAATCCTGAAAATATCCGGAAACCCCCTTATAAAACATAAAAAAAATATATAAAAACCCTTGAATAACCTAAAAACGTTCAAAAAAATAAAAATACAAAAAATAACTAAAACCCATAATGCTTTGAAAACCTTTGAAATTATTAAAAACCCGTAAAACCCTAACACCACACTACAAACTGTTTAAACTCTTTGAACCACTAAAAATTTTAAATTACTATAAAAAACTGAAAACCCAAAAAACCCTAAAAATGAAAAATAACCCCATAATGACACTAAAACCCCTAATATCCCTAAATCCCCCCAAAATCCCTAAAAATCCCTAAAAATACTAAAAATCACTAAAATCTAGAAAAAGTAAAAAATCATAAAAACCCTAAAAACCTATGAAAACCTTAAAAACCTAAAAATAATTAAAACCCATTAAAACTCTCAAAAACCCAAAAACACTAAAATATATAAAAAACATAAAAAATAACTAAAGACACAAAAAACATAAAAACCCATAAAAACTCTAATAACCCAAAAAAACATTAAAAATCAAAATCCACATAAAATAACTAAAAACATAAAAACACTCAAATACCTAATACTCATAAAAACCAATATGAAACACTAAAAACCTAAAACTCCATAAAAAATCCATAAAACCCTAAAAACTAGTAAATATTCTAAAAAATATTTAATCCCCTAAAAAACTAAAAAAAATTAAAAAACTTTTAAACCATAAAACCCAAAATAAACCAAAAAACACAAAATCCTATAAAAACTTTAAAACCCAAAAACCCTAAAAATCCATAAAAACCGAAAAAACCATAAAATTCCTAATAATTACCAAAGAAACCATGAAAATGAAAAATATATAAAAACACTAAAAAAACTAAAAATTCCTTAAAAACATAAAAATATTTAAACCCCTTAAAATCCTAAAAATGATAAAACCCTCAAAAACCCTAATAAGACCCTAAAACCCCAGAAAACCCATTAAAACCCATAACTAACTTAAACACCGCCAAAATCCATAAACACACTAAAGAACCAATAAAAACTATAAAAACCCTTTAAATATATAAAAATGTTTAAAATATCTAAAAAACCATAAAATCCCTAAAAAATTTAAAAATACCCACCAAAACAAAACCATAAAACCCCTAAAAACCCCCAAAATCCTAAAACCCCACAATATCCCTAAAATCTGTAAAAATCATAAATAACCTAGAAATACCTAAAAATACAAAATTATTTAGAAAACCCAAAAAATGTTAAAAACCTAGGAAAACATTAAAACCTAAAAACACTTCAATCCCCTAAAAAATGTAAAAAATTCTAAAACCCCTAAAAAACATAAACCATAATACCCATAATACCCATAAAATCCATAGAAACAAAAAAACTACTAAAATTTTAGAAACCCTTTAACCCCCTAAAAATGTTAAAGACACTAGAAAACATTACAACATAAAAAACTAAAATACCCCTAAAACCCCAAAAAACCATAGAACCCTAATTCCATAAAAAACCCTAAAACTTTTCAAAATCCCTAAAACACTAAAAATTATAAAAAACATAAAAAATATCTATAAATATATAAAAAAATGAACATAACCCTAAAAGACTATAAACCATTAAGAAAACATTAGAAACCTCAAGCACATAAATCCCTTAAAATCAAATTAATGCTAAAAAGCCAAAAAATACTAAAAAACCATAAAGCCCCCTAAAAACCCTGAAAACTCAAAAAAAAACTTAAAACCCCAAAAGAACCCAAAAACTACAAAAAACCAATAAAAATCCAAAAAAAATTCCTAAAAATCCTTTAAAATGTAAAAAACTTTAAAAACTGTGAAATCCCCTAATAAAACATTAAAAACATAAAGACACATAAACCCCTATAAAACCTAAAAATTATAAAAAAAATAAAGAATCTTAAAAACCCATAAAACCACTAAAAACCATAAAATCCAGAAAACCATAAAAGCATAAAAATCCATAAAATCCTAAAACCCAATAAAAACTCTCCAAACCATAAAAACAACCAAAAATCTAAAAATCGTCAAAATCCTAAAAAACTCAAAAAATAACTAAACCAAAAAATACCATAAATACTATAAAACCCTCAAAATCCCGAAAAACCTTAAAATACCCTAAAAATCATAAAAAATACGTAAAATCACTATAAATGTAAACAAACTGTAAAACACCCAGAAACTATAATAAAACATTAAAAACCTCAAAAAACACTTAAAACCCCATAAAATAAAAACACAAAAACACTAACACCCCTAAAAAACACTAAAAAACCCAAAGAATGATAAAACTTCTAAAAACCTTAAAAATCCAAAAAATAAGTAAAAACCCTAAAATAACTACAAACTCTAAAAATTCTTCAAACCCAATAAAATTTAAAAAACTATACAAACTATTAAAAACACTAAAAATCCAAAAAACCAAAAAAACACCTAAAAACCTAAAGAATGCTAAACCCCTAAAATTTCTTAAAAATCCAAAAAAAACTAAACCCCCTCAAATTTATTAAAAACCCTAAAAACCATAAAAATCCTGAAAAATCCCTAAAAACATAAAAACCCAAAAAACCATGAAAAACCTAAGAAAACCACAAAATCCTGAAAACCCATAAAACCCATAAGAACCTAAAAAACGCTAAACCCCATAAAATACCCTACTACCCCTAAAAATACCCTTTAAACCCACAAAAATATGTAATTAACATAAAACACCAAGAAAACCTAAAATAATCTCTACAAATACCTAAAACCATGAAAAGAACTAAAAACCCTTACAAATAATAAGAAATCCTATAAAACATAAAAACACTTAAAACCCCAAAAACCATAAAAAGCTAAAATCCCTAAAAGTCTCTAAAAACCCTTAAAATCCCCAAAAACCTATAAAACCCTTAAAACCTCCAAAAACATAAAAACCCATAATACCCTAAAAAAATCACTTTAAATTTTAAAAACCCATTAAACCCCTAAAAGGCCAAAAACTGAAAAGAAAATTCTTAACAACCCTCAAAAACTAAATGAAACTCTAAAAACCTTTAAATCTTAAATCACTTAAAACCCCTAAAAATCCAAAAAACACTAAAAACCCGTAAAAGTTCCAAAAACAATAAAACACTAAAAACCCTAAAAATACCAAAAAACATAAAACCATAAAACCAAAAAAACATTAAAAACTGGTAAAAAATATAAAAACCCTTAAAACCCCCAAAAATGTTAAAAAACACTAAAATCTATTCAAACCCATAAAAACTAAAAAAATACTGTGACACCAAAAAAACCTAAACAACCCTAGAACCCCACAAATTTCCTAAAATCATAAATACAAAAAAGCCCTGGAGAATCCCAAAAAATATAAAAACACTAAAAACCCTAAAAACCTTAGAGAACTTTAAAAACATTCAAAATCATAAAACCCCTAATAACCTAAAAAAATATAATAACCAAATAACCCCTAAAATCCCTAAACCATAAAACCCTAAAAAACAATAAAAAACTATAAAAACCCATAAACCCATGAAAAACTCTAAAAATCCTTTAAACCCCTAAAAACATTTCAAAACTCTAAAAAACATTAAAACCCTTAAAAAACTCATGAAAACACCTAAAACCCAAAAAATCATAAAATCTTAAAACCCCAAAAAAACCATAAAAAGGCTCAATATCCCTAACAACCCTAAAAACAAAAATAATAATAATAAAGGACCTAAAAATATGTAAAAATGTAAAAAAACCATACAAACCCTGGAATTACCTAAGAAAATCTTAAAAACATAAAAGCACTTAAAACCCCTAAAAATCCAAAAAACACTAAAAACCCTAAGAAAAAGTAAAAACCCTAAAAACCCAAAAAAACCCTAAAAACCTATAAAAACATTAAAAAACCCTAAAAATCCCTAAAGACCCTAAAACCCACTAAGATGCCCAAAAACCCTTTAAAACCATAAATATGTTAAACAATCTAAAATACCTTAATAACCAGAATAATCTCAAAAAAACCAAAAAACCTAAGAAACCATAAAAAATTTGAAAACACTAAAAACTTCAAAAGACCCTCCAATTCCTTAATAACCCTAAAAATACATAAAAATAATAAAATAAAAAAAATCTATAAAAACCTAAAAAACCTAGAAAATTATGAATACCTTAAGAAAAAATTAAAAAAAACACTTAAAACCCCTAAAACCCAACAAATGAAACAATACTCTAAAACCCCTAAAACCCCTTAAGAACATCTAAATCACTAAAAAAAATAAATTATAAAATATCATTAAACAAAATTAAAAACACTAAGAAAAAAATTTGAAACCTAAAAGTACATAAAAATCCAAAAAAACTCTAAAACCCTAAAAATCCCTAAAAATCGTAAAATCCGATAAAAGAAATTAAAAATAATAAACACACTAAAAATCATAAAAAACCTTAAAACCAAAAAAAACACCCTATAACTTACTTTAAATATAATTACTCCTTAAACACAAATTAATATTAAAAAACACGAAAACACCAAAAAACTCAAAAAACCCTAAAAATCCAAAAAAAATCTATAAAAACCCAAAAAAACCAAAAAACCAATCAAAATCCAAAAAACCCCTACAAACACTAAAATAAAAAAAAGAACTTTAAGTAAATAAAATGTAAGAATACATAAAAACAATAAAAATCTAAGAAAACCTTAAAAACCTAAGAGAAATTAAAACCCCTCAAAAACCATAAAACGCAAAAATCCATTTCAAGCACTAAAAATGTTAAATAACTCTTAAATTCCTTGAAAATCAAAAAAAATCCTAAAAACTCAAAAAAAAATATAAAAACCATAAAATCACTAAAAACCCACAAAATCCAACATAAACTCTAAACCCCATAAAAATCATAAAAAATCACCAAAAACTCCTAAAATGTAAAAACACTAAAAACCTTATAACCCCTAATAAAACCTTAAAAAACAGAAAACACTTAAAATACCCAAAAGAATAAAAAAATTTAAAACCCTAAAACCATAAAATATGTAACACCCCTAAAAAACTGGAAACAATATAATCTTCTAAACAGTAAAATACCTTAAAACTCATAAAAACCCTAAAATTCCACTATAAACTATAAATAAACCTTTAAACCCCTAAAACATTTTAATAAAACCAAAAACATCTAAAACCTTATAAAATCAATAAACTCCTAGAATCCCAAACAACCCTAAAACCTCTAAAACCCAAAGAAAATCCCAAAATTTGTAAAAGATTTTAAATACCTTAAAAATCCAAAAATTTCTTAAAAATCCATCAAAACATAATAACGGCTAAAAACTTGAAACCCCCAAAGAAAACCTTACAAAACAAAAAACAATTAAAACCCCTAAAAATCCAACAACTCCCAAAAAACAAAAAAAAACTTTTAAACCCCTAAAACCCATAAAACCACTAAAAACACTAAACACTCTAAAAATCCCTATAAACACCTAAAAACATTAAAAACTCATAAAACCCTACAAAACCTAAAAAACTACAAAAAACACTAAAACCCCAAAAATAAAAAAACCCTAAAAACATGAGAACCCTCAAAATCCCTAAATCCCCACAAATTTATAAAAATCCTAAAAAATCCCTAAAATTCCTAAAAATGTAAAGAACCCTAAAAACACTGAAAACACTAAGAATACAAAAGTAAAATAAAATACACGTAAAACCCATAAAACCTAAAAAATGAAAAAAAAAACTCTTAAAACCAGTAAATACCCAAAAACAATAAGCCCTACAACCTTCAAAACAATAAAGCCCCCTAAAAACTCACAAACCCCTAAAAATAAGTGATAACACTAAAATCAATTTTAATTCCGAAAACTGATAAAATATATCAAAAATCATTTAAAACCCTAAATACTAAAAAACCATAAAACCCCAAAAAAACCATAAAATCCCAAAAAAACCATAAAACACTATAACCCCTCTAAAACCATAAAATTCCTAAAAAATAAAAAAAATCTCCGAAAATTCATTAAAAATTCCTAAAATGAAAAAAACCCTAAAAACGCCTATGTAACACTTAAAGACCTAAAAACACTTAAATCATCTAAAAACCAAAAAATTGTTAAAAACCCAAAAATCCACAAAGTCATTAAAAACCATAAAACCTTCTAAAACCATAAAACTTAAAACCCCATAAAAATCCTAAAAACCACTAAAAATTCTATAAGCCCTTTAAACCTCTAAAATGTTAAAAATCTAAAAATCTATAATAACCATAAAAACCACAAAAACAATATAAACCCTAAAAAAAATAAAAACCGTAAACCCCCCCAAAAATCCCTAAACCCCTAGAAAACCATAAAAATCCTAAATAATCCCTACAAATCTAAAAACCCCAAAATCCCTAAATATCCCTTAGAAGACAATAAAAACCTAAAAAAACAAAAAATGACTAAGAACATAAAAATGATAGAAACCCTAAAAACATAGAAACCCTTGAAAACCAAAAAAATCCTGAACACCCCTATAAATCATAAAAAACTTCAAACCCATAAAAACCTTAAATACCCACTAAAAACTCTAAAACCACTTTAAAACCGAAAAAAAAAATTAAAAATAACAAAAAAATCATAAAAATTAAAAACTAAAAAAATGATAAAACAACCAAAAAAATAAAAAAACCAAAAAACTCCTAAAACAAATAAATAACATAAAATCCCCAAAACCCCCTTAAGAAAACCAAAAAAACCAAAAAAATGATTAAACCCCCTAAAAACAAAATAATTCTGAAAACACAAAAGCCCCCCAAAAATTTTAAAACCCCTAAATACAATAGGAATAACTAAAAACCAAAGAAACCATAAATCCATAAAACCGTAAAAAAACCTCTAAAACAATACAAACCCTTCAAACCCCTTAAAAGGATAAAAAACTCAAAAAACCTTAAAAACCTAAAAAATCAAAAAAAAAGAATAAAATGTCAAAAATCCGAAAAAAAAAACCAAGAGCCCTCAAAATCCATAAAAACCCTATAAACAATAAAAATCCCAAAAAATCCCAAAAAATCCCAAAAAATGTAAATGTCCCTAAAAACCCTACGAAACCCTTAAAAACCAAAAAAACACTTAAAACCCCAAAAAAATCTAAATAAAAAAAGATATTCTAAAACCGTATAACTCCTAAAACATTAAAACCCATAAAACCCCATAAACCATAAAACCCCTAAAAGCCACCAAAACACTAAAAACCCTTTTTTCTCTTAAAAATGTTAAAAACTATAAAACTTCTAAATAACCCTATAAAACTCAAAATAAAACCCTGAACCCCCCAAATGCAGAAAACCTTTAAAACCCCTAGAAATTTCTATAACCCTTATAACCCCAAAAAACCTAAAAACCATATATTACCTAAAATCACTAAAAATGTAAAAACCAATAAAAACCTAGAAAACCCCAAAGAAAAATGAAAAACCCCCAAAGACACTTAAAACCCCTAAAAAATATAAATAATTTTAAACCCCCAAAAATAACTAAAACCCCTAAAAACCATAAAGTCACTAACATGATAAAAACCCTCAAATCCCATAAAAAGCACTAAAAACATAAAAGTCCCTAAAACACCTAAAAACATTAACAAACTCTAAAACCCTTAAAACCCCTAAATACTCAAAAAAAAACCTAAAATTAAAAAAACATAAAAACATAAAAACCCTAAAATATCCTAAAATCCCTGAAAATTCCTATAGAAATGAAAAAAAAAATCAATAAAAATATAAAAACCCTAAAACCTTAAAAACAATAAAAAACATCAAAATCCCTATAAACCCTAACAAAATTAAAAATCCTAAAGATGCATAAAAATAACTAAAAACATATAAAACCCTTTAAAACCTGTATACCCTTAAGAAAACCTTAAAATTATAAAAAAACATAAACCATCTAAAAAACAAAAAAAAACAATAAATCCCTTTAATTACCCTAAAACCATAGAAATATCCAAAACAACGTAAAAACCCATAAAAACATTAAAACCCCTACAACCCATAAAAATCATAAAAACCATTAAAAACATTAAAAACCATCAAAAACATTAGAAAAGGTAAAAAATATAAAAATCATTAGAATGCTAAAAATCCCAAATAACCTATAAAAACTAACAACACCAAAAATCCCTAAAAACAAAAAAAATTCCAAAATCGTTATAACTATCAAAATTATAAAATAAATACATAAAAATATCTAAAAACATAAAATCCCTAAAATCACTAAAATGAAAAAGAAAACCAAAAAAACTAAAATGAGTTAAAACCCCTAAAAACCTAATAAAGGGTAAAAACCCTCTAAACCCCATAAAAACTATAGAAAGTAATAAAAACCCTAAAAATCAAAAAAAAAATTTAAACCACTAAAAACTCAAAAAACCCTGTAAAACCCTAAAAATATCATACCTTGAAAAACCCTTAAAAACCCTAAAAAAATAAATACCCATAAAACCCCCAAATACCCTCCAAATTCCTAAAACCCATAAAAAGAAATAAAAATAATAAATAGACCTAAAATAACTAAAAATGTAAAAGACCCTAAAATATTAAAAGACTATAATAACCATAAAAACCCTTAATTAATCCTTAAAAACATAAAAAACATTAAACCCCCCCAATAACCCTAAAAATTGCTAAAAACCCTAAAAACCATAAAACCCATAAAAATCGTAAAAAATCCTAAAAATATAAAATACCTTAAAGACCCAGGGAAAGTCTAAGAAAACCTTAAAACCTAAAACAATTAATATGACTAAAACACCTAAAAATGATAAAAACCATAAGACCCTAAAACTATTTAAAACCATAAAAACCCAAATAAAATTAAAAAAAACCCAAAAAAACCCTAAAAAATTACAAAAAACTCTATAAACCTATTAAACCACACAAAATGAGAAAAAAAATTAAAAACATTTAAAACCCTACAAAAAAAATCCTTAAAAACCAAAAATCCTTTTTAAATTTCAAAATCCCCAAAAACCACAAAAGTCCTTCCAAATCCCTAAAATCCCAAAAAAGTCATAAAATTTTAGAAAAACTCCCAAAAAATTATGAAAAATGTAAAAAATCAAAAGAATTTGAAGAAAACCTTAAAACCCAAAAAACAAATAAAACCCCTAAAAGCCTAAAAATTCATAAATCACCTAAACAGTCCCCCAAAACCCAATAAACCCCTAAAACTATAAAACCCCAAAACCGTAGATTCCCTAAAACCCATAAAAATAAAAAAAACACTAAAAACTCTAAAAACACTTAAAAACCCTAAAAATTAATCAAAACCTTAAAAACCAAAAAATATAAATAAACAAAAATCATTATAAAAGCCTAAAAACTCGCAAAATATTTAAAAACCTAAAAACGATAAAAATACAAAAAACCCATAAAAATTTCTAAAAATGTAAAAAACCCTAAACAACCTAAAAACCCGAAGAGAAACTTTAAACCATGAAAACACATAAACCCCCCAAAACTGAAAAATCCTAAATCCCCAAAAAAAATCCCTATAAAATCCATAAAACTATAAAAACCATAAAAAACCCATAAAAACATTTAAAACCACTAAAAATCCATAAAAACACTAAAAACCACTAATAACTCTAAAAACCATCAAACCAGTAAAAATGTTAAAAAACTAAAAAAATTGGGAACACTAACACACTAAAACAACCCAAATAACCCAAATAACCAAAAAACCAAAAAACCCCTCATAATCCCTAAATACTATAAAACCCAATAAAAAATTTAAAATATGCTTAAAAATATCTAAAACCATAAAACCCTCAAAAAACATAAAAACCCTTATGAAGAAATTAAATGCATAAAGATAATTAAAACCCATAAAAACCCATAAATGTTAAAACCCCTAAAAACCCAAATAAAACCAGAAAAGCATAAAAACCCATAAAACCCATAAAACCCCATAAAAACCAATAAAACATGATAAAAATTTTAAAATTACTTCAAACACTTAAAAATGCTAAAAATTATTAGAAAAATAAAAACTATAAAAAAAACTATAAAACCATAAAACCCCTAAAAAGACTAGAAACCGTCAAAATACCTAATACCCATAAAAATCAAAAAAGAGAAATAAAAATCCCTAAAAACAAAAAACCCTTAAAATCTTGAAAAACCATAAGAAAACAGAAAAAAAAAATTCTTAAAACACCAAAAAATATAAAAATGCTAAAAACATAGACAAAACCCTTTAAAACCATAAAGACCTATAAACCATAAAACCCCTAAAACCTTAAAAAACACTAAACACCCATAAAAACCATAAGGACCCACTAAAATCTGGAAAAACACCTTAAACCCCTAAAAACGTTTAAAACTATAAAAAATAATAAAACCCTAAAAAAACCCTAAAAACCAAACAACCCTAAAAACCCCAAAAACCTAAAAACCTCAAAGTTCATAAATAATCTACAAAACATAAAAATACTAAAAAAATCCCTTGAAATACCAAAAAATGTAAAAACCCATAAAAACCCTTAAAATCTTTAAGGAAACCTCAAAACCCTAAAACACATAAAACACTGACAACCCTAAAAAATATCAAAAACACTAAAAATGTTAAGAAACCCTAAAAACTATTAAAACCCATATAAACCATTAAAAACCTTGAAAACCCAAACAAAAAATTAAAAATCTAAAACCACTAAAAAGAAATAAAATCTATTAAACCCTTAAAACATTAAAAAACTCTAGAAACCTTAATAATAATAGAAAACACAAAAAAACCCCTAAAACAACAAAAAACCATAAAACCCTAAACCACTAAAAAATTGAAACCCCTAAAAATCACTAAAACCCCTAAAAGCATAAAATATCCTAAAAATCATTAAGAATCCCTAAAAATGTAGAATCCCAAAAAACTAGGAAAACCCCAAATAAATGCTTACAAAATTAAAAATACGTAAAACATATAAAAATATGAAAAATTCTAAAAATCTTAAAACCCCTAAAAACCCAATAAACTAAAAAACACATAAAAATATCTTAAAATCATAAAAACCATTTAAAACCCTAACAATTCTCTAAAAACATCAAAAACCCCTTCAAACACCTAAATTGTTAAATTACTCTAAAAACATTAAAAACCTTAAAAACTAAAAAACATAAAATTCCAATATGATCATAAAAACCCTAGATCCCTAAAAATCCTAAAAATCCTAAGGATCCTAAAAATCACTAAAAACCCAAAAACCATAAAAACCATTAAAATAAAAAAAAACCAAAAAAACCCAAAAAACATAATACATATTAAAACCCTTGAAAAACTATTTGAAAACCTTAAAAACCTTAAAACACTTAGAACCCCTAAAAACCTCAAAATTTATAAAAATCATAAAAATCCCTAAAAATCCAAAAAACCATAAAACCCCTAAACCCCATAAAAGAACTAAAAATTACTAAAACCTCTAAAAACCCCTTTAATCCATGAAAAAACATTAAAAAAAATTAAAATTTTAAAATATTAAAAACTATAAAATCTTTAAAAACACTAAAAAATAAAAATACCACCTAAAATCCCAAAATAAAAAAAATTTCCATAAAAACAATAAAATCATAAATCCCCTCAAAATCAATATAAACACTAAAAACCATATGAATCATAAAAAATTCTAAAATCCCCAAAAATATAATGAATCCAAAAAACCCAAAATATACAAGGAAAACATTAAAAACAAAAACTACATAATTCCCCTAAAAATACTAAAAACTATAAAAATCCTTGAAAAACCATAAAACCATGAAACCCCTAAAAACATAAAAACCCATAAAACCCACTAAAAACTCTAAAAAAACATTAAACCCTTTATATTGAGAAAAAAATATCAAACTTTACACCATAAAAACTCAAAAAAAAAAACAAAAAAACCCAAAACCCCATAAAAACCTTGAAAACCATAATAACCATCAAAATCCCAAAAAATATTAAAAACATAAAAACCTAAAAAAGAAATAGAAATCTTGAAAAACCTAAAAACCCCTAAAAAACAAGAAATCCAATACAATCTTAAAACACTGGAACCCCATAAAATGCATAAAAACACTAAAATCCCTGAAAACCAAAAAACCCATAAAAACCCTAAACCCCCTCAAAATCATTAAATAACTTAAAAACTATAAATATTATAAAAATACCCCAAAATCCATAAAAATATAAAAACCATTAAAACCCTAAAAACTCATATAAACCCTTAAAAACACCAAAACTCAAAAAACCAAAAAAAACAAATATATACTGAAAATCATTAATCCACTTAAATCCCTAAAACTCCTACAAATGATAAACACCACTAAAAACCTTAAAAACCATAAAAACCCATAAAAACCATAAAACCTCACTAAAACTCTAGAAACTCTTTAATCCCTGAAAAATGTTAATATCAATAGAAAATCTAAAAACTATAAAAAAAACTAAAAAATAACCATAATAACACTAAACACCCTCAAAACACCAAAAACCCCTTAAAACCCGCAATACCATAAAAACACTAAAAGGTACGAAAATTCATTAAAACATAAAAAACACAAAAAACCCTAAAAACCCTCAATAAAAACATATAAAACTAAAAATACATTAAACCATAAAAAACCAAAACAGTCTTAAAACCCGAAATAAACCCAAAAAAACACCACAACCATAATACCCCTAAAATCTTCTAAAACATTAAAAACCCATAAACCCATAAAAATATACTAAAAACTCTAAAAACCCTTTAAACCCCAAAAATACATAAAAAAATCTAAAAAACCATAAAACCCTAAAATATTTAAAATCCCTAAAAATCCCAAAAATTCCTAAAAATCACAAAAAAGGTAAAAATACCTAAAACATTAAATACACTTAACAAAACCATAAAAACATAAAAACCCTTACAAACCTTAAAATCCTAAAAAATACTAAAACAAAAAAACCTCCAAAACCCCACAAAATCCATAAAACCCTTAATAACTATAAAAATCCTAAAGAATCCATAAATACAAAAAAAAACAAATAAAACCCTAAAACTGTGAAAATCACAAAGAAAAACCTAAAAAACTAAAAAAACACTTAAAACCCCTAAAAACCTAAAAAACTAAATACCATAAAATATGAAATAGCCACAAAATCCCTAAAACCATTAAAACCACAAAAAAACCATTAAAAACCCAAAAATACCCCTAAAAATCACTAAATATATAAAAACCCTTTAAACCCCAAAAAATTTCAACAAACACTAAACAATAATAAAAAGCTTAAAAAATAAAAAAACCCTAAAACCAAAAATATAAAAACTCTAAAAACCCTTAAAACCCCCAAAATCTATAAAAAATTAAAAAACCATAAAAACCTAAAGGATCCCTAAAAATCCCTAAAATGTAAACATCCAAAAAACCTGGAATAACATGATGAAATCCATTAAAAAAAGACAAGTCCCCAAAAAACCTAAAAGATATTAAAAACCCTAAAACCCTTAATAAATAATAAATATAAAATCCCATAAAACCCCTAAAAACATTAAAACCCCAAAAAAACCTAAAAACCCACTAGAACCCCTAAAAACCCTTTAAACCACTATAAAATTCAAAATACTATAAAAAATATTGAAAACCATAAAAACATAAAAACCATAAAAACCATAAAAACCTAAAACCCTAAAAACCCAAACAACCTTAAAATTCCCTAAAATCCCTAAAAAATAAAAAACCTATAAAGTTCTAAAGACCCTAAAAATGTAAAACCCTAAAAACCCAGAAAAACCCTACGAAAACCATAAAAACCAAAAAAACATAGAACATCTAAAAAACATAAAAACACTAAAATTATTAAAAACCGCTAAAAACATAAAATCTCTAAGAACCTAAAAATGCTAAAAAAACCTAAAAAATCTAAAATACCCTAAAACCTCAAAATACAAAAAAAAATAAAAATCCATGAAATTATTAAAAATCACTAAAAACAAAGAAAATTTAAAAACCATGAAAATAATTAATAAAACCATAAAACCCTAAAAACAATTAAAACCCTTAAAAATAAAAAAAAACAAAAACCCCAAAAGACCCTAAAAACATAAAAACCCTTGAAAACCGCAAAACACCTAAAAACATTAAAAATACTAGAGAACATTAAACCCCCTAAAAACTAAAAAAACCTAAATATCCATAAAAACCATAAAAACCCAAATAGTAAAAAAACTATTAACCCCCCCCCCCTATCCCTAAAACTGCAAAAAACCCATAAAATCATAAAAATACCTTAAATAAAGAAAATCCTAAAACACCATAAAAACCCTAAAAACATTAACAATACATTAAAAACCTAAAAACACATAATCTCTGAAAAACAAAGAAAGATTCTGTAAAAGCATAAAAACCCTTAAACACTCTAAAATCCGTTAAAACAAATAAAACCCTTTAAATCCCTAAACACCCAGAAAACCCTAAAACCCACTAAAACTCTAAACCCCCTTTAAACCCATAATTTTTTTAAAAAATTGCTTAAATACTTAAAACCCTAAAAACTAAAAAACAAAAACACCAAAAAATTATAAAAATCCTAAAAACCCTAAAATCAAAAAAATATCTTAAAAACCTAAAAAACCATAAATATCCAAAAAATAACTGAAAATAACTAAACACATAAAACCCCTAAAATCCCTAAAAACCCCCTAAGAAAAACATAAAAACACAAAACACTGAAAATAACTAAAAAATCTAAAAAAATGTTAAAACCCTAAAAAACCCTAAACCCCTAAAACCATCAAAACACCTAAAAACACGAAAAACCCATAAAATATAAAAAATTCCTAAAAACCCAAAAAACCATACAAACCCTAAAAACCCTAAAAACCCTAAAAACCCATAAAATCCCTAAAAACCCTTAAAAACATTATTAGCCCTAAAAATACATAAAAATCCCTAAAAACATAAAAAATAACCTAAAACAATGATAAAAACTAAGAAAACCATAAAATCCTAAGAACACTTGAAACCCCTATAAAAACTAAAAAATTTTAAAAAATCTAAAAAACCCTAAAAATACCAAATACACTAAAAAATATAAATACCCCTAAAATATTTGAAACCCCTTAAATCCGATAAAGACCTGAAAGAATAACTAAAAACACTAAAACCCCTTTAAAACCCAAAAAACATTAAAAGTGTAAAAAACATTAAAACCCGAAAAACTCAAAAAACACGAACAAAAAACCCTAAACCACTAAAAACCTCAAATTAAACAATAACTATAAAACCAAAAAAAATCCTAAACATTCCTATAAATGGGAAAACCATTTAAAACCCAAGGTTAACCCTTAAAAATGTAAAACAATTAAAACACCTAAAAAACTAAAAACCCCAAAAACCCTAAAAATCCTAAAAACCTAAAAAAACCAAAAAAACCTTAAAACCTTAAAAACCATAAAAACTATAAATATCCCTAAAACCATTAAAAATATAAAACATTTTAAAAACCAAAAAATGTTAAAAAAAAGTGAAACCCTTAGAAACACAAAAAAATAATGACAACCCGAAAACCCATAAAAAACAAGAAAACACTAAAAACCATAAAAATTCTATAAAAATACTAAAAAAACCCTAAAATGCATAAAAACCTCAAAACCTTTAAAAACCATGAAATCCCCTAAGAAATCCTTAAAACCCAAAAAAACATAAAACCCCTAAAATCAAACAGAACCCAAAAAAACTAAATTAAATCCAAAAAACCCAAAAAACCCTAAAAACATGAAAACCCACTAAAAATCAGAAATCACCCAGAAACTCTAAAAAAATAAAATAATAAAAATAAAACGTTAATAAAATTCCTAAAACCCCCTAAAAGATTATAAAACTCATAAAAACCCAAAAAAACCACAAAACCCCTAAAATTCCCTAAAATCCATAAGAACCATAAAATCCTAAAAGTCCTAAAAATCGTCAATAATGTAAACACCCAAAAAAAAAACTAATAAATCATCAATAACTTAAATACAATTAAAACCCATAAAACCCTAAAAATTATAAAACACGAAAAATAAACCTTAGATCCCTTAAAACCATAAAACCCATAAAACCCCTAAAAACATAAAAAATGAAAAAACCAATTAAAATCGTAAAAACTTGGTAAACACTCTAAAAAAACATAAACCCACTAAAAATATCTAAAAAATGAAATCCCTAAAAAAACAAAAAAAACCCAAAAACCCCCAAAAAACCATACACCAACTAAAAACCCTAAAAATTTCTACAAATCTTAAAAATCCAAAAAACTCAAAAAAAAAATAAATATCCTAAAAATCCCTAAAAATGTAAAAAATACATGAAAACCAAAAAACCCCTAAGAAAACGAAAAAAACACTTAAAACCCATAAAATCAAAAATAATGCAAGAAAACAAAAACCGTACGCTTAAAAATCCATAAAATCATTAAAACCCCCCAAACCCCCATAAAACTCCTTAAAACCTACTAAAAACTCTAAAAACCATAAAACCCATAAAACACTAGAAACCCCTTAAAATATCAAAATCCCCCAAACCCTTAAAAATCTATATAAATCGTAAAAATTCATGAAATACCTAAAAAACCTAAAAAAACTAAATAAACCCTTAAAACCAAAAAATCATTTTAAACCCCAAAAAACCAAGAAACACTAAAAACCATTAAAGACCCTAAAACCCCTAAAATCCATAAAAACCCTTAGAACCCATAAAAACCCCCCAAAATCCCACTATAAACTCTAAAAACCCTATAACATCCTAACAAAATTTAAAAACACTAAAAAACCAAAAAAAACTGAAAAACTCACAATACCCCTAAAATCACAAAAAAAACCAAAAAACCCTAAAAATACTAAAAACCATCAAAACCCAAAATGTCCAGAAAATCATAAGAATCATAAAGATGTCCTAAAAATATATAAAAATAAAAAATATCCTTAAAATCATAATAAAACATTAGAATCCAAAAAATGCTTAAACCCCCCCCCCCAAACAAAAAAATGGCTAAAACCCCAAAAACTATAAAAAACACTCAAAATCACTAAAATCCTAAAAACATAAAAATCATAAAATTCCCTAAAGCACCAAAAAATTTGTGAAAACCCATTAAACTCTAAAAATCACAAAGAAAACCTTAAAAACAAAAAAACACTTAAAACCTCTGAAAACTAAACAAATGCTATAATCGTTAAAAAACCCTAAAAATCTGTTAAAACCCCCAAAAACTTTTAGAAACCATAAAACCCCTAAAACCCATAAAAACCTAAAAACACACTAAAAATCTAAAAAACTTTAAACACCTAGAAATGATAAAAACTATAAAAATCATTAAAAACACTAAAAACCCAAAAAAACCCCCTAACACCCCCCCTAAAAACAAACAAAAAATAAAACCCCAAAAAAACCATAAAAAACACTCAAAATCTCTAAAAACACAAAAAATCATAAAAATACCACAAAATTCTTAAAAATACTTAAAAACATTAATACCCCAAAACCCCATAAAAATTCAGAGAAAGCCTTAAAAACTTAAAAACCCATAAAAACCCATAAAAACCTAAGAAAGGTAAATTACCATAAAACACGTAAACACCAAAAAATCATTAAAAAATGCTTAAAACCTTAAGAAAACCTAAAAACCCATAAAACCAATAAAACCCACGAAAAACACTAAAACCCCTTGAAACCCATATAAATATAAAAAACATTAAAAACCCAATAAAACCCAAAATACACAAAAAAAGACTACAAACACCCTAAGACCCGAAAAACCCATAACATCTCAAAAACCCTTAAAAATAAAACTCATAAAAATCCCTAATATTTAAAAAACCCTCAAACATTTAAAAACACTAAGAAATCCTTAAAAACCTAAAAACACTTAGATCCCCAAATACCTAAAAAGTCTGAAAATCATAAAAACTATAAAACCTATAAAAACATGAAACTTCCTAAAAGCCATAAAAACACTAAAGCCCGACTATAAAATGAAAAAATAAATTAAAACCCTAAAAACCTTGAAAATAATAAAAACCCTTAAAAATATAAAAACCCTAAAACCCCATAAAACCATGAAAACTAATAAAACTCTAAAAACTATTTAAACCCATAAAATAATTAAAAACTCTAAAAACACTTATAATCCCAAAAAATATCACAATAACACTAAAACCCCAAAAACCATAAAACCCGTAAAAACCCTTAAAACCCTCCAAATCTGAAAAAAACCCTAAATACCATAAAAATCATAAAATATTCCTAAATATCCAAAAATCGTAAAATCCCTAAAAATATTGAAAACCTAATACAACCATAAAAACCTAAAAATAAATAAATCCTTGATAAAACCTAAAAACATTAAAAACCTATAAAATCCTAAAAAAAACACTAAGACCCCTTTAAATCCCTCAAAACATTATAAATACTCTAAAACCAATAATAACCCTAAAAGCTGAAAAAAATCATCAAACCCAAAAAAAAAATATAAAAACCCATAAAAAAAGCCACCCAAAACCCACAATATCCCTAAAAACCATAAAAATATGAAAAATTTTGTGAAAATACTTAAAATCATAAAAACCCAAAAAAATTTAAGAAAAAAATTAAACCAAAAAAATTAAACCCCTTAAAAAACTAAAAAACACAAAAAAACCCTCCAAACAATAAAAACCGTTAAACAAAAACACCATAAAAACCCTAAAAACATAAAAATCCTAAAAACCCATATATTTCCTAAAAACACTCAAAATACATCCTTTTAAACCACCAAAATTTTAAAAACACTAAAAAATATTAAAAAATATAAAAAATTCAAGAAAACCCTAAAATCCCAAACAAATACTAAATTCCCTAAAAACTGTAAAGAACCATAATAACCCTCAAAATCCAATGATACTCTATAAAACCATAAAAATACTATAAAATCCCTAGTAATCCCTAAAAAACCAACCCCCCCCCCCAAACATAAAAAAGCTTCTAAGAAAATCATAAAAACCATAAAACACTTAAAATCCCTAAAACCCAAAAAACGATATAAACACTAAGACCCTAAAAAACCATGAAACCCTCGAAATATCTAAAACTGCATATAAATCATCAAAAAATCCCAAAATATCTCTAAAAATTTAAAAAAATTGAAAACCTAAAGAAAAAAAATAAAAAACAAAAAATACTTATAACCCCTAAATAGATAAAAATTTATAAAAACATTAAAGAACTTTAAATCCTTAAAAATACTAACAACCATAAAACCCAACAAATGATTAAAAACCCCTAAAAACCCTAAAAACTACTAAAATATCTAAAACCCATTTGACCCCCTAAAAACATTAAAAACACTAAAAACCCTTTAAACCCCTAAAAGCTCAAAAAAACAGTAATAACCCAAAAATCATAAAACCCTAAAAATGCTAAAAACCCTCAAAAACCTAAAAACCCTAAGAAACCATAAAATTTATAATTTTTTTTCTAAAAACACCAATAAAATATAAAAACCCACAATAGACCCTAAAAATCCCAAAATAAACCATAAACCCCTCAAAACACTTAAAACCTAAAAAACCTAAAAAGGGATAAAACCCTAAAAATCTTAGAAAGTCCCTAAAATCCATAAAATCATTAAAACCCCTAAAAAATTTAAGAACATAAAAACCCATAAAACCATAATACCCACTAAAAACCCTATATTCCCTTTAAACCCCTGAATATACTAAAAAACCAAAAAAACCCTTAAAAACCCCAAAAACCCAAAAAACTATAAAAACCCAAAAAACCATAAAAACCCAAAAAACCAAAAAAAACCCCTTGAAAATCCATAAAACCAAAAAAATCCATAAAATACGAAAATATCTCTATTTTCCTAATAACGTTAAAACCCATAAAAACTGAAAAACCCCATAGAAACCCTTAAAAACCTTAAACCACTTAAAACCCTAAAACCCTAAAAATAGTAAAAACCTTAAGACTATAAAAACATAAAACCCATAAAACACTAAAAACATAAAACCCATAAAACAATAAAAACATAAAACCCATGAAATCCCATAAGGATCGTGGTTTACGACAAACACGATCTCGTCACAAGTCAGTTGTTGGGTAGTGGATCGAATAATTGTCATGCCACACTTGTAGCAACTACATTAGGGTTTGATGCCATTTTTTATTGTGACTTATTTATTGGTTTTGTATTGGTATTTTTCCCACTAGTCTTTTGTGCTGTGAATTAATTTAATGGTTTTATTCAATTGGGCTTTCAGGTCATTGTAATCTTAGGCCTTTGTGCCTTGGAGGTTAAGATTTTGTTGGGATCCCCCTTTCACAAAAAAAAGGGTATATGTGATTTCTTTATTTTTAATAATGGTTTTGTCCCCAACATTCCCCTAAACAATAAAAACAAGAAAAATATTAAAAACTATAAAAATTACTAATAACTATAAAACACATAAACCCCACTAAAATATATAAAAACCCTATGAACAAAAGAAACTCCTAAAATACAAAAAAAACAAAAAACCCAAAAAACCCTAACACCCCTAAAAATCCCTAAGTACCATAAAAATACTAAAAAATCACAAAAAAATACCTAAAATTGTTAAAACCCCTAAAAACCCCTTAAAATCCAAAAATAAATTAAAACCTAAATACCAAAAATAATAAAAACAAAAAAATCTTAAAAAACCTAAACCCCCTAAATCCCCTAAAAATAGTAAAAAATTACTAAAACACTTAAAAACCCACTAAAAAATATAAAAACCCTTTAAAACCATAAAAATTTAAAAAAACACTAAATACCTGGTCGTTGACCTCGGATCTGGGTCTCAACTTAGGCCGCTGGTGACTTCACGTGATGCCCTACGTAGCTATGCGACGGTGTTATGGCTCTTCTTGGAAGATGATAGCTCAGATCGAGTCTCCAAGGCGGTGGATTTGGTTTGTCTCGGTTGAGGTGCTTAGACTCAGATTTTCTTTTTTGAGCGGCACTCCTTGGTGGTTTCTTGGATCTACGGCGGAGACATCGTATGGATGGGTCCATTTGGGGTTTGCGATTCAGGCCAATTTTACTGCTATTGCCTTTCCACAGCTGCCGAGGATCTGATCTGGGAGGTTTTGGTATGTTGTCTCTTCTGCGTTGTGGATCCCACATTTTTTTGGTGTGTCAGTGGATTGTGCTTTCTAATTGCTATAGTATTGTGGGTGTTTTTTCATGCTTTTATTATGGTTTCTACTGCTTGTGGAGTGGCTTGATGGCTGGGAATTCCATTTGGTTAGAGGATTGTTCGAGTCTCTAGTTAAGATGGTTCTATATTTTTTGATGTTTTTGATGCTTCTGGGGGAATCAGTGTGTACTGATGTGCATGATTGGAGGTTTGTCTTTGCTGTTTTGCATGGTGCGGAAGGAGATTTCCAGAATTGGTGGCATTGATTACTACTTTCTATAGGGTTAGGAAGTGATGAGGATCTTGGTTATGAGTTTGGTTCTGGTGGTTCTAACTTGCGGGTGGTGACCCTTCTTGGTGAGGACGTGCTTGAGGCTGCAGATGTTTTGGGTTCGTGTTGCTTCTGGTTTGATCCTCTTAGCAAGGAGATTATTAATAATGGTAACACATCTACGAGCTGGTTGTTGTTCGGATGGAATGCGATGAAGCTTGCGTGTTGGAATTTGGCGTTGTTGGTTTTGTGGTGCTTGATGTGGACCATCTTGGTGGGGAGGTGTTGGATGCTGGATCTTGTGAGAATGGATGATGGTTGCTGAATCGATGTGCTGGATGATGGTATTTGTGTGACTGGATAGTGGTCGTTGCTTGTTTGTGAGCTGATGGTTGCTGGTTGATTTTGGATGATGGTGATGGTTGCTGCTTGGTTTTGTGTGTGTTTGTTTGGTTTGGGGTTTCTTTTTGTTTTCTTTGTGTTTCTTTTTCTGTCTTTGGGGTTATTAAGGGTTTTTGGGTGCGGGTCGTTTGACCCTGCCCCTCCCTTGTCTGTTGTGTCTTTTTCTGTTGCATCTTTTTATCATATATTTTTGGGAGGGGGGTCGGGAGTAGCTTGACCTCTGCAACTTCCTTGCCCCAGGAAAACCATAAAATCATAAAAACACTTAAAAAACCTAAAAACCTAGAAAAGGCAAAAAAAACCATTAAACCCCTAAAACCCAACCCCCCAAACCATAAAAAACAAAAATAATCCCTAAAACCCCAAGAAACCGGACAAAAATTCATAAAACCCTTTAGAACCCTAATAACCTCAAAAAAACTCTAAAAACCATTAGAACCCTAAAAAACTCATAAAACACCCAAAAAGATATAAAACCGCTAATACCATAAAACCCCCTATAACCTCTCCAAAATCCATAAAAACCATATAAATCCTATAAAAACTCAGAATCCCTAAAAATATAAAAAACCATCAAAAACCTGAAAAACTATTAAAGCCTTAATGCCATAAAAATAACTAAAACGCTAAAAAACCAAAAAATTGCAAAAAAAACCTCTCAAATAATAAAACCCCTAAAATTCCTAAAAACCCAAAACCCTAAAAACCCACTAAAAACACTAAAACCCCTCTAACCCCCAAAAACATTAAAAACATTAAAAAACATAAAAACCCTAAAACTCTATAAACCACTAGAAACCCAAAAAATCAAAATACATTAAAACACCTAAAAATCCATAAAGCACCTAAAAAATCCCTAAACACTATATAAACACCTAAAATACCTTAAAACCCTAAAAACAATGAAAACCCCCTAAAAACCCAAAAAATGCTAAAAACACAAAAAAACCCCTAAACAAACCTAATCACCTCTAAAAACCATAAAATCCACTAAAAACTTTAAAACCAAAGAAACAAAAAACCATGAACACCCGCTAAAAATTAGAAAAACACTATAAGACCTTTAAAATACGAAAGGTATTCTAAAAATCCTAAAAACCAAAAAACACAGAAAACCCCTAAAAATTCAAAAAACCTTAAAGCGCTAAAAATCTGTAAACACCCTAAAAACTAAAAAAACCATAAAATTCCCATAAAATTCCAAAAAACGTTAAAAACACTAATAAACCTAAAAACCATAAAAAAATAAAAACACATAAAACCTCCAAAAGACTAAAATTTTAAAAATACTAAAAAACCACAAAACTCATAATCCCAAAAAACAAAAAAACCTTAAAAATCAAAAAAACAATAGAAACCATAAAACCATTAAAATCTAAAAAACCCCTTCAAACAACTAAAAACAATAAAAAACCATTAAAAACCATAAAACATTAAAAACAAAAAAAACTCTAAAAAATCCAAAGAAAACCAAAAAAACCCTAAAAACATTAAAATTCCTAAAACCTTCAAACCAGCTAAAAAAACAACATAAAAATCCCCAAATGTCCCAAAAAATTTAAAAATCCTTAAAACACCTGAAACAAAAAAAAACCATAAAAATCATAAAACAATTAAAACCAATAAAATCCTAAGATACTATAAAAACCCTAAATACCCAAAAAATGATAAAAACCATAAAAACCCAGAAAATCATAAAAAACCCTAAAAAACCTTTAAACCCCTAAAACCACTAAAAACACGAAACTCCTATTAAACCCTTAAAAACATAAACAAAAATCTAAAAACAAAAAAATCCTTAAATACTCAAAAATCCCGAAAACCCCAAACCCCATAAAAACCCTAAAACCCCTTAAAAACCGTAAAACCCTAAAAAGTAAAAAGGCTAGAAAATTCCTAAAAATGCATTATAGCAAAAAAAACCCCCAAAACCCTAAAATCCCTAAGAAAACCTTGAAAACCTAAAAACACTTAAACCCCCTAAAATCCCCCCAAAATGCTTAAATCCTATAAACCCAAAAAAACCCCTAAAACCTTAAAAATCCCTAAAATCCATAAATATTATGAAAATTCCCTAAATATCCCCAAAAAAAATAAAATCCTAAAAACCATCAAAAATCACTATGAAAACCATAAAAATGTAAAAACTCTTAAAACCCTTAAACCACTAAAAGCAATAAAAGTCCCTAGAAACCCCTAAAACCCAAAAATCCCCTAAAAACCATAAAAACACCCAAAACTCCATAAACCCCCTAAAGATCTAAAACCCTTTTTGAACCCTACAAACATTAAAAACACTAAGAAACCTTCAAACCCCTAAAAATCTTTTAAAACCCTTCAAAATCCAGAAAACCATAAACCCCTCCGAAATCCCTAAAAACCCTTAAAACCGTAAATATCAAAAAAATCACAAAAAATCCATAAAAAGATAAAAAACCCTAAAACCCTGGAGAAACAATAATAAATCCATAAAACCTAAAAATACTTAAAACACCTAAAATCCTAAAAATGATAAAACTCCTAAAAACCCTAAAATCCCTAAAATCCCGAAAACCCAAAAAACCCATAAAAACCTTAAAAACCCATAAAACCCCTAAAACTACCACAAAATCTAAAAATTATTTAAACATTTAAAAATGTTAAAAACTCTAAAAAACCTTTTAAAACCCTATAAAATTCAAAAAACCTCTAAATACCAATGAAAAGCATAAAAACCCATTAAATCCATAAAAGACCTAAAACTCATAAAAATCCCTTAAAACGTAATAAAAACCTAAAACATCTTAGGAGAAAAAATAAAAAACCAAAAAACACTTAAAAACAAAAATATCCTACAAATAAAAAAACCCCTAAATTACCCCACAATCCCTAAAAACCCATAAAACCCAAAAAATCCCTAAAAACACAAAAAACCAAAAAAAACTAAACAATAAAATCCCATTAACCCCTAAAAATGCTAAAAAACAATAAAAATCCTTAGAACTCATAAAAACCTCAAAACAAACCCCTTAAAAACCACAAAATAAAAAAAACATAAAACAACTAAAACCCCTCAAAATCCCTAAAAACATTTAAACCCCTAAAAATCTTTGAAAAAATCAACAAATATTATTAAAATTTTAAAAACTCTAAAACATCTAAAAAATTCCAAGAATTGTTTAAAAACAAAAAAAACACTAAAAACCACTAAAAATTACAAATGTTTAAAACCCTATAAACCCTTAATGACCTTAAAAATCCTAAAACCGTAAAAACCCAAAAATCCCGTAAAAACTATAAAAACCCTAAAAATCTATAAAAAACCCTTAAAAACCACTAAAAACTATAAAAACACTTTAAACCCCTAAAAAGGTTAAAAAACTCTGAAAACCATTAAACTCCTAATAACATCCAAAAGTCCAAAAAACCCATAAAAACCCTAACAAGTCTAAAAATTCCTAAAACCCATAAAAATCCAAAAAATCATATAAAACATAAAAATTTATAAAAACCTTGAAAACCCCTAAGTAAACCATAAAAACCATTAAACTCTTAAACTCTTAAAAACTCTAAAAAATGGTAAAACCCCATAAAACCCTTTTAAAACCCTAACAACCATAAAGACCAATGAAAATCCATAAAATCCCAAAACCCCAATAAAAGCAATAAAAACACTAAAACCCTTTAAACCCATAAAAATGTAAAAAAACTCAAAAAAAACCGATTAAAACCCAAAAAACCCAAAAAAACCTCAAAAAACATAAAAATAAAAGAAATCCATAAAAATAATAAAGAAACCCTAAAACCCTAAAAATTCCTAGAATCTCTACGAAACCATAAAAATTCTAAAAGGCTGTAAAAATCATAAAAAACATAAAAAACCATAAAAACCATAAAAATCCTAAAACGTATTAGAAAACCTTAAAAATTAAAATGCTAAACCACCAAAAAATTATAGAAATACTAAAACCCTAAAAACCCTAAAACCATAAAATCTCCAAAAAACAATAAAAACCTAAAAGTCTAAAAAAAATAAAAATATAAAAAACTCTTTAAACCATTAAAATTATTAAAATATCTCTAAAATACCATAAAATGCCTAAAAACATAAGGGAAACTCCTAAAACCCAAAGACTCAACAAATCCCTAAAATCCCTTAAAAATCAAAAAAATGACTGAAAATTACTAAAAAGATAAAAAAATCATTTGGACTTTGAAAACCCCAAAAAAACTATAAAATCCTAAAAACAATTGAAATGCCTATAAAACCTAAAAACTGCAAAAATCCCTAAAAAAAACTGAGAACCCAAAAAACAATAAAACTTTTAAAAAACAAAAAAACCATAAAAAACCCATAAAACCACTAAATACTCTAAAATCCATTAAACCCCTAGAAAAATTTAAAAACTATAAACAACCATAAAACCTCTAAAAATCTGAAAAAACAAATAAAACCAAAAAACCAAAAAACCATAAAAACATCACAATCCCTTAAACCTAAAAAAAGAAAAAATCCCAAAAAATCCCTAAAAATATAAAAAACCTTGAAAACCGTGAATATATTTTCAAAACCTCAGAAACAAAAAGAAAACCTTATGAACCAAAATAATTGTTAAAAACCAAAAAAATTAAAACGATAAAAAAAATAAAATCCTAAACAACCCTAAAAACATTAAAACCCATAAAAACATGAAAATTCCAAAAAAAATCCCTAAAAATGTATAAAAACTATAAAATCCCTAAAAACACCTATAAAAGAAATAGCATGTCTCTTGCATCTTCTTTTCCTAAACACACCTATGAAATCTTTAAGAACATGAAAACACCTAAAACCTCTAAAACCATAATAACAATGAAATCCCTAAAATTACCTAAGTCCCATGAAAATCCTAAAAACTATTAAAATCCCTAAAACATTTTAAAAACTAATAAACCATATAAAACCATAAGAAACCACTGAAAATTCTAAAACCACTTTAGCCACCTAAAAACATTCAAAAGCATTAAAAATATATTATAACCCTAAAAAAATCAAACAACTCCTAAAGCCCAAACAAACCATAAAACCTAAAAACCTCATTATACCTAAAAACCCTAAAACATCAAAAATCCTAAAAAATTCCTAAAAATCCCTAAAAATTTAAACAAACCCAAAAACATTAAAAAAACACTATGAAATCCTTAAAAACCTAAAAACAGTTAAAACTATTAAAAAATAAAAAATTATAAGAACCCTAAAACCAAAAAGAACCCCATAAATAGTAAATACCCTAAAACACCTTATAAACTTAAAAACCCTAAAACTGCAAAAAACCCATAAAAACACTAAAAATTTTAAATAACCTTTAACTCACAAAAAATATAAAAAACTCTAAAAAAACTTTAAACCCCTAAAAACTCAATTTAACATTAAAACCCCATGGAAACCATAAAACCCCCAAAAAACCCCCCAAAAACTCCAAAACCCCCCATAACTCTCAAAATCCATAAAAAATTGATAAAAATCCCTATAAAAGTAACAATCCCTAAAGAACCTTTTAAAAACATAAAATTCTAAAAACACTTAAAATCAATAAAAACCTAAAAGAGATAAAAACTATAGACCCTAAAAATCCCTAAAACCCAAAAAACCCCCTAAAACCATAAAAAATCTAAAAAACCATATAAACCTAAAAAATCACTAAAAACTCTAAAACCCCTTTTAACCCCGAAAAATCATTAAAAACCCTATAACCCCTTAATTCCCTAAGAAACCCAAAAAACCCGTAAACCCTAAAAAATCCCTAAAAATAATAAAACACCATAAAAATCCTGTAAATCCCTAAAAAATATTAGAACCATAAAATTTATAAAAAATCCCTCCAGACATAAAAAAACAACAAACAATGAAAAATAATAAAAACCATAAAAATATAAAAAATTAAATCCCTTAAAAACCTAAAAAATGATACAACCCAAAACCCCTAAAGACATTAAAAACCAAAACCATTAAAAACCATAAAACAACTAATAACACAAAAAAAGCTAAAACCAATAGAAACCCATAAAGAATCAAAAAACCCACTAAAACATTAAAAACCCTTTAAACCGCTAAAAACGTTAAAAACATTAAAAATCCTAAAAACCATAAAAAATTAAAAAAACCCCCAAAAACCCAGAAAAACTATAAAAATAATAAAAATCCTAAACCCCTCAAAAGCCATAAAAACCGTAAAAATATTAAAAAATGTCTACAAAATCATAAAAACATAAAAACCCATGAAATCCCCAAATAAAATAAAAACCCTAAAACAATTAAAACCCTTAAACATAAAAAATGAAAAAACACCTGATACCCTAAAATCCCTAAAAATAATTCAAACTCATAAAACAATAAAAACCCTAAAAACTAATATAAACCATAAAGAACCACTAAAAACTATTAAAACCCTTAAAACACCTCCAAAAATTAAGAAATCCTAAAAAAACCGTAAAACCCTAAAAAACTCTAAAAAACTACAAAAATCCCAAAATCCCAAAAAAAACCATAAAACCCCATAAAACCCTCAAAATCCCTAAAACACATAAAGATCAAAAAAATTCATAAAATTACCAAAAAGCATAAAAAACCTCAAATCCCTAAAAACCCCTAAGAAAACCTAATAAACCAAAAAACAATTAATAACCCAAAGATAACTAAAAACAGTAAAAACCCAAAAATACCATAAAAAACTAAAAAACTCTCAAAATCCATAAAAATCCTAAAGACATGAAAACACCTATGAAGGCCTTATTTACCGAAAAAAAGTAAAACACCAATAAAACCTAAAAAATGATAAAAATCCTAAAAGTCTCTAAAACCCCTAAAACATAAATAAACCGAAAATACTTAAGAACCCATAATACCCATTAAAACATAAAAACTCTAAAACCTTTTTAGACCATTAAAACATTAAAATCTATAAAAAAATAAAAAACCTAAAAACTCAAAAACACAACAAAATCTTAAAACCACATAAAACCTATAAAAACTCTAAACAACTAAAAAATTCTTAAAAAATCCCTATAATTCTCTAAAAATGTAAAAACCCATTAAAAAAATAAAATATCTAAGAAATATTTAAAAACCTAAAAACACTAAAAACCAAAAAACTATTAATAAGATTAACAACCACATAAAACCAAAAAACCGCTAAAAACTCTAGAAACCCTTTGAACCCCTAAAAATGTTAAAAAAATATACAAAACATAAAAACCATAAAAAACTCAAAAAAAAAACAAAAATCCTAAAAACCCTAAAAACCCTAAAAACCCAAAAACGCAAAAATACATAAACACCCTAAAAACACATAAAATCTTAAGAAATCCATAAAAATTCCTTCAAAATTAAAAAACCCAAAAAAAACCTGAAAACACCTAAGATAACATTAACAAATTAAAAAAATGTAAAAACCCAAAAAAATATAAAAAATGCCAAAAACCCTACATCCCTTAAAACCTGAAAAACCTATAGACAATAAAACCCCAAAAAACCATAAAACCCCTAAAAACAATATAAACATTAAAAACCAATAGAAACTCCCAAACCCCATAAAACCATAAAAATTTTAAAAACTCTAAAAACCCTTTAAAACCGTAAAAAATTAAAAAAAACCCTAAATTCATAAACTCCATAAAAACCCTAAAAACCATATGACACCAAAAAAAACCTCAAAATCCCTAAAAACATAGAAAATGTCAAACATTATCAAACCTAAAAAACCAAAGAAAACATAAAAAACCTAAAAACACGTAAAATCCATAAAAATATAAAAATTCTAAAAACCCAAAAGAACCCAAAAAACTAAAAACTATAAAACCACATAAAACCCTAAAAACCATAAAAACCCCAAAACCCCACTAAAAAATAAAAAAATAATTTAAACCCATAAAAACATTAAAAAATCTAAAAAACATAAAAATCCGAAAAAAACTCAAAAAAACATTAAGAACTAAAAAAACCATAAAAATCATAAAAACAATAAAAGAATAAAAAACCTAAAAATACATAAATTGCCTAAAAAAATTTAAACCCACTGAAACTAGTGAATCCCAAATAAATCCTAAAAAAGCTAAAAATAATTAAAAATTCTAAAAATTCTAAATAACACTAAAAACCCAAAAAACCATTAAAACACTTAAAATCATAAAAAACAATAAAACCTCATAAAATCACTAAAAACCCCCAAAATACATCAAGAACCATTTAAAACCTTAAAAATGTATAAAAACTCAAAAAACCATGAAACCCCTAAAATCTAAAAAACAATAAATCCCAAAAAGTCCCTAAAACCCCTAAAAACCCAAAAAATACCTAAAATCCTTAAAACCATAAAAATACTTAAAAATCACTAAAATTAACAAAATAATATGAAAAACATTAAAAACTATGAAAACATATTAAAAAATCACAAAAACGTAAAATACTTAAAACCCATAAAAACCTAAAAAAACAAAAAACCATAAAAACCCGTAAGTCCCCTAGAAACCCTAAGAACCATTAAATCCCCTAAAAATTTACAAAATCAAAAAAACTCTAAAAACCATTTCATACATGAAAAAAACACTATAAATCTTTCAAACCCCTAAAAACATTAAAAACCTTATTAATATTATAAAAAACCTAAAAAATAAAAAAAATTAATTTAAAAAACCCAAAAACCCATAAAAGACTAAAACCTAAAAATCTAGAAAATCCTAAATTCTCTAAAAACCCTAAAAATAAAATAAAATCCCTAAAATACCTAAAAACATAAAAACCATGTTTCTTAGTTCATTGAAACATGCTTTCTAGTTTTAAGTATCACTACTTCCAGATGGTATCAATTGGATTTATTCATGGAACCAGAAACTTCCAACAATTATTTATCCAAAAGGGGCCTTGTTTCCAAAGGTAGGCGTTCATTAAGATTTAACTTTACGATGCTTAGTAACGTGCATTGGTTGAGACGATGAGAGGTCAGACTCATCACACACTTTTGGGGGGAATTATTGTCTACTCCAGAACGCTCTTTATAAATTTAAGATATTTTCATGAATCCTTATTAATTTACTATGTATAGAATAAGCTTCCCTTGGAATTTTTCCATCACTTATTAACATGTGTAAAACATAGAATCGTTAGTATGTTTTCATGGTCCATCATTAATGGTGACATCTATATGTATTTGAGGTTCTCCATCAATGGTATCCTCTCGTATACTATTTAGAGATTCTTTTAATCATCGTTATGATTATATTGGTTTTTAAGCCACTCAGTGGGGCACTCTGAAATTTATTTTCATCCAGGGAGATGAAGGTTTGTTTTGATATTGGTATTATACCCATGAAATAGGCTACCTACATATCCTTGTGAAAGGAATAATAACCCATGTAGTCCAATGCTACTTAGTTGGACACATCATAACATTTAAGTTCATGTGATAAGGACATAACCATATAGTTTAATGTAAAGTGGTAAGGAAATATAAGCGAAAGGTGCATAGTCAATGTTTTTTGTGGGACTTATGCCTATGCAGCCCAAGGAACTTAGAAAGAATATGGGTTTTCAAGTAATATTATATCCTATTGGGAATATAGCCCAAGGAGAACATATTTGATTTTATGTGTTGGGTTTGAACCTACAGGAGGCTTCATACGTATCCCATATGGATGGGAATCAAATCCCACATAGTTTGATAAGTCTCAAAGGAGAGTATAGTCCTCTGAGAGAAATGAGTTTGGACTTACTTCCTGAAATGGATGCCTTGAAAATTTGGGGGTTTGATTTGGGTCTTATTCCTAAAAAGGATGCACAGATTAGTGGAATTAAGGTTAGATTTCTAAAGAGGATATCGAGTGAGCTCGGGCCCTGAGAAGGCTTCCTACGTATCCCATTTATGGTGGGAATCGGATTTCTCATAGTTCATTTTGTGTGGTTGTCTATGAAACTGTTGGAATCATCATGAATCTCTAAGCCCACATGAGTCATGCTTGGTGTGAGAAACAAGAGGATATTAATGATTCAACAATTACACATACACTTTTCCTCCTCCACTGGTGGAAGAGGGTGTGCCTACATTGGCGAAAGTGGATGAGGTCGAGGCGACGAGTCTTCCCTCTATTCCCTTTACATTGGATAAGGGTCCAATGAAAGGAATATGGGATGAAGGTTAGAGGCTTATGCCATGATGGATACCTAAAAATTCATCCTAGTAGGGGAGGGAGACTTTTCATTTACTTAAATGGAAAAGAAAGAATGAACCTTACCTTCCCTACCATAAATTTGATGTTCCAACATTGTGAGAAGGGAGAGGTCCGGACCCAAACCCTTATTCTCAGAACCAATAACTTCTCAGCACAATTCCTAGGAGAAAGGTCCATGTGACTATGGATATACAAACCCAAAGACACTCCATGAATCCTAAACCCATTATTAAGAAAATGTGGGAAACCTTTTACTATGGAAATATAAACCCAAATAGGAGACACACAGATGTGCCTTTCCCAAGGGTTTTATAATTAAGGAGGTTTTGATGGAGGCTTCAACTTAGTCCCTTTCAGATAAAATAAACTACGAAGGAGATACCCTAACATGAATAGATTTAAATAGGGTATTTAAGTTGCTATATAGGCAGTATACCAAGCTCTTCCATGTAGGTACTACGTGAAAGTGTGTCGTGTAGATACTATGTGCAAGTGTGCCGCATAGGTACCTTGTATTGTTGTACCGCGCAGCTATACTACGCAGGTGTACCACGCAGGTTTGTATGATTACGAAAGAATATTTTTCATGCAGGGGACCCAAGCCTATGTAAAAAAATGTGATAGACTTTCAAAACATGCATATCCCATTTAATTTTCTCTTATCTCATACTTTAGAGAGCCACCTGAAACAATTTGAGGGATATGGGCGAAAGAGATACGTAATGGGAGCTTCAAGGAGTCGTTTAAATTTTCCTATGCTTGAATTGGAGAGCCCAAGGGTCCTATTTATAGGCATAGATGGGGCCTGGCTAAAGGGACGTTGTCCGCGTAGGTCCATCGCACAGGTCCTCCGCGTAGGTCTTCCATATAGGGGTACAAGAATTTTGATGTCACGTAGCTATGCCGCGTAGCTCTGTCGTGCAGGGTTTCCATGTAGCTCTTTTGAGGGTTTGGCTTTCCATTGAATTCTTTGAACCTAACCTTGGGATTTTAAAAGAACTTTGGATATCTTCATAGTCTTTTGGTATTCTTAAGTAGTATCTACAAATGCCCCCTTTAGGATTGGATTCGATTAGAAAGAGGGTCGATTCCTAAGGTAAAATTACATGGAAAAGACTATGTGTTAGTTGCTGGATAGCACGGGTTTGCTGTGAAGCTACTTTGAGTAGTACTCCACATAGAGTTTCTATATAGCTATTTTGCAGAGATCTATGACCATCTATAAAGAGGTTCGATCCTTTGCGATTTTCTTCATCTGTGCTTCCAAATTTCCCGACTCTTGTTGCGTATCTCTTTCGTCTAGCCTCAACGCGTTGTGCTCTCACGTAGTCTCCTTGAAATTATCTCAAGGTGAAACAACTTTAGTGATGGATCTATATATAATGAATTCGTCGAAGGAGTTTCTCTTGGACCCTTTTCAAAGGACCTACATGATAGACCTTATCTAAGGACCTACGCGAACAGTTTCATTTTCCATGTTTTTGATTTCCTTTCCCTTTCAGTTGAAATTTGATTTTTCTCAAGTCAAAATTCCAAACTAATAGGGGGAGTTTGGTAATTCTTTTTCAGTAAAAATGGCTCATTTGATAACCTTTACTGAGGAAGCTATGGCTCATCAAAATGAGATGATGCTGATCATCAGACTAGATTATTATGACATTGTTGAAATTACTCTTCCTAGACTAGGGAAGTTTTTAATTTCGTATCAATGTTAATACCCACAATGTCCTTACCTGCCGCTGTATGGGCATGGGCTTTTGCAAGATTCCCATGTTCCATCTATTAAGAATTACTTCCAAAATAATTTGTTTCTTCAATTCTCCGACTGTAACTACATGAATATTAGTGCAAGGGGGTTCCAGTACATGAAGGAACAATCCCTATTGGATGTATCTTGAATCACAGTGGTTGTACTCCTAATATGAAGGATCATGTTGTAGATCCAAGGCCACATTTCTATGATTCCACTTTTTGGGATTCTCAGACAAATCAGTCTAACTATTGGATGGAAGATTAGAAACTTTGTTCTGGCAGAGGTGTGAAACCTGAATGGATGTGGGAATTTTGGGTGTGCCGGACTTGTGCAACATTCAGGAAAGAGTTATCAGATGTTTATATTTATGAATCTATATGGATGAGAAAAACATATGTTTATAAAAATGATTTTATTCTTGAATTTATGAGCTTATGGAGTCTGAAAACTAATTCTTTTCATTTGAAGCACGAAAAAGTTTATATTAGTTTGTGGGATATCTACCAAATATCTGGGGTTCCCATTCTCCGGGAAATGTATGACGATTTTATTCTTCCGGCTACAACATGGGGTGATGTTACCAGAACACCGTCGTTGGCTCATGAACTATTCAAAATAGCGAAAAAATTGCCCAAAGACAAGAAATATATTCATTCTAATGTTTGGATAGAAGCCTTTTTAGAACCAACAACAGAGAAAGGTACCACCTGTAGATATACTACTGTTTGTCCTTTTGTAGATAATCGGGGAATCTCAGGCACATATTGTCCTACGTTTGAGAGAGGTGACTATAATAACTGGGGTTACAAAGTCAAATCTGATATTGATACAAATATATGCTTATCTGGATTCCTTCCCATGGGGCTATGATTTTTCTTGCTTCCATTTCGTGAGTCCGGAGGTGGTGTAAGGCCAGTGAATTTTGTTATCACATATAAATTAGTAGAGGGGAAGTATATTAGGTTAGAAACTCTTATATTGGAATGAATTTAATATTCCCTGCTACATTTATTCAATGGGAAGGCTCTATTTAGAATTTCAGGGTCATTCCATGTGTTGTGGGGTTGAATTGCAGCACACTTTTCTTTATACTGAGTGTTGAATTCGGATAGAGTCCCCAATGGTCGATTCAATCCATTTTTACAGAATTTTTTTGGTATTAAGCCTCAAAATTTGAGACATGATGTAGTAATAAAGGAATTGAATGTCTCAGGGGAATTCAGCTTCGTTCATTTTGGTAACCCACCAACTTGAACATTTATTGATGATGGTAAATGAAAAAATTATGAGCTAAGGTCTTATATGATGGAATTCAAGGCTGGTGTATTATCGACCAAGATTGATGGGGAAATTATCTGTGAGGCTTACATCCCTTATAATTTCTCTCTTCAACTCAGATTTCTTCAACAATCAAACACTTTTCCACCCATGTATGTTAGACATGAGAAAGAGCAAATGGTAGCAAAACAGTTGTGGATTCTAACAGCTTTAGAGGCACCAAAATTTCTATTATATTACCTTCATCAAATTCATCCATTGGATTGGAAGATTGATATGCCAAATCTTGGGATTCTTCTTATCCTCAAGGGGCTTTGATGAAACAAATATATCATGTTCTAGCTACAATGATTATTGTGCGTGGTAATCGTGGTAAGAAGTCCAAGGCCAGAGATGATGCAGAAGTTTCATAGGATTCAAATCCTTTTAAACATCATTACAAGAGGTATACCAGGAAAACTAGGGATAGAGACGAAATACCTCCAATGATAAGATGATCTAGTCACCGCCATCCAAAAGAGTTTCATATTCCATATTTCCAACTTTCTGAAGAAGAAGGGAGGCCTGAAGAGTCTCATCAGTCAGAAGGTGTTGAATCTCCACCACAATCAACCATACTGATATTGATTTAACTGAGAGATTCAACCATTCGTCATTGGGAGATTGTGACCAGTTATCTTAGGGATGCATGGGAATTCCTCTAGCATGGAATTCAAATAATAGATGTGGGTGACATTAAGACACCTTCTAATTGCAATCTGGATAATAACATGGCTGAAGAACATGAGTATATTATGGAGATAGAGTCTTTTATATATGCAACTGATGAACAAATCCCAGCCTCTAAACAAGTATCTCATATGACGGACTTAGGAATACACTAAGGTGTATTTATTGACCATGAGGAGGAGTGGGATATTTATGTTAATACTGAGTATGTATTTTCATTTTCTTTTGTATCAACTCCGATTTACCATTCATCATCATTAATCTTAATGAAATGTAATTTTTCAGCTTGAATGTAAGGAAGGAAACTTCCGACCAATTCTTGAATCACCAAAGTATGGGTCTGTAGGTTCTCCCATCAACACATAAAATGATCCCCCAGGTCTCTAGAACTTTCTCCTAGAGCGAGAATAATGAATAGAGTAATGGAAATGCATAATCATCATCCATTACATCATGTTTCTCCTTCTAAGAGGAGTGTTTCGATTTCTCCTCATGCTCATGAAAAGAAATGCATGAGAGTAATGAGATTGTCCTAAAGTGTTTGCCGAAAGAGTAAGTATTTATATTGTCTTTAGGGCATTATAATTTTCTCAATACACTATGGTGATCACATTTATCATATTCCAGGATCTGTGTCTCTCTCCTCTCTCAATGTACTAAGAGATGATTCTTCAAGACTAGAGAGGGAAACTAGAGGAGAAACCTAGGTTCATGTTGATGGAACTTCTACTTTTAGCAGATAAAACATCAAAAGATTTGGTTGTACCCACTCCTGGCTCTACTGAGAGGGAGAAAATTCATGGTAACATCAAACATTTCTCATGAATATTAAATTCTTTGCTAATATTCTTCTTTTCAACGTATTTATGGTTAGTTACCTTTTCCAATGGATCCTATATTAACCAATGATGATATTATTATTTCTCTGTAATAAAGGAATGATGACTCATAGCAGTCTGAGATAAATACTGATGTTGGACCAAACCTAGAAAGATCTGATGATGTTGTACCAATTGAAGAACCAACAGAATAGATTTCCAGTGTAGACAATTTGGGCATCAACCAATGTTTGTTGTATACCTTAAATGGGGAGGATTCAATAACATTCCAAGCCACATACACTAAAATGATGGAAGCACTTAATCCAAATATTGATATTTCAGCTTACATCAAGGAGTTTGGGGATTTTCATGAAGATTTTCAAGGGTGTAAGTTCTTATTCATTCATCTTCAAGATACATTTTTCCTTTTTTTACTTGATACATTACATAAAATTTCACCTTATCCACCTTTATCTGTAGAAAACGTTGCAAAGGCTCTTTAGGAATAGGGAATTCCACTCTATCCTTCTTCTGTTGAAGCTGTAGAAATACCTATATAGGACCCTCTGTCGAGAGATGTTCCAGAGCCTTCAATTATGTCAACTGGGAAAACATAGGAGAGTGCCCCTTCTCAAGAAACATCTACTCAAACTGATGATGCTGATAATACCGGGGATGAATCCAATCAAGTGGTCAAATTATTATTGGGTAAATACTATCGACTTTCCAAATCATACACTGTTTCTTCCATTTTTATGGAACTGACAATAACCTTGATTTATCATTTAGGGTTATTAACTCCCATAGTCAGATTAAAAGGTGAAGCTTCTATATTGGCTTAGGCATCAGCAGAAGATGAAGCTTCTATAGTTCTGAAATAAACCGAACAAGGTAGCTTTTTAAGTGATCTGTTTCGAGAGTACATTTTACCACATGATAGTGACTCCGATTCAGACATAGATATTCAATATGCTCTTTGAATTTCATGTAAGAATACATGGATGCATATCTATAGAATAATTGCTAAGAATCCTTTAAAATAAATGTTGACCCATTTTTCCACAATCCCGTCATTATTCTGCATATTGGGATTTGCTAGATTTAATTATTTTCCAGTCTACAATACAATTAATGACTCCATTCTCCAATGGGAGTAAGATCATAAGCTATGGAATGATTTTGAAAAGGCTAAATGGCTTGTCAATATTGAGAGCTTCCAAGCTACAATATCTGAGGTAGAGGTAGACCATAACTAGAAGTCGATCAAAATCATCCACCAAATTTAAGAATCCATGAAGGAGTCGTTATATCTTCAATAGAAACTGGATAATGTTCAGAAAAAACTTGAGTAATTGAACTAGACATTGGGAGAAACCAAATTAGAGTGGTTAACATCAAATTGAACTTCTAAGGAAGTACTTATTTTGGAAAAGGAGGCTAGAGTTTCTCATCTATCTCAACTAAATCAAGAAGATGATTGGGCTCATGAAACTATTCAACAAATGAGGAGTCATATTGAGAGTCTATTTTAAAACATGATATAGAGGCTCCACCTTGTGAATGTCCCTCTAATTTTATATAAATGGAAGAATTTATTTCTTCAATCATATATGTTATCATTATTTCATTTTGTTTTATTGCAATATTAAAGGTAATGATTATGATTAGTTTTTTTAAAATCAATCCTTCATGTCAAATAATCATGATTACAATGACAATAATGGGGGTGCTCAAAATTTACATATTAAGACGATGTGCCTAATGATCATAGTTTGATTTTTTCTAGGGTTAGATTTACAACCCCAAAAACTTCGTATATTTTGAATTTTTAATTCTCAATATTACCTAAATCAAACAAAATGTAACTTTTGTTAATTGGGACTCTACTTTTGTTCAAATTTTCCTTTGTGGGTTCTAAATCTTGTGAGTACCGCATCTCTTGTTGTAGGCAGTTTAATGTCATGCATGTTGGACTACAAAGGACTAATATTTAAGGTTTGATAGCTTTGACCCTAAATTTTGAAATTATATCCCTAACAAAACATATTGACTAATAATTTCTCTAATATTATTTCAATATTTCTAATGGGAATCTTGGGTCATGATTTTTATGGTCACAATATTTAAAACATGTATCAACATAATGGGAGTCTATTCCAAGAATAACGTTTCCATTATTTGAAAAACTGTTTATGGGAGTTTTGTTATGTAGGGCCGACTAGGGCATATGTTTCATAGATAAATAGTGTCATTTTTTATTTATAGGCTCATTATGTAATAAAATTATACAAGGCCACTTACGGTCACGTACTGCATATTCAAAAAAAAGATCTCTTAGAAGTTGGATATTTTACTATTGATAGACAAGGGAAAATAAGATTTGAGTGACTCAAGACCACGGTGGACGGTTTCTTATCAAGGAAATTAATTTTAATAATTAAAGGGATATTTTATTCTGACATATATAATGAATAGGAAAACCATTTCCATAAAAATATGGTGTATAAGGATTGGTCAAAAGTTATCAGAAAGGGTAATTTATAATTTTAGGCTATTCATTTTTATGTAATGTAGTGAGGAAATTGTACTACGCAGTTTTAAGTCCTGCAATGAGGAAATTATTCTATGTAGTTTTATATCATGCAGTGAAAACATTGTACTCTGCAACTTTAAGTCATGCAGTGAGGACATTGTGTGTATTTAGTTTAAGACTTTATCTTTGAAAGAGTTATGAGACTCCCCCAATTTCATGATAATTTGTTTGGAAACGTACTACCATATTCAGGTATAGAAGGGAAATTTGTAAACTATGATTTGGGAATTTCTGGATCTGAAGAATTATATGGGAAAAGGGATAAAATCATTAGAGGAAGTCTCTTCCAAAAATGAAGTTACCATTATTTGAAAAACTTGTTATGGGGGTTGTATTATACAGGGCCAACTAAGGCATATACTGGATATCCAAATAGTGGCATCTTTTGATTGAAAATCCTATTATCTAGTCAACTTATTCAAGGCCACCTAAGGGCACATACTGCATAGTCCGGAAAAAGAGCTCTCAGAAGTTTGAAATTTTAATATTGCTAAAATCCAAATAAATTTTAGGAAGATTCATATTTTCTAAAGCACAGAGTTTGGTTTATGGAAAAGGTACCAAAATATGGACAGGGTATTTCCGATCATGATTTCCAAATTATCGGAGGAATAGGGTTTCTACGAAGGTCTGACTAAAATGTATGTAGTATGGTGTTTGTAGTTTTAGATCATACAACTAAGACCAGAAATGAAATCAATATATGATATGTGGTCAAGTGATCCAAGGCTATTTCATATTACATTAAACACATGGAGAGAGAGATGTGTATACCATGGTCTTGAAGACTATCAGATCAGGAGAAAGATAATGGTACAAATATACCTGAATGGCTATTTTAAAATACCGATTCTTGTATATTGTCATGAAAGTTTGAAGGTGAAAAAGACATTATAACCTTGAACGAAATTACCATCATTTGGAAAACCCATTTTGGGAGATGTATTATGCAGGGCCAACTGAGGAATATGCCGGATATCCAAATAGTGGAATATTTTGACTGACATGCCCTTTATGTTGGAAACTTATGTAGGGCCATGTAAGAAAATGTACTGTGTAGTCAGACAAAAGTGTTCTCAGATATTAAAAACTATGTCACCAGAAATCATAAGAAATATTATAAAGATCTATAAATTTTCAAAATTAAGATTTTGAAATATAGAAGGGGGTTATGATCAATGCACATGAGAAATATTTGAATCAATACTATCCATGTGTTTTATGTCCAATACATAGATCTGACTCATATGTAAAATGGATACTTTCTTTGTTTCCTTTGAATTAATAATGTAATGTGCAGTTTAAAGTTATGCACTGAGGAAATTTTATTGTGTAGTTTAAATTAATGCAGTGAGGACACTATACTGTGTAGTTTTATGTCATGTAGTGAGGACATTATACTGTGGAGTGTTAAGTCATGCAGTGAGGACACTATAATGTGCAGTTTTAAGACATGTAGTGAGAACCCAATACTGTACAGTTTAAGTCATGTAGATAAGACATTATACTGTGTAATTTTAAGTCATGTAGTGAGGACATTATACTACGCAGTTTTATGTCATGCAGTGAGGAAATTATCCTGTGCAGTTTAAAGTCATGCAATGAAGACACTAAACTATGTAGTTTAAGTCATGTCGTGAGGAAATTATATTGTGTTGTTTTAAGTCGTGCAGTGAGGACACTTTACTGTGCAGTTTTATGTCATGCAGTGTGAAAACTATAATGTGAACTTTTAAGTCATGCAGTGAGGACATTATAATCCCAAAAGTAATTGAGAAACCTTATTTATAAAAAGATGTCTTCTACCCAATTCCTAAGCCCATGTGAGCAATGCTTAGTGTGAGAAACAAGGAGTAGTAAAAGGTTTCTTCTATAACAAAAAAGGCAACACACATGAAGAAAAAGAGTACTATAATTAAATGTCAGTTAAGCCAAGGAATTGGATCTGGGCTCACTGTATATCTTGTTGGATCAAGAATCAACCCAAATGTAGTTCTTAGATTCCATGCAGTTTAAGGCCATGCGTTAAGGATGAATATGATCTGATGTGAAAATAAATACATATCCTATATAGAATAAGGGATAAAACACAAGTGTCACTACGTGTCATGCTAGGAGCAAGAATCAAGCCACGCGTAGTTCTTTAAGCATTCCATATGTAGGTTTGATTCTTATATAATAAATAAAGGGTGTTTTTTATATCGTGGATGGGCCCCAGATTGAAGATCTAGGAATATCTACATATATCCTATAGATTTAAATCAAGCCATCCATAGTTATTTAAATAATAATTTCCTACACCAATCTAGATTTATATGGGAGACGAGGGTTTTGTGATACGTTCTAGAAGAACTGTTAAACATAACACATAAAATAGTATAAATATCATACCATGTATCTTAAGGGGAGACCATGTATAAATCTGATTCATATACAAGAGTAGAAAAATTAAATAAAAAACTTTATGGTTACCGATGGGCCCATGATTGGAGATCTAGGTTTCTCTACATATCTAATATATATGAGATTCAAGACACATAGTTCATGAAACAAGGTCCCTAGGCAGATCTGACTCAAAGATAGGGAATAGAGGGACTCATGTGCCACTAATGAGTAGAAATTATGTCAATGATGTGTGCTTATAGAAGTTCCTAACATTAAGTAGAGAAGAAGTTAGCCATACAATTTAATTTCATGTAACGAGGCCAAATGATGGAGTGTAGTTTAATGTCATGCGACATGGACAAAGATGCTATGAATTTTATCATTATGTTATATAGACGTGTATAGTTGTTATTTAGTTTAATGTATTGAAACTATTACTTTGTACTATGCAATTTTAGGTCTCACTGTAAGGACGATGCATGCAACTACACAAAGTATTTCTTCAAGAATATTGCATCGGTTGGAGTTGTAATAAGCTCTCCATCCATTGAGATTAAGTCATAAGCTCTATTTCAGTAGACCTTATGTAAGGAATAAGGTCTTTCCCACTTTGGATCATGTTTTGGAGGTTTCTTTCCTAGTATCATTGGATTCCTGAGAACCAATACCAACTCTCCATGAAGAAATGAATGGAGGCGAACTTTCTTGTTAAAAAATCGCTCTATTCTCTTCTCATAGACTTCTAAATGACTAAAAGTATGCAATATTTTCTTTCATAATCATTCCAGCTCATTAAAACGTTTCTGAGACCTCTCATCTATAGACATCTGATCACAAATTGCAACTCTGAGTGAAGGAAATTTTATTTCAATTAGAAAAAGAGCTTCTGGTCTGTACACCAATAAATAAGGGTTTCTTGGGTGGCATTACGAGTAGAAGTCCGATAATCCCATAATGCATGAAAAAGTTTATCATGCCAATATTTCATATCTTTATCCCCCATATTTTGTAGTATATATTATAAGGACTTATTGAAAGCCTCAATCTGTCCATTAGCCACCACATGATAGCGAGATGAATGGTTGGACATGATATTGTGCTCCTGATATAATTTCTCTACCTCAAAAGAACATAATTTGGTGCCATTTTCCATTAATAAAGTATGAGGGACACCAAATATAGTGATGACATTAATTTTGACAAAACTAAAAATGCTTTTGGATCATACTTCTTCGATATGTATTGCCTCATCGCATTTGGATAAAAAGTCAGTAGTAGTAAAAATGTAATTGAAATACTTAATCGTAGTTGGAGGATAAGGTCACACTATAACCATTCACCATGTGGAAAATGGATAAGAGTAATTAGCTGTATGTAGAAACTCTAGGGGTTGATGAAAGAAGTTGGAATACAATTGGAAATGATGAAATTTATTAGTGAAATATGTGAAATCCTCCGTCATTGAAGGCCAAATTATCCAATCCTTCAGATTTGATCAAAAAGCCTAGGCCCAGACTGGTGAGCACCACAAGCTCCTGAAAGTACTTATGTCATGACATATGCAGTTTCTTCCCCATCAATACTCTTGAATAGAATTCAATCAAAGCCTCATATGTAGAGGATATTCTGGTGATCTGAACTATCATAAAGAGTAAAATTGGATGCTCGTCAACATATCTTTTTTTTCATCTCTATCTGGTGAAATTACTCTATTTTGAATTTATTCCATGATGGGTGTTCTCTATTCTGTGATATGACCATATGGCTCAAAAATAGGGATAATTTCATTTTTTTTCCTCCATTCTAATTTGAACAAAATGTGAGACCATATGAAGATGGGCTATGGTGATGACTGTCTCATCCTGATTTGGATCTACCAGGGTTGTTGCTACTTTAGCCAGTGCATCATCTTGGGAATTTTGTGATCGTGGGACAAAAGACAATGTTGGATTTGAGGTAAATTCATCCATTAAACCTCTGACATAATCACACAAAGGGATTAAATCTTATATTATGATATAATATTCCACATTGATTTGTTTGATTACCAATTTTGAATCACCGTTCTCTTTCAAGTGATTCAGTTGCACCTAAAGTGCCAATTCCAAGCCTGAAATGAGACATTGATACTCAACCTCATTGTTGATTCTTCCTTGTGATAATAGGATGGAATAAATAAATACTTCCTTTTGGGGATATAAGGACAATTCCTAACCCAACTTTATTTAGTTTAGGGATTTCCATTATCTTTACTATTGGACTTCTAGAGGCACCATCAAAGTACATTTCCCATGATTGGGAACCATTTTTAATAGTGAAGACCACTTCATCAGGAAGTTCAGTATTCAATGATGTATCTTTGTAACGCCCCGACCCCAGCTACCCAGAGTCGGTGCATTACTTCGTAACATTGGCATGATCACAAGAAAGATCAAATCTCGAAAGACCGATTGGTTTAGTAGCCTTGGAAACACTAGATATATTCATAAATTTTACATTACATCATAAAATGAAAACTACTACAACAACATAATGTTTTCACAGTCCACACTATAATCCCCTCATAATATCCCTGCAGGTCATTCATAAATTACATCTTCACTTCCTGGGAAAAATAAAACATAGAAAAGGGGTGAGCTCAAATGCCTAGTAAGGATAACAATATAGCGGAAACTTTCATCAATAAGAATAAACATTTAAGGCAATGTATAACTAAAACAAAAGCCTTTTAAACATGAACTTTCAACATGATATGGAATAAATAAAATGAAATAATGCCATTTACTTATTCACATGGATATTCTACTAATCGAATAATCACATGCAAAAATCAATAACAACTTTCATAATGTTGGAATGCATAATGCTAAACGTTAATTTCTTTGTCTAGGACTCATCCCAAGACCTAGGGGTTACTTCTAACCGGAACCCAACCCGGAGTGCCTCTAATAACCGGACACCAACCCGGAGTGCCTCTAATAACCGGACACCAACCCGGAGTGCCTCTAATAACCGGACACCAACCCGGAGGGCATACTTTTACCAGTCCCTAACCTGGAGGGCTTACTTTAACCAGTCCCCAACCTGGAGGGCTTACTTTTACCGGTCCCCAACCCGGAACATACTTGTTTAGCACATTCATCTGAAGAAAAGTTTGAAATATAACATAATCATTCGGATTAAAACTAGCATACGAAATGTCAATAGTTTCATCATAAACTATGAATGGTATAAAATAGCACATCCACAGTCAAACATATCACAAAACCTTCAATACAATATAGAAGTTTTGTATTATAATAAATCAACTTCAAATAAGCGTAAAATCCATTAAAGGATGTTGACATAGATGAAATCAAAATTCTTTTTAAAGAAATATCTCCTTTTATTTTGAAATCATTTAAGATCCATATAAAATAAAACATTTTCTTTGAAAATATTCTTATAAGCTTCTAAGTAAAGCTTTGAAGATTTTATAACGGCGTAAAATTACCGCACCCGCCGTATAAGTTAAAAAAATCATTCTTACCTCAATTCTGTCGAAAAGGTTAAAAAGGACCTTGTTTTGAAAACGACGGAAAGATTCCTTTATAAACCTCTTATAAAAAGTCAAACAAGGGTATAAATGACTTTAACCCATATTCTTGTAAATAGTAAAAATGTTTTGAAATACATTTTTAAGAAACATGGATGTGGATGATAAAGATATCCCAGTAGATTATTACGTATAAACAACCTCGGATAATGAAGAGATTGTGAAATAACCCTTACCTTGTACTTTTCCTTGGTTGGAGTAGGTTAACCTCCTCTTCTTCAGGTTCTTCCTTTTGATTTGATCAAAAGGGCTCCTTAGGTTGGCTTTCGGATCAAACTAAGGCCCCTAGGTTTTAGTGAGGGATGTTGGGAGAGTATTTGGGCAGAGTTTGGCCGAACCAAAAGGCTTTAGAGGTGTGAAGAAATGAGAAGGAGGAGTGCCCTTTTATAAGAGGGGTGAGGGGCACCTTTGGAAAAGCTAGAAATATTAATTTATAATAAATTCATATTCGGTTTCTAATGGCTCCAAAGTTGAATATTCAAAGGTTAAGGTGGGGATAGGTCGAAAACCACTCAACCAATAGAATTTAGACAGGTTTGGGTACTTATATTAACCTTATCTTTAAGTATTAACTCTAAGTTAATTAGTTTCACTTTTACAATGTCTCTTTGTATTTTTATATAATATGGTTAATAAACTTACTATATACATCCAAGCGACCCCCAAGTGGTCCATTAATGAGGAACCTATCTTAATATAACTCTCTTGGCCGAACCTTAGATTTTTAGTAATTTAATATCAATTAATAATATAATATTTGTTTTAAGAACTCTTTTATGTCAATTTTAACACTATTCATTAGTTGATTTTTGTGAAACTCATAACAGATTGATTACTTCGAAAAAAGTCAATTAAATCAATCCTAATATATCATAGTATCCTAGAAAATTAGTTTAATTCATTAAAAGGTTCATATTATATTTATTTGGGTATTTATAATATCATTTATTTTAATTTTTCACTATTATAGTAATTACTGCATCATCATTATGTCATAAATAAAATATATTATTTAATTTCTAAAAATTATAAATAAAATATCATTATGTAGGAAATCTTTTTATCTTTCTAATTAATATTTATAATCGAAATTCCAACATGTATAACCCTATGTAAAAATTGTTCTTCTAAAAGATGTAAGCTTATGCCATTTTTATTTTTATTTTAACTTTATTAATATAATGTGTCATTATCACTTACAAGTGGATCCATGGGGTCCCAAAATAGACCCAAAGATTCCCATGGTCGACCATGTATCAACCAATAGGGTTAAGACACGTTTTAGGGTAATTTAGTATTATTATAATATTATTTTTTAACCCTTATTTACCAGATTTACCCTTAACCATGGTAAATAAAATATTTACCGCAGTAATTATTCAAAATGTCTAAAAATAAAAGTTACCCATTTACACAATCTGAACATCCTGATTCCAAATATGGAATCCATTTTCCTAAATTCAAAACACAGAAGTGGCAGAAATAAATTTAAAATTAATTCCCGCTGTCAAAACAAAAAGCGTGTTTTTAAGAGATAATAACTATCAAAAGATTGACACTTGTTTATGTTCGGTTTAATTGTAAAATTATGTCCAATGACCAACATTATATTAAATAGTAAAAATATATTCTAAATATACTTTAAAACCACTGAAATTCATAATTTATCACTATTAATTATTTTGATTAAAAAAGTTGTTTTTAATTAAAATTTAGTAATTTTCACTATTCATCAAAATATGAAAGTTATCCGAAATGTACCAAAATTTCACCTTAGGCTAAATTAGATATTCCGAATCCAAAAATGAAGTCCATTTTCAAATATAAAATATATATAATTTCAAAAAGTAGATATTACTATTCATAACGGCTAGTTTGATCGGTTGTGGTGTGTGTTAAAACTCGACGTTGCGTACAACACACGCTACTGTTTTATTCAAAGGAAAGCGTACCGTGGAAGCTTGGGATGTTTCATTTTAAATTTTTGATATCCCCATTTAGTCAAAAAGTTTAAAATATAGTATTTAAAAAGGGTTCACTATTAAAGTTGATAAAAGTGCAATACTGAAAATGAATTTGTTCTTGCATTATATCTAAGAAACTCATAATATGGATTCTAAAATTATAAGGATTATATAAACATTAAAATTTATCTAATACTATTCATAACCTCTTTTGAATGGCTTGTTTGGTAAGTCATGGTGTGCTTGAACTTTGTGTTGCATGTAGTGAAAGTTATTGAATTATTTTGAAGAAATAACACACTATAAAATCTTGGGGTGTTACATTCTCCCCTCCTTCAATAAATTGCGTCCTCGCAATTTGAAATTGTTCTTCGAAAATAAAAGGTTGAAAATAAGAAAATATCTTTGTGGGAAAACCCACATCGGAAATTGGGTTACTAAAATTTAGTCTTAATATGAGGAAAAGAGAAATGAAAGGGTCACCACCAAATTATGATCTCGATTAGGAGAACATTGGTGGCAATTAGAGACATATAATTGGAGGAAAAATGTAAATATTTATAGGTAGTGATTGAGGTCATCAATCACAAACAAGTGTATAATTGAGGTCCTTAAATTCATCAATCTATGATGATTTGAAATACCATCAGTTCAAAAAAAACATAGGGTATTGGGATGTCACATTTTTGACGTTTCAAAATATCTTAGTTGAAATCCCACATCGAAAAATGAATTAATGAGGCATCTATTTAAAATAAAGAGTGGAAGGTATGAAGATTGCCGAAAATAACACATACTAGGGTTCCATGTAGGAAAATATGGATATGGAAGAGAAATCTAACCATCAATTATCTGATGGAGAGTGGTAGAGAACATGGCTATGAAAAGGCCAACAATCCCAAAGCCATAAATTAGTGATGATTTAAGGTACCATCTAGGACAACATTTTTGTTCTAAGTTGCTTTTCTTAATATTGAGGAATTTATTTATGAGATTGGATAAGATCATAAGGAGATATACTTACTTTATAATTAGAGTTTTGTCCATTAATAAATTTCTACCATAAACTCATCTTTCACTCGTAAAAAAAATTATATTTATACTATTCGTACAGGGTTCCAAAATAAACGAATTTATAATTCATCTACCAGATCTTTTAAAAAAACTACATTATTTAATCCAGGACATCTCTTGGGCCAGTGGTAGGTGATACACCCTTGTCGCCCTTCGGTTGCGGGTTCAAGTCCCGCAGCCTTGCCGGACGCGACGGGTTGCCGCCCGACCTTCGGGTTGTCCTTTTATGGAAATACAAAATAATCCAAACTAGAACTATCCAAAATACTTCTGTCCAAACTCATAGTCCAACATTTATAAGGAAGGTAAACATAATATAGATCCTTTTTACCCTGTAATAGCATATGAATACCTTCATCATGTACTACCATATTCCTTATTGATTACATTCATTCTCCCTTATTCCATATAGAAAGCTGGATATACTTCATTAATCCAAAAATGTTTTAAACCCCAACAATGATGGAATATACAAATCATTAATCAGTTTCAAGGTAGTCAAGAATATCCAATATAATTTATCCAAATCAATCATGTATTATTCTAAAATCACAACCTCGGTATCAGAACCATATTATGGTTTATCATTCTCTCAACCATATATTTTCCAAAAATTTAACCTGCTATTGAGTCACTTTTCTTTGTTCCACATAATCTCAAGTCCTTAATGAAATAGTACTGCAGTACAATCCGTATATACTCCATGATTATTGTAACAAGTACATTGTTGATACAACACTCAATTGACATAATCAACATAAGAACTCTAATCATTCCTCTTCATCTGTGGTAGTATCATAACTTGATTATTATCCAATAGCATCATTTGCGGCATAGTCTGATGACTAGGACATAGGTTCGCGTAGTGTCCAAACTCCTTGCAAATGAAGCATTGTACATTTAAAACCATTTTCTTACCCTTGCAGTCACGTACTTTGTGCCCTTTTCCTCCACACTTATAACAAACTCCCATTCCTTTCAGGCAATTTCTAGGGTGTTTCTTTCCACAGTTACCACATATGGGAAAATTCTTCTTTTCCCTCTTCCCTTTATCCATCTTTCTCTCTTCCATCCTTTTCTTCTCTTGCTTCCCTTCAAAGCCATAGGACTCAGTAAACTCTTTACTTATCTTATCAACACATGATATTATTTCTTCATATGATGATAATACATGGGAGACTATTTCTCTTATAAATTCTGGCTTAAGACCATGAAAGATATGATCCTTCTTTCTCTTTGGATCATGTGCATTGCTGGAGTTCTCATTCCTTCTACTGGGCGCCATTTCTAGACAATGGCATAAACTAGGTCAGTTTATGAATCAAAATACATAATCCCATACTTATAAAACACTTAACATAAATTGATCTATTTATGGATATAATCCATAATCATAAGAATGTTTTCTTTGAGGAAGTATATACTCATAATCCCTTCAAAATGATTTGTAAAGAAAATGAGAGTTATCCTAAGCATATCCCCCAGGAGTGTCGTAACCAAGAGTGCAGCAAGGCCCGTTGTCGTGCACCAGTTCCCGTTCGAGTCTAGCTCAAAGCGGTGTTTTCGGGTTTTACCCCTAGGTACATCTGTGCCAGAGCCGCCTCTACCTGCTCGTATCCAGACAGGGATGTATTGCTCGGAAAACTCACAAAATCTCTACAATACCAAAATTCTAGGAAGTTCTTCTATACTAATCCTCAACGTTCATCTTAGGTCTACGTGCTCTAATCAGAGTTTATCTAAATCTAGCTTCCAAGGTTTGTACTAAACTTCCTCTGATACCAACTGTAACGCCCCGACCCCAGCTACCCAGAGTCGGTGCATTACTTCGTAACATTGGCATGATCACAAGAAAGATCAAATCTCGAAAGACCGATTGGTTTAGTAGCCTTGGAAACACTAGATATATTCATAAGTTTTACATTACATCATAAAATGAAAACTACTACAACAACATAATGTTTTCACAGTCCACACTATAATCCCCTCATAATATCCCTGCAGGTCATTCATAAATTACATCTTCACTTCCTGGGAAAAATAAAACATAGAAAAGGGGTGAGCTCAAATGCCCAGTAAGGATAACAATATAGCGGAAACTTTCATCAATAAGAATAAACATTTAAGGCAATGTATAACTAAAACAAAAGCCTTTTAAACACGAACTTTCAACATGGTATGGCATAAATAAAATGAAATAATGCCATTTACTTATTCACATGGATATTCTACTAATCGAATAATCACATGCAAAAATCAATAACAACTTTCATAATGTTGGAATGCATAATGCTAAACGTTAATTTCTTTGTCTAGGACTCATCCCTAGACCTAGGGGTTACTTCTAACCGGAACCCAACCCGGAGTGCCTCTAATAACCGGACACCAACCCAGAGTGCCTCTAATAACCGGACACCAACCCGGAGTGCCTCTAATAACCGGACACCAACCCGGAGGGCATACTTTTACCAGTCCCTAACCTGGAGGGCTTACTTTAACCAGTCCCCAACCTGGAGGGCTTACTTTTACCGGTCCCCAACCCGGAACATACTTGTTTAGCACATTCATCTGAAGAAAAGTTTGAAATATAACATAAACATTCGGATTAAAACTAGCATACGAAATGTCAATAGTTTCACCATAAACTATGAATGGTATAAAATAGCACATCCACAGTCAAACATATCACAAAACCTTCAATACAATATAGAAGTTTTGTATTATAATAAATCAACTTCAAATAAGCGTAAAATCCATTAAAGGATGTTGACATAGATGAAATCAAAATTCTTTTTAAAGAAATATCTCCTTTTATTTTGAAATCATTTAAGATCCATATAAAATAAAACATTTTCTTTGAAAATATTCTTATAAGCTTCTAAGTAAAGCTTTGAAGATTTTATAACGGCGTAAAATTACCGCACCCGCCGTATAAGTTAAAAAAATCATTCTTACCTCAATTCTGTCGAAAAGGTTAAAAAGGACCTTGTTTTGAAAACGACGGAAAGATTCCTTTATAAACCTCTTATAAAAAGTCAAACAAGGGTATAAATGACTTTAACCCATATTCTTGTAAATAGTAAAAATGTTTTGAAATACATTTTTAAGAAACATGGATGTGGATGATAAAGATATCCCAGTAGATTATTACGTATAAACAACCTCGGATAATGAAGAGATTGTGAAATAACCCTTACCTTGTACTTTTCCTTGGTTGGAGTAGGTTAACCTCCTCTTCTTCGGGTTCTTCCTTTTGATTTGATCAAAAGGGCTCCTTAGGTTGGCTTTCGGATCAAACTAAGGCCCCTAGGTTTTAGTGAGGGATGTTGGGAGAGTATTTGGGCAGAGTTTGGCCGAACCAAAAGGCTTTAGAGGTGTGAAGAAATGAGAAGGAGGAGTGCCCTTTTATAAGAGGGGTGAGGGGCACCTTTGGAAAAGCTAGAAATATTAATTTATAATAAATTCATATTCGGTTTCTAATGGCTCCAAAGTTGACTATTCAAAGGTTAAGGTGGGGATAGGTCGAAAACCACTCAACCAATAGAATTTAGACAGGTTTGGGTACTTATATTAACCTTATCTTTAAGTATTAACTCTAAGTTAATTAGTTTCACTTTTACAATGTCTCTTTGTATTTTTATATAATATGGTTAATAAACTTACTATATACATCCAAGCGACCCCCAAGTGGTCCATTAATGAGGAACCTATCATAATATAACTCTCTTGGCCGATCCTTAGATTTTTAGGAATTTAATATCAATTAATAATATAATATTTGTTTTAAGAACTCTTTTATGTCAATTTTGACACTATTCATTAGTTGATTTTTGTGAAACTCATAACAGATTGATTACTTCGAAAAAAGTCAATTAAATCAATCCTAATATATCATAGTATCCTAGAAAATTAGTTTAATTCATTAAAAGTTTCATATTATATTTATTTGGGTATTTATAATATCATTTATTTTAATTTTTCACTATTATAGTAATTACTGCATCATCATTATGTCATCAATAAAATATATTATTTAATTTCTAAAAATTATAAATAAAATATCATTATGTAGGAAATCGTTTTAGCTTTCTAATGAATATTTATAATCGAAATTCCAACATGTATAACCCTATGTAAAAATTGTTCTTCTGAAAGATGTAAGCTTACGCCATTTTTATTTTTATTTTAACTTTATTAATATAATGTGTCATTATCACTTACAAGTGGATCCATGGGGTCCCAAAATAGACCCAAAGATTCCCATGGTCGACCATGTATCAACCAATAGGGTTAAGACACGTTTTAGGGTAATTTAGTATTATTATAATATAATTTTTAACCCTTATTTACCAGATTTACCCTTAACCATGGTAAATAAAATATTTACCGCAGTAATTATTCAAAATGTCTAAAAATAAAAGTTACCCATTTACACAATCTGAACATCCTGATTCCAAATATGGAATCCATTTTCCTAAATTCAAAACACAGAAGTGGCAGAAATAAATTTAAAATTAATTCCCGCTGTCAAAACAAAAAGCGTGTTTTTAAGAGATAATAACTATCAAAAGATTGACACTTGTTTATGTTCGGTTTAATTGTAAAATTATGTCCAATGACCAACATTATATTAAATATTAAAAATATATTCTAAATATACTTTAAAACCACTCAAATTCATAATTTATCACTATTAATTATTTTGATTAAAAAAGTTGTTTTTAATTAAAATTTAGTAATTTTCACTATTCATCAAAATATGAAAGTTATCCGAAATGTACCAAAATTTCACCTTAGGCTAAATTAGATATTCCGAATCCAAAAATGAAGTCCATTTTCAAATATAAAATATATATAATTTCAAAAAGTAGATATTACTATTCATAACGGCTAGTTTGATCGGTTGTGGTGTGTGTTAAAACTCGACGTTGCGTACAACACACGCTACTGTTTTATTCAAAGGAAAGCGTACCGTGGAAGCTTGGGATGTTTCATTTTAAATTTTTGATATCCCCATTTAGTCAAAAAGTTTAAAATATAGTATTTAAAAAGGGTTCACTATTAATGTTGATAAAAGTGCAATACTGAAAATGAATTTGTTCTTGCATTATATCTAAGAAACTCATAATATGGATTCTAAAATTATAAGGATTATATAAACATTAAAATTTATCTAATACTATTCATAACCTCTTTTGAATGGCTTGTTTGGTAAGTCATGGTGTGCTTGAACTTTGTGTTGCATGTAGTGAAAGTTATTGAATTATTTTGAAGAAATAACAAACTATAAAATCTTGGGGTGTTACAATCTTCCTCAGAAGGATGTTCAACAAAAAAGTCAGCCAGAGCTTGGCCCTTTATTGCCTTCTATGGCACAAACATGATATCAAACTGTTGCAAAATAACTGCCCACCGTTCCAAATGACCTGTAAGCATAGAACGACTGAGGATAAATTTGAGAAGGTTACTATGAGACACCAATTGGACCTCATGATGATTTAGGTAGTGCCTCAATTTATGAAATGAAAATATTAATGAAATACATCACTTTTCAATTATTGAATACAGAGTTTATTCATCAAGAATAGTTTGACTAAAGTAGTAAAGGATGTTTTCATTCTTAGCATTGTTCTTTTGGGTGAGGAAGACACACAGGGATCGCTCTAAAGCTGTCACATAAAGAATAAGTGATCTTCCTTTAGTAGGTTTCATTAATACTAGTGGAATCAAGAGATATTTCTTGAGGGTATCAAATTCTTCTTGGCAGTCTTCAATCCATTGATAGGTGGCTCTCTTCTTCATTAATCTGGTGAAGGGAAAACACTTTCCTTCTAAATCAGTGATAAAGCTCCAAATATAGGTCACGTGTCTTTGGAGTCCTCGTAATTATATCAAATCTTGAGGAGGTGACATGCCAAGGATTGATTTTTTTTCTTAGGGTCAACTTCGATACCACGATGGCTTACAATTAAGATGAGGACATTTTCTAAGGTTACCCTGAAATAAAATTTCAAGGATTTCATCTTCAAATCGTGTTGCTGAAGTTTATTGAATATGGTCTCCAGATCATCCAATTGATTAGAACATTGTCTGTATTTTACCACCAAATCATCCGTATAACATTTAAAAAAAATTCCTAAGAAGTGTTTTAAGATATGGTGCAAGGCATGTTGATACGTTGCACCGGCATTATTTACGACAAAGGGCATTACCAAATAGAAAAACACACCTTTAGGGGATCTAAAGTCTGTTGATTCTTCATCCTCTAGGCCAATATGGATTTGATTATACCCAGAGTATCCATCCATGAAGGAAAGTGATTTATAGCCAATTGTTTCATCAAATAAAATCTCTGTTATAGGATCTAGAAAGTCATCTTTTGCACAATGATGATCAAGATCTCTAAAATCCATGAAAACTCTGATTTGTCCATTCTTCATTTTCACTGGGACAATGTTGTCCATCCATTTGGGATATTGAACTTCCCTAACAAAGTTAGCCTTTATTATCTTATCAACATCACCTTCAATTTAAGAGGCATGAGTTGGGTGTGTTCTTCTTGCTTCCTGCTTAATCCTCGATGTTCTTCTGGAAATCCCAAATGATGAGTGGGTACATTAGGATTAAGTCATGGAATTTCTATATAATTACAATAAAATATATCTCGATATTTCTTTCGAAATGAAGTATACACCAATTTATCTTCATAAGTAACGGCCGCACTAATTAGAGTGGGGCATGGATCTTCTTCTATACCAAGATTTATTTCTCTGAGCTCATCCACAGTGGTAGAGACACCTTACCCAAATGATGGAGGAGAATCCTTGAGATCTTCCTCTTCATCTTCATTATATGTTACTTCTTCTATTAATACTTTTATAGTAGATGTTGAATAAAAACATCTAGAGTTGGGAGAGGAGTCAATATTTGAACATCCGTAAGAAGATGCCACCATTTCTAACCCTACTAATGATGAAGTGTCTTCTTCGGGTAATAAAGAGGAGATACCGGATTGGGAATAAAAATATTTTTCTTCCTCTATAATTATTAAAAATTCTTATATTTTGATTGACGAAGTATAGACTTTCTAAAGTTCGGTGGATGAAATGAAACATCTCCATTTAAGATTTCACCACTACTTGGTGAATCAACAATTTATCCCATGCTATCAGGCTCTATTTCTGTAATTGAAAATATGGATGTTTCTAGTTGAATGCTTGTATTTGGGCTTACCATTTCCATTTTATTGATAGGTAACACGTAATCTATGCTCAAATGTATGAATGGGTTTGCGGGGATATTTTCCAAACCATTCGGAGGATTGATTATGGTTACCTCCTTTGTCATGGACCTCATTCCCATTGTGTGATAAAACTTTTCCTCCATGTATTGAGATTCATAGTTTTTTAATGAATCCTTGTCACCATAAAATGTCCCAATTTGAATATTGAAATAGTTCTTAAGACATTCGTGATATGACAAACGTATGACCACATGTTGATGTAGCCAAGGCCTTCCATGAAGAATGTTGAAGATTGTGTCCTGACGAACAACTGTGAAATATGAATTAGGCACAAGATCTCAAAACTGAGTTCTATGTTTAATCTCGCCTAGAGGTTCTTTCTCATTATTTTCATATCCTTGAAACATTAAAGTAGAAGGAGATAAGGCATATTCAGTCAGGATAAATTGTTGAAGTGTATGAATGAGAATGAGGTTGACTCTTGATCCATTATTAATGAAGGATCATCAAATTTCTATGTCATTGAACTTTCTAGATAGATACAAGGTCCTAATATGTCCATGTATGACAATATATTCATATTTTCATCTGTAAAAGATATGACTTCATGACATTATGTAGTATCATTCTCCATAAGAAAAACCTCATCAACAACAACTTCAGTTTCAAACTCTTGAGGACATTACAAAGCCTCAATAACATCTCCTCTAAGATCTTTTGAAAGAATCAAGGAATCCAAAATTTAAAAATTGGCTGGTACTTGGGCCAACTAGTTCAAGGCATCATACTTTTGGTCCAGGGGTCTGTGCTTCCCATCATGGAGATGTGGTTTTTCAGTTACCATGGAAGTTGACGCTCCTAATGTAGATGTAACACGTGTTGGAGAAGAAGCTGTAAATACCCCTGGCTTTGATAGATTAGATATACTAGGTCTATCTACCTATTAAGAGGCTGATAGTGTGACTTATAATCGGTCCTCCAAAATAATCATGTCAAGACTGAACCTGTCTTACATGGAAGAAACTCCTTGTTCTTGTTGATCCTACTGAAGGGATCTTCTACGAGTTTTCAATGCATATGCGGGTTGAGTAGGGGTAGATTTAAAATAATGGATTCTAGAATACCCAAATCATCCCATGTATCCTCATCCTTGGCCTCTTCTTTTGGTTCCCCAGTTAGGTTCTGGGAAATTAGATTCATTATAATTAGAATCACCATTGGAATAGGGATTCATTAAGTGAATAATGTTGACAGAACCAAAGATCCATTCTTCATCTAGTGAAGATTATTCCAGACAGGTCAGTTGGAGTTGTGCCATTTGGTGGGGCAGTACCTGTGTTTTTGGAGTAGATGAAATGAAATATGCAAGGGTCAAGGACAAATTTAGACTTGAAACGAGCTCGTCTTCTTCTGACTGCTCTTTGTCCTTCTGATCACTTCATTTCTTTGAGGATTGAACTTTTGATAAAGGTGGTTTTGTTGTGGCAGGAGTGGCGGAGGACATATTCGGTTGTTTCAACTGTGTTCGTAGAATGGTATGAGTTTGGTTGATCACTTTCTTGATCATCCAATCATCATATTTCTTCACATTTTTACTTTTAACATCCTTCCATTTACCTTCTTCCTTTGGATCAGTAATAGTAACACATGCTACTTGAGTTGGCGAAATTTTCAGTTTTACTTGTCTAGAGTCTACCATTTTTTGCAAGAGGTCCTTGAAAACAAAAAACTCCTGAATGGGATTCCCCAACATCTGGTGAAATGTATAATAATTCGGAAGATCTACATCTACTTCTCTATTTGGTTTCTTCGACCTTGGAAACTGAACCAAATTATTTTCCAGAGCTGAGATGAAGTAATCGGGATCTTGTTTGTTCTGAAAGAAATAAAATTTTCTCTTTTATTACTCAATCTATTTCATTCTTTGATCTCTTTGATAATCATGATGAGGTGGTCATTTCTTCTAATGATTTAGAGTCGGATCTCTTTGATAAGATGACATTTTAAGTGGAAGAAGGTATATGAGCTTGTTTAAGTGTAACGGTAACAACCTCTACTTTCCTTGTTCTCCTTCCCATAGTTGATGGGATTACACGAGTTTTAGTTTTATTTTCTATAATATAATCTTCTATATGTTGAGAAATTAATGTAAGGTCTCGAAACCCTCCTTTGTATTTCATAGAGATCAGTGGTGTTCATAACTCATCATGTAGATTTTATACACAAATTGGCAGTAACTCATGTTAAGGGAGTTCCAGACTTAAGGGTTACATTAATAATTTCCATTGAAAAATGAAATCTGAAACTCTTTCATTCTCCCGTTGTTTTCAATTTCTGAGATAAAAAACTGTTGTCTTTGTTAGCGTTGATCAGAATCAAAGGAGTGATTTCTGACGAAGATCTTCTCATCTAGTAATTAACCGAGATTGGAAACCTGTATACCATACAATAGTTGGTCTTTGTAATGACTGCATGAAACACCTAATATTTAATGCCTCTTTTTTTTGAGGAGTTCCCATAATGGGATCACAAAGATAAAAAAAATTTGTTAAGTGTTGTTCTGGATCTCCCTAACCATTAAATATTTGGAATGGGGTATTCAAAAAATATGGTGGCAGAGAAATCAGATCCACCCATTTAGGGTAAGCTTTCTTTTCTGACTAAAATGGAGCAGATCATTCCTCTATAGCTTCCAATCAAGTAGTTAATGCCTCAATTGTGTTCATAAGAATATGGGGAATATCTAGATGATATGGAACCTGTGTAGGTATAGAAACTACATCTTGAGATAGTACAACAACTGGAAAAACCCCTAGTAATGGTGCTGGTATTTGCCTTGGATAACCCATGGGAACAGGCTTATCAAGATGTGTTTGATCCAGACTTGGCTGTGTACCCAATGGATGGAATTCATTATCAACATTTTTAGTTACTAAAAATCCTCTTTTTTTGAGGAGCTCCTATAGGATGTGGAATTTGAGGACCTGCCTAGGGAGTATATCTAATAGAAATGCTAATTCAAACTAACTATGTATTGAGTCTATTCAACTCATAAATCTCTTTTTATTATTTTGAAAATATCTATTCAAGAAAAAAATATTGACCTTCTACAGTGAAAAAGTGAGATGCAATCTGACTTTTACCTTTCCCCTTGTTAGATGCCTTTTGAAGGGGTGGGAGTTGGTTATTTAAAGGCATACCTAGAGTTTGGGTAAGACTCTAATTTCAGGTACGTACACCTTATTCATTTGACTCAGGGTGTACCATATTATGGATAAGAACTTCATCTTCTGATACCCCTGAACTAGAATCATTTTCTATAGGATAGTCTATAAAGGTGTTAATGAAATTTACCAATTCATAATGAATTTATAGAATTCTATTAGTATATTTGTACGATCGTCTCCCACTATATCTTTCATGAGAATATTCTCTCATATTTTTTGGATTCTAAGGACAGGTTTGACAGACGGTAACCTGAAGGAAATCCTTGGATAATTCAGTTTTGCGCTCTCTTGTGTCTTCTTCCCTAATTAGGAGAAAACTGACTTTCATTGAGGAGGGGATTATAGATGTGAAAAATCTCCCCAACCATATAGGCTAGGGATATTCTTGTTGTTCTTCTTAAAACTATTGAACTTTGATTAATGAATTTAAAGGTTGAATTAAACGAGCCCCCAACCCTACAAGCTGGGGTAGATCTTGAACTTCTATTGCTGAGACTCGCATAGCTTCTCTTCAAATTTTTTGAATTTTGGTTCAGACATTAGCTGGGATCATTTTTAGAAAACCACTCAAATCACCTGTTTCAGAAGATCATTGTTCTAATTCAGACATTTGTGTTATCTGACAGTTGACATCCTCTAAGCGGGAGGCCTACTCAAGATTATCATATGATTGATATAAAAGTAACTCAAATTATTTATTTCTTTGTGCCTAACTCTGATGATAGCTAGTGGAGGCTTTTTCTTGAGCATACATTTGATTACATACAAAATATGTTGATTGCATCCAACCATGTGAAATAACATTTCATGAAACCAATTTTGGTAGACTTTACTGATTCTGGAATGTAGTGAAATGCAATGCTCCATGTGCACCACATCCTATGATACGAACACCATATGTGGGGTTAGAAATTAACTGGAATAGCCTCTTTAGAGCATTGAGGCATGCACCCTAAAGGGTTCTCTACTGCTTTTCAACCATTGGATGTTGGGAAACCAAGGGAGATGCCATGTCAATTTTGTGTTGCAACCCTTCTATTACCTTTACATGATTCTGATATTCATCAAATGGTAATACATTGGTTTTCAAATGAAAATAGTCTTCTATTAGTTGAGGCGGACATCATAAATTCAATCTTTTTCCATAAATTCTGGAATGTTATATTGAGAATTTTATAAATTCCAGAACATGACTGGTATTTCTCCTTTAGCCAATTTTTTTACCATGTTTAACATATTTTCATCGTCTTTTACTATAATTTCCTCTACTTGGTCTGACCAAAGTGGATGCTTTGTATTAGAAGACAAATGACCCAAGGGAGGTTTGGAGAATGGCTATTCCCTTAAGCTATCTTTTGGTTGAGAAATTATTTCATGCATCAATGACAAGGAATAAAACCTGATTGAATTTTTGTTGCAAGGTAACTCGAGATATGTGGTATTTCTCATAACTACATTATCAATTATAGAATTATCTTGACAATGTGAAATAATACTATAGAGAGGACTTTTGCAGTGAATTCAATCATGGGAAGGACCACTATGGTGGATTACAGAAAGGGATAAATCCTCTTTCTCATTGGTCTTTAGGTCACCAGGAGGGTTGTCGTGGCTCTCATCAGGATATAGGATCTCTGGATTGACTGAATTTTCATGAAGAAAGCCTTCATGATGAAGTGTCCGATGGGGAACATCATAATTACTGCTACTACTCACAATATTTGGTATTGAGGGGGTAGGATCCTGAGCTACAAAAGATAAATGTATTAGGTATTCAAGAACTCCAGCATTAATAGGATCCAAATTTCAGCTTGACTCTTGATTTTCCAACCATGTTTGTCGATACTTCTTCTTGGATGCTCTATTACACTTAGTTGGGGAAACTTTCTCAGAGAAGTGGTTATCATGGGTTGATATATGTTCCTGCCTTGGATTGGTCAGAAGAACTGACCGATTACCTCCAATTAGAAAGGGTGTATTTTCCTTATCTTTTTTTGTATGATATGGGGGGGGTATGCCCCATAACCCTCCTACACTAGAACAAATGTGTGTATCTACTCCGGGATGGCATGATGATGTGTCATCCCAAGTGTGGGGACATATTTATGTGTCTGTTCATATATGACCCAGGGCCTCCTGTTGATGATAACGATCCCCTTACACTCAAAGAAATATTTGATCAGTAGGAAGAATAAATTAAAGAGTTAAGGTGAATTAACACTGATACTATCTTAGGTAGACGTTCTATCAAATAAATTCCCCAGGAAGAGCCCCAACATACACATATAGTTAGTGTAACTCAGCCAAAAGGGTTTATTTCATAAAATGAAGTATGGTCGGGACATCCGCCCAACATGGTGCATGGACCATTAGTCTACCTGGACCCGATCAAGGGTTATTATCATGATTTCCATCCATTTAAAAGAAAATCGGAATAGGTTCAGGAGAATCCAAAAAATATGTCCCTAAAGAGATATCTTCATCAAGTACCAGAATTATCGGCACATCAAATCCACCCCTCACTACTCCTATCAAAGACCAGGTATAATTGAAAACACATCAAGGACTTATAAACACCATCGGTTCATTAGAAACATGATTGAAAGCTATAGAGAAGCGGTTTTCACCAGTAAAACTATAATGGAATCCTTACCCTGATTGGGTGAGTGATGCCCTATAACCAAAAAATTTCAAGATCCTGACATTTCCAATGGTTGATGGATCAGGAGACCAATAAAAACATCTGATACACTATTAATATTAATGTGATCCCATGATGGGAACCCCAGATCTATAGGAAGTGGTGAAACTTATATGCTTCGTACAAACCCTATAAGGGTCAGCCTTTGTATGACATAGCAATTTTCCAACTCTCTTGATAAAAGTATTGGAGGATCTATATCATCAGTTCTTCTTCCAATTCATCTCAACACTTCCAAATAAAATAGTCATCAACCTCTCAAATTGTAAACAATTGTAGAATGGTAGAGTCTAAGAATTCATTTTTAGATATAAAGGGATGACTTATTCTTTGAAGCGACCACTCTCCCAAGAGGAAATTCTTTCTATGTGCATCGATAACCATTGTGATGATCTACTAATGCCGCTCATCTTAGTGAAGTATACAAGTGGGTTTCAAGATGTCTCTACCATTTCCCAAAGAATAGAAGACTACATACAATGGAATAAGCTCATGTCCTAGGTAACTCCACTGGTCCATGGAAAAATAGTGTGAAAAGATGAAGTGAGATTCATTATGATTAAGCCACCTCCACACGTAATCTAGATCCAGGGGTTGTACCATATTGTGCATGACCCCCTGGGCATCAACAAAAACCCATACATCGATAAGATGAGTAGCAGAGACCCAAGAGAAATAAATCCGAGTAATAGATAAATATTGTTTACTAGTTTTGGTATGTCTAATTCCATGGATATTTTATAGATGCTATGAACTACAATTTACTCCAACTTCCAGAGCTGAGAATGAACAATTAGGTTAGTCTTGAAGACCGAAAAATATATTTTCTATTTCCCTAGACACTAGGAAATTCCATCTAATATTGCATCATTTTTAGATACCTCCTACAAAAAATGATAGATTCCAGGTAAGTACAACTGAGACCTTCACTATAACAAGTGACATATGATTCCACTAAAGCCCCTTATAAAGAGGTGATACAAAAGAAGTTTATAGATGGATAGGACATAAGATTTATAGTTAGATGACTCAAAATACCATCAAACAAACTAATGGTATTATCCAATCATAGTTGAAACAACCAACTATTCCCCCAACCAATATTTCTATAATGAAGATGACGTCCTCATCCCCACTACCATCCAATAGTAGATCGTCTAAAAGGTAGTTTGACCAGAATGGAATGGGGAATGTGTAGGAAGATTAATTTGAATTTAGAAAAAATTCAAATTTGAACCTCTCAGATTTTATTCTACAAGATCTGAAAGAATGGGAACCACACCTCCAAATGGAAGCACCAGAAATAGTCGTTCAGGAAGATTCATCATCATATGAGGTGTTGATCATCAACTCCATTAATTTAATTAACAAAATGTATCCATTCTGTAAAGATGCGTATGAATATGATTCCGAGTACCCCACACAAAATTGGGGAACTGAGGGAAGAGACCATAGGATCTGTGGGTACCAAGGAAGGTACAACCATGGAAGAAGTCAAATTTATGGCAGCACTCTAGCTCAAAATGTCAATGTCATAGAAACTCATGGAAGAGCACTTCAGGGGACCCAGAAGGAATAGGAAAATTCTATTTACCTACCAAAAGCCAATATGGAATGATCATTCTTGAATATACATCAGTAGAAGAACATATTTATAATCTCTCTCTTCATGTATATACACTTACCATACCAACCAACCAAGAATGGGAACACATACATCTACTTTCCCAAGGGTTGATCCATCTTCATATAATACTCAAGACCCTAATTTTCCTGTGAAACAGTATCCCCACACTATTAAGCACCAACCTTTATACCATAATTATGATATTATGAAACAATTGTCCTCTGTACCATCTAAACTATAAATCTTGAAATCCCTGGTTTTGTAAAAATACCTCAGGGAAGCACTTATTTAGGCCTTTCTCATCCCATAGGAGTTTAAAGAAAAAGTAGCCATTTCCAAGGTCTATTGGATAGAGAATGATTCAACAGAATGACACACTATTATTTCCTTCACAAATTAAGAAGTAGACACCATTATATAGGGGAAAATTAGACCCTTATATATGTCTAGCATGATAAATAATGTCTATCTATGGAATCTATTCATTGATAATGGTTCTATGGTTAATCTCATTCAAGAGAGAAGACTTCACCAGATAGGCTATGATAAAAATAATATAGAACCTTACCCTATAACATTTCAAGTCTATGAAAATAATTATCAGAGTCCATTAGGACAAATCAAGATCTTGTCCCAATTTAGAGACCTTATAATCAACTCATAATTTTTTGGTTGTTTGATAAAACATTTCCTTTAATGTCTTACTTGGAAGGCCATGATCACATCAACTTGAAACAATTCCATCCTCATACCATCAATTCATCAAATACTGCATCAATGGAAAAAGTGTGCCATTATATGTCGATAAGGCCCCATTCGAATCCTATGAGTCACATTACATCAACGCATGGTTCTATTAGGGGAAAGAGAAACAACCCTTGGTTAATGATGTTGAATGGGTCACCACCCAAAACAGCCTAGAAATGATTTTGGATTACCCCTTTAGGAATATTAGAGAAGAATATATCCCACCTATCAACCTGATCGAGCATATGATCACAAATTCATGCATATATTAAAAAATATTCATGATTTCAATTTTGACCACCGAGTCCTGTAGTGTTGGAATATCTAATGACTCTTTAAACGGTGGTAATTCTAGGATTAATGAACATTTTTCTCATACCTAGAGCTCTAGAAACTCTTTGCCTCACCAAATAAGGTATAAGAGGATGTCATACCACTCAATGTAGAGGAATACACTTATCCATCCCCTGATCCTTCCTCACTAGAGTTTCAAAGTAATACCTTTATGCAAACATTCTTAGACGAAGTCACTTCATCCTTCGAATACCAAGATATAGATTCCTTTCTTAACTCGGGAGAAGTAATATCTAGAAATGTTTCCACATCAGAATAAGAGGAGTAGGAATAAGAAGAGGAGGAAGAGGAAGAGGAGGAGGACCATATGGAAACCCCTACAACATTTTAGGTGGGATTATCTACCTCCCTTGATGAAATTTGGTAAATAAATATGTGTGAAGAAGAGACCCATGAAGCACCTTGATTAGTGTATCCATGTATTCTGAAGAGAAATAGATATACACCTCCTTCCTATGGAAACATATATATTTTTTCACCTATATTTACAGGGAAATTCCAGTCCTCGTTCTGAAGGTGTCCACTCACCACTTGGGCCTACCAGATGATCATCGATGCTACAACCTAGTATCCTGAAGGATACACCTGATTCAAGCTGCCAATATAGAGGCTATTGTTGAAAATAACATCATATCCAGCATCATTCGAGAAGTACAACACACCAAATGGTTTTCCAAAATAGTCCCCTTAAAAAAGAAGAATAGAAAAATCAAAGTCTACATCAATTTCATGGATCCCAACCAGCACTTCTCGAAGGTTGATTTCCCAGTCTTGATCACACAATTGTTGATTGATGAAACCACAAGATACCAGGCTCTCATTCATGGATAGTTATCAGCGATACAGCCAAATGAGAATAGCATAAGAAGATGAAGAATACACCACCTTCAAGGCCCCCAAGGGAGTATTTAATATTGATTAATTCCATTCATCTTGAATAATGTCAGTGCCACATATCAACACGCCATGCACCGCATCTACAAACCCTTCTTGGGAAAATTCATCAAATTCTATGTTGATGACCCAGTGGTTAAATCTCAACAATTATCATACCACTAGTTAGATCTTGAAACTATATTCAAAAAACCATGACAACACTATATTTAAATGATCCTCTAAAAAGTTTCCTTTGGTGTTACCTTAGGGAATCTTCGTAGCTTCATCGTAAGACATTGTGGCATCGAATTTGTCCCCGAGAAGAAAATGGTAATCATTAAAATGTCATATCTTCACAACCTCACTGAGTTGTGTGTGTGGGGGGGGGGTGGGATATCAAGAAAACATAGACTAAATTTGACCTTTTATATCTATCCTTTTATGAAAATGTTTTTCCTTCACTAGGTTGATGAAAATATGGGTTACGTATTAGTGAACTGGTGATTTTTAGAAATAATTCGACAGTCTCAAGAAGTATCTATTAAGAGTGTCAGTGCCAATGAAACCTATCAAAGGGAAACCCCTTATCTTTTCTATGATATCCTTGGAGTGGTAACTAGGAGCATTCTTCACATAAAAGAATGCTTCCAACAGTGAAATTAGTCTTTATTATCTCAGTCGAACCATAATCAATGCTGAGACTCAATACTCAGATATTGATAAGAGTTGTTTGTCGCTAATATTTATTGTACAAAAATATAGGAACTACCTATATCACCTCAAGGAATATTTTGTCTCTTTTACTAACCCACTCAAATACACAATCAATTTTTCGATGTTGACTAGACATCTATCATGGTAGGTAGTAATCGTACATCAGTTTGAAATCCATTTTTTGCCTCAGAAAGAAATCAAAGGTTTGATATAAGCAGATTTTCTAGAAGATCACCCCTAAAAAATGACTTCATTGGTCACTGATTTACCTGGTGAAGAGGTTTTCTCTAATCAAGAAGAACCCCAGATATGGGAGATTCGTTTTGGATAATGAATCCAGAATCCTATAGGATAAAATGATGGAAAACCCAAGCTCAACAATGTGGGTTTGGGAGATGTACTCATATCACAAGCAAAGAAAGTCCAACCTTAACCCATCCTGTTGTCATAGGGGGGCATGAATAAAGAAGTAGAATATCAAGATCTCATTGCAGGGCTAAAGTTGGCACTTCAATTATAAGTAGAACAATTGAATATAAAATGTCGATTCAGAACAAGTTATCAAGAATGTCAATAAAGATTCTACTATGAAAAAGGATGAGAAAGTCTCCATATTAGAACATATATTAGGAATAATGGAGGAATTCCCATCGAATCCAATATTATCTCATGTCCCCCAACCACAAAATTCCCATACTGATGCATTGGAAATTGAAGCAAAAAATCAGGTTGATCTAGATCGGGCTGAAATGGGATCAACATTGTGCACATCCGGATGGTCTTGACATTTGTTCCGGTCAATAAGAAGGAAATATATAATATTTTCCCCATTACTGATCCTTTGAGTCCTAACACTAGCAGGATGACCCCCATTTTAGACTACCTTCAAAAGAGATATCACCCCTCATATGGGTCTAGAAGGGAGAAAATCTTAATATGAGAAAATTAATTATTTTTATTATATAAAAAATCAATAAAAGGTTATGTATAGATGGATCCTTTATAGATTCCTTCTCAAGAACATTGATAGAAAATATACTTTTTTGTCTTGAAAAAATTTCAAAATAGAGCCTATGGTTCCCACTAATTAGGATCCAAGCTCTCCCATTAAATTCAAAGGTTTGGATACTAATGGTCCACTATAACCTCGGAGTATACTACATTCACCAAAATGTTACATTCCTTCTAGGTTCATGTCCATTTCATCCATGAACCCCAATGTTACTTCACATATACATGTACTCCAAGCCCTTCTTTATATGGGTAATGGACATTGTGGGACCATATAGTCCCACTATGGTCAAGAAATTAAATTATATTCTCCCAACAATTGACTTCTTTTAAAAATGGGTAGAAGCCATACCCCTCAAAGAGGCCAGGTTAAGTAACATTTTCATCTTCATGAAAGAAAAATCATCATCATATATGGTGTCCCTTATTCAATAATGAAGGACCACAGTACCAATTTTTATTATGGATAATGAAAGTAACTGTATCAGGAGTATGATATCAAGTCCAATCATTCATCTTGATATCATACAACAACTAACGGATAGATATATGCTTTCAACAAGAACATATCCACTATAATCTAAAAATGGTATATGAGGATAATAATTAATGTCTTTAAAATATACTCCATGATTTGTGGGATCAGCAAACCATAACCTGCATGACCATCGATGCAACCCCATACTCATTAGTATATGGGACAGAGGTGATCCTACCCATAAAAGTTCAATTTCCTTCACTCTGCATTAACATATATGATTAATTATCAACAAATGATCAATCCTAAAAAGGATAGAAGAATTGGATAAACTCGATGAAAAGAGATTGCATACCTTTCATCAGTTGTAGGTTAACTAAAACTAGATTGCACAAACCATCAAAAAAGGTTCACCTCTGGTCTTTCCTTGAAGGAGAGACGGTGTTGGTTCTTAGGACTCCAATGATACTAAAAAAAACTTCAAATCTAGAACAAAAATGGGAGGGGCCTTATGCCATACATAAGGTCCACTCTAATGAATCATATTCCCAGATTTCAATGGATGGGTAGCTCACTATAACTCCCACAAACACAAGGTTCTTAAGGAAATATTTCATGTAATTATACATCCTTCATCCTTACCGCATGATGATAAACTACATGTCACATTCATTCTTACCTCATGATGGTAAAATTCACGGTACCTTCATCCTTACTTCAAGTCAATAAACTACGTGGAAATCACATCCTTATTTAATGATGGTAAACTACATGGAACCTTCATCCTGACTACATGACATTAAACTATATGGAGATCTTCCTTGAAACATGAAATTAAAATGTACTGTTTTTATCCTGATCGCATGACATTAAACTACATGATGAATTGTCCTATCTTCATGATGTAAAAATATGTAGTATCAAGGTTACATAATCCATGGAATTAAAAAAGGAATTATCATCCTCACCACATAATTTTAAACTAAATGGGGATCATTGTTTCAATAAAAACTTCACCGCATGTGATCCATATCTGTTTAGGAGAGAGACAAAATTTCCATGTTCATGCATGAGATCCAAATCCATTTATGAATTCTCTTTATCCATAACTATGTGTGGATTTATTCTTATTAGTAAGGGATTCATAGCGATTCCGAGACACAAGGTCTAGCGCCTAGCCACGAACAACGTAAAAAATTCCATCCTCTTCGAATGGGTGAGACCTACATGGAGAATTCTAATCAAAAACTATGTGTGTCTGGATTCTTATTTTGAAAAGATACGTAGTCACACCAAGACTCTGATTGTCGATACCAACAAAAAAATTTACTCCATCATTGGATGATTTTATTACTTGCATTGGGCCTCAGGGCCTCTTTTCACATCAGTATTATTCTTATTTCAGGTTTATAAAATCATCTTTAACATTTTTTTCTCACTGTATAACACAAAACTACATGTTACTACAATTTCCTCATCCTATAGGGCTTCACTTTTTGTGTCGGTCATCTACATCTCCACATTCAAGAACTATTTATGGATTGATTCTCATTCTATGTGATACATATAGATGATTGAATGTCATATCTCAAGTCTATCCTCCCCTAAAAATATATATATTCCCCCTCACTATGTATGGGCCTAACTAATACAGGGAGTTTTCTTTCAAGAACTATGTATGGATTTATTCACATTCACATGGGATACGTAGCAACACCAAGACATTCTATCTTTTGGCCTAGCCATAAATTAATTCACCTTTATAGCCCATTCTCATGAGTCCCCATTGGGGGTGTGTGGTATAGGATAAAGCCTCTGAGATCCACATTCACATAATGTTATAGTGACTGTGCCATGCACCTCCAATTGGAACTATTTTTATCCAACCATCTTCACAACATAATGTTAAACTGTTCTACCAATGTCCTAACCATATGATGATAAACTGCATAGAACCATCATTCCATGTTGTACAATGATAAACTATGGAACATTAGTTGTACTCACTATATGATGTTAAATTTCACAATGCCATAATAATTCCATCACCTGAGAGGACATCATCCCCGACATTGGTCATCCACCATGTCGTGTTTGATAAATAAAAACGGATTGATTCCTTTCATCACAAGATATGCAGTGACACAAAAATCACCAATCTACGGCCCAGACATGATGCAAAAAGGTAAATTCCATCCTCCCCATGTATGGGTCAAATCTATATAGGGATTCCATTTCTCAATAATGATGTGTGGCTTGACTCTTATTTTGAAAAGATACATAGTGATTCCTAGGCATCATGTCCTATTCCAAAACGTGGGTAAAAAGAAAAGAAAAGAAAAATGTCCCAATCCCCTATTTGAAAATTTATGTAGGAGATCATGAATTCTAGTCCGTCATTTAGAAATCCATCAACGAAATAGAAATCACCCCTTACATATGAATCAGATCTATATAGAGAGTTTCAAAATATATGGAAAATCATGGTCTGAATGATTATTATGTGGTCGAAAAAATACTTTCATTTCATCAAACTTTGTGTCCCATGAAATTTCATATCTTCATTATCCTTTATCTACCAACAAAAATGGTGGGTCGGTGTCCTGAGGACAACTTTTATTTGTACTATTCACAATATAAACTAGTCATATCTACATAAGTTTCCCATAAAAAATTAATGTCATCTAAAAGAAAATTCCTCCATATGAGAGGATTTTCCTACCTCTGTATTCCCCAATGGATTTCATTCCCTATATCATTTCTCCTGATATATGAATACATGGAACCATGGTTTACAATTTCCTTCTCCCTCGCATCTGGGGCATGTTAGAACATCCCTGCCCGATTAGCCTCTGGCTACTCATGGTTTCTATGAAAACTCATCCAAATTACATGATCTTAAACTGTATGACCCCATGTCATCTTCACTTCATGAAATTAAACTACACGGTCCATGTCATAATCACATGACATTAAAACTTCATGATATTAATATCTATGTGTGGATTGATTCATGTCAGTATGTGATACATAATGACACTAGAACCTCATTTATCAATTCCATCCATGGGATAATAATGTCTCCAATTTTATTATGTATGGGTCAGACCTTCATGATAAATTTCTATCCACAACAAAAAATGTCCCCCTATGTTCCTATGCATGAAATGGATATGCGTAGGAGATTCCAATATGATATTAACCCCATAGGTGAGATAATTTTCAAAAAAATTCCCCTCTTTTATATGTAAGATATATATTCATGGGAGAATTTTATATGATCCTCATACTATTCATGAGCTCATATCCAAATGAAAATTCCCCTTTCTTCACAAAAGTTTTTGATTGGCATGCAGTGGAACCTTCCAAGATCTATTTATGGATTGATTCTAGCCATTGTAGGATACAAAGTGACACCTAATCCTTTAGTTCTGGGCCTAGCCACAACTTCCCTTTTCCTTCATGTTGGGAGATCCATGTCTTTATGGAAAGATGTTAAACTATACAACTAATATCCTTTCTGAATCACATTAAAATTCATGGGGATTCTAGAACAATGTACAACTTGATTTATTCCCTTTCAAGATACGTAGTGCTACCCAGATCTTCAATATTGGGTCTTGTAACAATAAAGATAATTTGTCCCATCCCAATGCATGGGTTATACTTGGGTGGGGAACATCCTCTTACCTAAGTAGGGGGGACTTCTCTACTTATTCCTAGGAAATTTCATCTTGAATTTACCCTCTCATGTTTAGGAACTCTTCTTTAGCAAAACAAACTCTATGTCTAAAAAGGTATGAATCCCTATAACATTCCCCCACCATCATAAGTGGATGGCTAGTGTCCAAAGGACACCTTTGTTTGACTATGTGTAATATTCACTATTTGAAACTATATAAGTTTCCAAAAAAATGGATATAAAACAATGGAAAATTCACCCCTAGGTGAATCTTTTACTACCATCATAATACCCTATGACATTTATGTCCCACATCACTCCTCAGATTTAAAAACCCCTTGGATTACCATTTACAACCTTTCCCCCTTTATGCATGGATATGTTAGAAAATTACTATTCAGAAAGCTGGGACATGTGTGGCTCATTTACCCCTTGTTCAGAGAAAATTAATATTAAATTTTAAATCTGGAACATCCTAGATGTTTGAGGTTGAACTGAACCACCCATGTACGGGATGCATGCGGTTAAAATACACCATGATTCAACCCTCCTTTACACAAGATAAATTTTCATGGGATTATTTTCATATTCCTGATCAAAGCTGATATATATCCCCTAACAATATTTAGACACCACTACCTTGTTAAGACACCCTTCATGGTCTTAAAAAATTTCATATCCCATAAAATTATCTGGCCATCATAAATTTAAGGTCAGTGTCTTAAGGATACCATTGTTTGATAATTCATAATATGCCCCAGTTGTCTCTACATATGTTTCACACAAAAAATAAAGGGCTCATATCAACCAAATACAAATTCATCCTCACAAGATGTTTTTCCCTACCTCTGTAAACCCTAATAACATCATGTTGGAAAATATTCTGACTGTTACTCTTCTTATATTTTCCCCATATTTCATTTTGGATTTGAAAATTATAAAACCAGGGTCAAAAAAAATACATCATTCATGTCTAAAAAATATTAGGATGTTCTCGGCCAATAAACCTTATTAGGGCCCCTACCCCACAATTCATGGGAAATGATATTTGACCTAAAAATTTAGTGACATTGGTTTGGTTTTCATGACTCTAAACATTCCATGAAAAGAGACACAAAACTCTCCATGGTGAAAACCCGTAAATGAAATCCTAGGTAAAAGTTGAGTATCATATCACTAGACCCACACTTCTCATGGTTTTGGAGAAATATCGAGCTATCATAAAATAAGAGAGATACAAATATAGTTAGGTCAAAAAATCTACAAAGAGAGGCATAAAAAAGACAATTTATGACCGCTAAGCCCACAACCCAATGGATTTAGGAAAAATTAGGGTTATATTAGAAAAGAAACAATGTTTGTAGGGTTTTGTTCATGTGACCCTATAAATAGTCAAACTATGCTTGCTGACTCCATCATCTTAGGTAAAAATTACATTGTTATCAGATTTATTTATTTTTGTTATCCCAGATTGGGATTAAAATTGGTATTCGATGGAAATTATCTTTCAAAATATGATTAACTATAAGTGATTTGTATTATATAAAAATATGTAAGAAATTAATTAGAGAGAAAATAAATTTTCATTTCATTAAATGGGAATGGAGGAGAGTCCACACCCTGGTGTCTCTCATTAATGTTGAAAATAAATATTAAGGAACAACATAAATGGTTATAATGAAGCTAAAATTTATTTCATCTTCAAATTTATAATCATCTAAAACGGGCCATCAAGGGTCTATTACAAATAGGTCCTTTTCTTAGCTTCATCTTCAGCTGTTGGACTCATTTATCTTATAATGTCCCTGAGGTGTCTACCTGTCTTCTTGATGTCTTCAAAATTGGTACTCATTGATGATATTTTTTCTTTTATCCTGGATACACAAGCCACACAATCCTGTAGATCTTCATTTTATGAAACCATTTGGTTATAAGAACATTATTCTTCATCCACTAAGTGGTACAACTCAACGGTGATATCCCTTAAGGCTTTAATTTGATGATTGGATGCATTAAAATGATCATGGTTTCCTTCACGAGTAGTTAGGTCTTCTCTAGCTATGAAAATATGGTGGATAAGGATGTGTGGGTGACAATAATAAAAGCCTCCTGAGCCCAAATTAGTAAAAATTGGACAATGGGTATACGCATTTTCAGTATACTACCCAAAGGGAGTTTATATGATGATAATGAAGATTTGATTCCATTCTCGTCTCCACATATCCTAGTGTTCACTGGTAGTGTGGGATCCTCAGTTTTATCCCTCCACTACAACAGGTATATAATCTAGGATTTTGGTTACAACAGATAGGCATGCACTAAATTGAAAAACCCAAGCAAGAAAATACTCTATATAAGTAGGTGGTTTAATCTCAGATTATAAGATTATATGGCTGAACTCAATTTCAAGAATACTAAGTGTTGTTCCATTTGGAACGACCTCAGTAGGATTGTCAAATAAAGTCAATCAAGAATGTGGGATTTGATTCAATATCCACAAAAAATAGTACATGTGGATGATGCCACCTCCGAATGCATGTGACAGTGAAAATAATATATTATTACCATAGTATTGTAAAGAGATGGTGCAACCAGTATAAGACTAGAAGAAACCAATGGTTTGTGCAGTCATCATATTGACATCTCTAGTACTCTGTTAGGGTAAGAAGCCATCCAAAACTATGTAAAATCCCAAGATCAATTAGTTGAATCCAAAGAGGGAGGAATAATAATTTTTAGTCCAAAATACTCATGCATCATTATCAACCATAATTGGTGAAAAATAACGAGGTGAGATTCCCTCTTGATATGGGTAAGTGGTAAAAACAAAAATTACTACCGAGATCCAAATTTCATTGAAATTCTATTAGGGGTATAAGGTTCACAATTGGTTATCCTATATAATCGATTAGTTAAGATTACAACTTATAGCAGAATGATATAGGAATGTTAATATAAATAACCCCTTCCATTATCCACCACTACTCTATGTGGTGGTGGGTAAGGTAAAAAAGAAAATTGAGAAAAATCACTCAATATCTCGACCGCACCATCTATACTCAAGTATTTGGGGTGAATGATAGCGATATTGGAAAGGGAAGGATGAAAATTGTAATGAGGAACTATTACAGTATGATGATCCTCATAGAATAGATAATTCTATGCCATCCATCAATACAAAAATTTAAATAGCTTGATAATGTGATGTGAGGATCTTCCGTCCTACATTTTACCAAGTAGTTCATAAATACGAGTGAGGACGGGAATGTACATGTTGATATGATTTCTATTTATCAATGTGACTTCCATCATCAGGGTGAAAATTATAACACCCATATAGAAATCACGAGATGAGAAAATACATCCACTCTGGATGGTGGAAAAGAAACCCTCTAGTCCAAGTTTAGGTGATACATCTAGGTGGACTTTGTAACCCCACATGGCGTAACAACCCCCCTCGAGGGTAGCATAATATAAAATCAGGATGCATCAATACTACAGGGTTGGTTGAGTGTGGATAAGGTGGACTTTAGACCATGTACCTTCAACCTATAAGAATAACTCTAGCCAATATTTTAATGGAACGACTAAGGGAGTGTGGAGGGGTTGACCAAGAATTATATCTACTGTGAGATGTTGATCTCTCACTAATGGAGATACTTGCATGACATTCTCCCAGGTAATGGATATCAGGAAAAATTAATTGTACATATAACTAATTATGGGAATTCCTCCTAGTTGATAGATATCCCACAAACTAATCCCTACTTCACTATGCAGTAGGTGGATGGTATTGGCACTGGAACACTAGGGACAGAGCAGTTCAAGTGGTATCTCGGTCGGTGAATAAATTGAAAATTAAGAAATCCACACTACCCGGTATATGTTTATAGCCTCCAATTCTTAATGAAATTCCAAGTAGTTATGATTCACCCAGAACACCCAAGACCATTCATCTAAGAAGCTCCCTCTGGATCATAGATCCCATTTTGAATTCCACCCTCCATTTGCATTACCACATGATATGTTGAAAAGAAACCGATAATCTGGGGTTATTGATTCCAAATATGTGTCATGGATATAAAAATTTCATTGTTTCCTCAATGAGCCATTTAGAAAAAAGACGTCTCGTCGACTGAAACCAAGCCTGATTTTCCCTATAAAAAATATTTTTTCCTGAGAAATCTCTCGAGACATCTCAAACCAGTAAAAGGGGAGATTTTGGCCAGTCTTTGGAAGTGGAAAATAATCTTGCAGTCCGATGTTAGAGAGTGGTAATCAGTTAGTAAGAGAGTATTCTATTAGTTATGTTAGGAGAATGTTTTCAAAAACACCCTCTTGAGTGGAGATGCAAGATTGATGGTCATCCTTAACGTTTCTAGCCATGGAAATTATTTTCTAATCACATTCGTTGATGTATAAGATATAAATATTTTTAACCTAGAATGGATCATACAATGTGTGTGAAATTTACTTGAGGTAAGGTAAAGGAATAAATCCCATTCTGTTTGTGGAATAATTCAATAATGAAATAACTGTTTGTGAAGGCCATCAACCAACAAACTATTAGTCTGTGAAGGAACTATACCACAAAGCATTGGCCAGTGAAACGAAGGCTCACAGAACAATATTTCCACAAAGAATCCACGTGATATTTGAAATATTGAATGTTATAATTTTTTGTTATGTTTTTTTAGTTCATGGTTATGACATACAATTTGTAGCTAAGGTTTTCAATTCGCAGGTGATGAAACTCAGTTCACGGATGAGGGTGTTTGCAATGGAGGCGGTTCATGGAAGAAGTATTTGGTTGAGAGTTTTTTCATGTGAAATGAGATTACAAAGAGAATCGGTAAATGAAAAATTATCTAGGACCCATATATATATATATTAATTCTCTCTACCAATGGGTCCACTTACATACCAAAAACTAGTTCAGAATAGGATCTATTTCTATATCAGAATACTCTCCTCTTCATCTTAATTATAATCCTTTTTGATGGGGGGAATTTTTTGGGTCCAGAAATCTAAAAAAATGAGATATTTTTATATATTTGGAAAAGTTTATATAGGAAACCTAGAAAATAATAGAATAAAATGGTCAAAGGGGAATGATTGCAAATCACAAATCCCTTCGCAAACTGCTGCTCTACAGGAAAATCTGTGGCTTCACGAAGCACCCTCGAACAAAAATATTTCACAATATAAAGATAGTGGATCCAACACCCGCAAATGAAATCAAATTAATTTGAGGTAGGTACATGATGATTTAAAACTGTGAAAACGAATATCCCCTACAAACTTAAATAGTTCACTTGATAAGGTAGTATTGTCATCTCCCTAAAAATGAAAACTATGTCATTCACAGGACTAAGGTGGTGATTTACACCCCTATGAATGAAAATCCCCCACAAACTAAAATAGTTCATGGGACGAGGTGGTACCATAGACTCCCCTAATATAAAAACTAATTAGTTTTTGATATTGAGGAAGTGATTTCCACCCCCATAGACGACATCCCAACAGACTAAGTCATTCTCGGTCCAAAGAATCATCTATGGGCTCCCACAAAAGTTGTTTTGTAGCCAACTGTGAACGACCAACCATGCCAGTATCTATTCTCTCTATTCTTCTATAAATATAACCTAAGGGGGGCCTAAATATAGAGCCATAACCAGACATATTAATTATAGAGGGCCAAATCAGGGCACCCTTAAAACCGAAGCCCTTTGAAAATTTTATACAGGTAAAACATTCCACATATCATTAAGGTTGAAATAATAAATCATTTGGGGGACTGAAAACCAAATTTCCCCTTATAGATACAATCTATGGAGTCACAAATCGATGGTTCCTTTAAAAATAAGAACCCCTCATTAAAGAAAAACTATGCATAACCCCCCCACCACTCGTGTAGAAAAATGCTTTATGGGAGGATCCATGCACTACGTAGTAAAATGATATGTGGGAGGAACTTGACATCGCCTAGTAACACACTACATGGGTGGAACTCTACGCATGAAGGACTCAACCCCACATAGTAAAATTCTATGCGGGATGAACTTGGACCTGGGAAGTATCATGCTACAAGAACCAGATGCAGGTTCACATAGCACAATGCAACACAAACAATCCCATTACCCACATAGAAACACGCAACACAGAGAGAACCCCATCATGTGTAATAATATGCAATGTGAAATGTGGTTTCCTAGGGCGTTCTTCTCTCCATCTCCCACCATTCTCTTCCATTGTATCATTATTTCCCTTGTTGGCCCCTCTGCAAACCAGTATACCGGCATTAGGCTAAGGACCATTCCAAATTCTTTTAAAACATGACAATATCATCGATCACATTAGTGTATCCTTTCATGTTTATATACCCATGGTAAGCAGAGTCTTGTGGGCATCCTCGACAATAGGGAGGACCCTTAGAATGACCTGAAGTTTAAATTCACATGGTAATGAATGTACCAAACATGGATAACTCATATGAACCTCCACGTTCTAGGGATTGAGAAGAAACAATTTCATTTCCCATCAATGAGGGCCAGTGTTGGTGATTCCTTTATTTTCCAGGACCAATTTTAGGGCACTTGTCTTAAGGAAAGCCCCAGACCTTTATTGTAGGATGTGACCCATTTTCTCCTCTTCGTCTCTCCTTGAGACGTATCTAGATAGATCACTGAATGCGACAATCATAGATATGAAAAAAGAGATGAAACAGGAACACTCAAGTCCCCCTTCTCCACCCGTTTTACCTCTTTCAGCAACCATCGATTGATAGGGTGAGATCATTTGAACTTCAAATATACTTCATTCTCTTGTTTCTCACAACGATAATGACTCACGTGGCCTTAAAGGTTAGTGGTGATTATGAAATCCTCATGATTCCAAATCTAAAATGGTCCCCCTTCATGGTATAAGTCCTAAAACCATAATTCAACTTTCAAATGTCCTTATTCCCAATGATCCAGCACCAAATGGGTCTTCTCCAAGGATGTGATCCCCAACATCAATCAACATGGTCATCTTACATGTGAAATCCCCAACAATATCCCTCTAAAGGGGAAGCTTCCATGTGGATGCCCCACCCATGTCCCATTAACTGGGCCTCCTATATTGTGTAATTCCCAGTACTACATAAATTCATTGGTTTTGATTCCTAAAAAATTTTGATTCATAGGAATCCTCCTTGAGGTCCAAACCCATCACCCAAATCCACTCTAATGCTTGTTGGGCCATGTCACTGGTAGGGTCATGTTCACTAAGGATATTACATATATTTTGGGTCCCTCAGTCCACCTCATCATTAGTCCTAATCCATATTTGACTAGGCACCTTCCACCATGACATCCTTACTGCATGATGTTAAATTACTTGGTTGGGTCCTCGTCACACAACCATAGATGGTGATGTGTCCATTTAAGCGGCACCAAACTACATGGGATATGATTCCTCATTTGATGATATTTAGGATTCCAATTTCATGAGTTAGATCCAAAATCAAAACAACTCCCATCCCCCAAGATGATAATAAACTATAGATTGCCCCATCATGTGGATTAAAACTAGCATCGTCCAAGTAAATGACAAATGGATCCTTGATCTTTCCACAAAAGGGTAACATTGATGGAGAACATCAGATACATACAGATCCCTTCTTTAATATAGAACATCAAATACATACAGTTAATTTCAAACCCATGCATATAGTCATAATGGATCATTTTATAAGGTTAAATAATAATATACACATTTGGGAATGAACCAAGGATTCATGAACATTTCATAAATCTATAAGAGAGTCTCAGAATAGGAAATATTTCCCACCAAAATGGTGTGATGATCATGACTTCCTATTCTCTTGAATACTGTGAGTTCTTAAGTTTCATTGGCCATGTAACCCAATGAGCACCACTGTTTGGAATGTAGGTCTATGAATCATGGATATTAGCGCCATTGGGCATTTCCGGCTCTTTGAACAAAACCCGTTGGACACCATTCAAATACCTTGTACCCAAATTTAGTGATTTAACACCATTTAACCCTGGAATCCAACCATTCCTAGCCAGGGTATGAACTAATCTTTAATGGAAACAACCCTGAAAAACCTAAAAATGCTAAAAAAACCTAAACAACTATAAAACCCACAAAAACCATCAAAATACCTAAAACACTAAAAACCATAAAAATCCTAATAAAATCCCTAAAAAATAAAAAACATTAAAAACTATGAAAAAACTAATGAAACATAAAAAACCTTAAAACACTTAAAACCGCCCCAAAACCCTAAAAACGCTAAAACCCCTAAATGACCCTAAAAACCCAAAACCCATAAAAACCATAAAAACCTCTAAAAACCTTAAAAACCTATAAGAATCCATAAAAACCCTAATAAAAGTAAAAACTCTAAAACCCATTTAGACCCCTAAAATCGATAATAACCTCTAAAAACCCAAAAAACCCTAAAAAATCCAAAAAACTCTAAATAACCCCCAATACACCAAAAAACTCCAAATAACCCTAAAAACCATAAAAACCGTCAAAATCCTTAAAACCCCTAAAAACCATAAAAACATAAAAAACTGTAAAAATCACTAAAAACAAAAAAAAAATAAAAACCAAAAGAAACACTACGAATTCATTAAAATATAAAAATACTTAAAACCCGTAAAAAACATAAAAACTGCCAAAAACCATAAAATCCCTAAAAATTCCTTAAAATCCTAAAACCCCCTAAAATTATAAAACCCGCAAGTAACATAAAACACCCTAAAAATCCACAAACCCCCTAAAGAACCACAAAAGACATACAAAACACCTTTAAACCCGTAAACACATTTAAAAAACTGTAAATCATTAAAAACCCTAAAAAATAATAAAATCACTAAAAATCCTAAAAACCCAAAACCCCTAAAAACCTAATACCCTAAAATTCTTTAAAACCAATAAAATGAAAAAAATCCTAGAAATCCCTAAAAATCACAAAAAATGTAGAAAACCCTAAGAACATATAAAAATACAAAAACACAGAACGGTAAAAACACATAAAACTCCTAAAAACTTAAAAATGACAAAAACTTAAAAAACCCAAAACTATAAAAACCATAAACCCCTAAATACCTTAAAACCCCATAAAACCCTAAAATCCTCTAAAAACCCTAAAAATACATTAGACCCTTAAAAATGATAAAAAATATTAAAAATCCAGAAAACCCCAAAAAAACTAAAATAAACCCTAAAACCCCAAAAAACCAAAAACCCCTAAAATTAATAAAAACAATAAACCCCTCAAAATCCCCAAAACCCTAAAAAACATTAAAATCCTAAAAAATCTCTAAATATCCCTAAAAACATATAAAACCCTAAAACCCAGAAAAATCCTAGAGAAAACCAGAAAAACAGTAAGAAAATCATAAAGACATAAAACTACTTAAAACCCCTAAAAATTAAAATATTCTAAAAACAAAAAAAACCCTAATACCATAAAATCCCTTAAAACCAATAAAAACCCTAAAACCCCATAAAACCTTAAACACCAAATAAAAAATCTAAAACCATTTAAACACTTAAAAATGATAGAAAACTCTAGAAAACCTTAAAACCCCAAAAAAACTAAAAAAACCCCTAAAAACCTAAAAAACACTAAAAAAACTAAAAAAACCTAAAATCTATCAAAATCCATAAAACCCCTAAAACCAAATAATCCTAAAACATGTCCTAAAAACCATCAAAACACATAAAACCCTAAAAAACATAAAACCCCTAAAAACTAAAAAAAATCCAAAAAACAACATAAAAACCCACAAAAAACACAAAAACATTTGACCCCTAAAAACATTAAAAAACACTAAAAGACATTAAAAACCCTAAAAACTCACAAAAACTCTAAAATCCCCAAAAACCCAAAAAACCCCATAACCCAAACACCCCCTAAAAATCCCTAAAACCCCTAAAATAAAATAAAAAACATATGAATCCTTAAAAAGGAAAAACCCTTTGTATCCTTGAAAAACATTAGGAAAACCTAAAAAACACAAAAAACACTTAAAACCCTTAAAAATATAAAAGCACTAAATAGATCAAAAAACACTAAAAACCATTAAAACCCCCAAAATACATAAATACCCTAAAAATCCATAAAAACCCTAAAGACCACTAAAAACTATAAAAATAATTTAAACCCATAAAATGTTAAAAAACTATAAAAACATTAAAACCAAAAAACCTAAAATATAATAAAACCCTAAAAACCCTATGAAAACCCAAAAACCCAAAAAATTCCTAAAACTCGTAAAAAAAATACAACTACTATAAAATCCATAAAAACCCCGAAAAAAATTGAAAACTCATAAGAAAACCTTAGAAGAATAAAAACACTTAAAAACACTAAAATCCCAAAAAAATTAAAAAAATATAAAACACACTAAAAACTCTAAAAACCCTAAAACTCCTTATATACAAAAAAACCCATAAATTTGGAATATATATATATATATATATCACTAAAAACATTAAAACATCAATATGACCTGAAAACCCCTATGAAACCCTTTAAAATGTAAAAATGCTATTAACCCATAAGAAACATTAAAAAAAGGCTAAAAACCCTAAATGTCCCTAAAACCCCTAAAAACACACACAAAACCCCCCAATATACTATAAAAACCCATAATCCCATAATAAACATAAAAAACTTTAAATTATTAATTCCCTTTACACCTCTAAAAAATTTCAAACAATCAAAAAAACCTAAAAACGAAAAAAAAATCCCAAAAAAATCAAAATAAACCCTAAAAACACTAAAAAATAAAAAAACACCCTAGAGACCCAGAAAAACAATTTGAAATCTTTAAAAAACTAAAAATACTTAAACCCCAAAAACCAAAAAACACGAAAAACCCAAAGAAACCCTAAAACACAAAATCCCTAAAATCCCTAACCCCCCCCCCAAATTCCCAAGAAACCATAAAAACCCCTAAAAATTCAAAAAAGACTTAAAATACCTAAAAATGAAAAACCACTAAAACCCCTAACAAATTCTATGAAATCCATATAAACAAAAAATCAATAAAAACCCACAAAACCTAAATATTTTAAAAAACATATATGACCCTAACAACTATAAAACCACCTAAAAACCATAAAAATCCCTAAAAAACATAAAAAACCTAAAACCCCTAAAAACCCTAAAACCCAGAAAATACTCTAAAAATCAATTAAACCCCCAAAACATTAAATAATATAAAAAATTTAAAAACCCTACAAACTCAAAAAAAATCCTAAAACCCAAAAAAACCACAAGACACCAAAAATAATAAAAAAACACCCCTCAAAATCACATTAAACCATAAAAAAACTAAAGAGTGCTAAAAAATATTTAAAAGAATTTAATCATAAAAACCCCTAAAAAATTAAAAAACATAAGAAACCCATACAAACCAGAAAACACTTAAATCCCCTAACAACCATAAAAATGCTAAAACCCACAAAAAACTCATAAAACACTAAAAACCATAAAAACCCGAAAAAATCGTAAAAACCCTTAAATGAAATAAATACCTAAAACACCACTAAAAAATCAAAAAACTCTTTAAACCCTTAAAAGTGTTTAAAATTATAAAAACCCATAAAACCTTAAAATCTCAAAAAATCCCAAAAAAAACCCAAAATACCATAAATTCACTAAAAACCCTAAAAAATACAAAATACCATCAAATTTCAAAAAAACCTAAAGACCATAAAAATCCTAAAGAATCCCTAAAACCCTTTAAAATATAAAAATCCATAAAACCCAAAAAGATCCTAAGATCACCTAAAAAAATATAAAACACTCAATCCCCTTAAAAACATAAAAAATGTCAACCCCCCGCCCCCAACCCTAAAAAACCCAAAACACCATCCAAATATCTAAACAAACTAAAAACCCTTAAAATTATAAAAAAAACCCTAATGATCCCAAAAAAATGTAAAAAAACCTAACAACACAAATACTCACAATGAAAACCTTAAAAACTAACATACGAAAAACCACAAAAAAACCCTAAAAAGGCTAAAAACCCAAAATGTCTCTAAAAGACCTAAAACCCCATAAAAACAATAATAACCCCTAAAACATAAAATACCGTTAAACAATAAAAAACCTAAAACCCATAAAATCACGATAAACATTAAAAACCCTAAAACCCATGAAAACCCTAGAAAAAAAGTAAAAACTCTGAAATCCATTTAATACCAATTGTTTTTTAAAAATCTCTAAAAATATTTAAAAAACCTAAAAACAAACAAAATATAATCCTGTAAAAATCCTTAAAAATCCATAGAACCCCTCAAATTCCCTAATAAACTAAAATACATAAAAAAACTAAAAAAATCCCAAACTGTCCCTAAAAAGGTAAAAAACTCTAAAACCCATGGAAAACAGTAAGAAACCACTAGAAACCAAATAACACTTTAAACCCCTAAAAACCCTAAAACCACTAAAAAACCATCAAAATACACTAAAAAACCTAACACCTAAAAACCATTAACACCCCTAAATACCATAAAACCCCTAAAAAGAGATATAAACCCTAAAAAACATTAAAAACTCTAAAGACCCTTTAAACCATTAAAACATTAAAAACCTCTAAAAACCTTAAAGACCCAAATAAACTAAAAGGATCCTAAAAATAAAAAACCCATCAAAAACCCTAATAAACCTAAACAACCCTAAACCCCCACAAAATCCCAAAAACATGAAATTATTTAATTCGTTTAAATCCTTAAAAACCCAAAAAATCCTTAAATATGTAAAAACCCCTGAAAAACCATCAGAAAACCGTGAAAATCTTAAAAAAATTAAAACACTAAAAAAATTAAAAACTCTAAAAACACTAAAAACCCCTCAAAACATAAAAAACCCTATAAAACATAAAACACATAAATACCCATAAAAACCTGAAAACCATTAAAAATTTCAAAAGCTTTCAAACCTCAAAAAATGTGAAAGAAAATTATAAAACAATTAAACCCATTAAAAATTAAATAAACCCATATAACTCCAATGAACAAAAAAAACTAAAAATCCCTAAAATCTTTGAAAATCCCTAAAACCCAAAAAAACATAAAAATCCTAAATAATCCCAAAATATCCCAAAAAATGTCAAAACCCCTAAAAACCCTAAAAACCTAAGAAACCCAAAAAAACCAAAATAACACAAAAAACACCTAAAAACATAATAACACTAGAAACCCTAAAAGCCCCTAAAAATCATAGGCCGTAAAAACCTAAAAAACCAAAAATACTCTAAAACCCGATAAAAACTCAAAAAGACCACAAAAAACTCTAAAAACTAATTAAATGTATAAAAACATTTAAAAATCTAAAAAACATAAAAACCATAGGAAACCCCTAAAAATAAAAATAAAACATAAAACCCTAATAACTGTAAAAACAATAAAAATCCTTAAAATCCATAAAAACCATAATAATGATAAAAATCCTAAACCACCTTAAGAATCCCTAAAAACATAAAAAAACCTAAAAATCATGAAAACCCTAAGAAAATGTTAATAACCTAAAAAAATTTAAACCTTTAAAAACCCTAAAAACCCTAAAACCCTACAAAACATAAATACCATAAACACCAAAGAAATATACAAAAACCTTAAAAACCTTAAAACCCCATAAAAACCCTAAAAAATTAAAAAATATTAAAACCATTAAAACCCCTAAAAAAATTAAAAACTATAAAAACCTTAAAAAATCTAATAAAACTAAAAAAAACCATAAATACACAAAGAAAATAAAACCTTGAAACCCCTCAAAATACCTAAAAACCCTTAAATACCACTAAAATCCTAAAAAATCTCTAAAAACCCCTAAAAACATAAAACCCCTAAAATGATTGAAGACCCCTAAGAAAACTATAAAAATATAAAAACATTTAAAACCCTTGAAAAACCTAAAAATTTACAAAACCCACAAAGAAAACAATAAAAACCCTAAAAAAATAAAAACATTAAAATCCTTACAAAACCAAAAAACCCTATAACCACTAAAAACTCAAAAAACCATTTAATCCCCTAATTGTTTTTAAAACTTGAAAACCCCTTAATAGCCCTATAAAACTAAAACAAACCCTAAAACCCTAAATAAAATATAAGGACCCAAAAAACTGTACAAAACCCTAAAACTCCTCAAATTCCAAAAAAAACCCTAAAAACCAAAAAAAGCATAAAAATCCATAAAAATATAACGCCCCTAAAAACACTAAGAAAACACAAAATATACAAAAACACTTAAAATCCTTTAAAAACATAAAAACACTAAAAACCCTAAAAACCTAAAAACCCTAAAAATATTCAAAATCCCTAAAAACACTAAAAACACCTAAAAATCCCTAAAAACATTTTAAACACACTAAAAACCCTAAGAAAACCATTAAATACTAGAAAATCATAAAACCCATAAAAATGTTTAAAAAATACTAACAACCCTAAAAGTTTCTAAATACCCTAAAAACCATTAAAACCCCCTAAAATCAATAACCCCCCTAAACCTTATAAAACCCTGAAAACACATAAATAACCTAAAATCACATTAAACATTAAAAACCCTTTAAACCCCTAAAAAATTAAAAACCTCTAAAAACCATGAAAACACTAGAAACCCTAAAAAATCCAAAAAAATCCAAAAAATCTATAAAAAAACATAAAACCCAATAAAACAATTCAAAATCCCTAAAACCCTCCAATAAACCTAAAAACACTAAAAAATACTAAAAAACAATAATATTTTAAAACCATAAAACCTTGAAAATCCCTAAGAAATTCTTAAATACCTAAAAACCATACCCTTTCTTGTTTGTTTGAATCTATTTTTATATACATTTTGGGGGACCATGAATATCTTGGTTCTACACCTTTATTTCACTAAAAACCATAAAAAATCTAAAAACCCCAAAAATGAAAGAAAATCCTAAAAACCCTAAAACCCATAAAACCCCTAAGTACAACAATAACCATAGAAAACCATAAAAAACTAAAAACCCACTGAAAAATATAAAAACCCATTAAACACATAAAAATTTAAAAAATATCTTAAATAGATTTAAATAATAAAAAATTAATAAAAACCCTAAAATCCCAAAAACCATTAAAACCATTAAAAACATAAAAAAACACTAAATCTCTCAAAATCCCTAAATATCCAAAAAAACTCTAAAAATACTAAAAATCCAAAAATCAATAAAATTTTCTGAAACTATAAAACCCTGAAAACCCCTATGAAAACCATAAATACCTAAAACAATTAAAACCCCTAAAAATGTAAAAAATGCTAACAATAATAAAAAACCATAAAAATCATTAAAAAAACATAAAACACTAAAAAGCATAAAAATTCCAAAAACATTAAAATACCCTTAAAACTACAAAAACCATAAAAATCAATGGAAAAATTTAAAAACCCTTTAAACCTCAATTTTTTTTTGAAAAACTCTTAAAACTATAAAAACCATAAAAATAAAAACAACCATTAAAGCCGTAAAACCCCTAAAACCCTAAAACCCTCACAATCCATAGAAATTCTAAAAACAAGAAAACTACTAAAATGCCCTAAAAATCCAAAAAAATGTAAAAACTATAAAATAAATGAAAATCCATAAGAAAAATTTAAATCCTAAAAACACTTTAAACCCATAAAAACCCTAAAAATCAAAAAATCCAAAAAATCCATAAAACCCATAAAACCATGAAAAACCTAAAATTTTAAAAACCACTAAACAATATAAAACCCTTTAAAACCATAATAACAGTAAAAAAGTATAAAAAACCTTAATATAAATAAAATATTTTTTTTTCAAAGCAGTTTTTAAGGAAAAAGTAGGAAACCAACAAAATATAGAGTACAAAAAAATAGGCCTCATAAGAAATAAACAACCCATTCCAATATAGTTTAAAGCTATTAGAATTCTTTTCCTTGAAAAGTTTCCATTAGATGGAGGAAACCTCTATATTGATATTATCTTTAATGATATCCTAGAAGTGAAATGCCATATTTTTCTAAGTCTGTACATGCCCCTCTAGACTTGTTTTCCCCTTATTGAAACCATGTATCAAAATCTTATTCTGCCTATCAATTGAAGAGATTTGGTCTTCATTTAGATCAATTTTCATTAGTATTTTAAACATCATACGTAAATCCACCTATGAGACCTTGATCAGGAAGGAATATTCCAACATTTCCTACTTAGAATGCATCAGAATATCCTTGGTGTTATGTGATATATGATCTTCATTATCTATATTGACTGAATCAATGGTTTTTGAGTCCTTTATCTTTGATCTGATCACCTTATTAGCTATTATATCATCATCCATGATTAGTCCTTTATGCTAAATCATTCCGTTGTCTAAAATAATGGTAAATTTCATTTGGAGGATTTTACCATTCTAGATGAACTTTTGATAATGGTACTTGGAATATTTGAATAGTACTTCTTCTCTGAGGATTCCACATGTTATGAATAACCCCTTTTTAATTAACCATGGTATTTTTACCTTTATTTGAAGAAGACCGAAGTAATTCCTCTACAAGTTACGCTTACCCAGACTCAGAGGACCAGGATTCATTCGGTGGATCATTATCCACAATTTTGACATCCAACCCACCTCGTGATGGTTGATTCACTTTGCACCCATCCAACTCATACATCTCTTCTTTTAATGGTATATAGGTATCATCTTATAACCCAACAAATATATTTCGTTGTTCAACTCCTAATGAGGTCTGATGATTTCTTTCTTCAAAGGTAATCTGTGTAACATTCCCTAGGTTGTTGATAATAGTTGATCCAACCTTTCCGATGTCCTGAAAAAATCTCCCTGGAGAGGGGGTACCACTATTTCTCACAACATCAATAAATTAAGGATGTAGCCTTAAGCTTCTCATTAGTAGTCTCCATACCCCCTCATTCTCTATTAAAATGCCTCGAAACTGGTTATATGTGACTCCGCACAGATGCACTACCTCTATTTGGGCTAGAGTGTACAACATGTTGTACTCAGTATCATAAAATCCCGCCACTCTCGTAGGAACAGACACCATCTCAGTCAACAAGGTATCCTCCATGCCGCGCTTCATGTGATTGAAATATCCTTAATCTTCAGTTCATCCTTATATCTAGATTCTTTCCATGTAGTATGATCCAGAACAATTCCTCTGCATCTCTCTGACTCAACTGCTTTGACAGAACATTCATCCATACCTAGCTGTGAATCAATTCTTCCATGATTGAATCCATGGAGATAGTGGGAGGCCAAGTGACCCAGTCAACTACACAACGGGCAGTAATCTACCCAGGATTCAAAGACAATAGCTTGTTCACAACTGAATTCTTCCCCAACTGTGATCCATACCCACTCAACCAATGGCCTTGGGACATCCAATTCCTCACAAAGCTGCATATTAATTAGGTCTCTCCAAGATGATGTTCGGCTGTTAGATCACAAAAATAGACCCACCAGGTTCTCCAACATACGAATAATTGATGGATTTTAAAATGAAAAAGGAATCATAGGGAAACATACCCAGGTCGTGATGAAGGGTGCATCCGGGTTCATGTAACGAACATTCAACCATCGAAAGAGATAGAACATGCAATGGTTAAAAAAACCTAGAACATGATAATACCCCAAATACCTTTAAAACCCTAACACCCTATAAAACACCCTAAAACTCATAAAAACCCATTAAACCCCATTAAAAACGCTAAAAGAATTAAATACCTAAATATTTTCATTACTCTAAACAACTATAAAACCCTAAAAAATAGAAAAAACCCTAAAACCCCAATAAAACCATAAAAACCCTAAACCCATAAAAACACTAAAACCCTAAAAATCCATAAAAATCCTAAAAAAAGTAAAAAACCCTAAAAAAATTCCAAAAAAACCAAAAAACCTTAAAAACATTGAAAACCCGTAATAAAACTTTAAAAACAAAAAAACACTTAAAACCCTTAAAAACGTAAAAAAAATTAAAACCCTAAACCCCCCTAAAAGCTCTAAAAACCACAAAACCTCTAAAAACCATTAAAAACACTATACCCCATATATATCCTAAAAACCACTACAAAGTCTAAAAATCCATTAAATTCCTAATTCTTAAAAAAAAATTAAACCAATAAAACATTAAAACTCAAAAACCCAAAAAACCATAAAAACCCTAAAACCCCTCAAAATCCCTAATAAATCTCAAATCCCCTAAAAATGTTAAAACATCCCTACAAATATATGATGTTCAAAGTCCCCTAAAAACTCTAAAACCCCTAAGAAACCCTAAAACCCTAAAAATAGTTAAAAACCCAAAGCCATAAAAACTCTTAAAACCCCAAAAATAATAAAAACCATAAAAACCATAAAAATACATAAAAATTTAAAAAACCTATAAACCCATAAAACCCCTCAAACCACTAAAAACTCTAAAAACCATTTAAATATCAAAAGATGTAAAAAAATATAAAAAACTTTTAAAAAATAAAAAAATAAAAAATATTAAAACATAAAAAAAACCAAAAACCCCATAAAACCCTAAAATCCCTAAAAATAACTAAAAATACCTACAAACAAAAAACCCATAAAAATACAAAAAAATCCCTAAAAATCATCAGAAAAGCTAAATTAATAAAAACCCTGAAAACCCCAATGAAATCCTTAAAAACCTAAAAACACTTAAATCCTCTAAAAACCTAAAAAAGAATAAAAATCCAAAAACCCAAAAACCCCATAAAAATAATAAAACCCCAAAAAACTATAAAAACCCTAAATATCATAAAAAACTAAAAATCACTGAAAAATATAAAAACCCTTTAAACACCTTAAAACATTATAAACACTAAAAACTTAAAAACCCAAAAAAAACTAAAAAAACCCCAAATCCCAAAAAACCAAAAATCCATAAAACCCTAAAAAACACAAAAGACCAACAATATCCCTAAAAACCCTTAAAAACCATAATCATCATAAAAAAATCCTTAGAAATCCATAAAACATAAAAGAACCTAAAAACCTTGAAAACCCCTAACATAATAAAAAAACCTAAAAACCCTTAATACCCATAGAACCATAAATAACAAGAAACCATTAAACCCTAAAACCCATTAAACCCCTAAAAAATTTAAATACCAATAAAAACCGTAGAAACACTAAAACTCTAAAAACCCTTTAACCCAATAAAAACCCTAAAAACTATAAAAAACATTAGTAACCATAAAAAACAAAAAAAAATTAACTAAAAAAACCCACAAAACCCTTAAAAAGGCTAAAACTCTCGAAATCTATAAAATCTATAAAAAATAAAAAAAATCCTAAAAAATCCCTAAAATCGTTAAAAATGTAAAAAACCCCTCAAAACTAGAAAACCCATATGAAAACCAAAAAAACCAAAAAACGCTTAAAACCCCCCAAAAACCTAAAAACTATAAAAACATTAAAAACACTACAAAAACAGTAAAATACCATAAAAACAATAAAACCACTAAAAACATTAAAAATTATTTTAACCCCTAAAAAGGTTATCAAACTCTAAAAACCCATAAAACCATAAAAAGTAAAAAACCCTTAAACCCCAAAAAAACTATAAAAATCATAACATAACCTAAAATACCTCAAAATCCTTCAAAACCCCAAGAAATAAAAAAAACCATAAAATTGCTCAAAATTCTTAAAAAATGGAAAAAACCTAAAAATCATGAAAACCCTTAAGAAAACCAATAAAAATAAATTAAAACCCCTAAAAATTAAAAAACGTAAGTCCCCAAAAAACTCTAAAACCCCTAAAACCATAAAAACCCCTTTAAAATATAAAAAACCCCAAAAACCCATAAATACCTGAAAAACCACTGAAAAATGTAAAAACCCTGTAAAACCCTAGAAATGATAAGAACTGAAAAAAAACTTTACGACCCTAAAAACAAAAAAATATCCTAAAACCAAAAAAACAAAAAAAACCTCAATACCCTAAATACTCTCAAAATCCCTATGAACCCTAAATAACCATAACAACATGAAAAAACCCTAAAATCACTACAACTGTGACACCCCTAAAAACACTTAAAAACCTTTAAAAAATCTTAAAAACCCAAAAATAATTATAACATCTAAACACCTAAAAATACTAAAAACCAAAAAAACCCTAAAACCCCTTAAATCCACTAAAAAACTAAAATTTCAAAAAATACTAAAAAACATAAACAAACCTAAGAAACCACAAAACAAAAAAAAGTAACTAAAATCTCTAAAAACCATTAAGGCCCTAAAAAACAATAAAAAATCTAAAATGTTTTTGAAAATAACTCAAAGACCCAAAAACCCATAAAAGAAAAATACAAACCCTAAAGAACCCAACAAACCATCAAAATCCCTAAAAATAATAAAAACCCAAAAAAATCTAAAAAGGCCCTAAAAATCCATAAAATGTAAAAAAAACTATAACTCCTAAAAACCTAAGAAATATTTAAAAACTAAAGAAACTTAGAACTTTTAAAAAACATAAAAAACACTAAAAAACATAAAAAACTTAAAACCCCTAGAAACATTAAAAACCCAAAAAACACATAAAACCCTAAAAATCACAATAAACTAAAAAAAACCTTTAAACCCCTATAAATGTTAAAAAAACTCTAGAAACCCATAAAAATATAACAAACTCAAAAAAACCCCAAAATATTCAATAACCCCCAAAACCTAAAAAACCCTCCAAAACCCTAAAATTTTTTAAAAACCTTAAAAATTCTAAAAAATACCTAAAAACAAAAAAAACACAAAAACCTCTAAAAATATCAAAAACACTTAAGAATACCATTAAAATGTAAAAAAATAAAATCACTAAATAACCTAAAAATTATTAAAACCCTAAAAACCCTAAAACCCTAAAAACCCGAAAAATACTCAAAATCCATAAAAACTCAAAAAAACCATAATAATCCTAAAAAAATATCCAAAAATCCATACAATAGTAAAACACCTGGAAAAACAAAAAACACAAAAAACCTTCAAAATCTGTAAACATATACTAAATACCATATAATCCCTATAAATCATTAAAAACTCTAACAACTCATAAAAACACTATAAAACACTAAATACCCTAATGACCGATAAAATGATAAAAAACTAAAAAGAAACCATAAAAACCCTAAATAACCTCGAAAAAGTCCTCAAACCACCAAAAACTAAAAATAATCCCTTAAATCCCATAGAAATACTAAAGCCCATAAAACCCATAAATATTCTAAAACTCACTAAAAATCCCTAAAAACATAAAAAAACCTCGAACTATGAAAAAAAATCAAAACCAGAATACCCTATAATCATATAAAACCCCTAAAAAACCTAAAAAAGCTATAAACCCTAAAAACCCTACAACCACTGAAACCCCTAAAAACACCTAAACCCTTCAAAATCCCGAAAATCCCTAAAAACAAAAATCGCTAACAAATCCCTAAAATACCTAAAAACATATAAAAAAACCTTGAAACCCCCTATTAAAACCTTAAAAATATAAAAACACATAAATACCATAAAAACCCCTAAAAACATAAAAAAATGGTTAAAACCATAATAAAACTAAATATCTTAAAAACCATAAAGACCCCTAAAAAAATAAAAATCCTAAAAACCCATTAAAACCCTAAAACCAATAATCACTTTAAACTCCCTTTAGGTGATAAAAATGATAATAATATCTAAAAACAATAAAAAACCTACAGAATAAAAAACATTAAAACTCATAAAAAAACATAAAAACCTTAAAACCACTAAAAAACACGAACCCTAAAAATCCCCCAAAACCATAAATTCTACAAAATCCCAAAAAATCCCTAAGAACATTAATAACCAAGAAAAACCCTATAAAAATATTAAATACCAAAAAACACTTAATACCCCTAAAAATCATAAAAAATATAAAAACCCTAAATACCCTAAATACCCTCAAGATTCCTAAAAACCCCAGAAACCCATAAAAATCAGGAAAAACCCTAAGAAAAAATTTTAAAACCTATAAAATGATAAAACATGTAAAAAGATAAAAAGGATAAAAACCCTAAAGAATCCTTAAAACCCTAAACCCATAAAAACCATAAACCTTGAAAACCCTTAAGAACCCCTAAAACCCAATAAAAACAGTAAAACCCACTAATCACTCTAAAACACATTTAAACACCAAAACACATTAAAAGACAATAAAAAACATTGAAACCCCTAAAAAGCTCAAATAACCGTAAAAACAGAGAAACACCATAAACCCCCTAAAACCTGAAAAACCCCTACAAACCCAAAAATCTATAAAAATTATATAAAACTCTATAAAATCCCTAAACAAATAAAGACCCCAAAAACCATAAAAACACTTACGAAAACAAAAAAAATCATAAAAAAACATAAAATCCCTACAATACCTTAAAAGCACCAAATACCGTAAAACCCTAAAACCACAAAAACCTCATAAAACCCTCAAAATCCATAACACGCTTAGACCCATAAAACCCATACAATCCTAAAAATACCTAAAAACCATTAAAAAATATAATAAAACATCAAAATCCTAAAAAAATTAAGACTCCTAAAACACAAAATATAACTAAAACCCCTAAAACCCCCAACCCAAAACTACTAAAATCCCTAAAAACCTTTAAATACCCTAAAACCCATAAAAACCCTAAAACAAAATAATAAATCTAAAGACCCTTTAAACTCCAAAAAATGTTAAAATACTATAAAAATATAAAAACCCTAATGAACTCAATAAAACCGAAAATGGAAAAACAAAATACCCTAAAAACCATAAAAAAAACGCTAAAAACCAATAAAAATCCAAAAAAACCTAAAAATCCAAAAAAACCTTAAAAAGAGAAAAAATCCATTAAAAATTGAAAAAAACCCTTAAAAACCATAAATCACCTAAAACCCATAAAAACCTAAGAAAATTAAACCCTAAAATACTAAAAATCCTAAAACCCCAAAAACCGAAAAACCCAAAAAATCCAAAAAATCCTAAAAACTCTAAAAAAATATCATAACACTAAAAATCCTTAAGAACCCCAAAAACAAAAAAAATCCCCAAAATACCTAAAGTATAAAAAACCATCATAACCCTAAAATATTCAAAGAAAACCGTATAAACTTAAAATCACTTAAAGCCTAAAATAAAAAAACAATAAAAACTGTAAAAACCCTAAAAAATTAAAATCCCAAAAAACCCATCAAACTATAAAACCACTAAACACCCATAAAAAACCTAAAATCCCACTAAAAACTCAAAAAACCCTTTAAATTAACTAACAACCAAAAATATCATAAAACCCTAAAAAACCTCCAAAACCCTTAAACCCAAAAAACTAAAAAAATATGAAATAACCCAAAGAAAATAATTAGCCTGAAAACCCTGAAAATATATAAGAAAAACATAAACACTTAAAACCATTAAAAACCTAAAAAATGATAAAAAACCTAAACCCCCTCAAAACCAAAAAAACCCTTATACCCAAAAAATCAATAAAATATTATATTTTTTAATCATAACCATGCCATAAAAATCCCAAAAATGTAAAACACCCTAAAACCCTTGAAATACCATATAAAAACATAAAAAACATAAAACACTCAAAATCCATAAAATCAAAAAACCGCTAAAAACCCTACTTAGCTTTAAAAACCATAAAACCCAGAAAAATTCCTAAAAAACATAAAAACACTAAAATATAATAAAATCACTAAAAACCACTAAAAACCCTCAAATAATTTAGACCCCCAAAAATTTAAAAAACATATAAGAACCTTGGATCCCTTGAAAACATTAAAAAAACCTAAAACCAAAAAAAACATTTAAAACCTTATAACCCTTAAAAACCTAAAAACCCTCAAAATTACTAAAAAACCTAAAACCATAAAAATCATAAAGAATCCATAAAAATCCGTAAAACGTAAAAAATCCCTTAAAATCCCAGAAATCTCTAAGAAATCATTAAAAACATAAAAACACTGAAGGCATAAAAAACCTGTAAACGCTACAAACCATAAAAGATCTCAAAACTGTAAAAACTATAAAATCCATAAACCCACATAAAACCTCTAAAATCCCATAAAACCCTAAAAACCACTAAAAACTCTAAATACCATATAAACCCCAAAAACGTTGAAAAATTATAACAAACCATAAAACACTAAAAACTCAAAAAACAACCTTAAAGCACAAAAAACCATAAAAACATAAAAGACACTAAAACCCCTAAATTCCACAAAATCCCTAAAAACCATAAAAAAAATCCTAAAATGCATTAAAAATACATTAAAATGTAAAAAATCCAAAAATAACATGGAAAACCCTATGAAAATATTAAAAAACCAAAAACACATAAAACCCCTAAAAATGTAAAAAATGTAAAAAGCCCTAAAAACCATAAAAAACCTAAAAGGGGTTTGGATCCTTCAAAATTCAAAAGAAAACTAAAATGCAATAAAAATCATAAAAGGCCTAAAAATCCTTAAAAATGTGGAAACCCCTAAAACCCTAAAAACCCATCAGACAAACATTAAAAATCTAAAAATGCTTAAAACCCTTAAAAACATAACTATTTTAAAAACACTAAAAACCCCTAAAAAGACCTGAAACCCCTAAAAACCATAAAAACCCCTAAAATTTTAAAAAACACTAAAACCATATAAACCCTAAAACCGACTAAAAACTCTAAAGACTCTTCAAACCCCTAAAACGTCAAAAATTATAAAAACTATTAAAACCACTAATGAAAATAAAAAACTATCAAACCCTAAAAAAACATAAAATTAATTAAAATAATAGAAAACCTAAAACCCTCAAAATCTCGAAAATTCCAAAAAAACCATAAAAAATCCTAAAAACCCTAAATATACATAAAAAGTTAAAAATCACTAAAAATATGAAAACGTTTTAGGAAACCTTAAAAACATAAAGTCACATAAATCCCCTAAAACCCCCCAGAACCTCAAAATCCCTAAAAACCCTAGAAATCCATCAAATTGCTAAAAAACATTAAAGATTCCTAAAAATTTAAAAATTCTAATAACCCAAAAAACCATACGAAAACATTAAAGACATAAAAACATTTAAAACCCTAAAAAACATTAAAAATTGAAAATAACCTGAAAACTATAAACAACCCTAAAAACCTAAAAAGCATAAAAACCCTAAAAACCTTTTAAAAACCCTAAAAACCCATAATACCCCTAAAAACCATAAATCCCCTAAAAACCACTAAATATTATAATAACCCTTTAAACCCCAAAAATCCGTAAAAACTATAAAAACATTAATACCCATGAAAAACTCAGAAGAATCCTAAAACCCTAAAAATCTATAAAAACCCCAAAAAACGAAAAAACCATCAAAACCCTAAAAACCATTAAAAACCATAAAAGTACAAAAAAGACCTAAAATAACTAGAAATATAAAAAACCCCCAAATCCCATAAAAAAAACATAAAAACCCTAAAAATGAAGAGACACTAAATACCTAAAAAACCCTAAAAACACTAAAAACTTTCAAAACCCTATATAGAATTATTACCCTAAAATTGCCTGAAAATATTCAAAAATACCATAACATACCAAAAAGCATAAAAATCATGAAAAATCCTAAGAAGACCTTAAAAACCTAATAACACTCAAATCCCATAAAAGTATAAAAAACATAGAAACCATAAGAGACACTAAAAATGATAAAAAACATAAATACTCCTAATATCCTTAAAGACCCTAAAACCCATGAAAATCTTAAAAATCACTACAAAATCTAAAAACCCATTAAAATCAAAAAACTTATAAAAAATATAAAAAACCTAAAAAAACCTATAAAAATAAAAAAATCCCTAAACCCCCCAAAAAAGATAAAACCTCTCAAATCCCTAAAAAGATAAAAAACATAAAATCCATGGAAATACCTAAAAACGAAAAAAAAACCCCAAAACCCTTGAAACCCCCTAAGGAACCTAAAAAACATAAAATCACTTAAACCTCCCCCAAAACATAAAAACACTAAAAACCATAAAATACATAAAAGAACATAAAAATCTCAAAACCCTAAAAAATTTAATAACCTAAAAAAGACAATAAAAAACCTAAAAACCCACTAAAATATATACAAACCCTTTAAACCCCTAAAAATGATAAAAAAACACCAAAAACGTTAAAATCCCTAAAAAAAGTATAAAAACTCCAATAAACACATGTAAAAATAACTCCTTAAAACCCCATAAAAACCCTTAAAATCCCCAAAAATCCAAAAAAACATAAAAATCCCTAAAAACCAAAAAATCCCTAAGAAACCATGAAAACCTAAAAATACTTAAATCCCATAAAATAGATAAAAACACTAAAACCCTAAAACTAACGAAATCCTAAAATTCTTTAAAAACAAAAAATAACCATAAAAACCCTAAATTTCCCTAAGAATGTAAAAAAACCAAAAAACGCAAAAAACACTAAGAATGCCTCAAAAACGTAAAAATAACTAAAATCCATAAAAAATCTCAAAACTCTATAGACCTTAAAACCCCTAAAAAACTCTAAAAACCCTAAAAACAAAAAACCCTAAAAACCATAAAAACCCGATAACCCATAAATTTCCTTAAAAACTACTAAAAACCATTTAACCTAAAAATGTTATGAAATATTTAAAATCATAAAATCACTAAGAAACCATAAACCCCCCAAAACGACATAAGATCCATAAAACCCTTATAAACCCTCAAAATCCTTAAAACCCTAAAAACCATAAAAATCATAGAAAAAACTAGAAAACCCTCAAAAGTTAAAATCCCTAAAACCCTAAGAAAACATTGAAAACCTAAAAACTCTTAAAACCACTAAAAAGACTAAATATTTCCAATACCCCTTAAATCCCTTCAAAACCATTAAAACCCTAAAACATATAAAAACAGTTAAAAATCATAAAAAATCTAAATACCCATAAAAACCGTAAAAACCCAATAAAAATATAAGAATACTTCAAAACCCAAAAATGTTAAAGAAACTCAAAAAAACCTTAAAGATCATAAAATTAAAAAAAAACAAAAAAACAACAAAAAACTCCTTAAATCCCTAAAAACCCTAAAATCCCTTAAAATACCTAAAACACTAAAACCCATAAAATTCCCAAAAATCCCTAAAAAGCCAAAAATACCATATAAAAACAAAAAAACCTAGAAAATCCCTTAAAAACATTAAAAACTTACAAAAATTAAAACCCCTAAAAATATAAAAAATGATAAAAACACTGAAAGGCCATAAAACCCCTAAACCCCTCAAGGACCATGAAAACCCCTAAAACAATTAAAACACTACAACTCCTAATAATCTTAAAAAATTAAAAATTAATAAATACCCTATAAAACCATAAAAATCCAAAAAGCCTAAAAATACCAAAAACCCTAAAAAACCTAAAACCCATAAAAATCAAAGAAAACATTAAAATCATAGAAATAGTTGAAATCCCAAAAAACCCAAAAAACATAAAAAAACATAAAACCACATAAATCCTAAAAAATCTATAAAAATCCATAAATTCCATGAATACCCAAAGAAACCCTTAAAAAAATTTAAAACAATTAAAACCCCTGAAAACATAAATAATTGTAAAATGATTAAATACCATAAAAACCCATAAAATATATAAGACCACTTAAAACATTAAAAACCCAAAAAATTCATAAAAAACCCACTAAAATCTCTAAAAACACATTAATACCCTAAAATGATAAAATACTCTAAAGAAAATAAAACCCCTAAAAAATAAAATATACCCTAAGAACCTAAAAAACCCTCAAACCCCTACAAACATCAAAACCCACAAAATCCCTAAAAACAATAAAAATAAAAAAATCCTAAAAATACCCTAAAATACCTAAAAACATAAAAAACCCGAACAATCCTTAATGAAACCTTAAAAACCTAAAAACACTAAAAAATCCTAAAAATATAAAAATCTCTAAAAACCCTAAAAACACAAAAATTACCAAAAACCCTACAACATTAAATACCCCCAAAACCATAAAAACCCACAAAAACCAAAAAACCCCACAGAAAACTCTGAGAACCCTATAAAACCATAAAAACATTAACAAATTGTAAAACACATCAAAACCCTATATAAATCAAAAAACCATTTAATACCCCTGCAAAAAAATATAACCAATAAAACTTTAAAAACCCTAAATATATCAAAATCCCAATAAACTTGAAAAATGATAACAAACCAAACAATCACTAAAAATATAAAAACTTGTAAAAACCCTATGAAAACATTAAAAACCTAAAAAAAATCCCCTAAAAACCTAAAAAATTATAAAAACTATAATAAACCCCAAAAACCTTATAAACTAAAAAACATAGAAAATCCCGAAATACTATATAAAATCATAAAAATCATAAAAATCCCTAAAAATCCCTACAAAATAAAAAACCATAAAAACCACAAAAAATCATAAGAAAACATTAAAACATAAAACACTAAACACCCCTAAAAACCCTAAAAAATACTAAAACACTAAAAAACCTTAAAAACACTAAAATTCCCAAAAACCCATAAAACCAGTAAAAACACTAAAAACCCACAGAAAATTCAAAAAACGATTTAAAACAATAAAAATGTTAGAAAAATATAAAACCCCATAAATACCCTAAAATTGAAAAGAAACCCATAAAACCCACCATAAACCTAGACCCCTAGACCATTAGGAACCCATAAAAACCCTAAAAATCTCTGAAAACCCTAAATACCATAAAAATACTTAAAAATCCCTAAAAATGTAAAAAATCCTAAAAATCCCAAAAAACCAAAATATAACATTAAAAACCAAAAAATAGTTAAAACCGTCGAAAAAATGCTTAAAACACTAAACCTCCCTAAACCACCAAAAAACCTTTAAAAATTCTCAAGATCCCTAAAAAACCTAAAACCATAAAAACCTAAAAAATCCCTTAAAACATAAAAAACCCTTAAAACCCTAAAAATCCATATGAAACCCATTAAATCCAAAAAAACAATTAAAACCCCTAAGAAAACTAAAAAATTAAAAAAAGCATAAAACCCTCTAAAACCCCATAAAACCCCTCAAAATCTTTTAAAACCCTAAAAACCATAAAAATGCTAAAAATCCTTCAAATTCCTAAAACATAAAAAATCTAAAACACTAAAAACCCGTATTAAAACATTAAAATCTGAAAAACACTTAAAACACCTTAAAACATAGAAAACTCTAAAAAACCTAAAAATTCCTAAAACCCCCAAAATCCATGAAAATCCTTAAAAACCCATAAAAACCAAAAAAATCATAAAAATCCCTAAATTCCTTAAAAATTCAGAAAATCCCTAGGTAAACCTTACAAACCAAAAAACACTTAACACCCCTAAAAACCTCAAAATTACAAAAATTATAAAAACCACTAAAACCCAAATAAACCTGAAGTCCCTCAAAATCCCTAAATACATTAAAAACCATAAACATCCTAAAAATGACGTAAAAATCTCTAAAAATGAAAAAAATCCTAAAAACCCTGAATAACTCTAAAAAAATCATAAAATCATAAGATTACTTATTACCCCTAAAAGCCTAAAAAACAGGAAAACCCTAAAAGATTCTAAAAACCCTAAAACACTCAAATACCTTACAGCATAAATCCCATAAAAATCCTTAAAGAACCCCACAAATCCAAAAAAATGTAAAAACCCCTAATATCCATGATAAACCATAAGGAAACCTTGAAAAACTAAAATAAATTAATACCCCCTAAGTATGTTAAAAATGCAAAAACCATAAACACCATAAAACCCCTAAAACCCAACAAAATATATAAAAACCATAAACCCCATAAATATCCTAAAAAACATAAAAAAACCTAAAAACCTAAAAACCAAAAACCCATGAAAAAACCTCGAAAACCATAAAAAATATAAATCCCCCAAAAAATATAAAAAATTATAAAACCCCTAAAACCTACAAAAACACAAAACCATAAAACCCCCATAAAAACATAAATACAATCATAAAACCATTTAAAAAACCAAAAACCAATATAAGTTCTAAAAACCATTTGACACCTTAAAACATTAAAAAAACATAAGTAAATCATTAAACCCATAAAACACTCAAAAAACCCAATAATCCTATAAACCCCAAAAAACCCAAAGAACCCAAACCCCTTCAAAATACCAAAAAACCTCTAAAGCTAAAAAAATCCTTAAAAGCCTTAAATATCCCTAAAAACATAAAAATACTTAAAACCCCGAAAGACCCTACGAAAACCATAAAAACCTAAAAACACTTAATACCATTAAAAAATGAAAAATGAAAAAATTACTCAAAACGCACTAAAAACCCAAAGCCCCCAGACCCCCCAAACCTTAAAAACCCCAAAAACCATAAAAAAACTAAAAATTAATTTAAATCCCTTAAACGTAAACACCCCTAAAAACCCAGAAAAACCATAAAAAATCCTTCAAAACCCAAAAACAATTAAAACCTTTAAAAACCTAAACATGATAAAAAATAAAATACCCAAACCCCCAATACTAGAAAAACCCCTAAAAACATTAAAAATCCATGAACTCCAATAAAACACTACGAACCTGTTAAAAACTCTAAAATCCCTTTATACCCTTAAAAACATAAAAAATATAAAAAACATCAAAAACCCAAAAAACTCAAAAATAACCCCCCTAAAACCCCAAAAAAGTAAAAATCACAAAACCCCTTAAAAATTCTAGAAACTATCAAAATTCTTAAAAACAATAAAAATGAAAAAATAATAAATAATCCCTAAAATCTGTAAAAACCCAAAGTAATCCTTAAAACCATAAAAACAATTAAAACCCCTAAAAACCTAAAAAATGATTAAAACCCTAGAAACTCTATAAAACATGAAAAACATAAACGCCTAAAAATTTTCAAAAACAAAAAAAACCCACTAAAAATTATAAGAACCCTTTAAACACCTAAAAACATTAAAAACTTTAAAATACTTTAAAGCCCTAAAATACTAAGAAAACTCTAAAAACCCAAACCACTAAAAAAACATAAACACCCTAAAAAACCATAAAAACCAAAAAAAACAATCCAAAACCAAAAAACCACAAAATCCATAAAAATACTAAAAAAGATCAAAAAACCAAAAAAAACATAAAATCCCCTAAACACCTAGAAAACCCCAAATAGAACCTTAAAAACGCAATAAAACTAAAACCTGTAAAAACCTAAAAAAATTATAAAAAATCTAAACCCCCAAAAAACGAAAAAATCCTCAAAATAAATAAAAACCCTAAAACCCCTTAAAATCCTAAAATTACATAAAAATCCATAAAAATGAAAAATACCATAAAAACGCTGAAAACCACAAATAAAACCTTAAAACAGAAAACTCTAGAAACCCCTAAAAACCTAAAAATACAAAATATACTAAAAACCCGAAAAAACCCTAAAAACCATAAGAACCATAAAAACCAAAAAACCCCTTCAAACACTAAATTTCCCATTAAAACCCTAAAACCCCACTAAAAATTTGAAAACCCTTAAACACCTTAAAAATGTTTGTTAAACACCATAAAACCCTAAAAACTCAATAGAACCCTAACCCACCCCCACCCCCCCAAAATTACCCATGAAACTCATAAAAATCATAAAAAACTCAAAAACTTCTCAAAATCCCTAAAAACCCAAAAAATTATAAAAAATCAAAAAATAAATATAAAAAACTAAATATATAAAATATCTAAAACCCATAAAAAACCACGAAAACCATAAAATACTAACAAAATTAAACCCCTAAAATACATAAATCCCACAAAAAACCCCTAAAATAATCCATCAAAATATCTACAGACCCAAAAAACCTATAAAAACTGATAAAAATCTTTGAAAATCCCTAAAAACACAAAAAACCTTAAACACTATCATCTTTAAAAAAACCCTAAAAACCATAAAACCACCAAAAATTATAAAAACCTTTAAAAACCGTAAAACCGCTAAAACATAAAAAAACTATGACACCCATAAAAACCCTAAATATTTAAAAACCCTAAAGTCCCTATAAAACCCAAAAGATGCACAAAATAACCAAAATCCCAAAAAACACATCAAAATTCTAAAAAATCCTAAAATATCCCTAAATGTTTTAAAAATCCTAAATACCTAGAAAAACCAGAACAAAACCATAAAAGCCTAAAAACATATAAAATCTATAAAAAACATTAAAAAATGTTATAATCCCAATAAAACCCCATGAAACATGGAAACCCATAAAGACCCCTAAAAATATTTAAAATCATAATAACTCATAATAACCCTAGAAACCACTAAATACTATGAAAAATATTTAAGCCCTAAAAAGGATAAAAAATACTATAAAAACCATAAAACTGCTAAAACATAAAAAATTGTTTGAACCCAAAAAAACCCAAAAAACCCCAAAAAACCATAAACCTTTATAAATACTTCTACCCCATAAAAATACTTAAATTTATTTAAATCCATTAAAACAGTAACATACATAAATCCATGAAAATTCCAAGGAAATCTAAAATAACCAAAAGACACTTAAAAAACCTAAAACCAAAAAAAGCTAAAAACCCAAAAAACCTCATTAAACCCTCAAATTCTCTAAAAACACTAAAACCCCTAAAAATCCAATAAAATCCCAAAAAATACCTAAAATATTATTAAAACAAAAAACCCCTAAAAACTATAAGAAAAATAAAAACCTAAAAAAATAAAAACCCTTAAAAACCAAAAAATGTCAACACCCTAAACACACTAAAAAACAAAAAACATAACATCCCTAAAAAATAAAAAACCAAAAAAAAATCTTAAAACCAATTTAACTCTTAATTTTTTTTAAAAACTCTAAAAACCCATAAAACCAATAAAAATATTAAAAAACCTAAAATCCCCCAGAACCCCTGTAAAATCCACAAAATCCTTAAAAATACCTAAAATCCCTAAAATCCATAATATCAATAAAAATACATAAAAACCATAAAAATGTAAATAACCATAATCCCAAAAAAACCCTAAGAAAACCTTAAAAATATAAACAATTAATACCCCTAAACACTAAAAACCCTGAAAACAATAAAAACCCTAAAAACCTTAAAAACCAAATACATCCTAAAATCCATAAAATTCATTAAAATAATAAAAAATACCTAAGGGGTTTTGGGGTCTTTCGCGTCTTGGGTTGTAAGGGGTTTTGGGGTGTGGGTCGTTTGACCCTTCCCCTCCCTTTCCTGTTGTGTCTCCTTTTTCTTTCTAATAAATTTGGGTGGGGTGGGGGGATAGCCCGACCCTCGCATCTTACTTACCCTAAAAACCTTAAAAATTATACAAACCCTAAAAACCGTAAAAAGGACCTAAAACTCCTAAAACCCCCTAAAAACTATAAAAACACCCAGAAACCCTAAAACCCATAAAAATCATAAAATGACTAAAAATCTAAAAACTAACCCCCCAATAATAAACACTTTAAAATCCAAAAATCCCTAAAAACCTTCAAAATCCATAAAAACATTATAACCCATAAAAACTCTATGAAATCACTAAAAAACCCTAAATACAAAAAAACTCTAAAAAACCCCAAGAAAACCATGAAAATCTAAAAAAAATAAAACCCCTAAAACTCAAAAAATTACCAAAAACCCTAATACCCTTAAAAACAATCGAAATCCCTAATACCCCTAAAATCCATAAAAATCCTGAAAACAAACTAAAATGTTAAAACCCTTAAACCATGAAAAACTCGATGAAATTATTTTAAAACTAATAACAAATAAAACCCATAAAACCCTCAATTAATGCTAAAAAAACCCCCAAATACCTAAAAAGACCTTAATAACCCTATATATCCCTAAAAACATTTGAAAAGTATTAAAACCTTAAAATCCATAACAAATTAAAAAATAACCTAAAAAACCATCAAATCCCTAAAAAACTAAAAAACCATAAAAATAATAAAAAATACCTAAAAACACTAAAAACATAAACAACCCTAAAACCATGAAAACCCATAAGAAAACCATAAAACCCCACAAAAAATTAAACCACTAGAACTCATAAAAATGGAGACAAACCTAATAAAATATAAAACCCCCCAAAATCCCTAAAAACCCTAAAACCCTTAAATCCACTAAAAACAAAAAAAATTCCTAAAGATTCCCTAAAGCACTTAAAAATGTAACTATCCATGAAAACCTAGAATAAACCCTTAAAAACACTTAAAACACCTAAAAACTAAAAAACCTCTTAAAACCCTAATAAAATTTAGTCCAACTAGATTAAATTTAATGATAAGTGGTGAATTAGGCGATGAAAGATTAAAAAAAATCCCCTTCAGATCATGTTTCTTCATTAAACAAAACACCCTTCACTTTATTTCCCATAACAATGTATGAAAAAAATGAAATCATGCACAAGACCCAATGATGTCTCTTTATTCATCCTCACTAGGCTATGTCCAATGAGAATAAAATGATAATGTGTCGATTTATCAAATCCAATAAGGATCACAACCAAAATAAGGTTTGGGAGACAATAATTTTATTCCTAGGATCACTACCGGTACAATGCTTATGTACAACTCACTACTTCCCAAGGGTCACTTACAAAATTTTTTATTTGATAGCTCGATAATAGTGGAAAGGATCACCTTACTTTTATTACTTTTCTTATTTCTATAGAATGGATTCATAAAATGTTTATGGAGATGAAGGTACCTTCATTATCAATAATGAATGCATCCTCAATTGTAGGTAGATGATCTATTTAAGACCCACTTTCATCTAATTTATTAATATCAATTCACCATAGATTAACTACAGAATTGATTTTTAATACTTTTGTGATGATCACTACCTTGACGAGAATTAAAAATAAAAAATTATTCACAAGTATATATAGCCTTTAAAAACCCATGAACTTTTGTAGAGGTCACCTCTTTCACTAAGCTCAACATGCCTTCACAAAGAAACCACCTTTAATGAAGCTCAATCACTTTCATGAAGCTCACTTAGACTCTCCAAAGATTACAACTTTTAGTGTCTTTTTTTTCATTTGTGAACTGCAATAAATTCATGATACTTAAGAATTTAGTCAATCTTTCATAGACTTCACAAACTTCCTTTCTTCACAAATGTTTTAGCAAGAATAACCATTATAAATCACTTCGGTGAATTCGGAGCCTTTGAATCGGTTTTATGTATTTCTATACTTTAATACAGGGGTAGAGGCCTAATTATAAGTGTTTCCTCCTGATCCAGAATCTTCCATCCTCAACATCACCTTTTCATGAAGTTCTCCAATCACATTCATGATGCTAACTAGTTTTGCGAATTACCATGGAATTTTTTAGTTTACGAATCTTCTCTTAGTCATGGTTCTGTCAACCCTTCACGAATTTATGATGCATATTCATAATGATCCACACATTCACTAAACTCCATTCCTTTTTCTTAGATCATTTTCATCATACCTGTTAAATAATATATATTGAACTCCACAATTAACCATGAAAATCTTCTTTTTCAGAAAACACAATAAACCCAAAAACAATGTACTCTTACCTTGATAGGTTTATTACCAACAAAAACACAAAAACCCCAAAACCATAAAAATACTAAAACCATAAAAAACCTAAAAACCATTAAAAACCAAAAAACCAATAAAATATCTGAAAAACAATTAACAACCTGAAAAGTTAAAAAAATATAAAAAACATTAAAACCCTAAGAATACTCAAAAACACCAAAAAACATAAAATTATTAAAAGTAATAAAAACCCTAAAAGAACCCAAAACCCCCTCAAAATCCATAAAAACTTTAAAAATCATTAAAAATCATAAAATCCCTAAAAATAACTAAAAATTTAAAATATACCCTAAAACCCCGAAAACCTATAGAAAACCTTGAAACCAAAAAACACATAAAACACCAAAAAACCAAAAAAATAAAAACCCTAAACACCTAAAAACCCTAAAAAACCACTCAAAATCTCTAAAGTCCCTAAAAATCCATAAAAATAATAAAAGGACCTAAAAATCTCTAAAAATGTAAAAACTGAAAATAATATTAAAAAACCAAAAGAAAAAAAATTAAAAACCTAAAAACACATAAAACCCTAAAAACCCTAAAAATGTTAAAAACCTAATAACTATGAGAACCCCTAAACACCCTAAACATCCCTAAAATCCCTAAAATACCTAAAAATACCTAAAATCCTAAAAATAGCACAAAATCCCAAAAATCCCTAGAAATCCATAAAAATCCAAAAAAACACTAAAAATCCCAAAACAATATTAAAAAAATCCTAATAACATGAAAATCCCTAAGAAAACCCAAAAACAATTTAAACCCCTAAAAAAATAAAAATGAATAAAACCCTAAAATCCCTAAAACCATAAAATCACATAAAACCTCATAAATATGCTAAAACCACTAAAAACTCTAAAACCCCATTAAAATCCTAATGTGATAAAAAACACTAAATACCCTAAAACCTAAAAACCCCTCAAGAACTAAAAGAATAATGAAGATCCTATAAATCATAAAAATCACTAAAACCACTCAAAATCCCCAAAAACCTTTAAAAAACTTAAGTTCCCTAAGATACCTAAAAAACATAAAAGAAATTAAAAACCTTAAAAAACCTAAAAAATAATAAAAATCCTAATATCCCCTGAAAACCCTAAAAATAATAAAAAACATAAAAACCACTAAAAACCATAAAAATACTAACAAACCATAAAAAACATAAATTTCACTAAAATCTCTACAAATCCATTAATCCCTTAAAACATTAAACAACATAAAAAACTACAAAACCCTTAGAAACACAAAACACCCAAACAACCCACAAAAAATTATCGATAAAAATAATAAAAATACCAAATTCCATAAAAAATCCAAAAAACATAAGAACCCAAAAGTACCATAAAAAGCTATAAGAAAACCAAAAAAACCGAAAAATAGGTAAAACCACAAAAAACCTAAAAAAATGAGAAAAGGCCAAAAAACCCTAAAACCTCTCAAAATCCCCAAAAACACTAAAAACCATTAAAATATTAAATATAACCTAAAAATCATTAAAACATAAAAACCCAAAAAAAAATCAAGAAAAAACCATAAAAAACCTCAAAATACTATGAACCCATAAAACCTCTAAAAACATAATAAATCCTAAAACCCCTATAAAACCATTAAAACCCTAAAAACCATAATATCCCAAAAAACCTTCAAAAAACCTTAAACACCCATAAAAACCCACTAAAAATTCTAAGAACACTTTATACACATAAAAGCTTTAAAAAACTCAAAAAACCCATAAAAACCCTAAAAAATATTTAAAACCCTAAAAACCAAAAAAAAAATTAAAACCCTAAACTCACTAAAAACACCCCAAAACCCTATAAGCCATAAAAATCCGAAAAAATACTAAAAATATATAAAAATGTACAAAACCCAAAAAAACAATAACAAAACCATAAAAACCTAAAAACACTCAAAACCCCAAAAAACCTAAAAATGCTAAAACACTAAAAGGCCCCTAAAACGCCTAAAAATCATTACACCTAAAAACCATAAAAAAACCTAGAAACCCTAAACCCCTCAAAGTCCTCAAAAATTATCAAAACATAAATATTAATAAAAATCCAAAAAAATCACTAAAAACACAAAGACCCTAAATCCGGGAAAACCTCTAAGAAAACCTCCAAACCCAAAAAACAATTAAACCCATTAAAAAACCTTAAAACACTAGAAACCCTAAAAACCTAAAAAATTCTAAAAACCATATAAATCCAAAAAAACCAAAGAATCCCTAAAAACCTGAATAAAAATATTAAAACAAAAAAACAATTACACCCCCTAAAACCTTAAAAATGATAAAAACCACATAAAAACCATAAAATCCTAGAAAACTTTAAAACCCATAAAACCCTAAAAACCCAATATATGATAAAAAAAACTAATAAGCCTTTAAAATTGTAATAATAATAAAAAAGTCTAAAAAAATTAAAAAACCTAAGAAATAAAAATTTACTAATAACCCAAAAACTAATAAAACCCCCAAAACCGTAAAAATACTAAATCTATCAATTCCATAAAAACCCTAAAAACCATAAATATCATAAAAAGACCCTAAAATCGCAAAAAATGTATAAACCCATAAAAACCCTGAAAACCCCTTAGAAACCCATAGAAATAAAAAAAATCTTAAAACCCCTAAAAACTTTAAAAAAATCTTAAAACCACAAAAAATCTCTAAAAGCCCCTAAAAACATAAAAACTCTTATAAAATATAATAACCCAGAGAAACATAAAAAACTAAAAACCTATAACAAATCTGAAACACATTGAAAACTATAAAAATCATTTAAACCTCAAAATGTTTAAAAATATAAAAATCTTTAAAACCATATAAAACTCAAAAAACCAAAAAACCCAAAAAACCCTAAAACCCTTAAAAAACCAAAACAACCCTAAAAATAATCAAATTATATAGAACCCTAAAACCCATAAAAAACTTGAAAACCTAAAGATACATACAGCCCCTAAAATTGGTAATATCCCCAAAAAATCCAAAATCCTACAAACCCAAAAAACTCACAAAATACCGAATAAAATAAACAAAAATAAAAAACCTAAAGAAATTATAAACCAAAGAAACCATAATTACACCAAAAACCCCCAAATAAAACCTTAACGACCAAAAAACACTTAAAATAGCTAAAAACCTAAAAAACACTAAAAACTGTAAAAAGTCACTAAAAACATTAACCCCTTAAAAACCATAAAACCAACTAAAATAATTAAAAAACCTAAAACCCCATACAAATATTAAAACCCCACTAAAAAATATAAATACCTTTAAAACCCTAAAAATTTAAATTATTCAAAAAACCCTGGAAAACCCTAAGAAAACCATTAAAAGCTAAAAATAGTTGAAACATATAAAAATCCTAAAAACACCAATAAACATAAAATACCCTAAAAAATCTAAAAAAACACAAAATTCTTATTCCTTAAATGCACATAATGGTCATAAAAATCCCCAAAAATCAATAAAACATAGATAATACTAAAAACTGTGAAAAACCTTAAAAAAATGAAAACAAGTGAAACCAATAAAAACATAAAAACTCTAAAACCCCTAAAATTCCCCAAAATCATAAAACCCATAATAACCATAAACCACCCTCCCGCCTCTAAAAACCATAAAATTTCCAAAAAGACCCATATAAACTCTACCAAACCACTAAAAACTAAAAAACCCTTTTAAACCCCTAAAAATGATAAAAAACACTAAAAAACATAAAACCCCGAAAAACACAAAAAAATACTTAAAACCGTAGAAAAAACAGAAAATGGATAAAAACATTAAAAAACCTAAATCCCCTCAAATCCCAAAAATCGTAAAAACCCATAAAAATCATTAAAACCCTAAAATTTCATAAATATGTAAAAAACTACTAAAAACCATGAAAAAATACAATAAAAACATAAAACCAAAAAACGCTTTAGACCCCTAAAAAATTAAAAATTATAAAACCCAAAAAACCCCAAAACTAAAAAAAATACTTACAACCCTCAAAATCATAAAAAACCATAAAGTCAATAAAAATTAAAAAAACCTTAAAAATAAAAAATTCCCAATAAACCCTAAAAACACATAAGAAATCCTTTATAAACTATACATATATAAAAATACAAAAAGCCTAAAAAGTGCTAAATCCCCTAAAATCCTAAAAGACAACAAATTCCTAAAAAACCATAAAACCTCTAAAAACATTAAAACCCTAAAATCCAATAAGAACCCTAAAATCCAATAAAAACACTATAAAACCCTTTAAACCATAGAAACCCATTAAAACGCTAAAAATTCTATAAAATGTTAAAAACCCAAAAAATTATAAAACCCCACAAATTCTAAAAATACTAAATACCCCAAAAACCAAAAAAAATCCTAAAACCCTTAAATATCTAAAACCCCTAAATACAATAATAACCTTAGAAACCCCTAAAAACCAAAACACCCACTAAAAAATCTAAAAACATTTTAAACACCTAAAAATTTAAAAAATATCAAAAATAAAATTGATCAATTATATATTAATAAAACCCCTAAAATCCCAAAAAAAAATTAAAACCACTAAAAAACAAAAAACACTAAAAAACACTAAATTCCTTTAAAATCCCTAACAATCTAAAAAAACTCTAAAAATGCAAAAATTCCATAAATCCCAAAAAAATAATAAAACTCTAAAACCTAGAAAACTCTTTGAAAACCATAAAAAGAAAAATCAATTAAACCCCTTATAAAAAGAATGAAAAATGCTAACAGTAATAAGAAACTATAAAAATCATAAAAAACCCTAAATCACTAAAAACCATATAAATCCATAAAACCTTAAAATACCCTTACAACTATAAAAACCATAAAAACCCACAGAAAACTATAAAAACCCTTTAAAGCCATAAAAATTTTGAAAAAATATTAAAACCATAAAAACTGTACGAATAAAAACAACCATAAAAACTTTAAAAATAGTAAAAACCGTAAAAACCCTTAAAATCCATAGAAATTATAGAAACAAAAAATTCATAAAATGCCCTAAAAATCCATAAAAACACAAAGACTCTAAATAAATGAAAACAAATAAGAAAAACTTAAAATCCAAAAACAATTTAAACGCCTATAAACCGAAAAAATACTAAAAACCCTAAAACAACAAAAACTATAAAACCCATAAAACCATAAAAACCCTAAAACCCATAAAAACCCTAAAAACCACTAAACAATCTATAAACAATTTAAACCCATAAAAATAGTAAAAATGTATAAAAAATCATAATATAAATAAAATATTTTGTTTTCAAATCACTTTTTAAGGCAAAAGTGGGAAACCAACAGAATATAGAGTACAAAAAAATTGGACCTCATAAGAAATAAACAACCCATTCCAATATAATTTAAAGCGATCAGACTTATTTTCCTTGAAAAAATTCCATTTGATGGAGGAAACCTCTATATCGAGATTTCCTTTAATGATATCCTCGAAGTGAAATACTGTCTTATTCCATGTCTGCACATGCTACTCCAAACCTGTTTTCCCCTATTTGAAACCATGTATCAAAATCTTGTTCTTTTTATCAATCTAAGATATTTGGTATTCATTTAGTTTAATTTTCATTATTATTTAAAACATCCTACATGAATCCCCCTCTGAGACCTTGATTAGGATGGAATCATCCAAAATTTCCTACTTAGAATACATGAGGATCTTCTTGGTGTTATGTGATATATGATCTTCCTTCTCTGTATTCACGGAATCAATGGTTGTTGATTCCACTATCTGTGATCCAATTACCCTCTTTTATACTAGATCTTCATGCATGATCAGTCCCTTATTCTAACTCTTTCTGTTGTATAAAATAATGGTAAATTTATTTTGGTGGAGTTTACCTTTCTAGTTGAGCTTTTTATTGGGGGACTTGGAATATTTGAAAAGTAATTCCTTCTATGAGGATTCCACATATTAAGAATAAACCCATTTTCATTCACCATTGTATTTTTCCCTTTATTTGAAGAAGATTGATGGAATTTCTCTGCAAGGTCCACTTACTCAGACTCAATGGACCAGGTTTCATTTGGTGGATCATTATCCACAATTTTGACATCCAAACCACCTCGTGATGGTTGATTCACTTCGCACCCATCCAACTCATACATCATTTATTTGAATGGGATATAGGTATTATCTCCAAACACCACAAATATATTTTGGTTTTCAACTCCTAGTGAGGTCTGATGTTTTCTGGCTTCACAGGTAATATGAATAACATTCCCTAGTTTGTTGATACCAGATAATCCACCCTTTCTGATATCTTGAAACACTCTCCCTGGAGATGGGGTACCACTATGTCTCACAACATCAGCAAAATTAGGGATGTAGCCTTAAAATTATCCTCGTTACCTTCCACACCCACTCAATCTCCATTAAAACACCTTGAAACTGGTTATCTGTGACTCCGCACAGATGCACTACCTCAATTTGTGGTAGAGTGTTTAACATGTTGTACTCGGTATCTTAAAATCCCGCCACATCCCCAGGAACAAACACCAGCTCAATCATCATGGTATCCCCTGAGTCGATCTTTTGGTGATTTAAAATATCCTTAATCTTAGGGTCATCCTTATATCTATATTCTTTCTATGTGGGATGATCCAGAACAATTCCTATGCATCTCTCTGACTCATCTTCTTGGATGGAAAATTCATCAATACCTAGCTTCGGGTCAATTCTTCCATGCTTGAATCCATGATGACAGTGGGAGGCCATGTGACCCAGTCTACTACACAACGAGCAGTAATCTACCCTAGATTCAAAGAAAATAGCTTGTTTACATATGAATTCTTCTCCAACTGTGATCCATACCCACTCAACCAGTGGCCTTGAATAATCCACTTCCTCATAAAGCTGCAAATTAACTAGGTCACTCATAGATGATGTTTGGCTGTTAAAACACAAAAATCGACCCACCAGGGTCCCCAACATATGAATAATTTATGGATTTTTAAATTAAAAAGGAAGCATAGGGAAACTTACCCAAGTCGGGATGAAGGGTGCATCCTGATTCATGTAAAGACCATTCTTCCATAGAATGAGATAGAACATGCAACGGTTAAAAAAACCTAGATAATGATAAAACCTCAAAAACCATTAAAACCCTAAACACCATAGATAACACCGTAAAACTAATAAAAACCCATTAAAATCTCTAAAAAAATTCAAATAGCTCATAATATTCAAATCTCTATAAAACTATAAAACCCTAAAAAACTCAAAAAACCCTAAAACCTCAACAAAACCATAAAAACATTAAACCCATGATAACTCTAAACACCTAAAAATCCATTGAAATCTTAAAAATGCATAAAAATACATTAAACCCACAAAAAATCCAAAAAAACCCTAAAATCATTGAAAACCCTTTTGAAAACTTTAAAAACCTAAAAACACTTAAAACCCCTAAAAACCCTAAAAGGCTAAAAACCCTAAAACCCCCTAAAAACTCTAAAAATCACAGAACCCCTAAAAACCACTAAAAAAACTGAACCCCAAAAAATCCTAAAAGACCAATACAAACTCTAAAAACCATATAAATTCCTAATCCTTTTAAAAAAATCTTTAAACCCATAAAAACTGTAAAAATCAAAAAACCCAAAGAAACATAAAAAACCTAAAACACCTCAAAATCCACTATAAACCTCAAACCCCCTAAAATGCCAAAAAATCCCTAAAAATATATAAAAATGTAAAAGCTCCTAAAAACCCTAAAACCCCTAAATCCCTTAAAAACGAAAAAAACCTAAAATAATAAAAACCATAAAACAATTAAAATACCTATGGAAATTAAAAAAAACCTAAAAAACAATAAAACCCCCCAAACCACTAAAAACCCTAAAAACCCTTTAAATCCCAAAAAATGTTTAAAAATATAAAAAAACCATTAAAACCCTAAAAATTTAAAATAAAATAAAAACACATAAAAAACAAAAATCCCCTAAAAACCTTACAATCCCATGAAAACAAAAAAATACATAAAAACAAAAAAACCATAAAAATACTAAAAAATCCCTAAATATCATTAAAAGAGCTAAATTAATAAAAACCATAAAACCCCAATGAAAACCTTAGAAAAATAAAAACAATTAAATCCCCTTAAAAACATAAAAAATACTAAAAAACCCAAAAATTCTAAAACCTCGTAAAAATAATAAAACCCCCCCAAACCATAAAAACTCTAAATCTCATAAAAATCATAAACACCACTTAAAACTCTAAAAACAATTTAAACCCCTTAAAACGTTAAAAAAACTAAAAAACATAAAAACCTAAAAAAACTCAAAAAAAACCTTAATACCCAAAAAAAGAAAAAATCCATAAAACCCTAAAAAACAAAAAAGACCAATAAAATCCATAAAAACACTGAAAACCCATAATCATCCTAAAAAATCCTTAAAAATCCCAAAAAACATAAAAGAACCTAATAACCTTGAAAACCCCTAACAAAAAAAACCTAAAAACACTTAAAACCCATAGAACCATAAATAACCAAAAAAACCCTAAAACCCAAAAAACAATTAAACCCCTAAAATTTTAAAAAACCAATAAAATCCTTAGAAACACTAAAACTCTAAAAACCCTTTAAACCCATAAAAATACTAAAAACTATAAAAAACCTTTGTAACCGTAAAAAACTAAAAACCCCTAAACTAAAAAAAACTAAAAAAAACCCTAAAACCCTAAAAGCCCTAAAAACCCTAAAACTCTCAAAATCTATAAAAACTATAAAAAATAAAAAAATAAATCCTAAAAAAATCCCTAAAATCAATAAAAATGTAACCCACCCCCAAACCTAAAAAACCTTAGGAATGCGAAAAAAACAAAAAAAAAACACTTCAAATCCCAAAAAACCTAAAAACATTATATATATTAAAAATCCTAAAAAACCCAAAACACAACATAAACAGTAAAATCCCTTAAAAAACTAAAAAAAAATTACTAACTGTTTAAACCCCTAAAAGGTTATAAAACTCTAAAAACCCATAAAACCATAAAAAATAAAAAACCCCCCAATCCCCCAAAAAAATATAAAAAACATAACATACCCTAAAATCCCGCAAAATCCTTAAAAATCCTGAATATTGTAAAAAACCGAAAAATCATGAAAGCCCTTAAGAAAACCTTAAAAAACTAAAACAAATTAAAACCCCTAAAAAATAAAAAACATAAATCCCTTAAAAACCCTAAGACCCCTAAAACCATAAAACACCCTAAAAATATAAAAAATCTGAAATCCCATAAAAACCTTAAAAAACACGGAAAACATTAAAAACCCTATAAAACCCTATAAATGATAAAAAGTCATCAAAAAATGTAAGACCCTAAAAGCAAAAAACAATCCTAAAAACCAAAAAAAACCATCAAAAAACCCCCTGAAAACCCTATATACCCACAAAATCATTATGAACACTAAATAACTCTAAAAACCGGAAAAAATCCTTAAATAACTAAAACTGTGAAACCCCGAAAACACAAAAAACCCTAATAAAACCTTAAAAACATATAAATAATTAAAACCCTTAAACACCGAAAAATACTAAAAACCATAAAACCCTAAAACCCCTTTAAACCCCTTAAAACTTGTAAAATCCTAAAATTTCAAAAATCATACTAAAAAACATAAAAACATAAGAAACCATAAAACCAAAAAAAAAAGCAACTAAAAACTCTAAAAACCATTAAGCCCGGAAAAAAAAATAAAAAATATAAAGTGTAGAAAAAATTAACTCTAACACTCTAAAACCCCAAAAGAAAAATAAAAACCCTAAAAATCCTGAAGAACCCAGCAAAACCGTCAAAATCTCTAAAAACCATGAAAACCCAAAAAAATCTAAAAAGGCCGTAAAAATCCCTAAAATTTAAAAAATAAACTAAACCCCCGGAAAAAACCTAAGAAAACCTTAAAAACTAAAGAAACTTAAATCTCCTAAAAACATAAAAAAACACCCAAAAACATAAAAAACCTAAAATCCATAGAAACCTTAAAACTCCTAAAACCCATAAAACCCTTAAACATAACTAAAAATTCAAAAAAAAAACTCCTTTAAACCCCTAAAAACGTTGATAAACTCTAAAAATCATAAAAAATATAACAAAATCAAAATACCCTAAAATTTCATAAAACCCCCGAATCCTAAAAAATCCTCCAAAACACTAAAATAATTTAAAAACCTTGAAAATTATAAAAATTGCCTAAAAACACAAAAAACTAAAAAACCTCTAAATATCCTGAAAACACATAAGAAGACCATTTCAATGTAAAAACCTCAAAACCTCTAAATAACTTAAAATTATAAAAAACCTAAAAACCCAAAAAACACTCAAAATCAATAAAAACCCTAAGAAACCATAATAATCCAAAAAAAATAAAAAAATCCTTACAATGGTAAAAAACCCGAAAAACCAAAAAACACTAAAAACCATTAAAATCCCCCAAAAAATCTTTAATAAAATATAATCCAAAAAAACCTAAAAAAACACTAACAACTTGTAAAAACACTACAACCACTAAAAACCCAAATGTCCCTTAAAAAAGCTAAAAAACTCAAAAGAGCCTTAAAATCCTAAAAACCCAAAAAAATCCTAAAACCACCAAAAAATAAAAGAACACTAAAATCCCTAAGAAATCCTAAATCCCATAAAACCCTTAAATATCCTAAAACTCACTAAAAATCCCTAAAAACATTAAAAACCTTAAAACTCTGAAAAAACAATCAAAACCTTAATACCCTATAAACATCAAAACCCCCCAAAACGTAAAAAAAGCTATAAACCCTAAAACCCCTAAAACCCCTAAAAACCCTAAATAAACCTAAACCACCTCAAAATCCCAAAATCCTAGAAAACAAGAAAAAACAAAAAAATTCCTAAAATACCTAAAAACAGAGAAAACTAGAAAAACCCTTAAAACCTCTAAGAAAACCATAAAAATAAAAAAACAAATAAATCCTATAAAAACCCCTAAAACATAAATAATGATAAAAACAATCATAACACTAAATATCTTAAAAGCCATAAGGACCCCTAAAAACCTTAAAAATCCTAAAAAACCCATTAAACCTCTACAACAAATAAACACTTTAAACCCCCTTTAGCCCCTAAAAATGATAATAATATCTAAAAACTATTAAAAACCCTAAAAACTAAAAAAACCTTAAAACCCCCAAAAACATAAAAACCCTAAAACCACTAAAAACATAAACCCCTTAAAATCCTTAAAAACCATAAATCTTGCAAAATCCCTAAAAATACCAAACAACATTAAAAACCATAAAATTCCCTACAAAAAATATTAAATACCTAAAAACACTTAATACCCTTAGAATCATAAATAAATATAAAATCCCTAAAAATCCTAAACATCCTCAAGATTCCTAAAAACCCCCAAAATCCATAAAAATCATTAAAATTCCTTAGAAAAAATTTAAAACCTAAAAAACATAAAATTCATAAAAAAATAAAAACGCTAAAAACCCTAAAGAAACCCAAAATCCGTAAAACCCCTTAATACCACAAATCCTTGAAAATCCTTAAAAACCCCTAAAACCCAATAAAAACACTAAAACCCATTAATAAATCTAAAAATAATTTAAACACCTAAACACATTAAAAACACTAAAAAACCTTCAAAACCCTAAAAATCACAAATAGACATAAAAACATAGAAACACCATAAACCCTCTAAAACCTGAAAAACCCCTAAACACACTAAATGCTTAAAAATCATATAAAATTCTAAAATTCCCTAAAAACATAAAAAAACACCAAAACCCTAAAAACATTTAAGAAAAAAAATCATAAAACACATTAAATCGCTAAAAGACCTTAAAAGCGCAAAATCCTATAAAACCCTAAAAACAATAAAACCTCCTCAAACCCTCAAAATCCATAAAACCCTTAGACCCATAAAACCAATACAATCCTAAATATCCCTTAAAAAATTAAAAACCATATGAAAAACCTCAAAATAATAAATAATTAAAACTCCTAAAAAATTAAAATATCGCTAAAAACCCTAAACCCCCCAACCCAAAACAACTAAAACCCTTAAAAACCCTTAAATACCCTAAAAACCCATGAAACCCATAAAACCCAATAAAAACTATAAAGTACCTTTAAACTCCAAAAAACGATAAAATACTACAAAAACATAAAACCCTAAAAAACCCAAATGAAAAATAGAAACAAAAAAACATAAAACCCGAAAAACCATCAAAAAATCCTAAAACCCAATAAAAATTCTAAAAAGACATAAAAATAAATAAAAAATACAAAAACCCTTTAAAAAATGAAGAAAGCCATAAAATCAATAAATCTCCTAAAACCCCTAAAAATCTTAAAAAAATTAAACCCAAAATACCTAAAAAGGAAAAAAACCCTAAAAACCCCTAAAACCTTAAAAACCCATAAAATCCCTAGAAACATTAAAAATCCCGAAGAACCTCAAAAAAAATCCAAAAAAACCCTTAAAAGTATAAAAATCCATCAAAACCAAGAAAAATTCACAGAAATCCTTAAAAACCTAAAATCACTTAAAACCTAAAACAAAAAAATGGTAAAAACATTAAAAACCCTAAAAAATGTAAAATACAAAAGAACCCAAAAACTATAAATAACCTACACACCCATAAAAAACCAAAAAAAACTACTAAAAACTCTAAAACCCCATTGAAAACTAGAAACCAAAAAAATTATGAAACCCTAAAAACTCTCAAAAATCCCAAAACCCCAAAAAATAAAAAATACTAAAAACCCAAAGAACTTAAAAAGCCCGAAAACCTTGAAAAATATATAAGAAATCCTTAAACACTTAAACCTATGAAAACTTAAAAATATGATAAAAAACCTAACCCCCCTAAAAACCATAAAAAACCATAAAACCCAAAAATCCATAAAAAATAGTTTTCTATTAAATCTGAAACCAGCACTGAAAATCACAAAAAATGTAATACCCCCTAAAACCCCAAAAATCCCAAATAAACCCATAAGAAACTAAAAACACTCAAAATCCATAAAACCCAAAAACTGCTAAAAACCCTAAATAGCTTTAAAATCCTTAAAATGTGGAAAATTCCCTACAAACAATAAAAACCCTAAAATCTAATAAAAAACCCAAAAAACACTAAAAATCTAAAAATAATTTAAACCCCAAAAAAATTAAAAAAAAAATAAGAACCCTAAGTCCCCTGAAAACATTAAAAAAAACCTAAAACGCAATAATCCTTTAAAACCTTATAACCCATAAAAACCCAAAAAATTGCTAAAAAACCAAAAACCATAAAAATCATAAAGAATCCCTAAAAATCCATAAAATGTAAAAAAACCTTAAACTTCATGAAAACTCTAAAAAATCCCTAAACACATAAAAACACCTAAAACCATAAAAAATAAAAAGGATACAAACCCTAAAATATCCTAAAACCATAAAAACCCTAAAACCCATAAACCCACTAAAAACCCTATCAATCAATAAAACCATAAAAAACCAATAAAAACTCCAAATACCCAATAAACCCCTAAAAATGTTAAAAATTTATAGCAAACCATAAAACACTAAAAAATCAAAAAAACAACCGTAAAAATTTAAAAAAACATTTAAAACTCCTATAACCCACAAAATCCCTAAAAACCATACTAACATTAAATTACAAAAATGCTTTAAAAATCGATTAAAATGTAAAAACCAAAAAAAACATGGAAAACCCTAAGAAAATATCTAAAAACTAAAGACACTTTAAACCCCCTAAAAATGGTAAAAATTGTAAAAACCCGCTAAAAAAATAAAAAAAACATTAAAGGAATTAAGATCCCTCAAAATTCAAAGCAAAAAAACTTAAATTCATTAAAAATCCTAAAAGGACTAAAAATCCTTAAAAATGTAAACACCCCTAAAAACGCTAAAACATCATAAGACAGACTTTAAAAATATAAAAATTCTTAAACTCAAAAAAACCTAAATATTTCTAAAAACTGTAAACACCACTAAAAAGACCTAAAAAACCTAAAAAACCTAAAACCGCATAAAATTTTAAAAAACACTAAAACCCATATAAACCCTAAAATAGACAAAAAATTCTAAAAACACTTAAAACCCTTAAAAATGTTAAAAATTATAAAAAAACATAAAAACACTAAAAACTAAAAAACCCTAAAACTCTGAAAACCATAAAACAAATTAAAAAAACCCTAAAACCCTCAAATTTCCTAAAAACCATAAAAACCCTAAAAAATCCTAAAATCCCTAAATATAAAAAAATATCTGAAAATGCCTAAAAAATATGAAAATGCCTAAGAAAACCTTAAAAACATAAATTCACATAACTCCCCTCAGAACATTATAAATGATGAAAACCCTAAAATCCCCAAGAACCTCAAAATCCCTAAAAACCCCTATAAACCCATCAAATTGATAAAAATCACTAAAAATCCCTAAAAATGTAAAAATCCTAAGAACACAGAAAACTATATAAAAACATTAAAAACCTAAAAACATAAAAAAACTAAAAACTAAAAACATACCTAAATACCTAAAAATCATAAATCCTCTAAAAACCTTAAAAATCCCTAATAACCAATAAAACCTTAAAACCCCTAAAAACCAGGAATCCCCTAAAAACCATAAGGACCCTAGAATGCCATAAAAACCATAAAAACCACTAAAAAGTATACAAAATCCTTTAAACAACAAAAATCATTAAAAACTATAAAAACATTAATACCCATAAAATACTCATAAGAATCCTAAAACCCAAAAAATCTATAAAAACCCCAAAAAACCTAAAAACCATCAAAAAACGAAAAAACTGTACAACACTATAAAAATACAGAAAAGACCTAAAATACCTAGAAATATACAAAACCATAAAACCATTAGAAAACCAAAAAAACCTAAAAAAACATAAAACCCCTTAAAATGAAGGCACACTAAATACATAAAAAACCGAAAAAACCAAAAAAACCTTGAAAATCCTAAAAAGCATTAAAACCCATAAAAGTGCATGAAAATATTCAAGAAGACCAAAAGATACCAAAAAATATAAAAAATAATTAAAAATACTAAGAAGACCTTAAAGTCTAATAACTCTTAAAATCCATAAAAACATAAAAAACAAAAAAAAACCCTAAGAGTCACTAAAAACAATAAATACCATAAATACCCATAATATCATTAAAACCCTAAAAACACATGAAACTCCTTACAATCACTAAAAACTCTAAAACCTTTTAAAATCCATAAATCTGTTAAAAAATCTAAAAACTCTAAAAAAACAAAAAAAATAAAAAAACCCTAAAACCCAAATAAACCAAAAAAAATAATAACCCTAAAACCCCTCAAAATCACTAAAAAATATAAAAACCAAAAAATCCATGAAAATACCTAAAAAACCGCAAAACCTATTAAACCCCCTTATAAACCTAAATAAAATAAAATCACATAAACCCCAAAAAAACATAAAAAAAAATACCCTAAAAACATTAAAGGAACCTAAAAACCATACAACCCCGACAAAAATTAAAAAACCTAAAAGCCAATAAAAAACCTAAAAAACCTAAAAAACCACTAAAATATATACAAACTCTTTAAACACCTAAAAATGATAAAACAAAACTCATAAACCGCTAAACACCCTAAAAATGTATAAAAAATACAAAAAAAACCATACAAACAAAAGCCCTTAAAAACCCATAAAAATCCTAAAAGGCCCAAAAATCCAAAAAAAAAACAAAAAAACCCTAAAAATATGAAAACCCCTAAGAAAGGTTGAAGGCCTAAAAATAATTTAAAACCCTAAAATAAATAAAAACACTAAACCCCTAAAAAACCCTAAAAACTAACAATAACCTAAAAAGCTTTAAAAACTATAAAAATCCATAAAAAACCAAAAATTCCCTAAGAATGTAAAAAACCCAAAAAACACTAAAAATACCATAAAAACCTAAAAATAACTAAAATTCCTAAAATACCTCAAAATAATATAGATCATAAAAACCCTAAAAACTATATAACCCTAAAAACTAAAAACCTAAAAAACCGAAAAACCTCGAAAAACCCAAAAAGTTTCCTTAAAAACTACTAAAATCCATTAAACCTAATCATTTTAAGAAATATTTAAAATCTTAAAATCACTAAGAAAATACAAACCACCAAAAAACCATAAGGTCCTTATATCCCATAGAAACCCTCAAAATACTTAAAAACCTAAAAACAATAATAAAATTAAAATACTAAAAAACACTAAAAAGATAAAATCCCTAAAACCCTAAGAAAACATTGAAAACCTAAAAACACTTCAAACCACTAAAAGCCTAAAAATCACCAACAACCCTAAAATCCCTATAAAACCATTAAAACCCTACAACCTACAAAAACCCTGAAAACCCATAAAATACCTCAAAACCCATAAAAACCATAAAAACCATATAAATATCTAAAACTATTCAAAACCCAAATAATGTTAAAGGCTAAAAAACATAAAATTCCTAAAAATTATAAAAAAAAACCTAAACACCCAAAAACCCACAAATCACTAAACCTCATAAAACCCTTAAAACACCAAAAACACTAATACCCACACAATTCCTAAAAATCCCTAAAAATTCAAAAATACCATATAAAACCCAGAAAACTGAGAAAACCCCTAAAAACCTTAAAACCCATAAAAATATAAAAATTGCTAAAAACACTAAAAGACCATAAAACCCCTAAAAACCCTCAATGACCATGAATCCCCATAAAACCATTAAAACACAAAAAATCATAAAAATATTAAAAACATAAAAAATCAAAAAATACCCTATAAAACATTAAAAATCCAACAAATCCAGAAAATTCCAAAAACCATAAACAACTTAAAACACTTTAAAAACCTATGAAAACCTTAAAATCATAGAAATATTTAAAATCCAAAAAACCAAAAAAATATAAAAATATTAACAACCACAGAAATCCTAAAAATTCTATAAAATTCCATAAAAACCCTGACAACCCCAAAGAAAATCTTTAAAAAATTATAATCAATTAAAACCCTTAAAAAACTAAAAAATGGACTTAAGATAAAAGACCATAAAAACCCATATAATATATAAAACCCATAAATACTTTAAAAAACCAAAATATAATAAAAACCCTTAAAACCCACTAAAAACTCTAAAAACACTTTAATACCCTAAAAAGATAAAATTCTCTAAAAAACATAAAACCCCTAAAAAATAAAATATACCCTAAGAACCTAAACAAACCCTTAAACCCCTACAAACATAAAAAGCCCAAAAAATCCATATAAACCATAAAAATCCTAAAAAATCCACAAAATGCCCTAAATTCTCTAAAAACATAAAAGAACCCTATAATCCTTAATGAAACCTTAAAAACCTATAAACAGTAAAACTCCTAAAAATATACAAATTTATAAAAAACCCTAAAAACACAAAACCCACAGAACCCTAAAAAATTAACAAATTTAAAAAAAATTCAAAAACCATATAGAACTCAAAAAACCCTTTAATACCCCCCAAAAACCATAAAACCCTAAAAAATAAAAATACCCAAAAACCCAATAAATGATAAAAAAACAAAAAAAAACCATAAAAATACTTAAAAATGTAAAAAGTTATAAAAACCCTATGAAAAAATAAAAAACATAAAAAACATAAAACCCTTGAAAAAATAAAATTGGTAAAAACTATAACAAACCCTAAAAACATTAAAAACCCTAAAAACTCAAAAAAAAACCCTAAAACCATATAAAATCAAAAAAAATCCTAAAAATCCCTAAAAATCCTTACAAAAAAAAAATCATAAAACCCCAAAAAATACTAAGAAAAAATTAAAACATAAAAAAATTAATCCCCCTAAAAAACATGAAAATGCTAAAAGGACAAAAAACCCTTAAATACCCTAAAAGAACTAAAAACCTCAAAACCAATAAAACTAGTAAAACTGCTAAAAACCAACAAAAAAACTCAAAAAATTATCTAAAACCATAAAAATGTTAAAAAAATATAAAACCCTATAAATACCCTAAAAACTGATAAGAAACCCTTAAAACCCCTAAAAAATCCCCCAAACCATTACAACCTCGTAAAAACCTTAAAAAATCCCTCAAAACCCTATAAACCACAAAATATTTTAAATTACCAAAAAACATAAAAAATCATAATAGTCAAAAAAACCCCAATATAACAATAAAAACCTAAAAATAGTTAAAACCATAAATAAAATCTAAAAACCCTAAACCCCCTAGAACCCCAAAAAAACCCAAAAAACCCTCAAGATCCCAAAAAATCTTAAACCATAAAAAACATTAAATAATATCTAAAAACATAAAAACCCCTAAAACCCCTAAAAATCCATATGAAAACCATAAAAACTAAAAAACACTGAAAACCCTTACGAAACATAAAAAATGCATAAAAAAACCTAAAACCCTCTAAAACCCATAAAAACCCCTAAACGCCCTCAAAATGTATAAAAACCATAAAAGCCATAGAAATGCTAAAAAGCCTTGAAATACTGTAAAACCTAAAAAATACTAAAAACCCTAAAAAATCCTATGAAAACATTAAAATCCTAAAAACACATAAAACCCATTAAAACATCAAAAATGCTAAAAAACCTAAAAAATCCTCAAAAACCAAAAATCTCTCAAAATCATAAAAAACCCTAAAAACCAAAAAATCATAAAAATCACTAAATTCCCGAAAAATTCCGAAAATCCCTAGGTAATCCTTAAAAACCTAAAAACACTTAAAACCCTAAAAAACCGAAAAAAATGATATAGATTAAAAAAACCCACTAGAGGCCTAATAACCCAAAAGTCCCTTAAAATCCCAAAAAACCTTAAAAATATTAAACATCCAAAAAAATGTCTTAAAAATATCTAAAAATGTAAAAAAAAACCTAAAAACCATGAACAACAATGAAAAAATCTTAAAAACATAAAATTACATAAAACCGTTAAAAGCCTAAAAAATAGAAAAAATGTAATAGACTCTAAAAACTCTAAAACCCCTAAAACTGTAAAACCCAAAAAAACAATAAAACCCACTAAAAACTATAAAACCCTATAATCCCAGAAAAAGGATAAAAATACTCTAAAAACAATAAAACCATAAAAAACTCAATAAAAACTAAAAACTGAAAAAAAACCACAAAACCTATAAACACCATAAAATAATAAAACCCTCAAATTCTATTAAAACCCTAAAAATAATAAAAAAACATAGAATTGAAATAAAATCCCAATAAGGTAAAAACCCAAAAACCCCTAAAAATTGAAAAGAAAACATTTAAAATCAAAAAAACACTTAAAACACATAAAAACCTGAAAAATGTAAAAAAACCCCTAAAATCCCATTAAAAACCCTTAATACCCCAAATGACCATAAATACTCCTAAAACCTAAACAAATAACACAAATCCACAAAAAAACACATAAAACCAACTAAAAACTCTAACACTCAAACAATTCAATAAAAATGATAAAAAAACTATAAAAAATAGCCCTAAAATTTGAAGAAGAAAAAAACCTAAAACCCCCACAACAACAAAAACCCTAAACTCTTAAAAACCCATAAAACCCATAAAAATTATAAAAGCACCCTACAGATCCCAAAAAATTTAAAAACTCCAAAAACCCATGAAAACCCATAAGGAATCCTTGAAAACATAAAAAAACTGAATCACCCCTAAGAACCTAAAAAATGATAAAACCCTAAAAACCATTAAACCCCTAAAACCCCAAAAAATCCCTAAAAATCCTAAAACCCCATAAATATCCTAAAAATCCTAAAAATCCCTAAAAACATGGAAAATCATAAATAACATAAATTCCTTAAAAAGTATTAATAACCATAACCCCTAAAACCCCTAAAACCAACAAAAACAAAAAAACCATAAAACCACCCAAAAAACATAAATACAATCATAAAACCATTTAAAAAACAAAAAAAATAAAAATTCAAAAAACTATTTTTACCCCTAAAAACAATAAAATCTATAGAAATTTAAAAAAATGAAAAAAAACTCAAAAAACATAAAATCCCATAAAAACCATGCAAAACCCTAATAAAACCATAAATACATAATAAAACTAAAATCCCTAAAAACATAAAAATTAAAAAATGATAAAAACCCTAAAACCCCCAAAAGACAAAAATATTCTCAAAATCAATAAAGAATCAAAAATATTCTAAAATCCTAAAAATTATATAAAAATACATAAAAATGAAAAATACCTTAAAAACACTGAAAAACACAAAGAAATCCTTAAAACATAAAACTCTAGAAACCCCTAAAAAACATAAAAAATACTTAAACCACTAAAAACAATAAAAACCATAAGAACCATAAAAACTATCAACACCATTAAAAACCATAAATTGCATATTAAAACCCTAAAACCCAACTAAAAAATCTAAAACACCCTTATACCCCCTACAAAGATTTTTTTTTCAAAAACACAAAAAACGATAAAAAACTCAATAGAACCCAACCCCTCACCTCATAAAAAACCCATGAAAACCCTAAAAATCATAAACAACCCTAAAAACCCTCAAAATCCCTAAAACCCTAAAAATTATAAGAACTCAAAAAATAACAAAAAATAACTAAATACATAAAAAAAATAAAACACATAAAAACCAAGAAAACCAAAAAAATTAATAAAAAATTTTAAACCCTTAAAAAACAAAAAACCCACAAAAAAACCCCCTAAAATAATAAAAACCTTAAAATCCCTCAAAATATCTACAAACTAGAAAAACCTATAAAAACCGATAAATAATTTTGAAAATCCCTAAAACCCCAAAACCCCTAAAACACTATCAACCTTAAAAAACACAAAAAAATATAAAAACCACTAAAAATGATAAAAAATCTAAAATCCAAAAAACCCATAAAATATAAAAAAATCAAGACACCCATAAAAAAGTAAAAATTTAAAAACACTAAAGTACCTACAAAACCCCAAAGACACTCAAAATCCCTAAAATCCAAAAAACACATAAAAATCCTAAAAAATCCCTAAATATCCATAATAATTTAAAAAAAAACTCAATTCCTAGAAAAACCATAACAAAACCTTAAACAACTAAAAACCCTTAAATCCAATAAAAAACATTGAAAATTTTAAAAAGCCAAAAAAACCCTAGAAATCCCAAAACCCATTAAGACCACTAAAAACCTTTAAAATCTTAACAACTAATAATATCCCTAGAAACCACTAAAAACTATGATAAATATTTAAACCCTAAAAATGACTAAAAAAATATAAAAAACCTTAAACTGCTAAAAACATAAAAAAATGTAAAAACCCAAAAAACCTAGAAAAACAAAAAAACCCTAAAAACCATAAACCCTTAGAAATACTAAATCACAATAAAAATCCTTAAAATAATTAAAATCCGATAAAACATTAAAATACATAAAACCATGAAAAATCTAATGGAAACCATAATAAAATAAATACACTTAAAACCTATAAAACAAAAAAAAATGCTAAAACCCCTATACCCCCCAATACCCTCAAATTCCCTAAAAACACTAAAAACACTTAAAATCCAACAAAATTTCTAAAAATACCTAAATACATACAAAAACATAAAAACACTAAAAACCTTAAAAACCTAAAAATCTAAAAAAATTAAAACCCTTAAAAACTTAAAAAATATTAAAACCCTAAAAACACTAAAATCCAAAAAATTCTAATACCCCTAAAAAAATTAAAACCCTAAAAAAATATAAAAACCATTTAAACTCTTAATTTTTTTTAAAAAAAATCTAAATACCCATAAATCCCATAAAAAATAAAAAAAACCTAAAATCCCCCAAAATCCCCATAAAATCCAAAAAAACCCTCAAAATACCTAAAATCCATAAAACCCATAAAATCATAAAAATTCTCTAAAACCCCTAAAAATATAAAAAACCATAAACCCTGAAAAAACCTAATAAAACCTTAATAATATAAACACTTAAACTTCTAAAAACTCTAAAAACCCCGAAAACAATAAAAACCCTAAAAACACTAAAAATGATAAAAACAAAAAACAGCCTAAAATCCATAAAAATTATAAAAAACCAAAAAATACCTAAAAAACCTTAAAAAAATGTAAAAACCCTAAAACCCATTAAAACCCCTAAGTAAACCATAAAACCCAAAAACACATAAAACCTCTAAAATCCTAAAAAATGATAGAAAACCTAAAAATTCATAAAAAGTATCTAAAAACCCTAAACCCCCCTAAAAACTATAAATACCCCTAGAAACATAAAAACCCATAAAAACCCTACAACCACTAAAAACTCTTAAACCCAAAACCCCCCAGTAATAAACACATTAAAATCCTAAAAGCCCAAAAACCTTCAAAATCACTAAAAACCCTATGAACCCATAAAACTCTATGAAATACCTAAAAATTTCTAGAAATTTAAAAACTCAAAAAACCCCCAAGAAAACCTTGAAAATCGAAAATAAACAAAAAACCCCTAAAAACCAAAAAACTTACTAAAAACCCTAATACCCCTAAAACACTCAAAATTCATAAAACCCCTAAAATCCTTAGAAATCATGAAAACTAACTAAAGTATATAATACCTTAAACCATGGAAAACCCGAAGCAAAAAAAATTTAAAACTAAAACACATAAAACCCATAAATCCTCAAAGAACGATAAAAACCCCAAAACACCTAAAAGACCATAAACCCCCTTTAAATTCCTAAAAAAATTAAAAAGTCCCAAAACCTTATAAACCATAATAAATTAAAAAATACCCTAAAAATAAAAAAACACTAAAAACCCTAAAATCCCTAAATAAATAAAAACCCATAAAAATCATAAAAAATACCTAAAATACTAAAAACCAAATAAAACCCTAAAACCATGAAAACCCATAAGAAAACCATAAAACCCCCAAAAAATAAAACCTATAGAATCCATAAAAATTGAGACAAACATAAAAAAATATAACCCCTCTCCAAATCCCTAAAAACACTAAAACCCTTAAAAACCCTACAAACTGAAAAAATCAAAAAAAATCCCTAAAACACATAAAAATGTAAAAAAAAGTAAAACCTCTATGAAACCCTTAAATAAAAAAAACCACTTAAAACCCTAAAAATGAACAACCCCTAAAACCTAATAAAATTTAGTCCAACTAGGTTAAATGTAATTAGAGGTGGTGAATTAAGGTATGAAAGATTAAAACAACTTCCATTTAAGATCTTATTTCTTCATTAAACAAAACACCCTCCACTTCCTTTCACATGATAATGTATGAAAAAAATAAAATCATGCATGAAACCCAATGATGTCACTTCATTAATCCTCATTAGTATATGTCAAATGAGAATAAAATGATAATGTATCAATGTATCATATCCAAAAAGGCTCGCTACCAAAATAAGGTTCGAGTGACATCAATTTTATGCCAATTCTCACTACCTTTACATTGTTTTGCTATAACTCAATACTTCCAAGGGTCACTTCCTAAGTTTTTTATATGATTTCTACCTACTAGTGGAAAGGATCACATTCTTCCTCTTACTTTGATTATTTATATAGAATAGATTCATAAACAGTTTATGGAAATGATGGTCCATTCATTATCAATAATTAATGCATTCTCAATTGTAAGTAGATGCTCTGTTGATGTCCCACTTTCATACACATGATAAATATCAATTCACTATAGATTTAATATGGAATTTATTTTTAATACTTTTATGATCCTCACTAACTTCAATAGGATTAAAAAAATACAAAATTCTTCATAATTATATATAGGGTTTCCTAACCCAACAACGTTTGTAGAGGTCACCTCTTTCTCTATGCTCAACCTGACATCCCAAAGAAACCACCATTCATGAAGCGCAGTTACTTTCATGAAGATCACTTAGACTCCCCAAATATTACAACTTTTAGTCACCTTTTTTGGCCTTCATAAACTAAAATACTTTCATGATGCTTACAAATTTCATCCAGCTTTCATAGACATCACACACATCCTTTCTTCATATTTTTTTCGCATAAATAACCTCTATAAATAAATTTTGTGAATTTGGAGCCTTTGAATCGTTGTTAAGACTTTCTCTACTTTTCTTAGGGGGTAGAGGCCTATTTATATGCATTTCCTCCTGATCATGAAGATTCCATCTTCATCATCACCTTTTCATGAAGTCATCGGATCACATTCATGTAGCTCATTAGTTTTTTCAACCATCATGAAACTTTGGGTTTGAAAATCTTCTCGTAGTCATGGTTCCATCAACCCTTCACGCATTTATGATGCTCATTTATAATGATCCACAAAATCATGAAACTCCATTCATGAAAATAGTCTTCAAGAAACTAATGGATTAAGTATTTTTGTGAGGCAATTAAGGAAATCTAACTTTCATGAAGATTGATCCATCCTCCAAATTTTATACCACAAAAAATTTGGTAAACACTGAGAAACAACACCACCTTGTATATGCCAATTTTTTTTATTGATTCTAGGGAATCCATTCCTTTGTCATAGATCATTGTCAACATACCTGTTAAATAATATATATGGAACTCCCCAATTGACAATGGAAATGTCATTTGTTATCAAACACAATCAACCCCAAAACAATGCACTGTTTCCTTGATATATTTATTCCCAACAAAAACACAAAAAACCAAAAACCATAAAAATCCTAAAACCTTAAAATACCTAAAAACCTATACAACCCCTAAAAGATAATAAAATATCTTAAAAACCATTAACACCCAAAAAAATTTCAAAACTCTAAAAAACATTAAAACCCAAAAAACTAAAAAACCCCTAAAAACATAAAATCATTAAAATTGATAAAAACCTTAATAAAACCCAAAAACACCTCAAAATTCATAGAAACCATAAAAATAATTAAAAATCCCAAAAAACCATAATATTTAAATAAAAGTTTAAAATATACCCTAAAACACCAGAAACCCCTTAGAAAACCTTAAAACCAAAAAATACTTAAAACACCTAAAAACTGAAAAAACACTAAATTCCTAAAACCCCTAAAAACCCTAAAAACCCTAAAAACCCTGAAAATTTATAAAGTCCCTAAAAGCCATAAAAATAAAAAAGGAACTAAAAATCCCACTAAAAGCTTTAAAAAAAATAAACCCAAAAAAACTTTTTAAACCTTATAACTTCTAAAACCCCAAAAAATTGATAAAAAACATAAAACCATAAAAATCATGAAGAATCCCTAAAAATCCACTAAATGTAAAAACCCCTTAAAATCCCTGAAAACTCTAAGAAATCCTAAAATCATAAAAACACTTCACACCATAAAACATCAAAATTCTATAAAACCTAAAAGATCCTAAAACCCTAAAAACCCTAAAATCCATAAACCCACTTAAAACCATAAAATCTCATAAACACTAAAAACCACTAAAAACTCTAAATACCCTATAAACTTCTAAAAACGTTAAAGAATTATAACCAACCATAAACCACTAAAAACTCACAAAATAACGTTAAAGGTCCAAAAAACCATAAAACCCCAAAAACGCTAGAACCCCTTAAAACCCACAAAATCCCTAAAAACATAAAAATCCTAAAATGATTTAATAATCCATTAAAATGTAAAAAAACAAGAAAAAACAAAGAAAACCCTATGAAAATATTAAAAACCTCAAAACACGTTAACCCATAAAAATGTTAAATACCGTAAAAAACCCTAAAACCATAAAAACCCTAACATTATTTAAGATCCCTCAATATTCAAAACAAAAAAAATAAAATGCATTAAAAATCCTAAAAGGCCTAAAAAATCATAAAAAATGTAAAAACCCATAAAAACCCTAAAAACCCATAAGACAAAATTTAAAAATATAAAAACACTTAAAACCCATAAAACCCAAAATAATTCTAAAAACCCTAAAACCCCTAAAAAGATCTAAAAAACCTAAAAACCATAAAACCCTGTAAAATTTTAAAAAACAATAAAACCCACATATACTCTAAAACGGACTAAAAACTCTAAAAACCCTTAAACCCCTAAATAACCAAAAAACCAAAAAAACCCTGAAAATAATAAATTCAATTTAAACAAAAAAAACCCCTAAAACCCTCAAAATCCCTAAACCCATAAAAATAATAAAAAATATTAAAAACCCTAAATATAATTAATAAGATAAAAAAACTAAAAAATATGAAAATGCCAAAGAAAACCTTAAAAACATAAAGTCACATAAATTCCCAAAAATCTTTAAAAAAGATGAAACCCCTAAAACCCCCCCAGAACCTCATAATCCCTAAAACCATAGAAATCTATCAAATTGCTAAAAATCACTAAAAACCCCTAAAAATGTCAAAATCCAAAGATCTAAGAAAACTATATGAAATCATTAAAAACCTAAAAACATTTAAAACCCTTAAAAACAAAAAAACAAAAAAACTTAAAATCAATAAACAACCATAAAAACATAAAAAGCATAAAACCCTTAAAAACCTTAAAAACCATGAATCCCCTGAAAACCTTAATGACCCTAGAATACCATAAAATCCATAAAACCACAAAATAAAACCCATTAAACCCCCAAAATCATTGAAAAAACAAAAACATTAATACCGAAAAAAATAGATGAATCCTAAAACCCAAAAAATATAAAAAATCCCAAAAATACCTAAACACCACCAAAACCCCAAAAACCAGTAAAACACCATAATAATCAAAAAACGACCTAAAATACATATAAATATAAAAAACCATAAAAATCCTTTGAAAAAGTAAAAACCCTATAAAAAAATAAATCCCCTAATAAATAAAGAGACACAAAATACCTAAAAACCCATAAAAACCCTAAAAAAATTCCAAAATCATAAAAAGCATTAAAAACCTAAAAATGCATCAAAATATCTAAAAAGCCCAAAACATACCAAAAAACATAAAAAATCATGAAAATTCCTAAGAAGACCTTAAAAACCTAATAATTCTTAAAACCCATAAAAACATAAAAAACACAAAAAACCCTAACAGACACTAAAAACGATAAAAACCATAAAACCCCTAATATATTTAAATCCCCTAAAACCCCATGAAAATCCAAAAATTCACTAAAAACTATAAAACCCTTTAAAATCCAAAATCTTTTTAAATATCTATAAACCCTCAAAAACAAAAAAAAATTAAAAAATCCCTAAAAACCCAAAAAAACCCAAAATATATAAAAACCTGAAAACCCCTGAAAATCCCTAAAAAATATTAAAAACCAATAAAATCCATGAAAATACCTAATAATGGAAAAAACACAAAACCCCTGAAACCCCCTATGAAACCTAAAATACATAAAATCACTTAAACCCTCTGAAATCATAAAAACACTAAAAACACAAAATACCTTAAAAGAACATAAAAATCATAAAACCCCTAAAAAATAAAAACCCTAAAATCCAATAAAAAACCTAAAAACCAATAAATTATATATAAACCATTTAAACAGCTAAAAATGATAAAAAACTCCTAAAAATGTTAAAAATATTAAAAAACTTATAGAAACTCTAAAAACCCATAAAAACACAACTCCTTAAAATCCCATAAAAATCCAAAAGGCCCTAAAATCCAAAAAAACATAAAAATCCCTAAAAAACAGAAAAACCCTAAGAAATATTGAAAACATAAAAATAATTAAAACCCCTAAAATAAATAAAAACACTAAAAACCTAAAAAACCCTAAATACTAACAAAATCCTAAAACACTTTATCTTCCATAAATTTCATAAAAACCCTAAAATTCCCTAAGAATGTAAAAACCTCAAAAAACACAAAAAAAACATTAAGAATACCTTAAAAACATATAAATAACTAAAATACCTAAAAACCCCATAACACTATTGTCCTAAAAAACCCTTAAAAAATCTAAAAACCTTAAAAACTAAAAAACGCTACAAACCATAAAAACCCTAAAAACCAATAAATTTCCTTAAAAACTACTAAAACCCATTAAACCAAAAATTGTTAAGAAATATTTAAATCATAAAATCACTAAGAAACCATAAATCACTAAAAATTCATAAGATCCATAAATCCGTTAGAAAAACTCAAAATCCGTAAAAACCTAAAAACCATAAAAATCCTAAAAAAATAAAAAATCCTAAAAATTTCAAATCCCTAAAACCCTATGAAAACATTGAAAACCTAAAAACAATTAAAACCACTAAGAATACAAAAAATGGCCAACCACCCTAAAATCTCTAAAAAACCTTAAAAACCCTAAAACCTATAAAACCCCTTTAAAAAAATAAAATAATTAGAAACCCATAAAAACCGTAAAAACCCAATAAACATTTAAAAATACTTCAAAACCCAAAAAAATGATAAAAAATTAAACAAAAACCTAAAAAATCCTAAAAAATCAAAAAAACCTAAACAGCCAAAAAACCCACAAATCCATATAAACCTTAAAATACCTTAAAATACCTAAAACACTAAAACCCATAAAAACCCTAATAATTGAGAAAATCCATATAAGACCCTAGAAACCTAGAAAACCCCTAAAAACCTTAAAAACCTAAAAAAATTAAAACCCCAAAAAAATATAAAAATGCTAAAAACACTAATAGAGCATAAAAATCATATATACCCTGAAAGACCTTGAAAACCATAAAAAAACTAAAAATCCTAAAAATTATAAAAACATAAAAATCAATAAATACCATATAAAACAATAAAAATCCAAAAAATCCCAAAATTACCAAAAACCCTAAAACCTAAAACACTTAAAAACCTAAAAAAACCATAAAATACTATAAATATTTAAAATCTCAAAAAAACCAAACAACATTAAAAAAAAATAAAAACCACATAATTTATAAAAAATCTATAAATATCTGTAAAACCCCTGAAACCCCAAAGAAAACCATAAAAATTTCAAATCAATTAAAACCCCTAAAATCCTAAAAAATGGTAAAAAGATAAAATACCATAAAATATATAAAACCCCTGAAAACATTAAAAATAAATCATAAAAACCCTAAAAATCCACTAAAAACTCTAAAAACACATTAATACCTTAAAATGATAAATTTCTCTAAAAAACATAAAACACATAAAAAATGATATATACCTTAAGAACCTAAAAACCCTAAAAACCCTAAAAACATAAAAACCAACAACATCCCTAAAAATAATAAAAATCATAAAAATTCCTAAAAATTCCCTAAAATCCCTAAAAACATAAAAAACGAAAGAAACCTAATAATCATTAAAGAAGCCTTAAAAGAACTAAAAACACTAAAAACTCCTAAAAATATAAAAAATTATAAAAACCCTTAAAACACTAAAATTACCCAAAACCCATACAACCATAAAACCCACAAAACCTTAAAACCCAATAAAAACCAAAAAACCCAGAGAAAACTCTAAGAACCCATTAAAACCATAAAAATATTAAAAAATTGTAAAAAACATCTAGAACACTATAAAACTCAAAAAACCCTTTAATACCCCCCGAAAAACATAAAAACCTAAAAACCCCTAAATATATCTAAATCCCAAAAAAACCCAAAAAAATGATAAAAAACAAAAAAATCCCAAAAAAATACATAAAAATGAAAAAACCTGTAAAAAGCCTATGAAAACATTTAAAACATAAAAAACATAAAACCCCTAAAAACCTAAAAAATTATAAAAGAAATAACAAACCCTAAAAACAATAAAAATACTAAAAACACTAAAAAGCCAAAAATCCCTAAAACCATATAAAATCCAAAAAAAATATAATAATCCCTAAAAATCCTTAAAATTATGAAACCTTAAAAACCACAAAAAAATCTGAAGAAAAAATTAAAACATAAAAACAATAAACCCCCCTGAAAACCTAAAAAATTCTAAAACTCTAAAAAAACTTAAAGACCCTAAAAACACTAAAACCCCCAAACCCCATAAAACCAATAAAACCATTAAAACCCCACAAAAACTCAAAAAATTATTTAAAACCATAAAAATGTTAAAAAAATAAAAAACTGATAAATACCCTAAAAACTGAAAAGAATCCCCTAAAACCCTTAAAAACATAATCCCCCAAACCATTAGGAACCCGTAAAAACCTTAATAAATCCCTCAAAATCCTCAAAACCATAACAAAATTTAAAAAACCCAAAAACCATAAAAAATCTTAAAAGTACAAAAAAATCCCAAGATAACATAATAAACATATAAATAGTTAAAACCATTGAAAAAAATGATAAAACCCCTAAACCCCCCTAAACACCCAAAAAACCCCTAAAAACCCCCAAGAACCCTAAAAATCTTAAAACCATAAAAAACCATTAAAATACTTAAAAACATAAAAACCCTAAACACCCTAAAAACCCATATGAAAACCATAAAAACCAAAAAACACTGAAAACCCCTAAGAAACCTAAAAAACGAAAAAAACCTAAAACCCATAAAAACCCATAACCCCCCCATCTATAAAAACCCTAAATACCCAAAAATGATAAAAAGCATTGAAATACCTAAAAACATAAAAAATCCTAAAAACCCTAAAAACCCTATGAAAACTTTAAAATCCATAAATCATATAAAACCTATTAAATCATAAAAAATGCTTAAAACCTAAAAAATCCTAAAAACCCCCAAAATAAATCAAAATAATTAAAAACCCTAAAAACTAAAAAATCATAACAATCCCAAAATTCAGTAAAAATTCTGAAAATCCCAAGGTAAACCTTAAAAACCTAAAAAATGATAGAAATTATAAAAACCACTAAAACCCTAAAAACCCAAAAGTCCCTCAAAATACCTAAAAACCCTAAAACCCTAAACATCATAAAAATGACCTAAAAATGTAAAAAACCCTAAAAACCCTAAACAACCCAGAAACAATCTTAAAAAAATATAATCACGTAAAACCACTAAAATCCAAAAAAACTGGAAACCCCTAAACGAATCTAAAAACTCTTAAAACCCCTAAATCCATAAAACTCATAAAAAACCTAAAAACCCTAAACACCCATAAAAACCCTAAAAAACTAAAAACAATGAAAACCCTTTAAACCCTGAAAAAATATTTCAAAAACCATAAAACCATAAAATACACAAAAAAATCTAAAAACTGGAAAATAAACCATAAAACCCTTAAAAACCTACAAATCATAAAACCCTAAAATTCTCTTAAAACCCTAAAAATATAAAGAACATAAAATAGCACTAAATTCACTAAAATTTAAAAAACCCAAAAACCCAAAAAACTGAAAAGAAAACCTAAAAAATAAAAAAAAAACTTAAAACCTATAAAAACCAAAAAAATGTTAAAACCCTAAAACCATAAAAACCCTTAAAACCCCTAAAGAATATAAAAACCCCTAAAACGTCAAAAAATAAACCAAAACCCCAAAAAACCAATAAAACACACTAAAAACTCTAAATCTTAAACAATCCCCTAAAATTTTAAAAAATATAAAAAACATAACCCTAAAATTGAAAAAAAACCTAAAACCCACACAACAACAAAAACCCTATACTCCTAAAAATCTCTAAAACCCTCAAATCCCTTACACCATAAAAACCATAAAAATCATAAAAGCGCCCAAAAGATCCCAAAAAATGTAAAAACCCCTAAAACCCATGAAAATCAATAAGGAAACCTTGAAAACATAAAAAAACTTAATACCCCCTAAGAACCTACAAAATGATAAAACTCTAAAACCCCTAAAACCCCACAAAATACAAAAAATCCTAAAACCCCATAAATATCCTAAAAAACATAGAAATCCCTAAAAACCTATAAAAACCAAAAAAACCCTAAAAACATCATAAAACCATAAAAAACATAAATCCCCTAAAAATATAAAAAATTATAATGCCCATAAAACTCCTAAAACCCACAAAAACACAAAAACCGTAAAACCACTAAAATATATAAAAAAATCATAAAATCATTTAAAAACCCAAAAACCAATAAAAATTATAAAAACCATTTTCACCCCTAAAAACATTAAAAAACATAATAAAATCATTAAAACCATAAAGCACTCAAAAAACATTAAAAACACATAAAACCAAAAAAAACCTAAGAACCCAAAACCCCTTCAAAATCACCAAAAACCCAAACAAACCCCAAACAAACCCTTATAAGCCTTAAATATCCCTAAAAACATAAAATACTAAAAACCCTGAAATACCCTAAGAAAACCGTAAAACATAAAAACACTTAATACCACTAAAAAAATAAAAAATCCTAAATATTCCATAAAACCCTAAGTCCCCTAGAAGCCCCCCAAACCATAAAACCCCCAAAAAACCATAAAAATCCTAAAAATTCCTACAAATGCATTAAAACATAAAAATCCCTAAAAACCCAGAAAAAACATAATAAATACTTCAAAACAAAAAAAATAAAAAAGTATAAAAAACCTAAAAAAGATTAAAAAATAAAAGACAAAAACCCCCTAAACCATAAAACCCCTAAAACATTATAAATCCTTGATATTAAATAAAATACTACGAACTAGTTAAAAACTCTAAAATCCCTTAATACCCTTAATAACATAAAAAATATATATAAAACATCAAAAACCATAAAATTCAAAAGAAAAACCCCTACAAAACTCAAAATAAGTAAATAACCCAAACACCCCTTAAAAAACAAAAAACCCCCAAAATTCATAACAAACAATCAAAATGATAAAATCATAAAAAATATCTAAAATCCATAAAATCCCAAAGTAATCCTGATAACCCTAAAACAATTAAAACGCCTAAAAACCTAAAAATGATGAAAACCCTAGAAACTCTAAAAAACAAGAAAAAAAAAACAAAAAAAACATAAACCCCTTAAAACTGTCATAACCCAAAAAACCACAATAAAAATTATAAAAACTCTTTAACCTCTAAAAACATTAAAAACTCTAAAATACATCAAATCCCTAAAAAACTCAGAAAACCCAAAAAAACCAAAACCAATAAAAAACATAAATACACTAAAATCCCTAAAAACCCTCAAAAACACTAAAGCCCATAAAATCCATAATAATACCTTAAAAGAACAAAAAAACCCAAAAACATAAAATCCCCGAGAAACCTTTAAAACACTTAGAAAACCTTAAAAACCAAATAAAACTAAAACCCCTAAAAACCTAAAATATAAAAACAATAAAAACTATAAAACCCCAAAAAAACCGAAAGAATCTTCATAATCAATAAAAACCTAAAACCAGTTAAAATCATTAAAATTACCTAAAAATCCATAAAAATGAAAAATACCCAAAAAAATGCTGAAAAAAACAAAGAAAACATTAAAAAATAAAACTATAGAAACCCGTAAAACCATAAATAAAAGTAAAAACACTAAAACCCTAAAAACCATAAGAATAATAAAAATCAACAAAAACCTTCAAAACTCTAAATTACGCATTAAAATCCTAAAACCCCACTAAAAATATATAAATCCTTAAACCCCTTAAAAGGATTTTTTTTTCTAATACACCATAAAACCCTAAAAAACTCAATATAACCCTAACCCCTCCCCCAAAAAAACCCCATGGAATCCCTAAAAAACCTAAACAACCCTTAAACCCCTCAAAATTCCTAAAAACCCTAAAAATTCTAAAAACTCAAAAAATAACTAAAAATAACTAAATATGTAAAAAACCTAAAATCCTTAACAACCAAAAAAACCGCAAAATACTAAAAAAAATTAAACCCCTAAAAAACATAAAACCCAATAAAAACCCCTAAAATCAATAAAAACCTTTAAATACTTCAAAATATCTAAAACCCAAAAAACATATAAAAACTGATAAAAAACCATGAAAATCCCAAAAAAACATAAAAAACCCTAAAACACTATAGACCTTAAAAAACCCAAAAAACCTTAAAACCACAGAAAATGTTAAAACCCTCTAAAAACCATAAAACCCCTAAAACATAAAAAAATTAAGACACCCAAAAAACTCTAAAAATATAAAAACCCTCAAGCCTCTATAAAACCCAAAAGACACTCAAAATCCCCAAAATCCAAAAAACACATAAAAATCCTAAAAATTTTAAAATATCCCTAAACATTTTAAAAACACTAAATACAATGAAAAACCATAACAAAACCATAAAAACCTAAAAACACTTAAAACCCATAAAAATTTAAGAAAATATTAAAAACCCAAAAAAAACCTTGAAACCCTAAAACCCATGAAGACCCCTGAAAACCTTTAAAATCGTATCAACTCATAACATCCCTAGAAACCACTAAAAACATTGAAAAAATTTAAACCCTAAAAAGATAAAAAAGATAAAATACCTCAAAAACTGCTAACAACATAAAAAAATCCTAAAAACCCCAAAAACTAAGAGAAGACTAAAAACCCGAAAAACCATAAACCCCTAGAAATATATAAAACCCCATAAAAGCCTTAAAATCATTAAAATCATTTAAAATATTAAAATACATAAAACCATGAAAAATTTTAGGGAAACCATAATAACCTAAATACACTTAAAACCCCTAAAACCAAAAAATCCTAAAAAACTCCTAACCCCCCCCCCTAAAACCCTCGAATTACCTAAAAACTCTTTAAACCATAAAAATAAAATAAAATCTCTAAAAATACAAATATAATTATAAAAACATAAAAACCCTAACAACCCTAAAAACATAAAAACCTAAAAAAGGTGAAAACCCTTACAAACCTAAAAAATGATAAAACCCTAAAAACACTAAAAACCAAAAAAGAAAAATATCCCAAAAAAAATAAACCCTAAAAAAATTTAAAAACTATTTAAACTCTTAAAATATTTAAAATACTCTAAAAACCCTAAATACCCTCTAAACAGACAACACGTTTGCCCGTGGGGGATGGGTGAGTTGGTTCAAGGTGGTGGCGTCCCGTCGTTGAGGTTCCGGGTTCAAGTCCTCGCAAAGGAAACGTGCACCATACGCCAGCGATCCACTCGTCCCTCGACTTCATGGGAACTGGCCCAAGCCCAAGGTTGGACACCTTTGGCCTAGCAGGGGACTTGCGACAGGGGGTGGGTTAAGGTCATCTCAATACCCTCTAAACCAACCACACATTTCCTTAAAAAGGCCACGTGCACCATATTCCAGTGATCCACTCATCCCCTCGACTCCGTGGGAACTGGCCCAAGCCCAAGGTTGTCCTCCTTGGGCCTAGCTGGGGACGTGCGATAGGGGGTGGGGTAAGGCCGCCTCAATACCCTCTAAACTGACAACACGTTCACGCCTACGGGGGCTAGGTGAGTTGGTTCAAGGCAGTGGCATCCCGTCATTGAGGTTCTGGGTTCGATTCCTCGCAAAGGCAACGTGCACCATACGTCAGCATTCCACTCGTCCCCTCGACTCCGTGGGAACTGGCCCAAGCCCAAGGTTGGCCACCTTGGGCCTAGTTGGGGACGTGCAACAGGGGGTGGGGTAAGGTCTCCCCAATACCCTCTAAACCGACAACACGTTTGCCTATGGGGGCTGGGTGAGTTGGTTCAAGGTGGTGGAATCCCGTCATCGAGGTTCCGGGTTTGAGACCTCGCACAGGAAACGTGCACCATATGCCAGCGATCCTCTAATCCCCTCGACTCCACAGGAACTGGCCCATGCCCAAGGGTTGGCCACCTTTGTCGTAACTGGGGGCATGTGGTGCGCAGGTGGGCAGGAAAGCACAATACATCGTTACCCATCAACACGTTTCCTCGTGGGGACTGGGTGAGTTGGTTCAAGGCGGTGGCGTCCCGTCGTTGATGTTTTGGGTTCGAGTCCTCGCAAAGGCAACGTGCACCATATTCCAGTGATCCACTCGTCCCCTCGACACCGTGGGAACTGTCCCAAGCCCAAGGTTCACCACCTTGGGCCTAGCTGGGGACGTGAGACAGGGGGTGGGGTAAGGCTAACTCAATACCCTCTAAACTGACAACACGTTTACAGCCCATGGGGGCTGGGTGAGTTGGCTCAAGGCGGTGGTGTCCCGTCATTGAGGTTCCGGGTTCGAGTCCTCGCAAAGGCAACGTGCACCATACGCCAGCGAACCACTCGTCACCTCGAATCTATGGGAATTGGCCCAAGCCCAAGGTTGGCCACCTTGGACCTAGCTAGGGACGTGGGACAGGGGGTGGCGTAAGGCCGCCTCAATACCCTCTAAACCGACAACATGTTTTCTCGCAAAGGAAACATGCACCATACTCCAACGATCCACTCGTCCCCTCGACTCCGTGGGAACTGGACCAAGCCCAAGGTTGGACACCTTGGGCCTAGATGGGGATGTGCTACAGGGTGTGGGGTAAGGCCACCTCAATACCCTCTAAACCGACAACACCTTTTGATAGAAAAACCCTTGAACTGATGGCGGCACACTCTCTAGGTTCTCTCTCTCGCTCAACGCTTCTTCCCCTGGTTTTGTCTAGGGTTTCTTGTGTTAGTCTTCCTTGGCGGTGGTGTTCTCTGGGAGTGCTTTTCGGATCCAAGGTGGTGGTGGATTTCTGTCTTTAGTAGCTTCTTTTGCCTCACCCCATGATTTGGATTTCAGTTTCGGAATGATTTTTTTGCGGGTGCGCCAGGATTTCGTCAGGCTCAGTGCTTTTGCGGGTTCATCTGGTCCATGATCAGTCAGATCTGGTCTACGGAGAAGTTGTTGACTCCATGGTGGTCGGGACCCTCGATGTGAATCCACTGTGGTTCGGAATTGACTTTGCAGATCTGAGTTTACCCTGGGCAGTCCGGAGTCAGGTGCCTCTACGACGATGCGGTCTTGGTGAGGAAGAGAATTCGAGTTTAGTTTGGAAGTGTTTTGCGCAGAGGATGTAGTCCGAGACTTGGTTCGTTGATGGTTTTTTGTTGGAGCGTTGCGTCAATGGCTTACAGTAAAGAGCCTTTCAATGGATCTTCTCGATTTATGATGGTTTAAGGTGCTTGGAGCTGGATGCTGCGGGGGCTCCTGGTTCTTCATCGAGGTTTTAGGAGGCACCTTTGAAGCGGTGGAGGAGAACGCATCGGCGATGTGGGCTATGGACGGTCAACTCTTCTAATTTTATGCCTTGGTTCTGCTTTGTGGATACCTCCTTGATGATGTTTCAAGTCTGGTATGTCTCCTCTTCCTTGGTGTGCCGTTGGATTGTGGAATTTTTCTTCGTGGGTTCAATCTGCTACTTTGGATTGCTTTGCCGGTGGCTTGGTTTGTTGGTTGCATTATGGTTATGGTTACGAATGAGCTGTTGTTCGAGCTGGTTTTTCTCTTGATGGTTTTGACGCTGCTATGGGGTCTGGTGTGGGTGGATGTTGGTAATGCTTTCTGGACTTGGAGCTGCTGGATGCTTCATGCGTCTTGGATGAGAGTGGAATGGTTGGGAGTTTTTGATTTTTGTGATGAAAATGCTGGTTACTGGATTTACTGTGATGCTGGATGTCGCTGGATGTTTGGCTATGATTTTCTGGTAAGTATGGCTTGTTGCGGCTGGTTTGGTAGTGAGCTTCTACTAGTGCTGTCTGTTGGTAGGGAAGAAGAGTTGCTGGGGTCTAGAGGCTTGGTGTTATGGGATTCTTGCTCGGTTTGCCTGGGTGGTGCTTGTTTTGTTTGGCTGGGTGATGCAATTGATGATGCTATTAGTGGGATGGTGATGGATGCTGGTACATGTGAGGTTGGAAGTTGGCTTTCTCTTGGTAGTGGGTTGGTGGTTGCTGGATGCTACTGATGGTTTCTGCTTGTACCTGGGTGTGCTTGTTGGGTTTTTTTATTTTCCTTTTTTATTTTCATTTTTTGCGTGAGTTATAAGGGGTTTTCGGGTGTGGTTCGTTTGACCCCTCCCCTCCCTCGTCTGTTGTGTCTTTATTTGCTTTCTATTAAATTTGGGGGGGTCGGGAATAGCCCGACCCTCGCACCTTCCTTTCCCTAAAAAATAAAAAAAAATATCCAAAAAAACCATATAAAATCTAGAAAATCTATCAAAATACCTAAAATTGCTAAAACCCATACAATTCATAAAAATATATCTAAAACCCCAAAAACTATAATAAACCATAAACTCAGACAAAACCTAAGAAAACCATGAAAATCTAAACACTTAAAGCCCCTAGAATCACTAAAAACCCTGAAAAACAATAAAAACCCTAAAAACCAAAAACATCGTAAAATCCATAGAAATAATGAAAATCCTATTAAATAACTATAAATACATAAAAATTATAAAAAACCCAAAAACCTTTAAAACCCCTATGAAAACCATAAAACCAAAAAACACATAAATCCTCCGAAAAACTAAAAAACGTTACAAACACTAAAAAATTATAAAAAGACCCTACAACCCCTAAAACCCCCTTAAAAACGATAAATACCCCTAGAAACTTAAAAACCCATAAAAATCCTAAAACCACTAAAAAATCTGAAATATGAAACCCCCCTAATAATAAACACTTTAAAATCCTAAAATCCCTAAAAAACATCAAAATCCCAAAAAAAAACCTAAGAACCCATTAAACTCTAAGAAATCCCAAAAATACCTACAAACATAAAAAACTAAAGAAAACCTCAAGAAAACATTGAAAATATAAAAATACTAAAAACCCCTAAAATCCAAAAAATTAATAAAAATTTTAATAACCCTAATAACACTCAAAATAACTAAAATCCAAAAAATCCAAAAAAAAAATCGTGAAAACTAACTAAAACGTAAAAACCCTTAATCCATGAACACCCTGAAGAAAAAAATTTAAAACTAAAAACACATAAAACCCATAAAACCCTCAATGAATGCTAAAACCCCCCAAAACCCCTAAAAATACCATAAAGAACCCTTTAAATACCTAAAAAAATTAAAAAATTCCTAAACCCTTAAAAACCATTACAAATTAAAAAATACCCTATAAATAAAAAAACACTAAAAACCCTCAAATCAATAAAAAACTAAAAACCCATAAATAGCATAAAAAATACCTAAAACACTAAAAACATAAATAAATCCTACAACAATGACAACCCATAAGAAAAACATGAAACCCCACAAAAAATAAAACCTCTAGAATCCATAAAAATGGAGAGAAACCTAAAAAAAAGTTAAAACCTCCCTAAATCCCTAAAAACCCTAAAACCCTTAAAAATCCTAAAAACCAAAAAAATCATAAAAACTCCAAATAACATCTAAAAATGTAACAATCAATGAAAACCTAAAAGAAACCCTTAAAAACAAAATAAACACTTAAAACCCCTAAAAACAGAAAAAAAGACTAAAACGTTAATAAAATTTTGTTCAACTAGGTTAAAGGTAATGAGAGGTGGTGAATTAGGGTATGAAATATTAAAAAAACTTCCCCTTCAAATCTCTTTTCTTCATTGAACTCTGCACCCATCACTTCCATTCCCATACTAATTTATGAAAAAAATGAAATCATGCACGAGACCCAATGGTTTCTCTTCATTCATCCTCACTAGTCTATGTCTAATGAGAATAAAATGATAATGTGTCGATGTATCAAATCCAATAAGTCTTACTACGAAAATAAGATTCGAGCGACATCAATTTTATGCCTAGGCTCACTACCATTACAATATTTTGGTACAACTCAGTCCTTCCCAAGGGTCACTTCTAAAAATTATATTTTGATTGCTCCCTACTAGTGGAAGAGATCACCTTCTTCCTCTTACTTTTTTTATTTATATAGAATGGATTCATAAACAGTTTATGGACATGAATGTCCCTTCATTATCATTAACGAATGAATCCTCAATTGTAGGTAGAGGCTCTATTGAAGTCCCACTTCCATCCACTTGATGAATATCAATTCACAATAGATTTACTACAGAATTGATTTTTAATACTTTTGTGATACTCACTACCTTAACTAGGATTATAAAATACCAAATTATTCACAAGTATATACAGAATTTTTGAACCCAATAACTTTTGTAGAGTTCACCTCTTTCAGTAAGATCGACTTGCCTTCACAAAGAAACCACCTTTCACGAACCTCAATAACTTTCAAGAAGCTCACATAGGCTCCCCAAAGTTTACAATTTTTAGTCACCTTTTTTGGCCTTTATGAACTGAAATACTTTCATGATGCTTACAAATTTCTTCCAAATTTCATAGACTTCACAAACATCCTTTTTTCACAAATATTTTCATACGAATAACCTTTATGAATATCATTTGGGAATTCAGAGCCTTTGAATAATTGATAAGTCATTCTCTACTTTTCTAAGGGGGTAGAGGCCTATTCATAGGAGTTTACTCTGGATCTAGATGCTTCCATCCTCATAATCACCTTTTCATGAAGTTCTCCAATCACATTCATGATGTTCACTTGTTTGGAAAAGCACCATGGAATTTTTTTGGTTTGTGAAGCTTCTCGTAGTCATGGTTCTATCAACCCTTCACACATTTACGATACTCATTCATAATGATCCAAAAATTTATGAAACTCCATTCATGAAAAATAGTCTTCAAGAATCTAATGCCTTTACGTATTTCTATAAAGAAATTATGGAAATCTAACTTTCACGATGATTGAGACATCCTTAAAATTGTAGACCCTAAAAATTTGGTAAACACTAAGAAACAACACCACTTTGTATAAGGCAATTATTTTATTTCTTATAAGGAATCTAATATTTTGTCTCAGATCATTGTCATCATACTAGTTAAATAATATATATGGAACCCCACAATTGACCAGGGAAATATCTTTTGTCAGCAAACACAATTAACCCAAAAACAATTCATTGATGCCTTGATTGATTTATTCCCAACAAAAACACAAAAACCCCAAAACAATAAAAATCTTAAAAGCTTAAAAAACCGAAAAACCTATAAAAACCGATAAAATATATGAAAAACCATTAACTCCCTAAAATGTTAAAAACTATAAAAAACATTAAAACCCAAAAAACTAAAAAAACCCTAAAAAACATAAAATCATTAAAAATAATAAAAACTGTTATGGAACCCAAAAAACTCCTCAAAATCCATTGAAACCCTAAAAACCATTAAAAATATCAAAAAACGTTAAAAATATCTAAAAATTTAAAATATACCCTAAAACCACAGAAAACCCATAGAAACCCTTAAAAACACTTAAAACACCTAAAAACTGAAAAACACTAAAACACCTAAAACCCCTGAAAACCCTAAATCCCTCAAAATCTATAATGTCCCTCAAATCCATAAAATTTAAAAAAAGGACCTAAAAATCCCTAAAAATGTAAAAACCTGAGAAAACCTGGAATAACTTTAGGAAAGCATTAAAAACCAAAAAACACTTAAAATCCAAAAAACCCTAAAAATGTTTAAAACCTAAAAACTATGAGAACCCCTAAACAAACCTAAACATCCCTAGAACCCCTAAAAATCCTAAAAATACCTAAAATCTCTAAAACACCTCAAAATTTATAAAATCCTTAGAAATCCATAAAAATCCAAGAAAACACTAAAAATCCCAAAAATTAAAATAATACCCTAATAACATTAAAATCCCTATGATAACCCAAAAAAATTTAAACCCATAAAAAAATAAAAAATGAATAAAACCCTAAAAACCCTAAAATCACATAAAACCACATAGATATGCTAAATCCACTAAAAACTCTAAAACCCCATTAAACTCCTAAAAATGATAAAAAACTTTAAAAAACATTAAAAATCCTAAAACCTAAAAAAAAACTAAAAGACCAAAAGAACCATAAAGATCCTACAAATCCTGAAAATCCCTTAAACCACTCAAAATCCCCAAAAACCTTTAAAAACCTGAAAATCCCTAAGAGACCTAAAAAACATAAATGAAATTAAAAACCCTAAAAAACCTAAAAAATATTAAAAACCCTAAAACCCCCTGAAAACCCTAAAAATACAAAAAACATAAAAACCACTACAAAACCACTAAAACCCCATAAAAAACATAAATTCCACTTAAATCTCTACAAATACATTAATCCCTTAAAAACACTAAAAACATTAAAAACCTTAAAACCCATAAAACCCAAAATACCCAAAAAACCAAAAAAACCCAAAAAAATCATAAAATCCATAAAAATTATTAAAAATACTAAATCTACTAAAAAACCCAAAAATCATAAGAAACGAAAAGTACCATAAAAACCCATAAGAAAACCTAAAAACCCTAAAAATAAGTAAAACCACAAAAAACCTAAAAAATGATGAACACCCTAAAAACCCTAAAACCCCTCAAAATCCCTAAAAACACTAAAACCCATTAAAATATTAAAAATATCCTAAAAATCCATAAAACATAAAAACCCTAAAAACACAAAAAAAAAACCATCAAAAAAAGTCAAAAAAATAAGAACCCATAAAACCCCTAAAAACATAACAAAAATCCTAAAACCCCTATAAAACCCTATAAACCCTATAAACCATAATAACCCAAAAAACCTTTAAAAAACATTGGAACCATATAAAACCCCTGTAAAAATGTTAAGAACAATTTAAACACATAAAAACTTTAAAAACTCAAAAAAACCATAAAAACCCTAAAAAATATTCAAAACCCTAAAACCCTAAAAAACCTAAAAAACCCTAAAGACACTCAAAATACCCCAAAACCCTATAAACCATAAAAATTCAAAAATGTACTAAAAATATATGAAAAAGTATAACACCCAAAAATCCTTAACAAAACCATAAAAACCTAAAAACACTCAAAACCCCAAAAAACCTAAAAAATGCTAAAAACACTAAAAGACCCCTAAAACCGCTAAAAACCATAAAACACCTCAAAAAAATTAAAAACTAAAACAAACCATAGAAAACCTAAATCCCATCAATATCCCTAAAAATACTAAAAGACAAAAATATTAATAAAAATCCAAAAAATCAATGAAAACATAAAAACCATAAATCCTAGAAAACCCCTAAGAAAACCTCAAAACCCTAAAAACAATTAAAACCACTCAAAACCTGAAAATAGTAAAAACCCTAAAAACCATATAAATCTTAAAAAATCCCAAAGAATACCTAAACACCCTAATAGAACCTTTAAAATCAAAAAAAAACTTAAACACCCTAAACACATAAAAATGATAAAAATCTTAAAAGACCTTAGAACCCCATAAAAACAATAAAACCCAAGAAATAATTAAAACCCTTAACAAAATCATAAAGACCCAATATATCAAAAATGACTCTAATAAGCCTTTAAACCCCTAATAATGATAAAAAAAATCTAAAAGCATTAAAAACCATAAAAATTCAAAAAAATAACTAATAACCCAAAAAAACCCAGAAAACCCCCAAAAACCCAAAAAAGAATAAAAACATAAATTCCATAAAAACCCTAAAAACAATAAAAATCATAAAAATAACATAAAATACATAACAATTTAAAACCACTAAAACCCTTAAAAAGTCTCAGAAAACCATAAAAATAAAAAAAACTCTTAAAACCCCTAAAAACCGTAAAAAATATAAAAACCATAGAAAATCTCTAAAAGACCCTAAAAACCCTAAAAACCCTAAAGACTCCTAAAAACCATAAAAACCCAAAAAACCATAAAAAACCTAAAAAACTAAAGAAATATCAAACACATTGAAAACTCTAAAAACCCGTTAATCAGCTAAAAATGTTTAAAAATATAAAAACCCTTCAAAACCATATAAAACTCAAAAAACCTAAAACCATAATAACAATAAACCCCTAAAATCACTAAAATAACCGAAAAACCATCAAAATCCCCAAAACCATAAAACCCCAAAAAACCCTAAAAACCTAAAAATACATACAAACCCTAAAATTTCTAAAATCCCCAATAAACCCTCAAACCCTCAAGCCCTAAAAACTCACAAAATCCCTAAAAACAATAAATAACCATAAAACCCTAATGAAACTATAAGTGAATGAAACCATAAATACACCAAAAAACCCCTAAATAAACATTTAAAAACGAAATACTCTTAAACCACTAAAAACCTAAAAAACACTAGAAACACTAAACACCGCCAAAATGTCACTAAAAACCATTAACCCCTTAAAAAGCACAAAACCCCCTAAAATAATAAAAACCCCTAAAACCCCATGCAAATATTAAAACACCACTAAAAACATTAAAAACTTCTAAACCCTTAAAATATTTAAAAAATACAAAAACCCATAAAACCCTAAGAAACCCTTTAAAACCATAAAATAGTTAAAACCCCAAATGAACCTAAAAACATCAAAAATAGTAAAATACCCTAAAAACACTAAAAAAACAAAATCCCCAAATCTATAAAAGCACATAAAGGTAATAAAAATCCCTAAAAATTAATAAAAACATAGAAAATCCTAAAAACCGTGAAAAAATCTTAAAAACATGAAAACACGTGAAACCAATAAAGACCTAAAGTTACCCAAAATCAGAAAGCCCATAATAACCATTATCCCCCCAACTGAAAACTATAAAATCTCCTAGAAACACATAAAAAAATACAAAACCACAAAATACTCAAAAACACCTTTAAACTCCTGAAAATGATAAAAAAAATAAAAAAATAAAACCCCTAAAAACAAAAAAAATCATTAAAACCGCAGAAAATCATAAAATGGATAAAAACATTAAAAAACTAAATCCCCTCAAATCCCTAAAAACTGTAAAAACCCATAAATATCATAAAAATACCTAAAAATTCATAAAAATTTAAAAAATACTAAAAACCTTGGAAAAATATAAGAAAAAAAAAAAACCAAAAAACACTTTAGAACCCTAAAAAACTAAAAATGCTAAAACCCTAGAAAACCTAAAACCGAAAAGTACTCACAACCCTCAAAATTCTAAAAATACCTAAAAATAGTAAAAATACTAATAATTATTAAAAATGAAAAATACCCTAATAACCCTAAAAACACATATGATAAACAAAATTACCTAAAAATTCTTAAAACCCTAAAAAACCTAAATAGAGATAAAGCCCCTAAAATCCCAAGAAAACCACAAAATCCAAAAATACCATAACACCCCAAAAAACCATTAAAACCCTAAAAACAAATAAAAACTCTATAAAACCATTTAAACCAAATAAAACCATAAGAACATACAAAAATATATAAAAACAATTTAATCCTCTAAAACATTAAAAAAGTATAAATATATTAAAAATCCTAAAAATAATAAAAAAAGCCATAGAAACCCTAAAACCCTCATATTTATAAAAACTCTCAAAATCTATAAAACCGATTAAAATGATATAAAAGCCCATAAATAACTAATAACATAATTAATCCATAATAAAATTATAACCCGTTAGAAAACAAGAAAAACCAAAAAACACTTAAAACCCTAAAAAACTTAAAAAATTATGAAACTCCCAAAAAAACTCTAAATTCGATAAGAAATCCAAAAACCCATCAAAATATATAAAAACCTTAAAACCATAAAAACATAAAAATACATAAAAACATAAAACAACCAAAGAAACCATGACCAACCCTAAGAAGAAAATAAAACCGAAAACACTTTAAAACCTTAAAGAACCTAAAAATGCTAAAAACCCTAAAAGATCATAAAACCCTAAAACCCTAAAAACCATAAAACCCATAAAAACATTTAAAACCCTAAAACCCCATAAATACACTAAAATATAACTAAAACAATAAAAACCATTTAATCTTATAAAAACTTTAAAAATAATAAAAAACATTAATACCCTAGAAAACTAAAAAAACACTAAAACCCCAATGAATCATTCAATCCCTAAATAATTTAAAACCCTCAATATACCTTAAAACCATATAAAACAATAAAAAACCAAAAAAATAACTAAAAAATACATAAAAATCCTTAAAAACATTAAAAACCCTGGAAAACCTATAAACCCCTAAGAAAACCATAAAAACTAAAAACACATAAAACACCTAAAAACATAAAGACACAAAAAATTCCTAAAGGACTCGAAAAAATCTAAAATTCCTAAAAAACATAAAACCCCAAAAAACCTTAAAAACCCAAAAACCACTAAAATTAAACTAAAAAATTATAAAAGACCCTTTAAACCCCTAATAATGTAATTTTTTTTAAAAAAAACCTTTAAAAAATCAAAAAAAAACCCAAAAAACCCAAAAACCCATAAGAACCCTTTAATCCCTAAAAAACAGAAAACAATACCCATTAAAATCCAAAAATCTCATAGAATACCTAAAAACATAAAGACTCTAAAAACCCCAAAACCCTAAGAAAACCATAAAATCCTAATAACACTTAAAACCCCAAAAAACATAATAATAATAAAAACCCTAAAAATCCCAAAAATCCATAAAATCGCTAAAACCCTTAAAACCCTAAAACCCAATAAAAACCAAAAAAACCAACTAAAAACTCTAAAAAACATTAAAACCCTAAGAACACTAAATAATCTAAAAAACCATAAAACCCTTAAAAATTCAAAAAACCCCATAAATACCCATAAAAACCCTAAATACCCTAAAAACCTAAAAATCACTAAAAATAAATAAATCCATACATACTTAATAAATCCACAAAATAGAAAAAAATATAAAAACCCCTAAAAACCCTGAAACCCCCTAAGAAATCTATAAATAAACATTAAACCCTTAAAAAGACAAAAAAGTCCCTAATACCCCTTAAAACAATAAAAACCCTTAAAACACCTAATAACCTTAAAACTCCTAAAAACGCCCTAAAAACTATAAAATACCTTTAAACCAATAAAATTTATAAGAAACTCTAAATACCTTAAAATCACTAAAAACACAAACAACACCTTAAAACCATAAAACCTATGAAATTCCTAAAACCCCTAAAAACAATCAAAATCCATAAAACACATAAAAGCACATAAAAATCATAAAATATCACTAAAAATACCTACAAACCAAAACTATAAAAACCCTAAATAACCTTAATAAAACCTTAGTAACCCAAAAAAATTAAAACCAATATAAGCCTAAAAACACTAAAAACCATAAAAACCTTAAAACCTAAAAAACCCTCAAAATAACTAAATTCCAAAAAAACTATAAGGATCTAAAAAAATAAATAAAAATCCCAAAAAATGGGAAAACCCTAAAAACCCTGAAAAACTATAAGAAAACATTAGAAACACAAAAAAAACTCTAAAACCCTAAAATTATGAAAATGCTAAAAACCCTAAAAACCAATAAAACCCCTATATAAGAACATTATTTTTTTCTCTTTGGTAAGAATCCTTTTAGTTTTCATTTATAACCCATTTTTTAGTTCTATTTTTTTCATAGAACCTGTTGAGATGTGGATTAAGTCTATTTTAACAATCTTCCAGCATCTAGTGAAACCACTAGATAAGATAGTGAAGCTGACGTCATATATTTTTCAGGGAGTAGCTAAGCATTGGTTAGATGTTTTGAACCAAGATGATATTCTTTTGGATATTGTCTGAATGGATTTAAAACCCACGTTTTAAAACTACTTATTTCTTGGGACTTTGAGGAATGAGCAAGATTGTGATTTTATGCATCTAGAGCATGGTGCAATGACTATTATGGAGTATTTTTCATGCTTTACAGAGATTTATGTCTTTGTGCCTATCTATATGCGTGATAGGTTATATAGGGTGAGATGTTTCGTGGAAGGTCCCAATCATGTTATTCAATCACACATTAATGTTTTTTTGGTTTCTTATTTTAACTAAGATAGTAAATTAAGAAATTATTAATGAATATATCCTAAGTGGAGTTGGGGACCGAGATCATAATAATGTAGCTCCTTGACCTAGTGGTTTTGTGTTAGGTTGTAGGAAATTCCATTTTGAGAATTCTCATGAGGGAGATATGAGCCAGAGTGTGATTTATGGTGGTTCAATTTTCTATCATCATTATGGTAGATAACAACATATGAGTATCCAGTGTGATAGAGACCCCGTCGACTATCGATCATGTGGAAGGATGGGATATATAGAGAGGTTTTTCATGATCATCCCTCTAGTGGTTAGTAAAAGGGGATCAATTATGACTTTAGGATCCAGAGCGAAATTTACATCTCCATCTCTGGCTTGGATCTAGAGTAAAAATAGTAGTTCAGGCTGAGGGGTGGTTGTGGATAGGGATCCAGACACCAGTTGTACCTCAATAGTATAATGGACCTACTTTAGTTAGTCAGGTTGTTAAACATGGCCTCAGTTTTTGCCAGATATATTCTTTAAAAATGATAAAAGAAGAGTAGACTGGAAGGCCGTCTATGGTTGGAGGTATGATATTAGTGTCTTCTATTATAGTATCTTCTATTTTAGATATTTATGCTTCAAATTATTTCATATATGTTCTTATTGTAGAGAGACTTATCCATGATGATAAATTTTAGGATGGTGTTATGACACTCAATACTCAATTGCAGATCAGATAGGAGAGAATATTCCAGTGTAGGGAGTTCCTCCTTTGAGATAGGTGGGTATATCTTTGTTTGTGACATCATTATCCTCAAGATGATAGGTTTTGACATCATACCTAGGATGGACTTGTTTATCTATTATCATTCTTACATCTATTGTAATTGCTAAAGGATAACCTTTACATCACTAGAGGGAAGGGTTTTTGTTCACAAAGGTGAATGGGATTTCCAGGGTGGTAGAGCTAGGCCAGATCATTGTGGGCTTAATGGTATGAAATACCATATTTCTATCATACATCTAGACGTTTAGGGAATGTGTTAGGTAGACTTACCTCTAGTGGTTGATCATTTCAGGGACATTTTCCTGGATTGATTTTCTTGTTTACTCTTGAGAGAGATTTAGAGTTCTCTATTTATCTAGATACTAAAGCTTCCTAGGTATACATACATACTTATAGGATAAAAAATATTGATTTGTAGGATCATAAGAGATAGCTAGAATACTCAGTGAAAAGGGGTTTATACATCTAGTACTTCTCCATGGGGTTAACCGGTCCCTTTTTCGAAAAATATAGATGGAATCCTCAGGATATGTATAGTAAAAAATTTAATGAGTTGATAGGTAAGAACATGTATCCCTTAATAAAGATAGGGTATCTTTTTGAATAGCTCCAAGGAACACATATTTCTCAAAAATTGATTTGAGGATAGGTTATCACAAGGTGCATGTCAGGAAAATAGACATTCCTCATATTTAATTCTGTAGTAGGTATGGCTTTAAAGAGAACCTGATTATGTCAATTAGTCTCATGAATACATTGGATGTTCTAATGGATTTGATGAATGATTTTCTAACCTGTTTCTATATTCTTTCATGATGGTTTTAATGGATGACATCTTGGTGTATTCTCAGACATTGCACAATAATTCCATATACCTTAACATCATTCTAAATACACTGAGAGGGAAATGGTTGTATGCTAAGCTCACAAAATGTCAGTTCTAGATATATTAATTTCACTTTGATAGTCACATCATCTTTGGGTGGATTGATATTCATGGTTTAGGGAAAATAATGATGTATATGGTTCAGACCTATGCGGTGGATGATGGGTTTGGATATAGAAAGAAAGTAGTGAACCAACATTTTATGGAGTGACCTACTACTTAGAAAAACGCACTCAAGGGAGGGTTTTGATGGCTAATACACACAATAATAGACTTGGGTCGAGGCATAAAATTGGTGGATTTATATTATTTGATCACTAATTTAACTTTTATATTGACAAGGCATGAATACACAAGTATAAGGGAAGAATGTAGATATCCTCACAATGGATAGAATAGACTGTCATAATTTCACTAATGAAAATTTTAATGATAATAGAATGACATTCGATGGATATTTATATCCAAGGGGTGAAAAAAGGTCAAATTTCTGATATCCTAATGTTATAAACAATATTCTTCCTTATCCCCTTAATGTAAAAAAGTAAAGATCTAGAAATGATTTTATGGAAAATTAGCACATGTATTTCAACCCATAGCTCACTAAATTTGAATTTGAGTAGCTAGACCATTAGATTTGAATTTTCGGTCTAAATATTACATTCTAGAATCTCCATGTGGGTATGGATTCCCATATTCATACAACCACATGTCTTGGGATTCATACATCTCATTTGGGAAAATATAAGAGTGATGATAAGCATATTTGACACTTCCATGTATGCACCCTGGTTTTGGATCATTTAATGTAGTGATATGGGATTTCATTTCAACTTCTAATCACATTATTATTTCATATATCATTGGGAATTGAAACTCTAACTATTCATATTCCATCAAGTCATTGTCATTCATTGGTTTCATATCACACACCCCCTCTTGAAAATGAGTTGTCCTAAACTCTTCATCACCTATATCCAAATATGAGTAATGATATGAATCATTGAATTTAAAAACATCATCATACTCAACTTGAAATGAGATTTTGTAATAACTCATGTCAAGCACTAAGTATGGTCTATCTCCATGTATCATTAGCATTAGCTTCGGTTTCTTTTGAAGCCTCTCCAACATCTTTTCTTTCTCAGGGTATTTCTTAATCTTCCATTGTCCATATATATGTCTACCTACCTACATAGGATGTAAAACATTATTAGTAGATGCAAGTAGGATAAATAAAAAAGGATTTTTATGTGATAAAATTGAGTGGTAGATTGATATTCCCTTTTTTTATGAAAACACATCATATGGTAAACACTCCTTACAATCCTTTAGATTCATGATTATTTTAACAAGTTTAGGAATCCACCTATTTTTATTAAAGATAGGAAACCCTCTTTTCTAGTTAGATGAGGAAGTGATTACAATGAATATATATCCTATCAACACAAAGTCCCAAATATCTTAACTGAAGGCCCTAACCCATGGTCTGGATCACCTTTGAAAATAGAGAATATTTTCCTCATTATCATGCATCACCGCGATACTAGGAGCATACCCACTTTCCATCTGGCATAGTCTATTAGATCCCACACAACCTTTGCTTCCATCACATGCATACCAAATCATCGGGATCCAATGTCCCTTCTATCATCATTCTCCAATGTCACAGGTGTCAGAGAGAAGTCCACTCATCATCACCCGTTGCTATATGTCACCAGAGACTATTTTCATCCCATCTAATCTTCTCTCATATCGTGTTCATCATCACCTAGGGATCACACCTTTATCTCTGTAACAAAAACCTGACTCCACTAACCAATTAAGGGCCTTTAGGGGATAAAACCCCCAATTTAGATGCAATACAGAAGGTGGTGGACCACTCATCCAGCACTTTGACTGAACCATTATACTCATGATGTTGTTAATGAATCTTTTAACTTATTTTCTCTATCTAATACGTATCAAACATAGTGAAGCCTCCTCTATACTAAAACCATCATAAATGTTTAAAAAATATTCCACAATTTTTAATAAATATTGTGTTAATTGGTTATCCTCATTCATCTCCTCTTGGTACATTAATACTTATAGGATTTTCCATGAAATAAAAGTTTCCTTAAACTCCCTATACACTATAATCATCACATTTTTTCAGTACATGACTTCTCTTTTCTCTCTTTATTTTCCATTAAACTGGATATCTTTTCTTCTCTAATTCTCTCATAACCCCTCATTCTCATATTTTTTATCAATCATTTGTTTATTATCCCACAAAATGTTATCTTCCAAAAACAATTACTGGACATCAGGATAAGGTTAATAGGTTCCTCTCAGTGTATAAATGAATTCTAATTTAGAAATACATCAAGTGTCAAACACTGATCATATTTCCATGGTAAGCCTAAAAGTAACTGCCATGCCCTCATTGGTACCACCTAACATAGTACCTCATCATTATACATCCCAATGATGAATAAGATCTTCACATATTTAGTGACCTTCATATCTCTAATATAATTTAATAATTGAATCCAGTAAGAATGTTTCTGCTTTAATGTCAGAAGTCCCAAATTATCCACTAACTTAGTGCTCTCCCCATTGTTACAACTTCCCCCATCAATGATTGAACTGCATAAATTCCCATTAATTTTGAACAATTTATAGAAAAGGGTTTCCCTTTTATCTTTATAATTAGATATAATTTGAGCACTCATAACCCATATTGTGATGAGAAGATCACCTTCTTTTGAAAATTATCCATTATTTACATTCAGGGAATCCTCCACCTCTTTCTTTAATCTCTCTCTATTGGTCTCATAATCTACATACTTGTTGATGGTCACGGTACATTGTTTTGGGAATTAACTAGAAATGTGACCCCTTACATGACATTTGAAATAACATATATCCTGATTCCACATTTAGTAAGCTTCAAAATTATGTATCTTAGGTGGAAGAATTACCTCATTACTTTTTTGATCAGCCGCCTCTTTTAACATTAATGATTCTCTAATACTATTCCACTAATTTCTCCATAGAGTGAAAAGGGTGGTGGGTTTCCTAATGTTTCTACTCATTTTTATTTTTTTCTTGACATTGGTGGCTTGCTGTATCATATATTGTATCTTCAAATGACATTACCTCACCACTTGATCATGGATTTTCCGATTGAGTCCATGTAAAAACGGCTCCATGTTTGCCTCCATATCTTCCTCAATTTTTGCTCAAATCATGGAAATTTTCCTATCCTTGTAGTGATATTCAACACTCTTACTCCCTTGGGTGAGGTAATAAAGTTTGTCGTGAAGATACCTTTTGTAATGTAAGGGAAAACTGCTTTCTCATGGAAAAAATCATGTTGTCCCAAGTATTTATGACATATCTGCCTTATATATCACAATACCTTTTCATTTTATCCCTCCAAATTAAAGAATAATCCAATCATTATAGAGAATCATGTTTGAAAATTTTTCCCATGAAATATTCAGGGCACTAATACACATTCTCTTCATGTATATCCAACTCCAAGTGTGCTTCTGGATTTCTTTTTTCCTTGAAAATATGTAACCATCACCTTAATACCTCTAAGGATGTCATTGCCATGTGGAATCCTTTCTCCCGGTATAGGTTTTTAGAACCTCATCCTCCTTTGTGATGCATCCCCAAAATCATCATAAAAGTTCCCCATATCTTTCTCCATGATTTGGGGAAGATGTCATTTCAGAGTGCATCGTGGGTTATCATATATCATCCTTGGTATTGGTTGATTCATTAGGTTATTAATACTATGATGTAGCACCAATAACTTCATATCATGAATCTTTAAAATATGGATCCCCAAATCTTGAATTTGGAGTATCATAACTTCTTGTGCAGGATATCTACTTCAGATTCCATTATAACTAGAATGAAAGATTATCTTCCCATGATATTATTTCATGGTTAGTAAAATGAACCAATACACACACATGGATAAACACACACAATGACACACACAGTCACACACCCAAAAGTTACAAACACTCACAAACACATGGATACACACACATGCACACAAGGATGTACACTCACAAAAACATGATGTAAACACTCTCATGCACTAGGATACACACTTACATGAACATGATACACAAACAATATATAAAAACTCACACACATAAGGAAACACATTCAAATGCATAAGATGTAAACACTCACACACCCAAGGATACAAACTCAATAATGTTTTTGTGATTATTTCTCTCTAATTTTGAACACTCAATTCAAATTTGAAGGTCTTGTAAAATATAATTCTATTTTAGTGAATATAATGATCCATAGATATCACCCAGCCCAGATGGTGTGGGGGAATGGATTTACCAAACCTGTTTGATCAGTAAAGGGTGTAAAATTTTTAATGGGTTGAAAATGGAAAATTGTGGAAAATAGGTTGAACGGTGTAGTATTTGGGTTTTTGCAATTGTACAAGATAATAAAAATTGTTAACAATATAAGATAAATATGATGTAATGATGATGTAAAATTATAGAAACAATTATGTACGTAATTTGAAACTACTAATAATGTAAAGCACAATGAAATAATTGTATCTGATTTTTTTATTTTTTCCCTTAATTTTAAAATCAGTTAAAATGACATATGCTATTTCTAAAGAAAAATATGTTGAAGAAAGATTAAGATGATTTTTTTAATATCTCAACGATATTATATGATTAGTTTTGAAAATAAAAAAAATTATGATCTGAGATAATTTGAAATTTTTCCCCAAAAAAATCACATATAATGAGTTAAATGAAAAATGAAAATGGAAGAATAATTTTATTGATGTAAAATATTTTAATCTGGCACATCATAGGCCAATTATGGTGGTTTTCAAATAAATAGGGTTCTTTTTAATTTTATTATTTTTCTGAAGTGGTAGATAATAAGGATATATATGAAGGGAAATGAATATATGGGTTAGAAAAATCCTGATATATACATAATGTTTCAACCAGAGCTTTGATACCAACTAATTTGAGATGCTTGTGGTGGAATGATCTTCACAGAGTAGGGGGGAAGATGTGTAATGTGGTTTGGGGATAAGGGGTTGATGGTGGATTTGGATAGTAGAAGCAAGTAGTTAACCAACATTATTTGGAACGTGGCATACCACTTATAAAACACACTCTAGGGAGGGATGTCATTTCCAATCTATAAAACAAAAAACATAGGTTGAGGCCTAAAATGGGGGAGTTTTGATCTTGGTTCACCAATATAACTTGTAGATTTACAATGAAATCATACACTAGAAAAATAGATGAAAATTAATAATCCTAAAAATAGAGTTAATAAACTCTTAGAGTCTCATTAATACAAACATATATAAGAATACAATGCCATTGGTGGATATTTAATGCCAAGGGGTGACATAATAAGTTGTGGTTCTATAACCAAAAGTCATAAATCATATTCCTTCCTTGTCACAATAATTCATAAAATAAAAAGTATAACAAATGATTTTTGGAAAATTATAACATGTCTTTCCAACCATAGCCTACTAAATTTGACTTTGAGTATATGACCTACCAGATTTGACATTGGTGTCCAAATATGCCATCCTAATATCTCCATGTGGGAAAAGTTTCCAAAATCTGTGCAACCATGTGTCTTGGGCATCATGAAACTAATTTGGGAATAAATAATAGTGATAATAATCCCATTTTCCACTTCCATGCATACAACTTGGGTGTTCACCTCTTAATGGAATGAAATGGGAACTCGTTTCCAATTACAGTATCTTTAATTTTACTTCCATCATTGGGCCTTGAATCTCTGACTCCGCACATTCCATCAAGTCATTTTCATCCACCAGCTTCATATGAATCCCAAAAAACATTTTATATTTCTAAAAAACTAAAAAAACCCAATAACCTAAAAATCACTAAAAATTAAAAAATTCCCTAAAAACCTAGAAAACATAATAACCCAAAAACACCAAAATAACTTTAAAACACCTCAAAATCCCTAAAAACCCCAAAACCCATAAAAGACCAAAAAATACCTAAAAATATATAAAAAGTAAAAAACCCCTAAAAACTAAGAAAACCCCTAAGAAAAAAATAAAACCCTAAAAGCACTTAAACACCCTAAAAATCCTAAAAATTCTAAGAACTCCAAAACACCTAAAACCTCTAAAACCTGTAAAACCCTCAAAATCCGCAAAAAAACTCAAAACCCCCATTAAAATCATAAGGAATAAAACACATAAAAAACCCCAAAAACCCTAAGAAACCTATAAAAACCTAAAAAATTTAAAACCCCAAAAAACCAAAAGAAACGCTAAAAACCATAAAACAACTAAAAATTGAAAACCCTAAAACCCCATAAAAACACAAAAAAAATTAACAAAAATCCTTAAAACCCTTAAAAGATCTTAAAAACCCTAAAATACCAAACCCAAAAAAAACCTAAAGGTACTTTAAACCCCTAAAAAATTTAAAAACTCTAAAAAAATTACGGCCCTATAAAAATTAAAAAACCCCTAAAACTCAAAAAACCCATAAGAACCTAAAACCTTTAAAACCCCTCAAAATCCCAAAAAACACTAAAAATACACAAGTTTCCTAAAATGAAAAAAATATATGATTATAAGAAAACCCCAGAACCCTAGAAATCCTATAAAAACCCAAAAATATTAAATACACATCAAAACCCTAGAAATTTATATAAACTAAAAATCCAAAAAGCACTAAAATCCCTAGGAACAATAAGAACCCCTAAAATTCATAACAATCATAAAAACCATAAAAACCTTAAAACCCCACAAACACACGCTCTAAACCCCTAAATATTTTATTAAACACTAACACATTTAAAACCCTAAAATACTAAAAAAACCCTAAAATCCCAAAAAAACATACTAACCCAAAAAACCAAAAAACCCTAAACCACTATAAATCTCAAAAAATTTAGAAAAATCCTAAAAACATCTAAAAATACTAAAATGTAAAAACCCACAAAAACCTTATAAACCCTTAAAAATCATTAAAAAAAGAATATAAAACCCATAAAGCATAAAAAATCTAAATCCCAAAAAACCCTATGAAAATATAAAAACCATAAAACCCTAAAAACCCTAACAACCCAAAAAAACTCTAACAACCCATTAAATCCATTAAAATGAAAAAAATATCTTAAAAAACCCCAAATAACCTAAAAATTTAAAACACCCTGAAAACCCCAAAAACCCAAAAACCCTAAATCCCTAAATCCATATAAATCACTATAAACCGTTGAAATCATAAAAATTCCGTAAAAATCCATAAATGTATACAAAACCCTAAACACCCTAATAAAACCTCAAAACTAAAAAACCCTTAAAACGCCTAAAAAACCTAAAAACTGCTAAAACCCCTAAAAATTCCAATAAAACTATAAAAACACTAAAATACCAAAACCCATAAAAAATCCTAAAGCCCTAAAAACCACTTAAAAGTCCAAAACCCTTTAAACCCATAAAATCATTAAAAAGCCTAAAAACCCACTTAAAACACTAAAACCCCTTTAAACCCCTAAAATGTTAAAATCTCTAAAAAACATAAATCCCTGGAAAAACCATAAAAATACCTAAAGAAGTAAAAAAACCCTAAAAACACAGAAAACCCCAAAGGAACTATAAAAACCAAAAAATTTATTAAAAACCCTAAAAAATAATAAAAACCCAAAACCCCCTAAAACCCTAAAAACAAAAAGCCCATTAAAAACCACTAAAAACATTAAACCCATAAAACCATAAAACCCACTAAAAAGAATAAAAATCTATTATATACATAAATTTTTTAAAAAATGATAAAAACATTAAGGCCCTATAAACTCAAAAAACACTAAAAACCCTAAACAACTATTAAACCCTAAAAACCCTAAAACACCTAAAATCCCTAAAAACCTGAAAGCCCATAAAATCCTAAAAAAGAACCAAAATTAATTAAAACCGTAAAAACAACTAAACACATTAAAAACCACTAAGGAAAAATTAAAAACCTAAAAACACTTTAAACCCTAAAAGACTCAAAAGTGCTAAAAATCCTAAAAACCCATAAAACCATAAAACCATAAAAATCACTAAAAACACTTAAAAACATTAAGACCCCAAAAAAGGATTAAAATAACTAAAAAATTAAAATACCCGAATAACCCAGAAAAACCCTAATAAAACTATAAAAACCAAAAAATAATTAATCCCCTATACAAAATAAAAAATTCTACAAACCATAAAAGACATTAAAACTCCAGAAACCCCTAAAACCAAAAAAACCCAAAAAACCCAAAAAACCTTAAAGACACTGAACCCACATAGAAACCATAAAAACACACTAAAAACACTGAAAAAACTTTAAAAACATAAAAATGTTTAAAATCTATAAAAACGCTAAAAATCCAAAAAAATAAAATAAAACCCTAATGCCCCAAAAATACAAAAAACCACTAAAAGTTCTTAAAATCGCAAACATAAAAAAAAAACACATTAAAATCCTAAAATACCAAAAAATTCATAAAAACATAAAAAACCATAAAACCCTTAAAACAAAAAGAAAAAATCAAAAACATAAAATCACTTAAAACCGAAAAAATGGAAAAAACAAAAAAACTCTAAAAAACCTAAAAACTCATAAAACACCTAAACAAATTAAAACCCCCTAAAATACCATAAAATACCTAAAACCCACTAAATACTATAAATACTATTTAAACACATAGAAAAATAAAATTCTCTAAAAACCATAATCCCTCAAGTTAATAACACTATAAAAACGTAAAATAATCGTAAAAACCTAAAAACCCCTAAAAACTTCTAAAACTCCCCAAAATCCCAAAAAACTAAGAATCCAATAAATATATTAACAAATTCCTAAAATTGCTAAAATTTTAAAAACCACTAAAACCCTAAGAAAAAATTAGAAAATAATCAGAATTTAACCCCCTTAAAACCTAAGAAACAGTAAGAATCATAAATTTTAAAACCCCATAAAAACACTTAAAATAACTAAAAACCTTAAAAACCACCCAAATCCTTGAAATATATAAAAAAATTACAAAAAATAAACTACCCTAAAACCCTATAAAATAAAAATAATACTTTAAAAACCTTAAAAACATAAAAGGACCAAAAACATAAAAAATGCTAAAAACCGTAAAAGAAACTCAAAACTCTAAAAACCCCTAAAACTCATAAAATCCATAAAAAAACATAAAAATACTCTGAAAACCATAAAAACCCTAAACCCCAATAAAAACACTAAAATCCCTTTTAACACCAAAAACATTACAAATCTCTAAAAAATTAAAAACCATAAAAATCATTAAAACCCATAAAAACTCAAAACCCCCCAAAAAACCCTAAAACACTTAAAACCCATAAAACCCCTCAAAATCCCTAAAATTTATAAAAACCTATAAAAATTAAAAAAATATCTAAAAATCAATAAAAATTTTAAAACCCTAAATACCTATAAAATCCCTAAGAAAACCTTTAAAAAAACATCAAACACATAAATATCTAAAAAAATAAAAAAACCATAAAAACCCCCAAAAACACTAAAAACCCTAAAGCCTAAAACCCCTACGAACATAAAAACCCCCAAAATACATAAAACACCAAACAAACAACTAAAAAATTATAACCCTTTAAACCCCTAAAACCAAGAAAAAATTACTACAAAACTAAAAACCATAAAGAAATTAAAAAAATACAAACGGAAAAAATACCATAAGACCCTAAAATTCATAAAACCTTTCAAAAATCCTAAAATCCTGACATCCACAAATTACCTAAAAAATCCTTATAAATACATAAAATTTTATAAACTCTAAAATCAATTAAAACCCCAAATAAAACAATAAATACCAAAAATCAATTAAAACCGCAAAAGAACATAAAAAGTGAAAAAATTCTAAAAACACTAAAAACCCTTGAAACCCCTAAAAACACTACATACCCTAGAAATACATAGAAAACTAAATCTATTAAAATAATAAAAATCCCTAAAAACAAAAAATATTAAAAATTCCTAAAAACCTAGAAAATCCATTATGAGACCTTAAAACCCAAAAAAACATAAACCCCCTAAAACCCCTAAAAATATAAAAACTCAAAACATCCCTACAAACCATAAAAAATTAAGTAAACCCTAAAACCCATAAAACCCCATGAACCTCTAAAAATTATGAAGACCCCTTAAAACCTTGAAGCAAATAAAAAATCTAAAAACATTAAATCCTTAAAAATAAAGAAAACACATAAAACAAAAAAAACATAAATACTCTAAAAACCTTAAAAATACCAAAAAGGAATAAAAAAAATAAAAAACCATAAAAATCCCTAAAAACTAGAAGATACAAAAAATCCTGAAATCCCCTAAAAACCAAAAAACTCTTAAAATCCCAAAAAAAACCCTGAAAATGCTGAAATACCTAAAATCCCTAAAAACCCTAAAAACCCAAAAACCATAAAACCCTCAAAACCTTAATAAACTCTAAAAAACATTAAAACCAACAAAAAACTATGAAACCCAATAACTTCTAAAAATAGTATAAAACATTAAAAAGCTAAAAAACCCTAAAACTCAAAAACAGATAAAAAATAAACTTTATAGTCCATAAAAACCCTAAATTCCCTCAAATTCCCAAAAAAATCCTAAAAACCCATAAAAATAATAAAAAATACCAAAAAAACAAAAAATATAAAAAACAAAAATACCTAGAAAAACCCTTAGAAAACTATAAAAATCTAAAAATACTCAGTACATCAAAAACACTAAAAAACTATAAATCCAAAGATCCTAAAAATCCAAAAAACTGTAAAACCATAAAAAAAATTAAAAAACCATAAAACCCTAAAAACTACTAAAAACTCTAAAAACCATTTAAACCCAAAAAGGTTAAAAACAAAAAAAACCATAGAAATCCTATATACTCAAAATACCCTAAAACCAAAAAAACAATAAAAACACTAAAAACCATAAAAAAAACTAAACCCCCTCCATAAACCCCACAAAACCAATAAAACTCATAAAATTTCAAAAAATCCTAAAAATCCCTAAAAACATAAAAAAAATCTAAAAACCTGTAAAACTCTAAGAAAAAATTCAAACATAAAAACAATTAAAACCCCTGAAATCCTAAAAAATTTAAAAATCCTAAAAACCATGAAAATCGTAAAAACCCTCAAAACCCCTAAAGACCATTAAAATCCTATAAAATCTCTAAAATCCATAAAAACCTAAAAAATTAAAAAACCCTTAAAACCCCTATGAAGTAATTAAATACATAAAAACAATTAAAACCCCTAAAAACCTAAAAACACTAAAAACCCCAAAATTCCCTAAAATCCATAAAAGACACTACAATGGGGGATGGAACATTGTCTAGTGATGGTGGGATCTCTAAGATGTGTTTTGTTATGGATGCTATGTTGGACTATGGTCTTCTATGTTGTCGCTAGTTAGGTCGTGAATCATTACAGATAATAGGTGATGGCTTCTTGTTCTTAAGTTGTTGGGTGATGACAGCTACTTGGATGGGATATGATAAAAAGTTGTTGGTTCTTGGTGATGGTCGGTGTTTTGCTGCGAGGTGGCAAAGTTATGTGATGTTGGGTTGTTGAATTTTTTGCTGATTGTTTTGATGTTGATGGATACTGTTTTCTAATTGGCTTGGTGATGATGTTGGGTACATTTCAGTTTTTTATTTGTTTGGTTTTGTGTGCTTTGGGTTTTTTTCGGTTTTTGGGTGTGTGTTTGTAATGAGTTTTTGGTTGCGGGTTGTTTGACCCCTCCCCTCCCTTGTCTACTACGTCTTTTTTTCTCTCTCGTAAATTTTGAGGGGGTCGGGAATAGCCTGACACTCGCATCTTCCTTTCCATAATAACACCTAAAACCCATAAAAACCCTTTAAAACATTTTAAATCTTAGAACCCCATAGAAACCCTAAAATAAATAAAAACTCAAAAAAACCTTTGAACCCCTAAAAATTTTAAAAAATCAAAAAAACATTAAGGATGCTAAGAAACTAAAAAAACCTTAAAACCCACAAAAAAACCATAATACCCTAAAACCATAAAAAACAATAAAAACACTCCAAATTAGACCAACCCTAAAAACCCATAAAATTATTAAAAAGATTAAGAATCCATAAAAACATAATAGACAATAAAACCATAAAAAACTCTAAAAACCTTAATAACCAAAAAAAATAAATACCCATAAGACTATTAAAACCAGAAAACCCATAAAAACCGTAAAAACCATAAATGCTGAAAAGAACCATAAAAACCTTAAAACCCATAAAACCCCATAAAAACTATAAAAATACACTTAAAACTATAAAAATCCTTTAACCCACTATTAATATTAAATGATTCTAAAAATCCATAAAACCCTAAAAAACTAAATAAAACCATTAATCCAAAAAAATAATAAAATCTCTAAAAACTCAAACCCCGTCCAAATTCCTAAAATGGATAAAAACAATAAAAATCCTAAAAAGACCTAAAACTACCAAAAAAATGTATAAAGCACTAGAAAACTAAAAAACCTATTAAAATCTTAAAATCCTAAAAAACACTTAAAACACCAAAAAACATAAATGCCTAAAAAATTCTAAATCCCTAAAAACTTAAAAAAACCAGAAAAACCCAAATAAAAACCAAGAAAGCCCTAATAATACATAAAAATAGAAAAAAAACAAAAAATAGGAAAAATTACTAATGAAAATTTAATAACCTATAACTCTTAAAACCATTAAAAAACCAAAAATCTATATAAACCCAAAAAGTTCTTGAATCCCCTAAAACCCCCTAAAAACCATAAAACCTCTATGAAGCATAAAAACCATAAAAACAATAAAAATAGCTAACAACTCAAAAAACCCTTTAAACCCATAAAAACTGTAAAAACTCTAAAAAATCATACAAAAAATAAATACTCAAAAAAATCAAATAAAAAAACACATAAAAAACCCTAAATCTACTAAAAAAGTCTAAAAATCATGAAAATCACTAAAACCATTAAAAATTATAAAAATACTCAAAAATCCCTAAAAACCCTAAAAGCATAAAAACACAAAAAACCCTGAAAACCCTTAAGAAAGCCTTAAAAAAAAGACACTTAATACCCCAAAAATCCAAAAAACACAAAAAAAACATGACAACCCATAAATACCATAAAACCCTAAAAACCATAACCCCAACCCACAAACATAAAAAACCCTAAAAAACAATAAGACCAACAAAAACATAAACACACTAAAAAACCTTTAAACCCCTAGAAACGTTAAAAAAATCCAAAAAACCTTAATAACCCTAAATGGATCAAAAAACCACAAAATACCAAAAAAAACCCAAAAACCCATAAAATCAATAAATTTATAAAAATACATAAAAATTTCAAAACCCCTTGAAAAATAAAAACACACAAGGAAACCATAAAACCTAGAGACACATAAAAAACCTGGAATCCCAAAAAGCACTAAAACCCTTAAAAATGCTAAAAACACTCAAAATCCTGAAAAATCCTAAAACCCCAAGAAAATACAAAAATCCCTAAAAATATGCAAATTTCAAAAAACCCAAATACCCTTCAAAACAACTAGGAGAAACTTAAATTTCTAAAAACAATTAAAATCCCTAAAAAAACCTAAAAACATTAAAAACCCTAAAAACCCTAAAAACCCATAAAAACCATAAATCCCCTAAAAACCTTAAAAACCATAAAACAAACTAGTATGCCAAAAAATACACTAAAAACTCAAAAAACCATAAATCCCCAAAAACCCATTAAAACCATAAAAACCCATAAAACCTATAAAAACTTTCAAAATACCTAAAAACCTTAAACCCCTATAAAATTACAAAAAATATGTAAAAATTCATAAAATATAAAAACCCTAAAAACCCTAAAAACCCCAAACAAAACCATAAAAACGTAAAACTAATTAAAACCCCTAAATTAAAAAAGACCATAAAACCCATAAAGCCCCAAAACCCCATCAAAACCCAATAAGTCCATTAAAAACTCACAAAACCCTTAAACATCTAAAAATGATAAAAACACTAAAAAACCTCAAAAATCCTAAAAAACATAAACCCACCTAAAACCCCAAAACCCCAAAAACCAAAAACCATAGAAACCCTAAATCCCCTCAGAAGTTCTAAAAACCGGAAAACCCAGAAAATTGCTAAAATATTCCTAAAAATCCCAAAAAACTTGAATACCACTAAAACCATTGAAAAACCACATAAAAACCATAAAAACCTGAAAATACGTAAATACCCTAAACACCAAAAAATGATAATACCCTTTAAAACCCTAAAACCCTAAAACCCATAAAATACAAAAAAAATATCTAAAAACCCTTTAAACCCCTAAAAACGTTAAAAAAATATATAAAACCTTAAAACCTAAAAAATAAAAAAAACACTAAAAAAATAGAAAATCCTAATAACTCAAAAAATCCATAGAACACCTAAAACCAATAAAAAAATAATGATCTTCAATAACCTTGAAAATCCTAAAATCCCAGAAAAATATGGAAAATCCTTAAAAAACACTAAATATAAAAACAATATAAAATCCCTCAAAACCCATATTAAATAATTAAAAACCTAAAACACATAAATTATATAGAAAACCTGAAAAAAGTTAAAACCCCTAAAAACCCATAAACACCAATAAAATCCTTAAAAGTCATAAATATACAAAAAATCCCTAATAATACCTAAAAACTTTAAAACCATTAAAACCCTTAAAACCAAAAGAAAACCATAAAAATATAAAATTCCTTTAACCCTTTGAAAAAAGTAAAAATTATAAAAACACTAAAAGACCCAAAAAACACTTAAAAATCTTAAAAACAATAAAACCCCTTAAAACCCTTAAAACCCAAAAAACTAAACAAAACCCCTTAACCCCCCCATAAAATCATAAAAGACCCTAAAAATTATGAAAACCTTAACACCCAAAAAAACATTAAAATCCATAAAACCTTAAAAATCCCAAAAAACCCTAAAACATAAAAAACCCTGAATACCTAAAACCCCTAAAAACCATAATAACCAAAAAACTCATAAAACCACTAAAAACCGAAAAACTCTAAAACTCTAAAAAACCTTAAACCCCCTCAAATACTTAACAATAAAAAAACACTAAAACCTATAGAACCATTAAACCCCTAAAAAGCCTAAAAACCACTAAAAAATATATAATTCCTTTAAACACCTAAAATAGTTAAAATACACTAAGAAATATTAAAACCACTAAAAACACAAAAAAAACCCTATAAACAAAAAAACCATAAAAACCATAAAAACCGAAAAAAATACTAAAAGTCCAAAAAACCATAAATATTTTAAAAAGTACATAAATATTCCCTAAACATTTCCAAAAAATTAAAAACACTAAAACCTTAAAAAATCTAAAAAAAACATAAAAAAAATCTATAAACACCTAAAAAAATATAAAGACTCTAACATCACCCTAGAACACCTAAAAACATTAAAAACCCAAAAAGTAACGAAAACCTCTAAAAGGACAAAAAATACTATAAAAGTAAAAACCCTAAACACTATGAAAAACCCTAATAATCCTTAAAAAACACATAAAACGCCTAAAAATATAATAAATGCTAAAAACCAAAATGACCCTAAAAACCATAAAACCCACAAAAACCTATGAAACCCAAAATACCAGTAAAAACTCTAAAAAACTCATTAAAACTCGGAAACCCTAAATACACTAAAAACCTAATAACCTCTAAAAGCTAAAAAACCCTAAAAATCCATAAAAACCATAAAACCCTAAAACCCTTAAAACCCTCAAAATCCATAAAACTCGTAAAAAATAATTGAAATTTTAAAAAAGAAGTGGAAATCACAAAAAAATGTTAAAAACCCTAAAAACATTGAAGATCCTAAAAACTGTAAAATCATAAAAACACTTAAAACCACTAAAAAAATAAATAACACTAAAAACCAATGAAAACCATAAAACCCCTAAAATCCCTAAAACCCATTAAATGACATAAAAATTTTAAGAAACCAAAAAATCGTAAAAACCCTCTAAAAACTATAAAAAACCTTTATACACAAAAAAATGTTTAAAAAATTCATAAACCCCTTAAAAACCCTAAAAACTCAAAAAACTATAAAAACCCAAAAAACAATAAAACACCTAAAACCCTCAAAATCCCTAAAAACCCCAAAACCCATAAAAATCATAAAAACGCCTAAAAACTTGAAGAACCTAAAAACCCTTAAAAACCATTAAAAACACAATAATAAACATTAAAAACAAAAAATACATAAAACCCCTAAAAACATAAAAGGATAAAATCATTAAAAACACATAGAGCCCCTCAAAATCCTTTAGAACCCTAAAAACCCATAAAAATCCTAAAAACCCAATGAATATCTAAAAACATAAAAAACCCAAGAACCCATAAAATCCCCTAAGAAAATATTAAAACCCTAAATACACATAAATACCCTAAAAACACTAAAAAACCAAAAATACCATAAAATCTCAAAAAATAAGAAAACCCCTAAAAACCAAAAAAGCGAATAAAAACCCTAAACCCCACTAAAAATTCTAAAAACCCATTAGTTCACTAATAATGTCCAAAAACTCAAAAAAAACAATAAAATCTATAAAAAAAATAAACAATCCTTAAAATCCCAAAAAAACACTAAAACCCCCAAACCCCCCAAAACCCTCAAAATACATAAAAACCATAAAACCCCTTAAGAATTCTAAAATACTCTAAAAACACCTAATATTTTAAATAATCATAAAACCAATGGCTTATCCTAAAAAGAAAATAAAAAAACTAAAAACAATTAAACCCCATATAAAACCTAAAAACCCATAAAACCCATAAAACCCAGAAAAAAACCTAAAACCCTAATCCCATAAAAACCATAAAAACCATAAAACCCCATAAAACCCTTAAAATCACAGAAAAAACTAAAAACCCATTAAACGCCTAAAATTTAAAAATTTCTAAATCCTAAAACCCCTAAAAACTCTACCCGCAACCTGAAAAATAAATAAACCATAAACCCCTAAAAACACAAAAACCCTAAAAAATACAAAAAACCCTAAAATAGATAAAAACCACAAAAATCCTCAAAAATTGTTAAAAATCTCTAAATACATAAAAACCCCTAAAAACCCTAAAAACCCATAAGAAAAACACAATAACCTAAAAATACTAAAAAACACAAAAAACATAAAATATATCTAAACACTAAAAACCATAAAACCCACAAAATCCTTAAAACACCTAAAAACCAAAAAAATCATAAAAATGTTTAAAAATCCATAGAAATGTAAAAACCCTAAAAACCTTAAATACCTCTTAGTAAAACATAAAATACACTTAAATCCACTAAAAAAACTAAAAATGATTGAAATCATAAAATTCCCTAAAACCCTAAATCACACAAAAAACCCAAAAAATACATAAACCCCATAAAACCATAAAAATCATTTGAAAAGTAATAAAAATATGTAAACTGTTTTGAAACCCTAAAAACCATGAAAAAACCAATGGAAGCCTTAAAACCCTCAAAAAAAACAAAAACACCTAAAACACCTAAAATGGATAAAATGGCTAAAAACCCTCCAATCCTAAAAAACAAGAAAACCCTTGAACCATTAAAAACTATAGAACACCATTATGTTCCTAAAAAAATTTCTATAAACCATAAAAATAATGAAAAACTGAGAAAAAAAACCCTAAAACCCAAAAAACCCACTAAACCCCCAAAAACCCAAAAAATCCTTAAAAATCCCTAAATACAGTGAAACCCATAAAAATACTAATAACCCTAAAAACCCTAAATAAGTCAAACTCATAAAAACCCTTAAAACCCCCTTTGAAAAAGAAAAAAAATAAATGAAATTAAACCCCCTAAAAACCTAAAAACCTTAACAACCCAAAAACCCAAAACCCCAAAAACCGATAAAAACCCCAAAAAACATCAAAACCATACAACTTGTAAAACCCGCAAAAAATCACTAAAAACTCTAAAAACACTTTAAACCCCTAAAATTTTAAAAAACTCTTAAAACCATAAAATAACTAAAAACATAAAATACTCAAAAAACCATAAAAACACTAAATACCCTAAAACCCCCTAAAATCACTAAAAAAACATAAAACCCTAAAACCCATAAAAACAAGTAAAAAGAGTAAAATCCCAAAAAATATAAAATACCGTAAAAATAGAAAAACCCCTAAGACAACCATAAGACCCTAAAAACACATAAACACCGTTAAAACTAAAAAAAATGATAAAACCCCAAAAAAATCCTTAAAACCCTCAAAATCCCTAAAAACATAAAACCCCATAAAATTCCTAAAAATCCCTAAAAACCTAAAAAACCCATAAAAAATCTAAGAAAACCTTAAAAAACTAAAAACACTTAAAACCCCAAACAACCCTATAAAATGTAAAAAATCCAAAGAAATATTAAAAAATCTAAAAACCATAAAAACCCCAATGACCATAAAAATCCCTAAAACCCCTTAAAAACCATAAAAACCCACTAAAAACTCTAAAATAAATTTGAACCCCTAAAAAAGATAAAATATCTAAAAAACCATAAAAACTAAAATTTCTTTAATAACTCAAGAAACTAAAAAAACTCTAAAAACACTGAATGTCCCAACCCCCTAGAAAACAATAAAAATTCCAAACCCCCCAAAAATTCCTTAAAAATGAAAGAAACCCTAAAAACCATGAAACAGCATAAGAAAACGCGAAAACCCAAAAAACAATTTAACACCTAAAAAAACTAAAATATGGAAAAAAACCTAAAAAACGTAAAACCCTAAATGACCATAAAACCTTTAAAAATCCATAAAACCCATAAACTATAAAACACCTTAAAAATCCCTAAAACATCCTAAAAATTTACAAACACCAAAATCCTTGAAAAATACTCAGAAAATATTAAAAAAGTAAAAACACTCAAAACCCCTTAAAATATTTAAAACACTAAATACCTTAAAAGACCATAAAACCCTAAAAACCCTAAAAACCTCTAAAACAAAAAAAAATACATAAAATCCTAAAAAATTGATAAAACCGATAAACCCCTAAAAACCACAAAAAAACTCTTAAGAAACATTAAAACCCAAACAATGTTGAAAAACTCTATTATCCTAAAAAACCCTTAGAAACAAAAAAAACTCTAAAACCCCCCAAAAATACTTAAGAATCATTTAACCCCTAAGAACCTTAAAACCCCCAAAATCCCTAAAAACCATAAAAACATTAAAATCACTAATAAATCCTTTAGAAATCCTAAATATTAAAAACCCTAAAACCATGAGAAAATATTAAAAAACATAAAAACAAAAAAAATACATAAAAAACAAAAAAAATGCTAAAACCCTTACAAAACCATAAAACACATAAATTCCCCAAACCCCATAAAACACCCTAAAAATATTAAATAACCCTAATACGCCATAAAAACACTATTAACTATAAAATATCTTTAAACCCATCAAAATAATAAAAAAGCTCTTAAAACCTTAAAACCCCTAAAACTCAAAAAGGACACAAAAACCCATGAAAAAAAATCTAAAAACCATAAAAACCCAAAAAATCTGTAAAACCTTAAAAACCCATTAAAATAAAAAAAATCCCTAAAACTCCCTATAATTGTTAAAACCCCTAATTACCAAGAAAATCTCTAGGAAAACCATAGAAACCAGAAAACAGATTACACCCCTAAAAACCCAAAAAACCTAAAAATGTTTAAAATCCATAAACCCCCCAGATCTCTAAAATCCTTAAAACACCCTCAAAATCCCTAAAAACACCTAATAATATAAAAAAATCAATGAACCTGAGAAAGACCCAAAAACCTAAAAAATTTAAAAACACTTAAAACCCATAAAAACCTAAAAAATGATAAAATCCTATAGAAACCCTAAAACCCATCAATATCACTAAAACTATAATAATCAATAAAAATAAAAAAAATCCCTAAAATCCAAAAAATGTAAAAAAATTCTAAAACCACTAATAAAACCATAAACACCTAAAAATTACTAAAAAACCTAAAACATAAAAACCCTAAAAACCCATAAAAATATTAAAACCAATAGAAACACTTAAAACATTAAAAACACTAAAGACCAATGAAAACCCTTAAAACCACAAAAAACACTAAAACCCCTTTATACCCCTAAAAAAGTTAAAAAAATATCAAAAACATTTAAAATTATAACAAACTCCAAAAACCTTAAAAACTCATAAAACCACAAAAACCCTAAAAAACCCAAAAAACCAAAAAAAACACTCAAAATCCCTAAGACAACTACAAACCATAAAAATCATAAAATGTACCTAAAATCCACAAGAACATAAAACCCCCAAGAATCCTTAAAAACCTTAAGAAAATATTAATAATTAAAAAACACTTAAACCCCCCTAAAACCAAAAAAAACATAAAACCCTAAAAAACATTATATAAACTAAAGACCTTAAAAAATCATGACAACCCATAAAAACCATTAGAAACCCTAAAAACCAATAAAACCCCTAATAAACCATTAAAAAATCTAAAAACACTTTTGACCCTAAAAAATGATAAAAAGCTCTAAAAATCATAAAACCCTAAAAAACTCCAAAAATCCCTAAGAACCGAAAAACAATAAAAACTCTAAAACCTATAAAAACTCTAAAACCCTCAAAATCCTTAAAAACCATAAAACCCCATAAAAAGCGAGAAAATCCCCAAAATCTCTAAAAACATAAAAAAATCCAAAAACCCCTAGAAAGAACTAGTAAACCCTTTAAAACCAAAAAACACCTAAAACCCATAACAAACTAAAAAATAATAAAAACACTAAAAAATAATAAAAACAATAAAAACTCTTAAAACCCTAAAAATCCATTGAAACACACTAAAAAGTCTAAAAACTGATTAAACCCCTAAAAACATGAAAAACTCTAAAAATACTTAAAATCCATAAAAAATCTAAATAAATTAAAAAATAATAAAAAACTAAAAAAACCCCTTATAACCATAAAAACCATAAAAACTATAGAAATCCAAAAAATTCCCAAAAAACCCAAATAAAATCCCACAAAACCCCTTAGAACCCTAAGAAATTTGTTAAAACATAAAAAGTATTAAAACATGTAAAAACCTGAAAACTAATAAAAACCCTAAAAAAATAAAACCATAAACACCTAAAAATACATTAAAACCCTAAAAACCATAAAAATATTGAAAACCCCCAAAAATACCTAAAAACAAAAATACCCTAAAAACCAGGAAAAACATGAAGAAGACCCTAAAAAACTAAAAAAAATTGATCCCCCAAAAAAACAAATAAATGCAAAAAACCTAATTACCCTAAAATCCTGAAAACCCTAAAAGACTCTAAAAACCCTAAAACCCCTAAAAACAAAAAAAAACCTAAAAAACCCCTAAAACCTTAAAAAACCCCAAAACCCATAAAAATGTTAAAAACTGCTAAAAAATATAGAACCCTTTAAACCCTTAAAAATATTGAAAAGGTCTAAAAACCCATAAAACTCTAACAAACTCTAAAAAGACCATATAATCCCCCATAACTAATAAAAGACCACTAAAACCAATTTAATTCAATAATAAAGTTAAAAAAACTCAAAAAACATAAATACCCTTAAAACTCAAAAAACTCCCAAAAATCCCATAAAAAATAAAAGCAATGAAACCCCTAAAACCATTAAAACTATAATCCCCTAAAAACATTAAAACCATAAAAACCATAGATATTTAAAAAATCCTAAAAAACCCCTAAAAATCCCAAAAATTTTAAAATTCCCTAAAAACCAAGAAAACCTAATAGATAACACTAAAAACAAAAAACACTTAAACCCCTAAAAACCTAAAATTTTAAAAAACCCTAAAACACTAAAAAACCTAAAAAACATAAAATAATCAAAACCATAAAAACAAAAAACCCCGCTAAACCACCCTAAAAACCGATAACACCCTAAAAACCACTAAAAACACTAAAAATCATTTAATCTCTAAAATTTTTAAAAAAATTAAAAAACCTTATATGTCTAAAAAATACAAAAAAAACCCCTATATCATAAAGAAAATAAAAACACAAAAAACCCAAAAACCCCCTCAAAATTATTTACACCCTATCAATATTTAAAAATGATAAAATTTCCCTAAAAATACCTAAAAATGTAAATGACCCAAAAACGTGGAAACCCTATGAAATTATTTAAATACTACAAGCACTTAAAACCATTAAACGCCTAAAAACACTAAAATCCATAAAACCCATAAAAGACCTTAAAAAGCTCAAAATCCTGAAAAACCCTAAAACCATAAAAAGACTATAAAATCTCAAAAAAATATCTAAATATGTAAAAAAGAATTAAAAATAATGAAAACCCATTATGAAACATTTAAAACCCTAAAACACTTTAAACCCTTTAAACCAAACATGCACTAAACCCCTAAAAGACACTAGAACCACTAAAACCTCAAAATACCTCAAAAACCCAAAAAACCTCACTAAAGCCTCTAAAAACAAATTAAACCCCTCAAAATGTTATAAAACTCTAAGAACCATAAAATCATAAAAAACCCTAAAACCCAAAAAAGATAAGAACCATTAATACCATAAAAACACTCGAAACCCCTCATAATTCCTAAAAACCCAAATGTTTGTAAAACATAAAAAACCTTAAAACCCATAAAAAAACACAATAAAATCTTTAAAAAAAACTAAGAACACTAAAAAAAATAAAACTCCTTAATCGAATAGAAATATTAATAAACCAGAAATCCTTAAAACAACTAAAAATAGAAATAAAAACAAAATAAAAACAAAAAAACGTAAAAACACTAATAACACTAAAAGACCCTGAAACCCCTAAAAACCCTTTTAAACCATTAAAATCATTAAAAATTACTATAAATCCCTATGAAGTAAAAGACTATAAATATTCTCGAAATACATAAAAATAATAATAATAACCTGGAAACAGTTAAATGACAAAAAAACATATAAACCGTAAACACCTCAAAAAACAAGAAAACCCTAAGAGACCCTAAAACCACTCCAAATCCCTAAAACACCTATAAAACCAAAAACATTCTAAAAGGCCATAAAAATTCATAAATATTTAAAAAAATAAAAATTTAAAAAACCCCAATGAAAACCTTAAAAACCTAAAAACACTTAACACCAATAAAAAACCTAATCAACTCTAAAAACCAAGAAAACCCTAAAAATACCAAAAAAATCATAAATACAAAAAAACCCAAAAAACCATTAAAACCCATAAAACTCTAATAGCCACTAAATAATATAAAAACAATTTAAAATCTAGAAATTGGTAAAAAAAACTCTAAAAACCATAATAACTATAAAAAATCAAAACACCTCTAAAACCCCATTAAATAAAACACCTAAGAACCCTATAGAAATCCTAAAATCCATCAAAATCCCAAAAAACCATAAAATCTAAAAAAATCATAAATATATATAAATACATAAAACACCCTAAAATCCATGAAAAACGCTAAGAATTATTTAAAAACCTAAAAACACTTAAACCCTCTAAAAACAAAAAAAACTCTAAAAACCCTAAACCCCTAAAAACCCTAAAACCCCTGAAAATCCATAAAAACCCTAAAAACCATAAAAATTTTAAAAAACACATTGAAATCCCAAAAAAATAAATTTTTTTAAAACCCCTAAGAAAACCTTTAAACCCATAAAACACTTTAAACCCCTAAAAACCTAAAAACTATAAAAACCATCAAAACCCCAAAAACCCTAAAAACCTAAAACAAATAAAAACCTTAAAAATCCTAAAACCCATAAAAACAAAAAAAAACAACTAAATACTATATAACCCATTTAAACCACTAAAAAAGTAAAAATCTATAAAAACCCTAAAATCCATTGAAAATATAATACCCCCTAAAATAAGAAAACCTATAAAATCCTAAAAATCCCTAAACTCTCTAAAAAACCCTAAAAAAAGAAAAACCATAAAAATACCAAAAAAGTCCTTTAGTCAACAAATGGTAAAAATACTCCAAAAACCATGGAAACCCATAATATGAAATTAAAACCAAAAAACACCTAAACCCCCTAGAACTTAAAAATGTTCATACTCCTAAGACACTCTTAAAACAAAAAAACCCAAAAAATACCTAAAACTTTAAAAATCATAAAAAAAATATGTAAAATGTAATCAAATAAGAAATCCATGATAACCCCTAATAGAAATTTTAAACCAAAAAAACATTAAACTTGTAAAATACATAATAATGCTAAAACCCTTAAAAACTCTAAAAAAAATGCTAAATCCAATCAATAACCCTAAAACCCTATAAAACTCCTAAAATGAATCAAAATACTAAAAACCAATTAAAACGCTAAAAACATTAAAAACCTATAAAAATAATGAAAAAATGTAAAAATATTTGAAAAAACTATAAATCCCCAAAAAACCATAAAACCTCTTAAAATCCCAAAAAACCGTAAAAAACAAAAAACCGAAAATAGCCCCCAAAATCCCTAAATACGTAAAAACCCCATAAAAACCCATAAAAACCTGAATACCCCTAAGAAACCCATAATAACATATAAACACTTTAAACTTCTAAAAATCCTAAAATCCACCAAAAATCCTAAATACCATAAAAACCATAAAAACCCTAAAACCCCTATAAATCCCTAAAAACACTAAAAACAATAAAAAATTCCAAAAAAAACTATCTTTAAATATCTAAAAACCTAAAACCCTTTAAAGATCCTAAACACCCCTATTAAAACCATAAAAACCTAAAAACACTTAAAATCCATAAAAACCCTAAAAAGATAAAATCCTTGAAAATAATAAAAATAATAAAACCCCCTTAAACTATAAAAACCACAAAAACCAATAAAGCCACTAAAAACAAGAAAAACCCTTGAAACACCTAAAAACATTAAGAAAAATCTAGAAATCTTAAAAACCAAAATAACTCAAAATACTCTATAAACACAAGAAAACCATGAAAACTTAAAAACCCTAAAAAACACTAAAACCCTCAAAAAATGTAAAATCCATAAAACCATAAAATTAAAAAAATACCTAAATTAAAAAATAACTATAAAATCTAAAAACCTTGAAAACCCCAAAGAAAACATTAATAGGCTAAAAACCCCCAAAAAACACAAAAAAACCCTAAACCCCTAAAACACTACAAATCTCTAAAACCCTAAAAACCCATAGAAATTGTCAAAAATCCTTAAAAATCCTTAAAAAATTTATAACACCTAAAAACCCAAATAAATCCTTAAGAACATAAAAACACATACACCCCTAAAAATCCTAAAAATGCTAAAAACTCTAAAAACTAGAAAGTCCTCAAAATTCATAAAAACCCTAAAAACTATTAAAATCATAAAAAGAACTAAGACTCTAAAAAATATAAAATACCTATAAAACCTGAAACATACTAAAAAAACTATAAACCATAAATCCCTAAAACCCCTAAAATCCAAAAAAACCATTAAAACCTTAAAACCCATGACACCCATGAAAAACCTAAACCCCTAGCAAACACTAAAACCCTTTAAACCCCTAAAAACGTTAAAAAAGACCAAAAAACCTAAATAAAATTAAAATCAAAAGAATCCTTAAATCCAAAAAACCATTAAAACCATAAAAACCCATAGAACCCCTCAAAATCTGTAGAACCATATGAAATCAATAAAAATCATAAAAAATATCTAAAAATTCCTAGAAACATAAAAAACCCTGAAACCCTTGAAAATCCCTAGGAAAAACTTAGAAACCTAAAAAACAATAATCTAATAAAACCTAAAAAATGATAAAAATCCTAAAAACTAGAAAACCCTAAAGAATCATAAAACCATATAAACCACGTAAAACATTAAAAAACCCTAAAAACACTTAAAAACCATGAATAACTACTTAAAATTCAAAAATACATTAAACCCCTAAAAATTTAAATAACTATAATAGAACATAAAAATAAAAAAACTCAAAAAACTCCAAGAAACCTAAAAAATCATAAAATCCTTAAAACCCAAAAATCCCTCAAAATCCCTAAAAACATAAAAACCATAAAAATCCTAAAAAATCCCTAAAAACCCTAAAAATATAAAAATCCTAAAAACCATGAAAACCCTAATGTTACCTTAAAACCCCAAAATCACTTAAAACCCTTAAAAACCTAAAAATTTGAAAAACTATTACAAACATAAAAACTCAGAATAACTAAAAAACCCAAAAACTTCAAAAAACATAAAACAAATTGAAAAATAATAAGTAAAAGTAAAACCCTGAAAACACTTAAAACCCCTTAAAAACAAAAATCCATAAAAACGTTAAAAACCCCCCAAAAACTAAAAAAACATCAAAATCCGTAAAATCCCTATGAAAAATAAAAAACCAAAAAATCCCCAAAACCCCTAAGAATATAAAAACCCATACAAAACCATAAAAACACATAGAACCCTTAATAATACCTTAAAAACCAAAAAAACTTAATCCTCCTAAAAACCTAAAATTTTCACAAAACAATAAAACCATAGAAATCCATAAAACCCATAAAACCCATGAAAACCCATGAAACACTAAAAACTAACCAGAAATTAGAAAAAACCATTAAAACACCTATTTTTTTTAAAAAAAACACTCAAATATCTTAAAACAACTAAAAAACCTAAAACCAAAAAAAAAACAAAAAAATGAATAAAACCAAAAAAAACCTGAAAGGCCTAAAAACTCATAAACTCCTAATACAATAAAAATCATATGAAAATCCATAATAATCACTAAAATATAAAAAATAATAAAAACCGTGAAAACCCCTAGGAAGTGCTTAAAAACTGGAAAACCAGAAAATCCTAAAAATTCACTTAAAATACCAAAAAAATGTAAAAACCCTAAAACCACTAAACCCTTAAAGGAAAGCATAAAAACCTAAAAAAAATTAAAACCCAAAATACAAAAAACGCTAAAAACCCTAAAACAAAAAACCCATAAAACCCCGTCAAAAATTAAAACCCCATAAAAAATCTAAAACTAACTAAAAAATCTAAAACCCCATTAGACTCCTAAAACATTAAAAAACTCTAAAAGACCTTAAGACACTAAAAAACTAATAAAACCTTTAAAACACTAAAAACCCATAAAAATCCAAAAAAAATGTAAAAACCCTAAAACCCCTCAAAATCAATAACCCCATTAAAATCCAAAAAAATACTTATAAATTCCAAAAAAATGTAAAAACCCCTAAATCTGTGAAAAGAACTTTAAAAATCTAAAAAACAAAAAACAATTAATTCCACTAAAAACATAAAAACACATAAAACCCTAAAAATTCCTAAATATCCAAAATAACCCTAAAACCCCTCAAAACCTATAAAACCCTAAAACACATAATGATCATAAAATTACCTTAAATTCCTAAAAAATTAAGTAACAATAAGCCTTGAAAACCCAAAAGTTTACCTAAAAAACCAAAAAAAACATAAAACCCTTAAAAACTAAAAATACTAAAACCCCTAAAAGTCCATAAAACCCGAAAACCCCTACAAACCATAAAATCCCCTAAAACATAAAAACCCTAAAAATCAATAAAACCCCCAATGAAATTGAAAACTCTAAAACACCTTTAAATCCCTAAAAATGTTAAAAAAAACTAAAACCCATAAACCCCTTAAAAAAACAAAAATACCTAAAAACCAAAAAACCATAAAAACCCTAAAAACCCTAAAACCCCCCCAAAACCCAAAAATACTTTAAATCCATAGAAATCCTAAAACAAATAAAAATCCTAAAAATCCCTAAAACCTGTATAAATTTAAAAAACCCTAAAACCTTGAAAACCCCCTATGAAAACATTTAAAACCAAAAAACACTTAAATCAACTAAAAAACTAATAAATTTATAAATACCATAAAAAACCCCACACACCCTAAAAACTATAATAGCCCCAAAAAACCATAAAAACCATATAATCCCATAAAACCACTAAAACCACTAAAATTTTCAAAAACCATTTTAAACCATAAAAAATGTCCCAGCCCCAAAAAACCAAAAAACCCTATAATCCCATCAAACCACTAAAACCAATAAAATTTATGAAAACCCTTTTAAACCCTAAAAACCTTTAAAAACCTTGTATAACTTAAATCATATAAGAATATCAAAAAAACCCCAAAAAAAACCAACCCCTCAAACTCTAATAACCACTAAAACCATAAAAATCCCTAAAAACCATAAAAACCATAAAAATAATAAAAAGACCTAAAACTATATAAAATCATAAAAATCCCTTAAAATTCTAAAATCACTTTGAATTCATTTAAAACCAATAAGTAATTTATTGCCCAAAAAACCAAAAAAAAAAACAAAACCCACCAAAATTGCTAATTCATAAAAATATATAAAAATCCAAAAAACCAAAAAATCCGTAAAAATGGTAATAGCCCTACTATTCTTGGTAGACCATGCGAAAACAATAAAAATCTAAAACCACTTAAAACATCAAAAAACCTAAAAAATGTTAAAAACCATAAAACCCTAGAAAACCGCAAAACCCTAGAAACCATAAAACGCCTTAAATCATTAAAAAACCATAAAACCCCCATAAAACCCCAAAAAAACTAAAAAATCAGAAACCCATTAAATCCTTAAACATGTTAATAACACAAATAGACCATAAAAACTATAAAAACTCAAAGAAACTCTAAACCCCCCCAAACTAAAACCCTAAAACCCATAAAACACCTCAAAATCCCTATAAACCAGAAAAATCATAAAATACCCTAAAACCCATAAAAATACCCTAAAACCCATAAAAATACCTAAACACCTTAAAACCCCTAAAACACCAAAAAACCCTTCAAAACATTAAAAACAATAAAAATACTTTGAACGCCTAAAAACGATAAAAACGTTTAAAAACCAAAAACCAATAAAAACTAAAAAAATTCTTAAAACCTCGGAAAACTCATTAAACCCCAAAAACCTAAAAAATTGGGAAAAACTCTCCAAATCCCTAGAAACACTATGAAACTTTAAAATCATAAAAGACCCTAATAATCACTAAAAATAAAAAACCAACAAAACCCTAAAGACCCCTAAGAAAACCATAAAACATAAAATACTTAAAACCCCCCAAAACCTAAAAAACACTAAAAACCCTAAAATACCTAAAACCCCTAAAACCCCCCAAAACCCTGAAAATCCAAAAAACCATAAAAACCATATAAATCATTAAAAAATCACCAACATTCCCTAAAAACATAAAATAATTAAAACCTTTGAGAACCCCTAAGAGAAACATAAAAACCGAAACACTTAAAAACCCCAAATAACATAAAAATGCTAAAACCCCTAAAACACTAAAACCCTAAAAACCCTAAAACAATAAAACCATAAAAACATTTAAAACCCACAGAAACCTGTAAAAAATATAAATACCCACTAAAAAATCTAAAACACCATTAAAATCTGATTTTTTTTTGAAAAAAACTATATACACCATTAAAATAATAACAAATTAAAACACTAAAAGCTAAAATAACCATAAATACCATAAAACCACTACAAAACCTTAAAAATTTGTAAGAACACAAAAAACCATAAATATCTCCGAAAATCCCTAGAAACCCATAATAATAATAACAACCTAAAAATCCTGAAAAACTCTTAGAAATCAATAAAAATGTAAAAATACACTAAAAAAACTAAACGATAAAATCATAACAAACCCAAAACCCCTAAAACACCTAAAATCCCTAAAAACCTCAAAATCCATTAAACCCTAAAAACCATAAAAATTCTAAAAAATACCTAAAAATATCTGAAAATGAAATGAACACTTAAAAACCGGAAACACCCTATGAAAACCATAAAAACCATAAAAACACATAAAAAAACTAAAAACAAAAAAAAATACTAAAAACCATAAAATTTCCCTAAGACCCCTAAAAACATAAAACCCTTAAAAACCATAAAAACACAAAAAACACAAAAATACTAAAAACCATAAAAATATTACAAAATCTCTAAAATTCCATGAAAATATAAAAAAACAAAAACCCTAAAAACCCAAAAGAAAACATTAAAAAATCTAAAAACACCTAAAAATACTAAACACACTAAAAACACTAAAAACATAAAAAATCATAAAACCCCATAAAAATCCATAAAACCCTAAAAAACATTGAAAACGTTTAAAATCCCTAAAATACCTAAAAATATAGAAAAAAAAATATCAAAAAAAAAATAAAAATTATAAAAACATAAAATACCCTAAAATACCTAAAAAACCAAAAAACACCAAAAACCCTTAAAAACCCTAAATGCACATAAAAATTATAAAACCACTAAAAAATATTAAAAAATATTTAAACCCCTAAAAATGATAAAAACTCTAAAAAATCGTAAAAACCATAAAAATAAAAAACCCTAAATCCTAAAAAACGATAATAGGCATAAATCCATTCAAAAAACCACAAAACCCTCAAAATCCCTAAAAAACCTAAAAACAATAAAAATATTAAAAAATTCCTGAAAAATCCAGAAAAACAAAAAAAAACCTGAAAATCTTGAAAACCCCTGAAAAATATAAAAACGTAAAACACTCTAAACACCTAGAAAACTAAAAAATTAAAAAAACCCTAAAAGCCATAAAAATCCTATAAATCCTAAAAAAACCCAAAAACCCAAAAATATATAAAAATAAAATAAAGTGCTAAAAATCACAAAAAACATAAAAAAACACAAAAATCCTAAAAAATCATATGAAAACATTAAAACCCAAAAAACACATAAAACCAAAAAGATTCTATAAACCCTAATAGAACATAACAACCGTAGAAACCATAAAAACCTCAAAAATCATAAATAAATAAAAAACCAAAAAACCACTAAAAATATATAAAAACCCTTTAAACATTGAAAATATCTAAAATCACTTAAATACAGTAAATACTCAAAAAAATACTGAAAACCAAAAACATAATAACCCTAAAAACCTAAAAGATGCAACAAACATCAAAATCCATAAACCCCTAAAACTGTAAAAACCCCTAAAAATTATTAAAAATTTAAAAATCGCTAAAAACACTTTAAAATCCTAAGAAAACCTTAAAATTTTAAAAACACTTAAAACCCATAAAAACATAAAAAATCTAAAGACCCTAAAACCACACATATTTTCCCAAAATCAATAAAAACCCTTAAAATATTAAAAAATAACTAAAATTCCAAAAAAAGCATAAATAACACTAAAACCCCTAAAAACATAAAAACCTAAAAATAATTTCAAACACTAAAAGAAAAAAAATTCTAAAATCCCTAAAAACTATTAAAAATACCATAAACATTAAACCCCCCTAAAACCCTTATAACCCTTAAAACCATTTAAACCCATTAAAACCCAAAAAAACCCTAAACACCACAAAACACCATTAAAACATAAAACCCTAAAAATATGGAAAACACTCAAAAATCACTGAAAACCCTAAGAAACCGTTAAAATCCTAAATATGCCCAAAAATCACTAAAAACATAAAAAACCTTAAAACCCTAAAACCCATTGGGAAAATGAAAACCCTAAAACACTTATAACCCATAAAACCTAAAATTTCTAAAGTTCCTAAAAACTTTAAAAAATCTAAAAATCCTAAAAATCCCAAAAAATCCTAAAAACAATAAAAATCTAAAAAACCACAAAAATCACTAAAAATGTAAAAACTATTAAAACCACATAGAAACCCTAAGAAACTCTTAAAGTAATAAATAATTTAACCCATAAAAATGAAAACCTCTAAAAATACTAAGAATCCTAAAAACCTAAAAACCGCTAAAATCCTTTAAAACATTCAAACCCATAAAAAACCTAAAAACACACTAAAAACTCTAAAATCATTTAAATTGGTAAACACATTTAAAAATATAAAATCTTTTAAAATAATATATAACTCACAGAAAAACAAAAAACAAGAATAACCCCAAAAACCCTAAAAACTCTAAAAACCCTAAAAACCCTAAAAATCCTTAAATACACTAAATCCAAATAAAAAACCGAGAAAATCCCTAAAAATCCCAAAAAATGTATAAAACCCTAAAAACCATGGAAAAAAATACATAAAATAAACACAATTAAAACCCCAAAAAACCTAAAAATAGTAAAACCCAAACAAACCTACATCCCATAAATAACCATAAAACCCTCAAAATCCATAAAAACCCTAAAACCATAAAAATTATAAAAATACATAAAAAATAAAAAAACCTTAAAAACCCAAAAAACTCTTAAGAACACTACAGAAAGATAAAAAATTTGAAAACACTTAAAAAACAAAAAAAGACAAAGAACCTAAAAGGAACCTAAAACCCCTCAAAATAATTAAAACTCATAAAAGCTTAAACAACACCAAAACCCATTAAACCCCCAGAAAATCACTAAAACACTACAAAACCTTTAAACCTCAATACATTAACAACACTAAAAAACCATTAAAAACCTAAGAACACAGAAAAACCCTAAAACCCAAAAAAAACCCAAAAACCCAAAATACCTTACAACCCCTAAAAACAATCAAAATCCCTAAAACCCTAAAAATATTAAAATATCTCTAAATATCTTAAAACTTATAAAAAAATATAAAAGCTAGAAATCACAAAATAAAAAATCTAAAAGCTAAAAAAACATAAACCCTTAAACCCTATAAAATATAAAACTCATAACCCCCCCCCTCTCAAAATCCTTAAATCCATAAAAACCACTAAAATCCTATAAAAGGGATAAAATCCAAAAAAAAATTAAAAAAAAGTAAAAACCATGACAAATTCTACGAAATCATTAAATAAATAAAACACATAAATTTCATAAAAAACTAAAATTTATAAAAACCATAAAACTCCAAGAAGTAAACCCCCCCCCAAACCCCAAAAATCTATAAAAACCCTAAAACCCTTTAAAACCCCAAAAGCCCATAAAATTATTAAAAACAGAAAAAAAATATAAAAAATACTTTAAACCCCTATAAAAATTAAGTACCCCTAACAAACCAAAAAAACCTAAAAAATAAAAAAACACTAAAACCCATAATAACCATAAAAACAGTAAAACCCCTTAAAACCTTCAAAACCCTCAAAATCCCTAAAACCCCAAAAACCCATGAAAATCCTAAAAAGAATTAAATATCTCTGACATAAAAAACCCAAAAAAATGAAAACTCCTAAGTAAACCCTAAAAACCTAAAAACACTAAAAACAACTAAAAACCCCAAAAAATGAAGAAAGCCCTATAACCCTAAAAAATCCTAAACCATCAAATTCCCAAATTCACAAAAAAAAGTGATAGAAATCACTAAGAAAACATAAAACCCCTGAAAAACTGAAAAAAAAAGTAAAAACCCTTAAAAGACCATAAAACTTGTAAAAACCCCTTAAAACATTAAAAATCTAGAAAAACATAAAAATTCTAAAAACCTACTAGAAACTCATAAACCCTTTAAAAACCAAAATAATACAAAAACTATAAAAAACCTAAAAAACCTTAAAACACTCATAAAACAACTAAAAATCTAGAAAACTGTAAAAACCCTAAAAACCCTAAACCCCCCCCCCCCAAACCTCAAAATCCCTAAAAACTCTAAATACCCACAAAAATCTGAAAAAAATATCGAAAAATGTAAAAGAAGCTAAAACACCGAAAAAACCTAAGAAAACCTTAAAACACTATGAAACATAAAACCCAAAAAATACCAAAAAATGTTAAAAACCCTAAAACCCCGAAAACCCAAAAAACCCCAAAAAACCAAAAAACCTAAAAAATAAAAACCAAAAAAATATTTAAAAATATGTTACGGTCCCTGAAAACATAAAACACCATGAAAACCCCTAATACAAACATAAAGACCTAAAAAACATAAAACCCCTTAAAACCCATAAAATTCTAAAAACCATAAAACCCCCTAAAAAGACCCTAAAACCCCTCAAAATGATAAAGAACTAAAAAACATAAAAACCCTAAAAACACAACCAAACCTAAACCTAATAAATCATAAAACCCTAAAAAACCTAAAACACATCAAAATCTCTAAAACCCCTAAAATCCATAAATATCGTAATCCCCCTAAAAATGTAAAAAAAAAACAACCCAAAACTATGGAAAACCCTAATAAAAAATTATAAAACTAAAACCCTTAAAACCCGTCAAACCTAAAAAGTATTAGAACCCTAAAAGACCTAGATACACTAAATTGCACTAAAAACTATAAAACCCCTAAAACATCTATAAAATTCTAAAATACATAAAAATCCTAAAAACCAATTAAAATTATAAAATCCCTTGAAGCCCCTAAAAATGTTAAAAAGCATCGAAATAACCTTTAAATTTTTAAAAAAATACCTAAAAACCAGAAAAACCAGAAAACCCCTAAAACCCTAAAAATAAAAAAACCTCAAAATCCCCAGAAAAACTAAAAACCATAAAAATATGCACAATCCCAAAAAATAAAAAAACATAATAAAAATACAAGAAACCATGAAACCCCCAAGGAAAAACTTCAAACCCTAAAAACACATTAAACCCCTAAAACACTAAAACACTAAAAACCCCAAAAACCCATGAAAACCATAAACCCCTAAAAATTATAAAAACCCTAAAACAACATTAAACCCACTACAAATCTATGAAACCCCAACAAACCAATAAAAACATGAAAACCCTTCAAAACACTAAATATTGTTGAAAATTGTAAACTCCATAAAACCCTAAAAAACTAAAAAAATCCTAAATACCCAATAGAACCCCATAAAACCATAAAAACACTAAAAACTATCAAGATCCCTAAAAAAACAAAAACCCCATAAAATTATAAAGAATCCATAAACCCCTTAAAATATAATTAAGACCTAAAAACCATAAAAATATAATTAAGACCTAAAAACCCTAACATTACTTAAAACCAATAAAAACCATAAACCCCTTAAAAAACCTAAAACTAATAAAAACTCAAAAATCACATAAAACCCCTAAATACATTAAAAACTCTAAAAAACATTAAAACCCTAAAAAACTCAAAACCCCCAAAACCCCCTAAAATCTGAAAAACCCATCAAAATCCATAAAAACTCAAAAAAAATTAAAATCCTAGAAAATCCATAAAAGTACCAAAAAATGTAAAATACAATTAAAACCATGAAAAAACCAAATAGAACAATACAAATATAAATACACTTAAAAACCCCAAAAACCTAAAAAACGCCAAATACCTAACCCCACCTACAACCCCTAAAAACCAAAACCCCTCAAAATCCCAAAAATACATTAAAAACCATAAAAACCTAAAATATCCCTAAAATTTCATAGAATCCTAAAAACCCATAAAAACTCTAAAAACCCCTATGAAATCATTAAAAATCTAAAAACACTTCATACCCCTAAAGAAAAAAACACTAAAATCTTTAAAATACCCTAAAACCCTAAAAAAATAACAAAACCCCTAAAACCTTAAAAACCCAAAATACTGAAAAAACCATAAAACCCCAATAAACACACTAAAAACCTATTAAACCTTTATAAGCATTTGAAAACTCTATAAAACTCAGAAAAATCATAAAAACCCAAAGAAACCCTTAAAAACACGAAAATCCCTCAAAATCCCTAAAAACCCAAAAACCTTAAAAATACTAAAATATTACTAAAAATTCCTAATAATATAAGAAACCCTTAAAACCCAAAATAATACCAGAAAAACCTAAAAAAAAATTAAAACACACAAAAAACTAAAAATGTTATAACCATAAAAACCCAAAAAACCCTAAAATCGTAAAAACCCCTAAAACCTTAAAAACCAAAAGGCATAATAAAACTCTAAAACCCTTTGAACCACTAAAAATTTTAATTTTTTTAAAAAAATCTAAAAACACTTAAAACCCTTAAAAACTAAAAATGCTAATAACCCAAAAAACCCTAAAATAATAAAAGACCCTTTAAACCCTAAAAACATAAAATCCCCTAAAACCATAAAAATCAAATAAAATACCTAACACCTAATAAAAACTATACAATCCTTTTAACCCCATAAAACATTAAAAAATCTAAAAAACATATAAACCTAAAAAATTAAAAAATCATAAATAACCCCAAAACCATAAAAACGAAGAAACCAAAAAACCCCTCAAAATCCCTAAAACCCAAAAAAATACAAAAAACACTAAAATTATGTAAAAATGTAAAAAATATAAAAACATGAAACCCCCTATGAAAAACATAAAAACGTAAAAACACATAAAATCTCTAATAAATCTAAAAGATCTAAAATTCCTAAACAACCGAAAAACCCTAAAAATCATATTAATGAAAAAAAACCACTAAAAACATTAAAACCCCCAAAATCCCAAAAACCCAAATAATCCATAAGATTACTAAAAAAGCCTAAAAATTTCCTTAAAACATAAAAAACATAAATACCCTAATAAAAAGATAACAACTTAAAAAAACATACAAACCATAAAAAACCTAAAAACATATAAAAACACTCAAAACACCCTAAAACCCATAAAAATACAAAAAATTCAAAAAATACTAAAAACCAATAAAATTTCTTGAAACCCTTTAAACACCCAAAGCGTTAAAAACTCTAAAAACCATAAAACACTGAAAAACTCAAACCCCCCTCCCCCCTAAAAACCCAAAAATGAATATAAATCCTATGAAATATATAAAAAACCCTCAAAACATAAAAAACACTGAAAACTCATAGAAACCGTAAAAAAAATTTAAAGAACCAAATGTAATGAAAACCCCTAAAAATGTTAAAAACCCTAAAACCATAAAAACCCTTTAAAACCATAAAACCCAAAAAATCTATAAAACCATTAAAAACCATAAAATAATAGAAAATTCATCAAAATTCCTAAAAAGTCAAAAATCGTAAACCCTCTAGAAACACAAAAAAACCATAAAACATAAAAACAGTTAAAACCCCTAAAATACCGAAAAAATAAAAAAAATCTCGAAAAGCTATAAAATGTTCCTAAAACCCCTTATATGCATAAAACCCCCAAAAAATATTATAAAAATAAAAATCCCTATAAATACCCGAAACCCAATAAAAACTCAAAAAACCCATTAAACCCATAAAAATGCACAAAAATCCTAAAAAAATTAAAACCCCTAAAAAACACAAAAAACTATAAAAACAACAAAAACTGTAAAAACCCAAAAAAAACCCACAAATCCCTAAAAACCATAAAAACATAAAAATCCTAAAAAATCCCTAAAAACCCCAAAAAACATAAAAACCCTAAAATCCTTAAGCCCCCCCCCCCTAAAAACCTTAAAAACACTTAACTCTATCAAAATAAAAAAATATTAATGCCCTAAAAACCCAAAAACCCCTCAAAGTCCCTAAAAACCCAAAAAACCCTAAAAACATAAAACTATATATATCAAAAATCCTTAAAAAGTAAAAATACCAAAAAAACTAAACACCCCTATGAAAACATTAATACTTAATGAAACTAAAAACCTCTATAAATGTAAAACCTATAAAAACCCAAAAAGACCCTAAAAACCTAAAACCCCTAAAAACAATAAAACCCCTAAAAATGTAAAAACTCCAAAAAAAACTAAAATCCTTTTAAACCCCTAAAGATTTAAAAAACCCTAAAAATCATTAAACCCCTAAAACACCAAGAAAACAGTAAAAACCCAAAAAACTCATAAAAATAGAAAACTACTACCCCGAACCCCACCCAAACCCTCAAAATCCCTAGAAACTATAAAAACGCATAAAAATACAAAAAATATCATAAAAATATATAAAAAATAGCATAAAAACCATGAAAATTCATAAGGAAACCTTAAAATAATAAATAAATTAAAACCATTGGATAACATAAAAATGATAAAACCCAAAAAACCCAGAAACCCTTAATAACCAAAAAACCCAAAAAACCCTATAAAATTCCAAAAACCACTAAAACTCTAAAAATCCTTTAAAGTCCTAAAAACATTAAAACTCTAAAAAACCCTTAAAACACTAAAATCTAGAAATCCCCAAAAAACATAATAAACTAAAATTTCCTAAAAACCCACAAAATTACTTAAACCCCAAAAAACATAAAAACCTAATAATGCTAAAGCCCATAAAAATATCCTAAAACCCCTAAAACCATCAAAACCCTGAAACATTACGAAAACCTAAAAGTCCATAAAAACTCTTGAATACCACTAAAAACACTGAAAATAAGGTTAACCTCTAAAAACATAAAAACATTTAAAAACCATAAAAAAAGTAAGAACTAAAAAACCTAAAGAACCAAAAAACCATAAACCCCCTGAAAACCAAAAATCCCATCAAAATCCCAAAAAACCAAAAAACCCAAAAATCCTAAAAAAATCTCTACAAATCCATAGAATAGTAAAAAACTAAAAAAAACTCTAAAACCCTACAAACCCCCTTAAATACTTAAAAACAAAAAACCACTAAAAACCCAAAAAATAAAAAGAATAAAAATCCAAAAACCTTAAAAACCACTAAAACCCTAATAACCCTAAAAACCATAAAACCCATAAAAACCCATAAAAACCCATAAAAACCATAAAACAATAAAAACTCAAAAAACAGATGAATACAACTATAATATATAAAAACCCATTAAACCCCTAAGATTATAGAAATCTATAAAACAAAAAAACACTAAATTCTCAAAAAACCCCCAAAAACCCAAAAAACCCAAAAAAACAGAAACCCTAAAAACCTAAAAAATTTCTAAAACACATAAAAACCATTAAAATCCAAAAAATCTCTAAAATTCATAAAAACAACAAAACCCCTAAAAACTATAAGATATCCTTACAGGCATAAAAAAACTTAAACCCTCGAAAAAATCTAAAAACACTAAAAAACCAAAAGTCCTAAAACCAATAAAAAAAATAAAACACCTAGAAACTATTTAAACCCCAAAAAATATATAATATCACTAAAACCTTTAAACCCATTAGAACGCTAAAGAGACCATAAATGCCCTAAAAACATTAAATACCCTAAAACCCCTGAAAATAAAAAAAAATCCCTTAAAACTGATAAAAATACTAAAAACCTAATAAATCAAAAAAATGTAAAAAAATCCTTTAAAACCCTGATATTCAATAATAAACCCTTAAAACCAAAAACACAAAAATTAGATAAAAACATCAAAATTTCGAACACCTCTAAAAAACCCCAAAACCCTAAAAAAATTAAAAGCCCTCAAAATTATGGAAAACCCTGAAAACCTTAAAAATCCTAAAAGATCCCAAATACCCCTGAAAACATAAAAAATCACAAATACCTTAAAACCCACTAAGAAATTCATAACACCTAAAATCAATTTAATCCCCTAAAAACTAAATAACATTAATAGCCTTAAAAACCATAAAACCACTAAAACTCCAAAAATCCAAAAAAATTAAAAAAACCCTACAAACCATAAAAAAACATAAAACCCCATAGAAACCCTAAAACCCACTAAATACTCTAAAATCCCTTTATACCCCTTCAAATGATAAAAAAAATAAAAAACCATAAAAACCAAAAAAAGTCAAAGAAAAACCAAAAACCCTAAAATACATAATAAACAGAAAAAACCCAAACCCCCCCTTAAAACCCATCTAAATCCCAAAAACCTCTAAAAACCATGAAAATCATAATGCCCCATAAAAATCCCTACAAATTTTAAAAAACCATAAAATCATGAAGAAATCATTAAAAATATAAAAGATCATAAACAAATAAAAAACTAAAATTTATAAAAAAACAAAATAATCCAAAAATCCAATAAAAAACACGAAACCATAAAACCCCTAAAACCTTAAAAACCCTAAAATACCATAAAAACAAAAAAATTCACTAAAACTATAAAAAAATTTAAAACCCTAATTTTTTTTAAAAACAATAAAAATTCATTAAAAATACCAAAAATCTCCAAAAAAATCATAAATACTAAAAGAGTATAAAAAACCCTAAAACCCTAAAACCCCTGAAAAAACATTAAAACCATAAAAACATAAAAATTATAAAAATACCTAAAAACACCAATGAATAAAACATAATAAAACCCATGAAACCACTTAATAAATCCTTAAAAGCCTAAAAATAGTTACAACACCTGACAACCTAAACACTCTAAAAATCCTAAAAACACTGAAAAAACCCTAAGAACTCCCAAAAACTAAAAAAATTCCCAAAAACATTGAAAACCCATGAAAAACCTAAAAAACCATAACAACATGAATAACCCTACCACCCATTATTTTTTTAAGAAAACAATAAAGCCCTAAAAACACATAACACGCCTAAAACATAAAAAAATAAAAAACATATAAAGACGCCAGAACCCCTAAAACACACTAAAATCCATAAAACCCCTAAAAACATACAACCTCTAAAACCCATTAAAATCATAAAAAACAATACATAATCTAAAAACCCTTTAAAACCCTAAAAATGTTTAAAAAAAATTTAAAAAATTTTAAAATGCTAAAACAGCCAAAAACTGTAAAACCCTAACAATCATAAAACCATAAAAATAAAATAAAATACTAAGAACCCATAACAATCCTAAAAATACCTAAAATGGTAAAAACCCTAAAATCCTAAAAAATGATAAGAAAACCTTAAAAACCTAAAAACACTGAAAACCCCTAAAAACCATAAAAACGCTAAAATCCCTAAAATCCCTAAAAACCCATAAAACCCTAAAGAACACTATAAATCCCTATGAAATCCTTAAAATCATAAAAAAAACTTAAAACCCTTAAAAAAGCTAAAAAATATCAACCCCTAAAAACCTAAATGAGACTCTAAAACCCCTAAAAACACATAAAACCCATAAAAACTCTAAAACCATATTAAAATCCTAAAAACAATAAAACCCTCAATACACATAAATAAAAAAAATCTAAAAAACCATAAAACAAAAAATACTTCAAAAACCTTAAACCCTAAGAAACTCAATAAAAACTCTAAAAATCAATAAAATCCCTAAAACTCTAAAAACCATTAAAAATACTAAAAACACCCCAAAATTACCTAATCACATAAAACCCCATAAGTCCATGAAAAAACAATAGAAAAACTATGAAAACCAAAAAAGAAACTGAAATCCCTAAAACTGATAATGCACCTAAACACCCATAAAAATCCTAAAAAATTAAAAAATCTATAAAAACATAAAAATACCCTAGAAACCCTAAAAACACAAATAATACCATAAATAACTAAAAAAATATATAAAATTCCTAAAAATCTAAAAACAATAAAACCATAAAACACCCTAAAAATAAAAAAATATTAAAACCCGTAAAACCACTAAAGACACTCAAAATACCCAAAACCCATAAAAATAAATAAAAATCCTACAAAATCCTAAAAAAACACAAAACATAAAAACCAATAAAAACACTAACAATCTCTAAGAAAATCATAAGAAGAAAAAAAACTTAAAACCTATAAAAATTCTTAAAATGATTAAAATAATAAACCCCTAAAAATGCAATAACCCTAAAACCTTAAACCCAAAGAAAGTTTAAAACCCCTAGAACCCTTAAAACCCTAAAACCCACTGAGAACTCTAAAAACAGTTTAAACCAATAAAAACAAAAAAAACTATGAAAACCTAAATACAACTAAAAACTAAAAAAACCCTAGAATCCAAAAAAACTATAAACCCCTAAAATCTTCAAAATACATAAAACCCTAAAAACCATAAAAATCTTAAAAACCCATAAAAGTTCCTAAAAAAGTTAAAAAACCATAAAACCCCTAAAACACCTAAGAAAACTAGAAAAACTAAAATAATTAAACCACTGAAAAAATAAAAAAAAATGTTTCAAAGCCTTAAAACCCTAAAAACCCTTAAAAACACAAAACCCCTCAAAATCCATAAAAACCAAAAAACCCATAAAATCCTAAAAAGTCCTAACAATCAATAAAATGCTAAGAACACTAAAATCCTTGAAAACCCACCTGTTAAAACCTTAAAAACATAAAAAAACAAAAAAACACTTAAAAAATATAAAAAAATTTTAAAAACCCAAAAAAATTAAAAAGGCAATAAAAACCCATAAATACCATAAAACCCCTAAAACATAAAAAACCAAGAACCCATGAAAACCGTAAAACTTCACTAAAACTCTAAATACCATTTAAATCCAAAAAAATGATAAGAAAATATAAAACCCCTTAATAATGCTTAAAAACTAAAAAAAATATAGAAAACATAAAACCCTTAAAACCTCTAAATATCCTAAAAACACTAACAAACCTAAAACCCCATAAAAATCCTAAAATAACCCTACAAATCCTTAAAATTGTAAAAAACTATAAAAACTCAGAAAAACTTTATGAAAACCTTAAAAACATTAAAACACTTAAATCCCATAAATACTTTAAAAATTCAAAAAATCCTAAAACCCCAAAAACCAATAAAAATCATAAAAAACCCCAAAGTCCCTAAAAACAAAAAAAACCATAAAAATACTAAAAACCCATTAAATACATTAAAATATAAAAATAAAATAAAAAATTCTAAAAAATACTAAAAACCATTAATAAATAAAAACACATCAAACCCTTAAAAGTATAAAAAAGGTTAAAACCCCTAAAAGACCATAAAACCTAGAAATGCCTTGAAAATATTAAAAACCCTAAAAACAAAAAAAGCAAACCCCCACCCCACCCCCAAACCTAAAAACCATAAAAAAAACTTCTCAAAACAATAAAATCCCTTTAAACCCTAAAAAATGTTAAGAAGCATTATAAATTCATAATAAACTATAAAAAACTAAAAACCCATAAAAACCCCAAAAAACCCATAAAAACTCTAAAACTACAAAACCCCATAAAAACCCTAAAACTCCAAAATCCAATAAAATCCCTAAAAATCTCTAAAAATATAAAAACCATAAAAATACTAAAAAATCTCAAAAATTCCTAAAAAAATAAACAACCCTAAAACAATGAAAAATCCAACAGAAACCTTAAAAATTTAAAAACACTTTAAACCCCTAAAAACCTAAAAAACTAAAAACCCAAAAAACTCTGAAAAACATAAAAACCCATAAAACCCCTCAAAATCCATCAAAATTAATAAAACCCAAATAAACCAAAAAAATAATAAAACCCTTAAAAAGACCCTAAAACCCCAAAACTCCCTTAAACTCCCTAAAAAACATAAAACCACTAAAACCCATTAAAACCCCTAAAGATCCTTAAAACCTAATAACCCACTAATGACTCTAGAAATCCTTTAAAATCATAAAAATGTTTTAAAAAATATAAAAACATTAAAACCCATAAAAAACTCAAAGAAAAATTAAAACCCCAAAATACATAGAAAAGCCAAAAACAATAAAAAGGTTCAAAATCCTTAAAATCCATAAAAGACCATAAAAACTCTCAAAATCCCTAAAATCCATGAAAACAGAAAAAATGAAAAAACTCATAAAATAGTAAACAAATGTAGAAACAAAAAAATACTAAAAATCCCTAAAAACCAAAAGAAGCTAAAAACCAAAAACCCCTAACAAACATCAAAATCTCTAAAAATAATAAAAACCCATAAAAATGATAAAAATATGTAAAATCCATAAAACCCAAAAAACCTTGAAAATCCCTAAAAACTATAAAATCATAGAAACACTAAAAACATTAAAACCATTAAAAACTCGAAAACCCCTTTAATAACTAAGAAACATTAAAAATGGTAAAACCCATTATAATCCATAAAATAAATTATAAAACCCCAAAAAAACCATTAAAACCCAAAATACCCAAAAAACTTTAAAATCACTCAAAATCCCTAAAACCTTAGAAACACATAAAATTACTAAAAGGCACTAAAAATCCATACAAATATAAAAACCCCTAAAAACCTTGAAAACAGTAAGAAAAGCATAAAATCTATAACACTTAAAACACAAAAAAAAATTTAAATACACTAAAAACCATAAAGACCATAAAACCCCTAAAAATATCAAAATCCCTAAATCAATTTATAAACCATAAAACCCCATAAAACCCCTAAAAATAAATAAAATTTAAAAACCCATAAAAACCCTAATGAACACTATGAGAACCTTAAAAACCTAAAAACACAGAAAAACACAAAAAAACCCAAAAATTATAAAACCTATAAAAACCATAAAAATTGTAAAAACCATTAATACATTACAAACCCATAAAAATCCATAAACACCTTAAAACTATAAAAACCCATTAAAATCCTAAAATATTAAAAAATCTAAAAACTCAGTAAAATAATAAAAAATTCAAAACCCCTAAAATATAAAAAAAACCCAAAACCTTTAATTACTCTAGTAACCCCTAAAAATCCTCAATATCCCTAAAAATCCTAAATATCCCTAAAAACCTAGAAAATCACTAAACATCCATAAAAATTAATAAAACCATAAAAACCATGAAAAACCTTAAGAAAACCTTAAAAACTGAAAAACACTTAAACCCCCTAAAAATAAAAAAACATCTAAAACCCTAACAAAATATAAAACACCTAAAACTCTTAAAAATTTATAAAATCCATAAAAATTCTAAAAACAAAAAATTCATATGAAGACCTAAAAATTACAAAAATCATAAAACCCCCTAAAAACCATGAAAACCCCCTAATAAAACAATAAGAACCTATAAACACTAAAAACACTTAAAAACATAAAATCCACAAAACCCCTAAAACCGTAAAAAGACCCCAAAATACCATAAAAACCCAAAAACCTCATAAATGTCTCAAAAACAATAAAAATACATAAAAACAATAAAAATCACTAGAAACTATAAAAACCCTTTAAACAACAGAAATATTAAATAACTATAAAAACATTTGAAACCCTTAAAAACCACTAAAAACAAAAAAACAAAAAAAACCTAAATACTATTAAAACACCAAAACACCTCAAAATCCCTAAAATACATAAAAATGATAAAAACTCCCTAAAAATCCATAAAAATATAGAACACTAAAACCTTGAAAATCAATAATAATACCATAAAAAACTAAAAACACATTAAACCTCTAAAAACCTAAAAACATTAAAATCAAATAAAGGCCCAAAAATCCCTGTAAAAAACCAAAAACCAAAAAAAACCACTAAGAAAACATTAAAATCCTAAAAACACTCAAACACACCCAAAGTCTATATATGTTATAAACCCTAAAAAATACTAAAGACACTATACTATCCCCTCCCCACAAACCCCTAGAAACCTAAAACACGTAAAAACATTGAGAACCCTAAAATCCCATAAAAAATGCTAAAAACCTATAAATACTCAAAACCCAATAAACCCATAAAACATCAAAAAAACTCTAAAAAACATTTAAAACCATAATAAAATAGAAAAACATTAAAACCTATAAACCCCATAAAAACTATAAAACACTGAAAACCCTCAAAATCCCTAAAAATCTTTAAAACCCCTAAAAATAAAAATAATAAAAAACCTATAGAATACCTAAAAAACTAAAAACCTAAAAAACCCTCTAAGAAACCCTTAAAAACCTATAGACACTTAGAACACCTATAAACAAATAAAATAAAAAAACCCTAAAAACAATTAAAACCCCTCACATTTTCTTTGGGGATTTTTTTTACTATGGGTTGATTGACCCTGCCCCTCCCTTGTCTGCAGGGTCCTATTTTTCCTTATTAAATTGTGGGGGGCCAGGAATAGCCTGGCTCCCACATCTACCTTGGCCTAAAACCCCTCAAATTCAATAAAAACTATAAAAACAATAAAACTCATAAAAAGTATTAAAAATCTAGAAAAACATAAAGTTCCCAAAACATTAAAAATCCCAAGAAAAATATTAATGACAAAAAATTATTAAAATAACAAAAATTTGAAAAAAGTGAACTTCTCTAAAAATACCCTAAGAACCATAAAACCCATAGTAACCTTATAAAACCTATAAACTAATAAAAAATCCTAAAAACCCCACATAAAACTCTAAAACCCCTTTAAAACCAAAAAACAGTATATAAATATAAAAAACAAACAATCCTCTAAAAACTCAAAAAACCCCTAAAACCCCGAAAAACATAAAAATCTTAAAATCTTAAGAACCCCTAAAAATCTTTAAAAACATAAAAAAACCCCTTAAAAACCCTAAAAAAAACTGAAAAAATGAAAGAAAACATAATGCCATGAAACCATCCAAAATGATAAAACCCTAAAAGTCACTAAAAATCTAAAAGCACCTAAACACCATAAAATACCTTAAAACCCTTAAAACCCCTAAAACCCCATGAAAATCCAAAAAACACTAAAAACTCTAAAAAAAATTTAAACCCCAAAAAATCTTAAAAAAATCTTAAAACCCTTTAAAACCATAATAACCCAAAAAATCTAAAACTCCCCAAAACAATAAAAAACCTAAACCCCTAAAAACCCTAAAAACCTAAGAATCCATAGAAACCATAAAAACAATAAGTATCCCAATAAATCATAAAAATGGTAAGAATTATAAAACCCCAAAATCCCCAGAGAAAAACACCTAACACCAAAACACTAAAAACCCCTTAAACCCCAGAAATGCTAAAAACCCTCACACCCCTAAAACATAAAAAACAATAAAAACTATAAAAACCTATAAAACCCGTAAAAACAATTAAAACCCCCCAAAACCCCTTAACACCAATAAAAGCTATAAAACCCATTTAATCAACTAAAATGGTAAAAAACTATAAAACCCTTAAAAACTAAAAAATCTCTTAAAACACAACAAAACCCCATAAAACCCCTAAAAACCATAAAACACCTATAAAACCTCAAGATCCCATAAATACCTATAAAAATATAATAATCCAAAAATCCCTATAAAAACCAAAAAATGTAAAATACCCCCCAAAACCCCGAAACCCCTAGTAAAATTATAAAAACCAAAAAACATTTAAAACCACTAAAAACATAAATTTTTTAAAACACTAAAACCACAAAGGCCTCTAAAAACCCCTATGAAAAACATAAAACTGAAAAAACACGTAAAACTCTTAAAAATGAAAAAATACCCTAAAAGACCCTAAAAACCTTAAATACCATAAAAATACCTAAAACCCATAAAATATCTAAAAGCCAACTAAAAATAGTAAAAACTCTTTAATTCCTTAAAATGTTAAAAAACTATAAAAAACATAAAAACCTAATAAACTCAAAAACCCCATTAAACCCCAAAAATAATAAAACCCTAGAAACCCTAAAAACCCATAAAAACATCAAAATCCCTAAAAACCATAAAAAATCAAAATATACTAAAAACCCTAAAATACATAAAAACATAAAACACCCAAAAACCTAGAAAATCCTTTAAACCCCATAAAAACATAAAATAACTAAAACCCCTAAAAATAAAAATGATACCCCCAAGACTAAAAGGCCTAAAACAACTCAAACTCCATAAAAACCTAAAACTATAAAAAGTTTAACAAACCAAAAAAACATAGAAAAACCTTGAAAAAAATGAAAAAACATACTAAAAAATTAATATACTAAAATCAAATAAAACACCTAAAACCCTAAACAACCACTAAAAACTGTAAATAACCTAATACCATAAAACCCATCAAAATCCCTAAAAAACCTAAAAAACATAAAAAACCAAAAGAAACCATAAAAATGCCTAAAAATAGAAAAATAACTCCAAAAACCCCAAAAACCCTATAAAAACATTAAAAATGAAAAAAAAACATCAAAACCCTAAAAATTTTAAATGGATAAATACCCTAAAATACCTATAAATACATAATACCACTAAAACCCCTAAAAACCATAAAATCCCCAAAAATAATTTAAAATCCCTAAAACCAACTGAAAACTATAAAACCCACTAAAAATACAAAAACTAGTAAAACCCTTAGAAAAATTAAATCCCCTAAAAACCATAAAGCCCCTAAATATATATAAAAAACCAAAAAAACAATAAAAACCCTAAAAAATGATAAAAACCGTCAAAATAACTAAAATCCCTAAAAACCATAAAAATCCTAAAAAATACCCAAAAAATCCTAAAAACATAAAAAACATTAAAAATTCTATAAAACCCTATGAAAACATTAAAATATTATAAACATTTAAAACCCCTAAAAATGTAAGCAACTCTAAATACCCTAAAAATACTAAAATCCATAAAAATCCCTAAAAACCCTAAACCCCCATAACATCTCATGAATCCCAAAAATTTCCTAAAAATGCAGAAAACCCCAAGAGACCCTAAAAACCGCTAAGAAATTTATAAAAACCTAAATCCACTTGTAAACCCTGTGAATCCTAAAAATTTCTAAAAACCATAGAAAACCCTAATAAGACCTAAAAACCCTAAAATCCCCTAAAAACCATAAAAACAATAAAAACTCATAAAAACATTAAATTCCACAAAAAATTATCAGCAAGATAATTACAACCAGATTGGGAAGCATTGTGTGAGATATTATCCCCCCAAATCAGTTCGGGTTTATCCTAGGGAGAAATATTCAGATCTGCTTATACATGGCCTCAGAAGGAATTAATATCATGTGCATGGAGTGAAGCATGTGACCTTTTCCCTCAAGGTGGACATCTCAAAGGCCTTTGACACCATCAAATAGAGATTCCTTTCCTCTGTGCTGGCCATGTATGGTGTCTCTCATTCCTTCATCAAAATTACTCACTCTATCATGAGTAGTGCTATGATGTCTGTGATGGTTAATGTCTCACCAAGAAGTTTCTCTGAATGCTCCTGTGGAGTCAGGCAAGGAGACCCCCTCTCTGGACTTCTTTTTTCCATTTCTGAAGACTAAATGAGCCGATGCATAATTGGTTTGGTGAACTCTGGCTTCTTCATGCCAATTAAAGTGATCAATAATATTTATGTGCCATCAAATCTCCTCTATGCTAATGATATACTTATTTTTGGACACGCAAATAGGAGAACATTTAACTCAACCAGGAAGCTTTTTTCCACTATGATAATTTGGAGGGACAATCCATCAGTTAGGGTAAGTGATCCATTGACTTTGGAAAAGATATCTTTGATTCATGGCAGGTCAAAAATGTGAAACTTCTTGGGGTTAAAAGGGACACACTACCATTTATGTACCTTGGTATCCTTTTTTTGGGGGAAATCCCAATAGTGCCCATCTTGAGGGCACAGCCTCCAGAATCATCAGTCATCTTTCTAGCTGGAAAGGGAAATACCTGTCACGAGTTGGATGAGTTTTATTAATTAATTCAGTAATCACTTCTATGTGTGTGCATGCATTATCGATATACAGATGGCCAATTAGTCTGTTTAAGAGACCGCGGGAAAAAATCAGGAACTTTATTTGGATTGGATGCGTCAATTAAAGGAATCTTGTTATTGTGGCCAGGAAAGCATGCGACAAACCTGTTGATATGGGGGGACTGGGTGTTAATGATCTAAGAAAATTAAATGAGTCTCTCTTGGGAAATTTAACCTGGAATCTACTTTCTTTGAAGGAAGAGGGGCATGAACTTCTCAGTGGTCCTTTCAGATAAAGACTGGTGAATGGTTTCTCTAGATACATTCACTCTTCGGTATGGCCTACTATCAAGTCAACCTTCAATTATATGAACCCTAGCATTTTGTAGATTGTCTCGAGGTGGTCATGTCTCAATTGCGGGTCCACATCGTGGCTGGACAGCCCACTTAATGGGATTTTATATCCCCCATCAATCATGAGAAATATATCTATTACTGATCTTGTGCCTAGAATTGAAGGCATGGGTGAAATTCTCCCAGATTCTACTGTGCCGAAAATAAATATTTACACGTTCATTGATGTTGAAACCTTTTTTCGGAAGCCCAACCAGGGTGGTTCACTCAACATAATGGAGTTGTACTGGCATAAATATGAGAATAATTTTGCAGTGCTAGCATGGATGTCCAATTTCAGAAAACCTTTTATTCCACCCTCCAAGAATATTTGTCCCTGGAATGTATGGAAAGGTTGGCTGACACTTCATGGGATGCTGAAAAAGACCGGGCTGTAACATTTCCTCCCTTGTAGCCTTTTCCTATGGAAGGAGGAAAATGAAATACACCTCTTTCTTCAATGTAAGGTTTCTACAGAGCATTGGCATCATGTCCAAGTCACCTTTGGGGTTATCCTCGACATCAAAAATCAAAAGGGGCTATCTAGATTGAAGAAGGAAACAACAAACATTGATCTTAGTCCGTAGCTATTTAATCTCTTTTTTGCGATAATTGCGGCACTTCCCTTGTATGTTTGGGCTGCCTGTAATGGTGTTGCACAAAAAAATTAGGCTTGCTCCTTCTATGAGGTAGTAGTTTCCATTCATAGAGCAATCAATGCTACCACTAGCATCCAAAATAGTTAGATGAACAATCACACTAATAACGTTTCGATCATTTGGAAATTTGGCATCCCTGGTTGGTGCATGAAACCAATGATACTGAAATTCATCCGTTGGATTCCCCCGATCACGGCATGGGTTAAGGTCAATGTGGATGGTGCAACTTTAGGAACACCAGGACCCTCGTTCCACGGAAGTGTCTTCTGCACCTACTACAGCTTCATTAAAGGATGATTTTTTCATTTTATTGGATATAGAACTGCCTATGAAGTGGAGCTCTGGGCATTTATAAGGGCGGTAATTTGTGCCAATCTCTTCCGATGGAATCATCTTTGGATTGAGTCCAAATCACTTTTATCATTGGAGGCCTTCAAAAGAAAATCAAGACAGAGACCTTGGGGGATTCATGCACAATGGATAGAATGCCTTGACGCCTCTTATGCCCTTACGCTCAACGTCACACATGCATATAGAGAGGCAAATATGGTGGTGGACGTCCTCTCCAAGAAGTCAATTGATGAGAGGATCTCATTGTAGTGCTTTTTTAACATTAGCTTTTGTACTTCCTTAGTGGACCCAGACATGAATGGGGTTTCCCATACAATTTTTTTCAAACCTAATCTGTAACACCTTGTACTATATTTTTCTTTATAAATTTGGGGGGATCGGCTACGCCTGCCCACACCCTCTTGGCCTAAATGAAAGCAAAACTCAAAAATCATTTTAAACCCCCATAAAATGTTAAAAAAATATAAAAAACATAAAAATAACATAAAAAACTCAAAAAACTACAAATAACAAAAAAACTCTAAAACACCTAAAAACCCTAAAACCTGTAAAAATCCCTATAAACCCCAAAAATTATAAAAATTCTTAAAAATCAAAAAAACATAAAAATACTTAAAACATCTGAAAACCCCTAGTAAACCCTAAAATTCCTAAAACACATAGAACCACTAAAAACCTGAAAACATTAAAAATCATAAAAACCCACAAAATCCAATAAACCCTAAAACCCACAAAAAATATCAAATTAACAAAAATCCCTTAAAACCCATAAATCATAAAAAATATCTAACAATCCCTAAAAATGTAAAAAACCTATAATCCCTAATAATTCATAAGAAACCATAAAACCCAAAAAATGATTAAAACTGCCAAAAAAACTGAGAAATGAAAAAAAACAAAAGAAATAAAAAAAATTAAAAAAAGACTCCACAAACCGTAAAACCCTTGAAACCCACTAAAAGTGCCTCAAAATTTTATAAATATCTATAAATCCATAAAACCACTAAAACCCACTATAAACATTAAAAGCCCATTAACCCATAAATTTTTTAAAAATATCTAAAAATAATGAAAATAATAAAAAACTCAAAAAACCCTAAAACCCCCAAAAAATCATAAAAACCCTTAAAAACCTCATAATACCTAAAATAATAAAAATACTATAGAAGAACTAAAAATCCCTAATGATGTAAAAATAGTAAAAAGACTACAACCCAATAAAAAACCTTAAAAAACTAAAACCCCTAAATGATCTAAAAAACTAAAATCCAAAAAGATCATAAACCCCCTAAAAAATCCTAAAAACCCTAACAACCATAAAAATCCTAAAAATCCTAAATATCCCTAAAAACATAAAAACCTTGAAAACCTTGAAAACCCATAAGAGAACCATATAAAAATAAAATATCTTAAACTCCCTAAAAACTTAAAAAACACCAAAACCCTAAAAGATCTTAAAAACCATAAAAATCCCTAAAACAATTTATCCTCTAAAAATGTTAAAAACCCAAAACATAAATAGAAATATAAAATCCAAATATAGTATCTAAAAAAATAAACCCTTAAAAACATTAACACGACAAAAAACCATAAAACCCCAAATTAAAAAAAACCCAAAAAAACCAAAAAACAGTCAAAATCAATAAAATCCCTAAAACCCATAAAATTAAAAAAAAACCAAAAACATAAAAAACACTAAAAACCCTGAAAACCTATGAGAAAACGTTAAATAACTAAAATCACTAAAAACATTTAAAACCCTAAAACACTAATAACCGCAAATAACTCTAAAACCACTAAAAACCATTAAACCCCCCTAAAAACATTAAAAATTATAAAAACCCTACAAACTAAAAAATTATAAAACCAATCAAACCCTTAAAAACATAAGGAAACTCTAAAACACTTAAAAACCATAAAAATAAGGAAAACCCTAAAAATCCAAAAATCTATAAAATAAATAATTTTTTTTAAAAATAATAAAACCATCATATTCCTAAAAACCCTAAAAACCAAAAAAATCATAAAATATCCCAAAAATCCATAAAAAGTTAAAAAACACTTTGAAAACCTTGAAAAACACAATTAACCCCTTAAAACACTAATAATAATAAAACTCCTAAAAATATAAAAAATAATAAAAACAGTAAAACCATAAAATCTCTAAAAACCCTTTAAAACTATAGAAATCCAAAAAAAATAAAAAACATACCAGAAAATGTAAAACCACTAAAAACCCTTAAAACCTTTATAAATCTTTAAAAACCTAAAAACTTTTAAAAATTCTAAAATCCATAAAAATGATAAAAATTATAAAAAACCATAAAGCCCCTAAACACCCCTAAAAACATCATAACCTAGAAAAACCTTAAAACCCACCAAAACCTGAAAAACCCTTTAAAAAACTGAAAATATTAAAAACTTTAAAAAATAATAAAAACAAAAACAAAACTCATAAAACACTAGAAACTAATAAAACAATGAAAATTTTTAATATATCTAAAACCCCATAAAAATAATAAAAACACTTAAAAATTCACTATAAACATTAAAAAACTAAAAACCATGGAAACCCGTAATAAAGCAATAAAACCCTAGAAACTCCTAAACCCCGAAAAACAAAAAAAAACTAAAACCCCAAAAAACCCCCTAAAAATATTAAAACTAAAAAAATCCATAAAAACACATAATAATATAAAAAACCCTAAAAACAATGAGTAACCATAATAGAACCTTAAAAACATAAAACACTTAAAACCCCTAAAAACCAAAACAACTCATAAAACCTTAAAACCCCTAAGAACCAAGAAAACCCAAAAAAACTCCCTAAAACCTCTAAAAACTCTTTAAACTGCTAAAACCTTAAGAAATTATAAAAATCCATAAAACCCCAGAAAACTCAAAAAAACCCCTAAAACCTAAAAAATCCAAAAAAAAACCCCAAAAGCCCTCAAAACCGTCAAAATCCTTAAAAACTTATAAAACATAAAAATCCTTAAAAATACCTAATAATATGTAAAACAATTTCTAAAATCCATAAAAAAACACCTATGAAAAACATAAAACACTTAGAAACGACCCTTAAATCCTAAAAAATACTAAAAAACCTATATATCATAAAAACCGTAAAATAAACTTAAAACCATAAAAACCCCATAAAACCAAAACCAACCACTAAAACCCCATATAACCCCTAAAAACCTACTAAACCTGCTAAAACCAATTTATACCCCTAAGATGATCAAAAAATATAAAAAACTTTCAAAACCATAAAAACTCAAAAAAACACAAAAAACTGAACACAACATAGAACCCATAAAAGTCTAAAAACCATATAAACTCTCAGGATCCCTAAAAATCCTTAAAACCCAAAAAAATACCTAATATACCAAAAATTCCCTAAAAACATTAAAAACCACATAAACATTGAAAACACCTAGTAATACCATAAAATATAAAAACACTTAAAACCCCTAAAAACAATAAAATTCTAAAAACCCTAAAATCTCTAAAACCCTAAAAGCCATAAAAACCCATAAAACCAACTAAAATTCATCAAAAATATAAAATCCCTAAAATTCCTAAAAATACATAAAAATGTAAAAAACCAAAAAAACATTGAAAACCCCTAATAAAATGTTAAAAACATAAAAACACATTAAACCCTCAAAAACCCTAAAAAACTAAAAAATCCAAAAAATATTTTAAAAATGCTAAAAACATTTATAGACCATAAAAACTCCTAAAATTCATAAAACCCATTAAACCCACTAAAAATATAAAAAAAATTAATCCACTATAAGACTAAAAAAAACTAAAAACATTAAAAGAATTAAAAACTAAAAAAACAATTAAACAATCAAAATAACTAAAAACCATTAAATCCAATAAATATCCACAAAAAATACTTAAAAATACATAATAATGTAAAAATACATAAAAACCCATAATCAAAATTAGAAAACCATAAAAAACAAAAAACACTTAAAACCTTTAAAACTCTAAAAACAGTAAAACCACAAATATCCTAGAAAACCAAAAAAATGTCTAAAAACCATAAAACCCTGTAAAACCCCTAAAAACCTTGTAAAATCCATAAAACCACTTTAAACCCCTAAAAACATTAAAAAACATTATAACCCCATAAAAACTCTAAAAAGAGAAAAAAACCCTAACACAAAAAACCCCTAAAACCCATAAAACCTAAAAACCTAAAAAGCCCTAAAATGCATAAGAATGTAAAAATACCTAAAAACACTAAAAACCCATAAGAAAGTATTAAAAATCTAAAAACACTTAAAACACCCGAAATACCATAAAACTCTAAAAATCATAAAAAACACAAAAAACCCAAAAAACCCCTAAAAACTCTAAAAAACAAAAAATTCCCTATAAATCACTAAAAAATATAAATGCCCTAAAACACCAAAAAATACCTATAAATGTCTAAATATGTTAAAATCCATAAAAAATATAAAAATCTAAAAATCTAATATTAACTAAACCCCTAAAAACCAAAAACATTAAAATCCCAAGATTCCGAAAAAACCCTAAAACCCTAAAAACCCGTTAAACCCAATAAAAAACCCAGAAACACATTATAACCCTACAAAACCAATAACAACAATAAAACCCCCTATAATCCTTTATACATGTTAAGAACTCCAAAATACCATAAAACCCCCAAACGACTCAAAAAACCCAAAAAAACCATCAACCCCTAATACCTGTAAAACCCCTCAAAATTACTAAAGATTCTAAAAAAATTATAATCCTAAAAAGCCCTAAAAATCCATAAAACATAAAAACCAATTAATACCCTTGAAAACGCATAATAAAAACATTGAACAATAAAAATGATAAAAACTAATAAAAACCCTAAAAACCATAAATCCCCCTAAAAACATTGAAACCCCCTAAAAATCAACAAAAAATTCTATAAATATTTTAAGACCCTAAAAGCATTAAAAACTGGAAAAATGTTAAGAATAGTAAATAAATCAAAAAAATCTAAAATGTCAAAATAACCATAAATCCATAAAAAACTATAAAAACACATAATTTCTACAAAAACCATAAAACCCTATAAAAATCCAAAAAATTCGTATAAATTCCTAAAAATTCCTAAAAATTCCTCAAAACATAGGAGCCCAAAAACCTCTGAAATACCCTAATAAATCCTTTAAAACAAAAAAACCATAAACCCATCAAAAACTAAATAACCCTAAAACCCCTAAAACAATAAAAGCCCCTCAAAATCCTTAAAACCACTAAAAACTATAAAAGTCCCTAAAAACACAACAAACCATACAAACCCAAAAAACGAAGCACTAAAAACCACTAAAAATTATAAAAATTTCAAAAAATTCTAAAATACCCTAGAAAAAACTAAAGACCATAAAATCTCTAAAAAAACATTTAAACCCCTAGAACCCAATAAAAACAGTAAAAATAGCTAAAAATATATAAACCCTTTAAACCCGAAAAAATGATAAAATCACTTTAAACATTAAAACCCCTAAAAACTTAAAAAACTCCTAAAACCCCCAGATTCCATAAAACTCTAATTATTCTAAATCCCCAAATAACCATTAAAATCCCAAAACCCCATATGAAAAGATAATAATACTAAAAATCCCTAAATATACGTAAAAACAAAAAACCCTAAAGATCATTAAAATCCAAAGAAAAACATAAAAACAGAAAAAATATTAAAACCCCTAAAAATAGAAAAAATGTTAAAACCCTAAAAACAATATAGAACCCTAAAAAAATAAAAACCCTCAAAACCGAATAGAAACATTAAAAAATCCTTATATCTACTAAAAATGTTATAAAACACTAAAATACCTTATAACCCCTAAAAATCATAAAACCCTAAAATACATATAAACCCTAAAACCCCTCAAATTCTCTAAAAAATAAAAAACCCTTAAAATTACATAAAAGCCCTAAAATATAAAAAATGAAAAAACCAAAAAAACTGAGAAAACATCTAATAAAACCTTAGAAATGTAAAAACACTTAACACCCAAAAAACCCAAAAAATAATAAAAACCCTATAATACAATAATGTTAGAAAACCCTCAAAACCCTAAAAACTATAAAACCCGTTAAATATCTAAGAAACAATAAAAATACCTAAAAAGGCTAAAACCCTGAAAGCCTAAAAATCCCTAAGAAAATATTTAAACCCTAAAAACACTGAAAACCCCTAAAAATATGAAAAAACAATTAAAACACTAAAACACCTATAAATTCACTAAATACCCTAAAAACCATAGAAACCCGAAAACATTAAAAACCCATCAAAACCCAATAATTCACTAAAATATCTAAAATCCCTTTACATCCCCTAAAATTCTAAAACCTTAAAACAATTAAAACCTTAAAATCATAAAAAAACTAAAACCCCCAAAAAACCATAAAACTCCCAAAACCATTTAAAACACTCAAATCCATAAAAACCCCAAAAACAATAAAAATTATAAAAAATCCCCAAAATATATAAAAATGTAAAAAACCCACAGGTCCTTGAAAACCCAAAGAAAACATTAAAAAACTAAAAACACTTAAACCCCCCCATAAAATAAAAAACACTAAAATCCTAAATCCCCTAAAAATCAATAAAAACCATAAAAATCAAATAAATCCAAAAAACCCCTTAAAATCCTTATAAACATAAAAACCCTATAAACCCTGAAAACTGTTAAGAAAATATTAAAAACCCAAAAACTCATAAAAATCATAAAATTAGTAAAAACTCTAAAACCCGTAAAAGTAATCTAAAACCCTTAAAAGTGACCTAAAACCCCTACAACTATAAAAATAACTTATAACATTAAAACCATATAAACACATAAAAACAAAAAAACCCACTAAAAATATTAAATCCCTTTAAAACCAAAAAGAATTTAAAAGTCTAAAAACATTTCAAACCCTAAAAAATGAAAACAATCCTAAAACTCCAAAAATACCAGAAAAACCATAAAAATTATGAAAACCATAACCCCCCCCCCCAATCCCAAAAGATCCAATAAACCATAAAAATCCTAAAAAGACCTAGCTATCCCAAAAAACAAAAAAAAAATACTAAAAACCCTAAGAAAAAATTAAAAATAAGAAAACACATAATATCCTAGAAAACCCTAAAAATGTAAAAAACCCTTAAAACCCCTAAAAATCCAAAAAAACCCCTAAACACCCTCAAAATCCCAAAACCCTAAAACCCATAAAACATCTAAAAGGTTCTAAAAATACATAAAAATCCTTAAATCCATAATAATTACATAAAACCTAAATAAAATATAAACACCTAAAATCCTAAAAATGCTAAAATACAAAAAATAATAAAAAACCATAAAACCCCTAAAAGATCCTTAAAACCCTAAAACCACTAAAAACGAAAAAAATAAAAACCATGACAACCCAAAAAAGCGTTAAAATACCAAAAAAATCACCATCACTTTAAACACTTATAAATGAAAAAAATAAAAAATGTTAAATCTTTAAAAAACTCAAAAACCCTAAGCCCCTAATAAACCTTAAAACCCCCAAAAACCCAAAAACCCCAAAAATTCCCTAAACCCCAAAAAATCATTAAAAATTCAAAAAACATAAATATCATAAAAATTTCAAAAAAAATATATACAAACATAAGAAACTATGAAAACCAGGAAAAATCATAAGAAAACCTTTAAATCCTAAAATAATTAAAACCCGTAAAAAACCTAAAAAATACTAAAAAACATAAAAACACTAAAATTCCAAATTAATACACAAAAAACAATAAAAATCATAAAAAACCTTAAAAACCATAAAAATATAAAAACCCTAAAAATATGAAAACCCTATAAACCCCTTGAAACATTAAAAATTTCAAAAAATCCATTAAACCTTGAAAAAATCAAAAAAAAAACCAAAAACAAAAAAACCATAAAACCCCCTAAAAATCCTAAATTCCCTCAAAACCAAAAAAATAAAATTTAATAAAAATCCTAAACAATCCATAAATATCCTTAAAAACATAAAAACATCTAAAACTGCAAAAACCCTAAGAGAAACATAAAAAACTAAAACCCCTTAAATCCCTGAAATCCCTTAAAAAATCAAAACACCATAAAAATCCTAAAAAACACTAAAAACCGTAAAAATCACTACAAACACGAAATAAACATAAGAACTAAAAATAAAGACCTAAAAATCCCAAATAATGTGAAAATTCTTAAAATCTTTGAAACCCCTTAAGAAAACTATAAAATCTTAAAGCACATAACACCCCTAAAAACCCAAAAAAATATCTGTAATCCTTAAAGGCCATAAAAATCCTAAAACCCCTAAAAACCATAAAACCTCTAAAAATAGTAAAAAATACCCTAAAATTCATAAAACTCTTAAAACCCACTGAAAAATCTCAAAACCCATTATACCAAAAAAAACGATAAAAACTATAAAAATCCTTTGAAATCGAAAAAACTCAAAAAAAAATTATAAAACCAAAAACCAATAAATACCATAAAATCCTTAAGAAAACCCACAAATATCATAAAAAAATCTATAAAATCCCTAAAAATTCATTAAAAAAAACCTATAAAAATCATAAAAAAACCCATATTGTACCCTTAGAAAAATTAAAACACTAAAAACCTATAAAAACTAAACCCTTGAACATAGTAAAAACTATAAAAAACCATAAAAACAAAAAGAAACAGAAAAAACCCCTAAAAACTAAAAAACCCCCATTAGAACCTTAAAAGCCCTCAAAATCCCTAAAAACCATAAGAATCATAAAAATTACTAACAATACATTAAAACATAACAAAAACTAAAACCCCTGAAACCCTCTAATAAAACCATAAAAACATATAAAATCTTAAACCCCTGAAAAACCTAAAAAACACTAAAAACCCAAAAAACAAAAACACCCTAAAATCACCAAAACCCTTAAAAAATATTAAAAATAAAAAAACCCTAAAAACCCTAATAATGTAAGAAAACTAAAAACCGTGAGAAACCGTGATAAAACATTAAAACCCAAAAACACTTAAAATCCCTAAAAACCCAAAAAAAACTAACAAATCCTTAAAAACCTTAAAATCCAATAAACACTATAAAACCCACCAAAAAATATAAAACCACTTTAAACCATTAAAGACATTAAATTTTTTTTAAAAATCATTAAAACCCTTAAAAAATCATAAAACCCCATAAAACCCTCAAAATACCTAAAAACACGAAAAACATAAAAATCCTAAAAAAACCTAAAATCCCTAAAAATAGAAAAACTATAAAATTCTTACAAAACCCTAAGAAAAATATCAAACACTTAGAAACACTAAAATCATTAAAAATTATAAAAAAATTTAAAATCTTAAAAACCCTTAAAACCATAAAACCTATAAAACCAAAACCAACCACTGAAAACCAATAAAACCCCTAAAACCCAATTAATAACTCTAAAAACCATCTAACCCATAAAATGATCCAAAAAATATATAAAACCTTTAAAACCCTAAAATCTCAAAATACCCCAATAACCCAAAAAATATAGAACGCAAAATATGAAAAAATACCCTATAAAGTACATAAAAATTCCTAGGAAAACCATAACAACTTGAAACATATAAAAACCCCAAAAACCGAAAAACTGTAAAAAACCCAAAACCTAAAAGAAACCCCTAATATCACTAAAAATAATAAAATCCATAAATTGTATAAAAATAAATAAAAATATAAAAAACCCAAAAAACATTGAAAACCCCTAAGAAACCTTAAAAACATAAAAACACATTAAACTTCTAAAAAATCTAAAAATCTAAAAAACAACAAAAGGATATTAAAAACCCTATAAACTACTACGAATAATAAAAACCCCTAAAACTCTTAAAACCCACTAAACCCAATAAAAAATATATAAATCATTTAAACAAATAAAATATTAAAAAAACACTAAAAAATTTAAAAGCACTAAAAACTAAAAAAACCCCCTAAAACCCAAAAAACCATAAAAAACCATAAAACCCTCAAAATCACTAAAAACCATAAAATCCAATAAAAATCTAAAGAAATATATAAAATCCCTAATAAAGTAAAAATACCTAAATAATGAAAAAAAAATAAGACCATAAAAAACAAAAACACACACAAAACCTCTAAAACCCTAAAAATGCTAAAACCCCCAAAAAACCGAAAAAAACTCTAAAACATATATAACCACATATAACCACTAAAACCCCCTAAAACACTAAAAAACCATAAACCCATTTAAACCATTGAAAACCGTTAGAACCCTAAAATTACCAAAAAACCCTAAAACCCAAAACCAAAAAACCCTAAAATCCCTAAGAATGAGAAATCCCATAAAAAACTAAAAACCCATATTTTTTTAAAAAAAATCTGAAAACACTTAAAACACTAAAAAAACTGAAAATGCTAAAAACCAGAAAATACAAAAAACCCTCAAAACCCTCAATATCCCTAAAAACTATAAAACCCATAAAACTCTAAAAACCCTAAAAATCCATAAATACCCTTAAAACCCCAAAACCCCATTCAAACCCTATTAAACCAATAAAAACTATAAAAACCCTATAATCTTCTATAAATGTTAAAAACACCGAAAAACCTTAAAACCCAAAAAAACTCAAAAAACCGAAAAAATTCATAAAACCTTAATACTCATAAAAAACCTCAAAATTACTAAAAATGCTAAACCATAAAAATAAAAAATATCCCTAACTCCCTAAAGATGTCAAAAAATTTAAAACCACTAAGAAATCCAAAGAAAAACATAAAACCCTAAAAATGCTAAAAACTAATAAAAATCCTAAAACCCCTAAAAACAATAAAATCTCAGAAAAACAATGAAAAACCAAAAAAACCCACTATAAATCTGGAAATATTTTAAGTCCCTAATAGCATTAAAAATTGTAAAAAATGTTAAGAACACTAAATAACTAAAAAAACCATAAAACATCAAAATAACCCTAAAGACCTAAAAACCTATAAAAACGTCAAATTACATAAAACCCTAAAACCCCATTAAAATCCTAAAAATACCTAAAACCCACTAAAAATCCCTATAAAATAGGCGCCCTAAAACATCTGAAATACCCTATGAAATCATTAAAATCCTAAAAATACTTTAAACCCCTAAAAACTAAATAACTCTAAAACCAATGGAAATAAAAAAAACTCTAAAAATCACTAAGACACCTAAAAAGCATAAAAGTCCCTAAGAAACAAAAAAACAAAAAAACAAACCGCTTAAAACCACTAAAAATTCTAAAAATCCATAGAAACTGTAAAAACCATAAAAATCGCTAAAAACATTAAAAACCATAGAAACCAATAAAAACAGTTAAAAAGGATAAAAAATCTATGAACCCTTTAAACCAAAAAAAGTTTAAAATATCTAAAAACCCTTAAAAACCCTAAAAACTCAAAAACCCCTAAAACCCCCAGATGCCTTAAAAGGCTTAAAATCTTAAAACCCCTAATAAGCATCAAAATCCCTAAAAACATAACAAAAGTTAAATATCCTAAAAATCCCTAAAAACATAAAAAAACCTAAAAACCCTAAAAACCCTCTGAAAACCATAAAAACATAAAAAATCTTAAAACCCCCAAAAACCAAAAAATTGTTAAAACCATAAAAACAATATAAATCCCCAAAAGCAAATAAAAACCCTCAAAACCCACTAAAAATTATAAAAATTATTTAAACCATTAAAAATTATTGAAAACTATAAAATATGGTATAACCCCTAAAAACCAAAAAACCCTAACCCCCCCTCCCAATACATAAAAACCATAAAACCCTAAAAACCATAATACCCCTAAAAATCCCAAAAAACATTAAAAACACATAAAAATATATAAAATCCCAAATATCCAAAAAATGTAAAATACCCTAAAAACCTTAAAAACCCATATAAAAAACTTAAAAACCTAAAAATAAATAACCCCTAAAAACCCTAAATATTCTAAAAAAACCTATAAAATCTACAAATCCTAAAAACCCTAAAAATCCCTAAAAACTCTAAAAACCATTAAATGTCTAAAAACAATAAAAAATCTATGAAATAAATTTAAAACCTTGAAAATCTATAAGAAAATATTAAAAACCTAAAAACACTTAAAACCCCTTTAAACATGATAAAAAAATTAAAACCCTAAAAACCCTAAAATCCCTTGAATACCCTAAAAAACCCTAAAAACCATTGAAACCCTCAAAACATTAAAAATCCATCGAAACCCTAAAAACCACTAAAACATCTAAAACCCCCTTACACCCCTAAATTGTTAATTTGTAAGAACAAGTAAAACCTTAAAAATATAAAACACACTAAAACCACCAAAAAAACCATAAAAATCCCAAAACCATTTAAACAATCAAAGCCCTAAAACTATAAAAACCATAAAAATTATAAATGATCCCCAAATTTCTTAAAATAATAAAAAACCCTAAGGTCCTTGAAAACCCTAAGAAAACATTAAAAAACTAACAACACTAACCCCCCCCCCCAAATAAATAACACAAAACCCTCAAAATCCACATAATCCATAAAAAATAATTAAAACTATAGAAATCCATTAAAATAACTTAAAATACTTAAAAGAATAAAAACAATAAAAACCCTAAAAATCATTCAGGAAAGATAAAATACCTAAAAACACTTAAAATCCATAAAAATAGTAAAAACTCTAAAACCCCTAAAAGTAACCTAAAACTCCTAAAACCTTCAAAATACCATAAAACGTTAAAAAAATATAAACCCATAACAAACTATAACCCACTAAAAAAATATTAAATCCCTTTATACTCTTAAAAACTATAAAAACTATAAAAACATTTCAAATGTTCAAAAATTAAAATAACCCTAAAATGCTAAAAAAACCATAAAAATTCTAAAAACCTTTAAACCCCTCAAAATCCCAAAAGACCCTATAAACCATAAAATCATAAAAATACCTAACAATCCTTAAAAACATAAAAAGAAATAAAAAACCCTTAAAACCATAAGAAAACCTTAAAAAACACATAAAACACTCAAAAAACTAATAATGTTAAAATCCCTTAAAACCCTTAAAAATACTAAAAAACTATAAATACCCTCAACATCCCTAAAAACCCTAAAGACTATAAAATAATTAAAATGTTCAAAAAATATATTAATATTATTAAAACCCTAATAATTTCATGAAAACCTAAAAAAACAAACTCCAAAAATCCAAAAAAGTCTAAAATCTAAACAATGCTAAAACCCACAACACCCCTAAAAGATCTTAAAAACTCTAAAAACTAGAAAAACAAAATAAATACCTAAAAACCACGATAACCCATAAAAACCTTAAAATACCACAAAAACCATAATCCATTTAAAAACCATAAAAATTATAAAATGACACAAAAACCTTGAAAACCCCAAAAAACTCAAAAAACACAGAACCCCTAATAAACCATAAAAACCCTAAAACAACTATAATACCATAAAACCCACAAATTCCTTAAAACCCTTAAAATATATAAAAAAAATTCTTTAAAAATACATAAAAACATAAAAAACTAAGAGAACCATGGAAAAACAAAAGAATACATTAAAAACCTTAAAACAATTAAAACACGTAAGAAAACCTAAAAAATGATAAAAACCTAAAAAATCCCAAAAAAACCCAATAAATATTAAAACACCCAAAATCCGTTAAAAACATAAAATACATGAAATCCCAAAAAATATGAAACCCTTTTAAACCCATAGACACATTATAAATTTCTAAAGAACCTTTTAACCCTAAAAATGTAAAAAAAAACCCTAAAAACAAAAAAAACTATAAAAATCCCTCAAAAACCTATAAAACCCTAAAAATTAAAAAAATCCAAATAAATACATAAATATACTTAAAACGTAAAAACACCAAAAAATATCAAAAAAATTATGAAAAACATTAAAAACTATAGACCCTTAAAATTATAAATACCCTAAAAATCCTAAAAACCACTAAAAACATTCAAAATCACTACAAAAACTAAAAAACCCTAAGAATTCAAAATAAAGACCTAAAAATCCCATAAAACGAAAAAATTCTTAAAAAACTTGGAAAATTTTATGAAAACCATAAACACCTAAATCACTTAATACCTCAAAAAACCTAAAAATATATAAAATCCCTAAAGGCCCTAAAAACCCCAAAAAAACCCAAAAAATCACTAAAACCCATAAAACCCTTAAAAATATTAAAAAAACCTAGAAAATCCATAAACACATTCAAACCCCACTAAAAACACTAAAAACACTTTAAACCACAAAAACAGATAAAATCACTAAAAATCCATTAAAACCCAAAAAACCCCCAAAACATTATAAATAACCAAAAACCCATAAAGACTATAAAAACCCTTATAAACCCCTGCAAATTCCTAAAAACCCTAAAAATCCTAAAAATATGAAAAAAATCACGAAAATTCCATAAAAGAAAAAAACCAATAAAAATCTAGAAAACCCATATGGAATCCTTAAAACCTTAAAACATGAAAAACACATAGAAACATAAAAACTCTAAAAACATAAAAATGCTAAAAACCATAAAAAACACTAAAATCCATAAAAACCTCTAAGAACCTTAAAAACCCTAAAACCCAATAAAAACCCTAAAACCCCACTACAAATCTAATAAACATCTAAAAAAAACCATAAATACTCAAAAAACCCTAAAAACCCAAAAAACCAAAAACCTCTAAAACCCTAAATACCCCTAAAACCCCTAAAAACCAAATGAACCATAAAAATCCTATAAAATAACCAATAATCCACAAAAACATAAATTCCCGAAAAACCCTGAAAAATCATATGAAATCATTAAAAACCTATAAACACTAAAAATCCATAAAAATCACTAAAAACGATACAAAACCATAAATTCACTAAAACCCATAAAACTGTAAAAAAAATCCCTAAAACCCCAAAAACAATAAAAATCCAAAGTATCCTAAAATTCACCCAAAATTTTAGAAACCCTAAAAACCTATAAAATATCTAAGAAATTATTTAAAACCTAAAAGCAATTTCAACCCCTTAGAACCAAATGAAAAATGATAAAAATCCTAAAAAATTTAAAACCACTAAAAATCATAAAAACAATAAAATCCCTAAAACCCATAAAATTCCTAAAACCCCATAAACTTACAAAAAACCACTAAAATACCTAAAATCCATTAAATCACTAAAATCATAAAAAACCTTAAAACACCAAAAAAACAAAATAAAAATCAAAACAACCCCAAAACCTCTAAAAACCCTGAAACCTTATAGAATCCCTAAAAACAAGAAACACCCAAAAACCTAAAAATCCCTAAAAATAACTAAAAACCTAAAAAACCAAAAAAAACTGAAAACCCCTAAGAAAAACATAAAAATAATAAAACAACTAAAATCCATAAAAAACGCTAAATACCCTAAAATTCCCTAAAATCCTTAAACCCTTAAAAATCCTCAAATTCTCTAAATGGAAAAAAACTATAAAAATCCTAATAAAATCCCAAAAAATCCACAAAGATGTAAAAAAGAATTAAAACCCTGAAAACACTAAGAAACCCTTGAAAACCTAGAGACAATTAAAATACCTAAAAACATAAAAACACTAAAGACCCTAAAGACCCTAAAACCATAAACCCACCAAGAAAACCTAAAAACTTCTAAAACCATAAAACCAAATAAAACCATAAAAACCATTAACAACTCTACAATCACTATAAAACCCTAAAAATTTTAGAAACACCTTCAAAACATTTAAACCCAATACAATTCAGAATAAATCCTAAAAATGTCGAAAAACAAAAAAACCATAAAAACCTAAAACCCCTCAAAATACCAATAAACACTAAAAACCATAAAAATCATAAAATATCACTAAAAATATCAATAATATAAAATACCCTAAGACCTTAAAATACACAAATAAAACAATATAATCCTTAAAAAATATTAAATCCCCTAAAGACCTTAAAAACCATAAAACCCCATAAAAATCCTAAAACCCACTAAAAACTCAAAAAATCCATTTATTACCCTAAAACGATAAAAAAGTACAAAAAACCTAAAAACACTAAAAAACTCAAAGAAAAACCCTAAAACCCCCAAAAACTATAAACACCCTAAAAAACTTATAAACCTTCAAAATCACTAAAACCCCTAAAAACTATAAAAACCCTAAAACCCACAAAAATATGAAAAAGCATAAAAACCATTAAAAATCCTGAAAATCCTTAGAAACACATGCACATCTAAATGTACTAAAAACACCTAAAACCCTATAAATTTAAAAAATCCCTAAAAACCCTAAAATCCTTAAAAAAACCCTTAAACCACTCAAAATTTGTAACAACCCAAAAAACAAAAAAAGGTGATGAAAAGTCCCTAAAATACCTAAAACATAAAAAAAACCCAAAATACCTTAAAAACCCTTATAAAACCTCCAAAAGCTAAAGACACATGAAATATATAAAAACCTAAAATTGCTAAAAATTTTAATAACATAAAAAAGCATAAAAACCAAAAAAAATATTAAAACCTTACAAACCACAAAAAACTCTAAAACCCTCTAAACCCCTATAAATGTTAAAAACTATTAAAAACATTAAACCCCTAAAAACTCAAAAAAACCCTAAAACCCTAAAACCCCTAAAAACCCTTAAAAACCATTAAAATTACTAAAAAATAAAAAAACTTTGAACCAGTAAAAACCCTCAGAAAACCCTAAAACCATAAAAACAATTAAATTTCCTAAAAAATGAAAAAAACCCTAAAATCCCTAAAAATCCTAAAACCCTAAAAATCCCTAAAAATCATAATATGCTTTAAAATCCTTGAAAATACCTAAAAATATTAAAAAAACTAAAAACCTTGAAAACCATAAGAAGACCATAAAAATTAAAAAAAATATAAAACCCTTGTAAAACCTAAAAACATCAAAAAACCCCTAAAAAGACCATAAAACCCCCCCAAAAAATTTAAAAACCTATAAACTCATAAAAACCCTAAACACCTCCAAAAACTCTAAAAACCTTTTAAACACCTAAACATATTTAACAACTCTAAAAACCCATGGAAACCTAAAAAAAATAAAAAACAATCATAAAAACAAATCCCTAAAATCCCGGAACACCCATAAAATCCATACAAACAATAAAATTCCATATAAATCCTAAAAAATCTATAAACTCCATTAAAACATAAATACCCTAAATACCATAGAAACCCAAGGAAGCCTTAAAAATCTCTAAAAAATAAAAACCCCTAAAAACATAAAAAAATGATAAAACCCCTAAAAACACTAAAACCCTTAAACTCCCAAAAAACACTAAAACCCATAAAAATCCTAAAAATGAACTAAAACCCCTAAAATGGTAGAAAACCGTACAAACATTGAAAAACCGTAATAAAACCTTGAAAACTAAAAACACTCAAAACCCCTAAAAACTAATAATACTAAAAACCCCAAAAAGGCCTTAGAACCCCTAACAACCCCTAAAAACCATACAAACCCCTAAACCCATAAAAATACCCCTAATAACCATAAAACCCTAAAACTACAATAAAATGATACAAACCATTTAAAACCACAAAGAAATTAAAAATAATAAAAAACCATAAAAACCAAAAAAAACCCGTAAAACCGAAAAAACCCTAGAAAAACAATAACAATCCTAAAAAATCTTCAAAACTCTCTAAATCCCTAAAACCCTAAAAACCCATAAAAATCCTAATAATCCATAAAATCCATAAAAACATAAAAACCCCAAAAAATCATGAAATCCTATAAGAAAACCATAAAAACATAAATCACTTAATGCACTAAGGAAACTAAAAACACTAAAAAACATAAAAAAAATTATTAACTATAAAACCACAAGAAACCTCTAAAAACATAAATCCATGAAAACCCCATAAAACCCTAAACACTACTAATACTCTAAAAACCTTTTAAACCCCTAAAATTTTTAAAAAATCCAAAAAACATAAAAACACTAAAAAAACCCAAAAACCCAAAAACCCCAAAAACCCTAAAAACCATCAAAATCCCTAAAAACCCAAAAAAAAACATGTAAATCATAAAAAAATCTAAAAATAACTAAAAATGTAAAAAAAAAACGTCCTAAATTCCTTGAAAACAAATAAGAAAACCATAAAAACCAAAAAACACATAAAACCCCAAAAAACCTAAAAAACACTAAAAACCCTAAAAGACCCTAAAAACCCTAAAACCCCTAAACACCATCAAAACCCCTAAAACCATATAAAACTCTAAAAATCCATAAAATCCATACAACCACTAAAAAATCAAATCACCCTCTAAATCCTTAAAATATAAAAAAACTCTAAAATTTGGTAAAAACCCTAAAAACTCAAAAAAATCACAGAACCAAAAAAACTATACAAACCCAAAAACCTCAAACCCCCTGAAACCCTCAATATCCCAAAAATCATAAATCCAAAAATTTCCTAAAAATCCCTAAAAATAATAAAAACCCCAAAAAATATGAAAAATCCCCAGAATGGCTAAAAACACATAAAACCCTTAAAACAAAATAAAAACCAATTAAGCCCCTAAAATATATTAAAAACATAAAACCAAAAAAATCATTAAACATCCATAAAACCCATAAACACACTAAAAACTCTAAAAACCCTTTAAAACCCTATAAATATTTAAAAACTCTAAAAATCCTCAAAACACATAAAAATAAAAAAACCCCAAAGCCCAAAAAAATACATAAAAACCTAAAGACACGAAAAACCCCAAAACACATCAAAATCCCTAAAACCTTAAAACCCCATTAAAATATTAAAAAATCACTAAAAACAATTATGATGTAAAAGACTCTAAAAACCGTTAAAAACCCTATGAAAACCATAAAAACCTTAAAACACTAAAAACCCTTAATAACCAAGAATGGATAAAACCCCAATAAACCCATAAAATAATAAATACCCCTAAAAACCTTTTAAAAAATTAAAAACCAATAAAAAGCCTAAAACCTATAAAAACTATGACAACCCTTTAAACCCTTAAAAACATTAAAAACTAGTAAAACACTGAAAAATTCATAAAAGACATTAAAAACCAGGAAACCCATAAAACCCATAAAACCCCTCAAAATAACTTAAAACAAATTAATGTTATAAAAAACCATAACATCCCCAAAAAGAAAAATAGCCCTAAAGAACCTTAGAATACCTAAGAAAAACACAAACCCCTAACACACATAAAACCCCTAAAAACCCTAAAATCCCTCAAAATCCCTAAAGAAGTTACAACCCATAAATTTCAAAAAAATTCATAAAAATCCCTAAAAACCTAAGAAACCATAAAACACTTATGAAAAAAATAAAAAATCTAAAAACACTTAAAACACCTAAAAATGCTAAAAACACAAAAACCTCTAAAACCCAGTAAAAATACGCTAAGAACAATAAAACCCCTATAATCATAAAAACCCCTGCAAACCATAAACACATGCCCAAGAAATGCAAAAAAATAAACATCAAAAACACACAATGAGAAGAAAACCCGAAGCATCCCCGAAAGCATGTCCCAGCCAATCATCAACCAGCAGTAATGCAAGTGTAGCACCTTCAGTACCTCCCATCCCAGCAGCAACCAGCATCCAGAACCACCAGCATCCAACATTACAGAACCACCAGCATACAACATCACAGAAGCACCAGCATCAAAATCACAAGCCTCACTTTCACCAGCATTCAACAGCTCACCACCAAGCAGCGACCAACATCTTATCTCACAAAAACCAGAATCCAGCACCTTCACACCAAAATGAGCCACCACCAACAGCACATAACCATCAACACCAAAATCACACAACCACCAGTAACCATAGCTTGCATTCATACAGCAACCATCCCCCTTTTTCACAAAACCCAGTATCCCGCACCTCCCTACCAAGAAGGTCCACCGCAAGCACCACAGAACCAACAACACCAAAATCCAACCCGCAAGTTTCATCACAATCCAGCCAAACAACAACCAGTCCATAGCAGCATTGCCATATTTAAGAATCTTCTTGCCAAGAAGATCAACTATCAACAACACACATCCAAAATCCTCCACATCCTCAAGAACCTCTTCACTAATAATATCCACCTCCAGCAACTTAGGACCATCGGCACCAAACCCATAACCAATAGCATCATCACGTCCTAGCCCTGCAACAAGCAGGATCCAACACCACCATTCCTGGAAATCAAACTCAGCAAATCCAAGCAGCCTATCACGTGCATCAGAGCACACAGAAATCCCCATCATCATTGAAATCAACAAAAAAACCAGAACAGTCTTGACCCGAGGCTCAGACAGCCCTCAGGCCAAATCGCATGCCCATCCAATAAGCCACTCCACAAGCAGTACAAAACATAGCAGCAAAACGAACAAAGACCCACTATGCCGAATCAACTGGAAAGGACAAACCACTGGCGTACCAAAAAAATTCAGGATCCAGACCGCATGAGAGGCAACGTACCAAAAATACCTAAAAACCCAAAAAACTCAAGAATTTGGTTAAAACCCTAAAAAACATAAAAACCAAAAAATCCCTAAAATAAAAAAAATCATAAAATACATAAAAATATCTAAAAAACCCTAAACCATAAACACCCTAAAAAACCAGAAGAAATCCTTAAAAATATAAAAAATATTAAAACACTTAAAAACATAGAAATGCTAACAAACATAAAAAAATCAACCCCCCCCCCCCCCCCGCCGCAAAAACCATAAAATACATAAAACTCAAAATCCAATTAGAATTGAAAAATCCATTAAAAATGCTAAAACACCTTAAAACCCCTTAAAAATATAAAAATACATGAACAATCATAAAAACACTGAAAACCATAAAAAGCATGAAAAGCCATAAAATCCTCAAAATACATTAAAACCCTAAAAATCCAAAAACACCATAAAAACCCTTAAAACCCCTAAAACCATAAAACCCCTAAAAAAATAAAAGACAATAAAAACCTAAAAAGGCATAGTATTGCGAAAGAACACGAAAACCATAAAAATCCTAAAAACCCATAAGAAAACCTTGAAACCCCAAAATCACCTAAAACCTGTTAAAAAATAAAAAATGATAAAAACCATAAAAACTCATAAAATTCTAATAATCCCTAAAACCTTAAAAACCCTACAAATCCTTAAAAACCCTAAAACCCATAAATAATCTAAAAACAAACTAAAAAATCTAAAAACACTTTAAACCCCTAAAAATGTTAAAAAAATCTAAAAACCTTAAAAACCCTAAAAACATAAAAAATGACTAAAATCCCAAGCATAACCCATAAAACACTAAAACCAAAAAAAAATAATCAAAATCACTAAAACACTAAAAACCCACAAATATCATTAAAAGGCCTAAAAATCCTAAATAATCTAAAAAACTAGAAAAACCAAAAGAAAACCTTAAAACCAAAAATAAATTAAAACCCCTAAAAACCTAAAAAATATTAAAACAATAAGAAAACCTAAAAACACATAAAACCAATTAAAACCCTAAAACCCTAGAAAATCTAGGATAAATCCTAAAAACACTAAAACGCTTAAAACTTCTAAATAACTAAAAATACTAAAAATTTTAGAAACCCTAAAGAGACTAAAAACTCTAAAACCCATAAAACCATAAAACCCCTAAAACTGTAAAAACCATAAAACCACATAAAACCCCTAAAACCACTAATAAATATTAAAACCCATTAAATCCATAAAAATGTTAAAAATAAAAAAAATTATAACCCTAGAAAACTCAAAAACCCCTGAAAACCGAAAAAACCATATAACCTCCAAAACCCTAAAAACCATTAAACCCATAAAAATATAACAAACCCCTAAAATAAAAATCATAAAATACACTAAAAACATAAAAAATATTGAACACACGAGAAACCCTTAGAAAACATTAAAATTATAAAATTACTTCAAATCAGAAAAATGCTAAAAACACTAAAAACACTAAAACCATAAAAACCCTAAAACCCCTAAAAACATAAAATCCCTAAAAACAAAAAAATACCTAAAACCCCTAAAACCCCTAAGAATACCTTAAAAACACTAAAAATCCTAAAAACATAAAAACCCTAAAAAAAATAAAATCCCTAAAAACATAAAAATCCCTTAAAACCCTTAAAAATACTAAAAAACTCTAAACACCCTCAAAATCCCTAAAAAACCTAAAGACTATAAAATAATTAAAAGGTTCAAAAAATATATTAATATTATTAAAACCCTAATAATTTCATGAAAACCTAAAAAAACAAACCCCTAAAATCCAAAAAATTCTAAAATCTAAACAATTCTAAAACCCACAACACCCCTAAAAAGATCCTAAAAACTCTAAAAACTAGAAAAACTAAATAAATACATAAAAACCAAGATAACCCATAAAACCCTTAAAATACAACAAAAACCATAATCCATTTAGAAACCATAAAAATAATAAAATCACTCAAAACCCTTGAAAACCCCAAAAAACTCAAAAAACACTGAACCCCTAATAAACCATAAATACCCTAAACAACTAAAATACCATAAAACCCACAAATTCCTTAAAACCCGTAAAAAATATAAAAAAATAAAAATTCGTTAAAAATACATAAAAACATAAAAAACTAAGAGAACCATGAAAAAACAAAAGAATACATTAAAAACCTTAAAAAAATTAAAACACGTAAGAAAACCTAAAAAATGATAAAAACCTAAAAATCCCAAAAAAACCCAAAAAATATTAAAATTCCCAAAATCCATTAAAAACATAAAATACCTAAAATCCCAAAAAAAAATATAAAACCATTTTTAACCCATAGAAACATTATAAATTTCTAAAGAACCTTTCAACCCTAAAAATGTCAAAAAAAACCCTAAAAACATAAAAACTATAAAAATCCCTCAAAAAACCTATAAAAACCTAAAAATTAAAAAAATATAAATAATTACATGAAAAAACTTAAAAACATAAAAACACCAAAAACTATCAAAAAAACTTATGAAAAACATTAAAAACTACAGACCCTTAAAATTATAAATACCCTAAAAATCCTAAAAACCACTAAAAACATTCAAAACCACTACAAAAACTAAAAAACCCTAAAAATTCTAAATAAAGACCTAAAAATCCCATAAAATGAAAAAATTCTTAAAAAACATGGAAAATTTTATGAAAACCACAAAAACGTAAATCACTTAATACCACAAAAAACCAAAAAATATATAAAATCCCTAAAGGCCCTAAAACCCCAAAAACCCCAAAAAAATCACTAAAACCCATAATACCATTAAAAATATTAAAAAAACCTAAAAAATCCATAAACACATCCAAACCCCACTAAAAACACTAAAAACACATTAAACCACAAAAACAGATAAAATCACTAAAAATCCATTAAAATCCAAAAAAACCCCAAAACTTTATAAATAACCAAAAACACATAAAGACTATAAAAACCCTTATAAAACCCTCCAAATTCTTAAAAACCCTAAAAACCCTAAAAATACGAAGAAAAAAATCCCGAAAATTCCATAAAAGGACAAAAACCAATAAAAAACTAGAAAACCCATAAGGAATCCTTAAAACCTTAAAACACGAAAAACACCTAGAAACATAAAAACTCTAAAAACATAAAAATGCTAAAAACCAGAAAAAACTCTAAAATCCATAAAAACCTATAAGAACCTTTAAATACCCTAAAACCCCATAAAAACCCAAAAACCCCACTAAAAATCTAATAAACATCTTTAAAAAACCATAAATACTCAAAAAACCCTTAAAACCCCAAAAACCAAAAACCATTAAAACCCTAAATACCCCTAAAACCCCTAGAAACCAAAAGAACCATAAAAATCCTATAAAATAACCAATAATCCACAAAAACATAAATTCCCGAAAAACCCTGAAAAATCATATGAAATCATTAAAAACCTAAAAAAACTAAAAAAAGTCACTAAAAACCATACAAAACCATAAATTCACTAAAACCCATAAAACTGTAAAAAAATCCTTAAAACCCCAAAAACAATAAAAATCCCAAAAATCCAAAACTTCACCCAAAATTTTAAAAACCCTAAAAACCTATAAAATCTATAAGAAATTATTTAAAACCTAAAAGAAATTTCAACCCCTTAGAACCAAATGAAAAATGATAAAAATCCTAAAAAATCTACAACCACTAAAAATCATAAAAACAATAAAATCCCTAAAACCCATAAAATTCCTAAAACCCCATAAACATACAAAAAACCATTAAAATACCTAAAATCCATTAAATCACTAAAATCATAAAAGACCTTAAAACACCAAAAATACAAAAAAAAAACTCAAAACAACCCCAACACCCCTAAAAACCCTGAAACCTTACAGAATCCCTAAAAACAAGAAACACCCAAAAACCTAAAAATACCTAAAAATAACTAAAAACCTAAAAAACCAAAAAAAAAAACTGAAAACCCCTAAGAAAAACATAAAAATAATAAAACACTTAAAATCCATAAAAACGCTAAATACCCTAAAATTCCCTAAATTCCTTAAACCCTTCAAAATACTCAAATTCTCTACATGGAAAAAAACTATAAAAATACTAATAAAATCCTAAAAAATCCACAAAGATGTAAAAAAGCATTAATACATTGAAAACACTAAGAAACCCTTGAAAACCTAGAAATAATTAAAATACCTAAAAACATAAAAACACTAAAGACCCTAAAGACCCTAAAACCATAAAACCACCAAGAAAACCTAAAAACTTCTAAAACCTTAAAAACACATAAAACCATAAAAACCATTAACAACTCTACAATCACTATTAAACCCTAAAAATGTTAAAAACCCCTTCAAAACATTTAAACCCAATACAATTCAGAAAAAATCCTAAAAATGTCGAAAAACAAAAAAAAACCATAAAACCCTAAAACCCCTCAAAATACCAATAAACAATAAAAACCATAAATATCATAAAATATCACTAAAAATATATATAAAATAAAATACCCTAAAACCTTAAAATACACAAAGAAAACAATATAATCCTTAAAAAATATTAAATCCCCTAAAGACCTTAAAAACCAAAAAACACCATAAAAATCCTAAAACCCACTAAAAACTCAAAAAATCCCTTTATTACCCTAAAACGATAAAAAAAGTACAAAAAACCTAAAAACACTAAAAAACTCAAAGAAAAACCCTAAAACCCCCAAAAACTATAAACACCCTAAAAACTTTATAAACCTTCAAAATCACTAAAACCCCTAAAAACTATAAAAAACCCAAAAACCCACAAAAATATGAAAAAGCATAAAAACCCTTAAAAACCTTGAAAATCCTTAGAAACACATACACACCTAAATGTACTAAAAGCACCTAAAACCCTATAAATTTTAAAAATCCCTAAAAACCCTAAAATACTTAAAAAACCCTTAAACCCCTCAAAATTTGTAACAACCCAAAAAACAAAAAAAATGTGATGAAAAGTCCCTAAAATACCTAAAACATAAAAAAAAACCCAAAATACCTTAAAACCCCTTATAAAACCTCCAAAAGCTAAAGACACGTGAAATATATAAAAACCTAAAATTGCTAAAAATTTTAATAACATAAAAAAGCATAAAAACCATAAAAAATATTAAAACCTTACAAACCACAAAAAACTCTAAAACCCTCTAAACCCCTATAAATGTTAAAAACTATTAAAAACATTAAAACCCCTAAGAACTCAAAAAAAACCCTAAAACCCGAAATCCCCTAAAAACCCTTAAAAACCATTAAAATTACTAAAAAATAAAAAAAACATTGAACCAGTAAAAACCCTCAGAAAACCCTAAAACCATAAAAACAATTAAAATTCCTAAAAAATGAAAAAAAAACTCTAAAATCCCTAAAATTCCTAAAACCCTAAAAAACCCTAAAAATAATAATATGCTTTAAAATCCTTGAAAATACCTAAAAACATTAAAAAAACTAAAAAACTTGAAAACCATAAGAAGACCATAAAAATTAAAAAAATATAAAACCCTTGTAAAACCTAAAAACATCAAAAAACCCTTAAAAAGACCATAGAACCCCCCAAAAAAATTTAAAAACCTATAAACTCATCAAAACACTAAAACACCTCCAAAAACTCTAAAGACCTTTTAAACACCTAAAAATATTTAACAACTCTAAAAACCCATGGAAACAAAAAAAAATAAAAAACAATCATAAAAACAAATCGCTAAAAACCCGGAACACCCATAAAATCCATACAAACAATAAAATTCCATATAAATCCTAAAAAATATTTAAACCCCATTAAATCAAAAATACCCTAAATACCCTAGAAACCCAAAGAAGCCTTAAAAATCTCTAAAAAATAAAAACCCCTAAAAACATAAAAAAATGATAAAATCCCTAAAAACACTAAAACCCTTAAAATCCCAAAAAACACTAAAACCCATAAAAATCCTAAAAATGAACTAAAACCCCTAAAATGGTAGAAAACCATACAAACACTGAAAACCTGTTATAAAACCTTAAAAACAAAAAACACTCAAAACCCCTAAAAACTAATAATACTAAAAATCCCAAAAGGCCTTAGAACCCCTAACAACCCCTAAAAACCATACAAACCCCTAAACCCATAAAAATACCCCTAATAACCATAAAATCCTAAAACAACAATAAAATGACACAAACCATTTAAAACCACAAAGAAATTAAAAATAATAAAAAACCATAAAAACCAAAAAAACACCCGTAAAACCGAAAAAACCCCAGAAAAACAATAACAATCCTAAAAAATCCTCAAAACTCTCCAAATCCCTAAAACCCTAAAAACCCATAAAAATCCTAATAGTCCATAAAATCCATAAAAACATAAAAACCCAAAAAATTCATGAAATCCTATAAGAAAACCATAAAAACATAAATCACTAAATACACTAAAAAAACTAAAAACACTAAAAAACTTAAAAAACATATTAACTATAAAACCATGAGAAACCTCTAAAAAACATAAATCCATGAAAAACCCATAAAACCCTAAACACCAATAATACTCTAAAAACCTTTTAAACCCCTAAAAATTTTAAAAAATTCAAAAAACATAAAAACCCTAAAAAAACCCAAAACCCCAAAAACCCTAAAACCCTAAAAACCATCAAAATCCCTAAAAACCAAAAAAACATGTAAATCTTAAAAAAATCTAAAAATAACTAAAAATGTAAAAAAAACGTCATAAATTCCTTGAAAACACTTAAGAAGACCTTAAAAACCAAAAAACACATAAAACCCCTAAAAACCTAAAAAACTTTAAAAACCCTAAAAGACCCTAAAAACCCTAAAACCCCTAAAACCATATAAACCTCTAAAAATCCATAAAATCCATACAACCACTAAAAAATAAAAACACACTCTAAATCCTTAAAATATAAAAAAACTATAAAATTTGGTAAAACCCCTAAAAACTCAAAAAAAAGCACAGAACCAAAAAAACTATACAAACCCAGAAACCTCAAACCCCCTGAAACCCTCAATATCCAAAAAATCATAAATCCTAAAATTTCCTAAAAATCCCTAAAATCATAAAAACCCCAAAAAATATGAAAAATCCCAAGAATGGCTAAGAACACATAAAACCCTTAAAACAAAATAAAAAACCATTAAGCCCCTAAAATATATTAAAAACATAAAACCATATAAACCATTAAACATCCATAAAACCCATAAACACACTAAAAACTCTAAAAACCCTTTAAAACCCTAAAAATGTTTAAAAACTCTAAAAATCCTCAAAACACATAAAAACTCAAAAAACCCCAAAGCCCAAAAAAACATAAAAACCTAAAGACACGAAAAACCCCAAAACACATCAAAATCCCTAAAACCTTAAAACCCCATTAAAATATTAAAAAATCACTAAAAACAATTAAGATGTAAAAGACTCTAAAAACCATTAAAAACCCTAAGAAAACCATAAAAAACTAAAAACACTAAAAACCCTTAATAACCAAGAATGGCTAAAACCCCAATAAACCCAAAAAATAATAAATACCCCTAAAAACCTTTTAAAAAATTAAAAACCAATAAAAACCCTAAAACCTCTAAAAACTATGACAACCCTTTAAACCCTTAAAAACATTAAAAACTTGTAAAATACTGAAAAATTCATAAAATCCATTAAAAACCCGGAAACCCATAAAACCCCTAAAACCCCTCAAAATAACTTAAAAAAATAAATGTTATAAAAAATTATAACATCCCTAAAAAGTCAAACAGCCCTACAAACCCTTAGAATACCTAAGAAAAACACAAACCCCTAAAACACATAAAACCCCTAAAAACCCTAAAAACCCTCAAAATCCCTAAAGAAGTTAAAACCCATAAATTTCAAAAAAAATCATAAAATCCATAAAAACCTAAGAAACCATAAAACCCTTATGAAAAAAAATTAAAAATCTAAAATCACATAAAACACCTAAAAATACTAAAAACAAAAAAACCTCTAAAACCCAATAAAAATATGCTACGAATACTAAAACCCCTATAATCATAAAAACCCCTGCAAACCATAAACACATGCCCAAGAAACGCAAAAAAATAAACATCAGAAACACACAATGAGAAGAAAACCCGAAGCATCCCCGGAAGCATGTCCCAGCCAATCATCAACCAGAAGTAATGCAAGCGTAGCACCTTCAGTACCTCCCATCCCAGCAGTAACCAGCATCCAGAACCACCAGCATCCAACATTACAGAACCACCAGCATCCAACATCACAGAAGCACTAGCATCAAAATCACAAGCCTCACTTTCACCAGCATTCAACAGCTCGCCACCAAGCAGCGACCAACATCTTATCTCACAAATACCAGAATCCAGCACCTTCACACCAAAATGAGCCACCACCAACAGCACATAACCATCAACACCAAAATCACACAACCACCAGTAACCAGAGCTTTCATTCATATAGAAACAATCCCCCTTTTTCACAAAACCCAGTAGCTCGCACCTCCCTACCAAGAAGGTCCACCGCAAGCACCACAGAACCAACAACACCAAAATCCAACCCGCAAGTTTCATCACAATCCAGCCAAACAACAACCAGTCCATAGCAGCATTGCCATATTTAAGCATCTTCTTGCCAAGAAGATCAACCATCAACAACACACATCCAAAATCCTCCACATCCTCAAGCACCTCTTCAATAATAATATCCACCTCCAGCAACTTAGGACCATCAGCACCAAACCCATAACCAATAGCATCATCACGTCCTAGCCCTGCAACAAGCAGGAGCCAACACCACCATTCCTGGAAATCAAACTCAGCAAATCCAAGCAGCCTATCACGCGCATCAGAGCACACAAAAATCCCCATCATCATTGAAATCAACAAAAAAACCAGAACAGTCTTGACCCGAGGCTCAGACAGCCCTCCGGCCAAATCGCATGCCCATCCAATAAGCCTCTCCACAAGCAGTACAAAACATAGCAGCAAAACGAACAAAGACCCACTATGCCGAATCAACTGGAATGGACAAACCACTGGAGTACCAAAAAAATTCAGGATCTAGACCGCATGAGAGGCAACGTACCAAAAATACCTAAAAACCCAAAAAACTCAAGAATTTGGTTAAAACCGTAAAAAACATAAAAACCAAAAAATCCCTAAAATAAAAAAAATCAAAAAATACATAAAAATATCTAAAAAACCCTAAACCATAAACAACCTAAAAATCCAGAAGAAATCCTTAAAAATATAAAAAAATATTAAAACACTTAAAAACATAGAAATGCTAACAAACATAAAAAAACCAACCCCCACCCCCCCCCTCCGCAAAAACCATAAAAATACATAAAACTCAAAATCCAATTAGAATTGAAAAATCCATTAACAATGCTAAAACACCTTAAAACCCCTTAAAAATATAAAAATACATGAACAATCATAAAGACACTGAAAACCATACAAAGCATGAAAATCCATAAAATCCTCAAAATACATTAAAACCCTAAAAATCCAAAAACACCATAAAAACCCTTAAAACCCCTAAAACCATAAAACCCCTAAAAAAATAAAAGACAATAAAAACCTAAAAAGCCATAGTATTGCGAAAGAACATGAAAACCATAAAGATCCTAAAAACCCATAAGAAAACCTTGAAACCCCAAAATCACCTAAACCTGTAAAAAAATAAAAAATGATAAATACCATAAAAACTCATAAAATTCTAATAATCCCTAAAACCTTAAAAACCCTACAACTCCTTAAAAACCCTAAAACCCATAAATAATCTAAAAACAAACTAAAAAATCTAAAAACACTTTAAACCCCTAAAAATGTTAAAAAATTTTAAAAACCTTAAAAACCCTAAAAACATAAAAAACGACTAAAATCCCAAGAATAAAACATAAAACACTAAATCCCAAAAAAATAATCAAAATCACTAAAACACTAAAAACCCACAAATATCATTAAAAGGCCTAAAAATCCTAAAAAATCTAAAAAACTAGAAAAAACAAAAGAAAACCTTAAAACCAAAAATAAATTAAAACCCCTAAAAACCTAAAAAAATATTAAAACAATAAGAAAACCTAAAAACACATAAAACCAATTAAAACCCTAAAACCCTAGAAAATCTAGGATAAATCCGGAAAACACTAAAACGCTTAAAAGTTCTAAATAACTAAAAATACTAAAAAATTTAGAAACTCTAAAGAGACTTAAAACTCTAAAACCCATAAAACCATAAAACCCCTAAAACTTTAAAAACCATAAAACCACATCAAACCCCTAAAACCACTAATAAATATTAAAACCCATTAAATCCATTAAAAATGTTAAAAATAAAATAAAAATTTATAACCCTAGAAAACTCAAAAACCCCTGGAAACCCAAAAAAACCATAAAACCTCCAAAACCCTAAGAACCATTAATCCCATAAAAATATAAGAAACCCCTAAAATAAAAATCCTAAAATACAATAAAAACATAAAAAACCTTGAACACACGAGAAACCCTTAGAAAACATTAAAATTATAAAATTACTTCAAATCAGAAAAATGCTAAAAACACTAAAAACACTAAAACCATAAAAACCATAAAACCCCTAAAAACATAAAATCCCTAAAAACAAAAAAATACCTTAAACCCCTAAAACCCCTATGAATAACTTAAAAACACTAAAAATCCTAAAAACATAAAAACCCTAAAAAACATAAAATCCCTAAAAACATAAAAATCCCTTAAAACCCTTAAAAATACTAAATAACTCTAAACACCCTCAAAATCCCTAAAAACCCTAAAGATCATAAAATAATTAAAATGTTCAAAAAATATATTAATATTATTAAAACCCTAATAATTTAATGAAAACCTAAAAAAACAAACCCCAAAAATCCAAAAAATTCTAAATTCTAAAAAATGCTAAAACCCACAACACCCCTAAAAAGATCCTAAAAGCTCTAAAAATTAGAAAAACTAAATAAATACATAAAAACCACGATTACCCATAAAACCCTTAAAATACCACCAAAACAATAATCCATTTAGAAACCATAAAAATAATTAAATGATTCAAAAACCTTGAAAACCCCAAAAAACTCAAAAAACACTGAACCCCTAATAAACCATAAAAACCCTAAAACAACTAAAATACCATAAAACCCACATATTCCTTAAAACCCGTAAAAAATATAAAAAAAATAAAAATTCCTTAAAAATACATAAAAACATAAAAAACTAAGAGAACCCTGAAAAAACAAAAGAATACATTAAAAACCATAAAAAAATTAAAACACGTAAGAAAACCTAAAAATGATAAAAACCTTAAAATCCCAAAAAACCCAAAAAATATTAAAACTCCCAAAATCCGTTAAAAACATAAAATACCTAAAATCCCAAAACATATGAAACCATTTTAAACCCATAGAAACATTATAAATTTCTAAAGAACCTTTCAACCCTAAAAATGTCAAAAAAACCCCCTAAAAACATAAAAACTATAAAAATCCCTCAAAAAACCTATAAAACCCTAAAAATTAAAAAAAAATCCAAATAATTACATAAAAATACATAAATACATAAAAACACCAAAAACTATCAAAAAAACTTATGAAAAACATTAAAAACTACAGACCCTTAAAATTATAAATACCCTAAAAATCCTAAAAACCACTAAAAACATTCAAAATCACTACAAAAACTAAAAAACCCTAAGAATTCAAAATAATGACCTAAAAATCCCATAAAATGAAAAAATTCTTAAAAAACTTGGAAAATTTTATGAAAACTACAAAAACCTAAATCACATAATACCTCAAAAAACCTAAAAATATATAAAATCCCTAAAGGCCCTAACAACCCCAAAAACCCCAAAAAACCACTAAAACCCATAAAACCCCTTAAAAATATTAAAAAAACCTAAAAAATCCATAATCACATCCAAAACCCACTAAAAACACTAAAAACAATTTAAACCACAAAACAGATAAAATCACTAAAAATCCATTAAAACCCAAAAAACCCCAAAACTTTATAAATAACCAAAAACCCATAAAGACTATAAAAACCCTTATAAAACCCTCCAAATTCCTAAAAACCCTAAAAATACGAAAAATACGAAAAAAATCCCGAAAATTCCATAAAAGGACAAAAACCAATAAAAATCTAGGAAACCCATAAGGAATCCTTAAAACCTTAAAACACGAAAAACACCTAGAAACATAAAAACTCTAAAAAACATAAAAATGCTGAAATCCATAAAAAACTCTAAAATCCATAAAAACCTATAAGATCCTTAAAAAACCCTAAAACCCCATAAAAACCCAAAACCCCCACTAAAAATCTAATAAACATATTTAAAAAACCATAAATACTCAAAAAACCCTTAAAATCCTAAAAAACCAAAAACCTCTAAAACCCTAAATACCCCTAAAACCCCTAAAAACCAAAAGAACCATAAAAATACTATAAAATAACCAATAATCCACAAAAACATAAATACCCGAAAAAACCTGAAAAATCATATGAAATCATTAAAAACCTAAAAACACTAAAACAAATCACTAAAAACCATAAAAAACCATAAATTCACTAAAACCCATAAAACTGTAAAAAAATCCCAAAAACCCCAAAAACAATAAAATTCCAAAAATTCCAAAAATTCACCCAAAATTTTAAAAACCCAAAAAACCTATAAAATATCTAAGAAATTATTTAAAACCTAAAAGCAATTTCAACCCCTTAGAACTAAATGAAAAATGATAAAAATCCTAAAAAATATAAAACCACTAAAAATGATAAAAACAATAAAATCCCTAAAACCCATAAAATTCCTAAAACCCCATAAACTTACAAAAAACCATTAAAATACATAAAATACATTAAATCACTAAAATCATAAAAGACCTTAAAACACCAAAAACACAAAAAAAAACTCAAAACAACCCCAAAACCCCTAAAAACCCTGAAACCTTACAGAATCCCTAAAAACAAGAAACACCCAAAAACCTAAAAATCCATAAAAATGACTACAAACTTAAAAAACCAAAAAAAACTGAAAAACCCTAAGAAAAACATAAAAATAATAAAACACTTAAAATCCATAAAAACGCTAAATACCATAAAATTCCCTAAAATCCTTAAACCCTTCAAAATCCTCAAATTCTCTAAATGGAAAAAAACTATAAAAATCCTAATAAAATCCCCAAAAATCCACAAAGATGTAAAAAAGTATTAAAACCCTGAAAACACTAAGAAACCCTTGAAAACCTAGAAACAATTAAAATACCTAAAAACATAGAAACACTAAAGACCCTAAAGACCCTAAAACCATAAAACCACCAAGAAAAACTAAAAACTTCTAAAACCATAAAAACACATAAAACCATAAAAACCATTAACAACTCTACAATCACTATTAAACCCTAAAAATGTTAAAAAACCCTTCAAAACATTTAAACCCGATACAATTCAGAAAAAATCCTATAAAATGTCGAAAAACAAAAAAAAACCCATAAAACCCTAAAACCCCTCAAAATACCAATAAACACTAAAAACCATAAAAATCATAAAATATCACTAAAAATATCTATAAAATAAAATACCGTAAAACCTTAAAATACACAAAGAAAACAATATAATCCTTAAAAAATATTAAATCCCCTAAAGATCTTAAAAACCATAAAACCCCATAAAAATCCTAAAACCCACAAAAATCTCAAAAAATCCTTTTATTACCCTAAAACGATAAAAAACGTACAAAAAACCTAAAAACACTAAAAAACTCAAAGAAAAACCCTAAAACCCCCAAAAACTATAAACACCCTAAAAACCTTATAAACCTTCAAAATCACTAAAACCCCTAAAAACTATAAAAACCCTAAAACCCACAAAAATTTGAAATAGCATAAAAACCCTTAAAAACCCTGAAAATCCTTAGAAACACATACACACCTAAATGTACTAAAAGCACCTAAAACCCTATAAATTTTAAAAATCCCTAAAAACCCTAAAATCCTTAAAAAAACCCTTAAACCCCTCAAAATTTGTAACAACCCAAAAAACAAAAAAAAACGTGATGAAAAGTCCCTAAAATACCTAAAACATAAAAAAAACCAAAAATACTTTAAAAACACTTATAAAACCTCCAAAATATAAAGACACATGAAATATATAAAAACCTAAAATTGCTAAAAATTTTAATAACATAAAAAGCCTAAAAACCATAAAAAATATTAAAACCTTACAAACCACGAAAAACTCTAAAACCCTCTAAACCCCTATAAATGTTAAAAACTATTAAAAACATTAAAACCCCAAAAAACTCAAAAAAAACCCTAAAACCCGAAAACCCCTAAAAACCTTAAAAACCATTAAAATTACTAAAAAATAAAAAAACTTTGAACCAGTAAAAACCCTCAGAAAACCCTAAAACCATAAAAAAATTATAATTCCTAAAAAATGAAAAAAAAACTCTACAATCCCTAAAATTCCTAAAACCCTAAAAATCCCTAAAAATAATAATATGCTTTAAAATCCTTGAAAATACCTAAAAAAATTAAAAAAACTAAAAAACTTGAAAAGCATAAGAAGAACATAAAAATTAAAAAAATATAAAACCCTTGTAAAACCTAAAAACATCAAAAAACCCCTAAAAAGACCATAAAACCCCCCAAAAAATTTCAAAACCTATAAACTCATCAAAACCCTAAAACACCTCCAAAAACTCTAAAAACCTTTTAAACACCTAAAAATATTTAACAACTCTAAAAACCCATGGAAACATAAAAAAAATAAAAAACAATCATAAAAACAAATCCCTAAAAACCTGGAACACCCATAAAATCCATACAAACAATAAAATTCCATATAAATCCTAAAAAATCTTTAAACCCCATTAAAAAAAAATACCCTAAATACCCTAGATACCCAAAGAAGCCTTAAAAATCTCTAAAAAATAAAAACCCCTAAAAACATAAAAAAATGATAAAACCCCTAAAAACACTAAAACCCTTAAAATCCCAAAAAACACTAAAACCCATAAAAATCCAAAAAATGAACTAAAACCCCTAAAAGGGTAGAAAACCGTACAAACACTGAAAACCCGTAATAAAACCTTAAAAACTAAAAACACTCAAAACCCCTAAAAACTAATAATACTAAAAACCCCAAAAGGCCTTAGAACCCCTAACAACCCCTAAAAACCATACAAACCCCTAAAACCATAAAAATACCCCTAATAACCATAAAATCCTAAAACAAAAATAAAATGATACAAACCATTTAAAACGAAAAAGAAATTAAAAATAATAAAAAACCATAAAAACCAAAATAACCCCGTAAAACAGAAAAACCCCCAGAAAAACAATAACAATCCTAAATAATCCTCAAAACTCTCCATATCCCTAAAACCCTAAAAACCCATAAAAATCCTAATAATCCATAAAATCCATAAAAACATAAAAACCCCAAAAATTCATGAAATCTTATAAGAAAACCATAAAAACATAAATCACTAAATACACTAAAAAACTAAAAACACTAAAAAACCTAAAAAAACTTATTAACTATAAAACCACGAGAAACCTCTAAAAAACATAAATCCATGAAAAACCCATAAAAACCTAAACACCAATAATACTCTAAAAACCTTTTAAACCCCTAAAATTTTTAAAAAATACAAAAAACATAAAAACCCTAAAAAAACCCAAAACCCCAAAAACCCTAAAAACAATCAAAATCCCTAAAAACCAAAAAAACATGTAAATCTTAAAAAAATCGAAAAATAATTAAAAATGTAAAAAAACTTCCTAAATTCCTTGAAAACACTTAAGAAGACCTTAAAAACCAAAAAACTCATAAAACCCCTAAAAACCTAAAAAACTCTAAAAACACTAAAAGACCCTAAAAACACTAAAACCCTTAAACACCATGAAAACCCCTAAAACCATATAAACCTCTAAAAATCCATAAAATCTATACAACCACTAAAAAATAAAAACACCCTCTAAATCCTTAAAATATAAAAAAACTATAAAATTTGGTAAAACCCCTAAAAACTCAAAAAAAAAGCACAGAACCAAAAAAACTATACAATCCCAAAAACCTCAAACCCCCTGAAACACTCAATATCCAAAAAATCATAAATCCTAAAATTTCCTAAAAATCCCTAAAATCATAAAAACCCCAAAATATATGAAAAATCCCAAGAATGCCTAAAAACACATAAAACCCTTAAAACAAAATAAAAAACCATTAATCCCCTAAAATATATTAATAACATAAAACCATAAAAACCATTAAACATCTATAAAACCCATAAACAGACTAAAAACTCTAAAAACCATTTAAAACCCTAAAAATGTTTAAAAACTCTAAAAATCCTCAAAACACATAAAAAATCAAAAATCCCCAAAGCCCAAAAAAACATAAAAACCTTAAGACACGAAAAACCCCAAAACACATCAAAATCCAAAAAAACTTAAAACCCCATTAAAATATTAAAAAATCAATAAAAACAATTAAGATTTGAAAGACTCTAAAAACCATTAGAAACCCTAAGAAAACCATAAAAACCTAAAAACACTAAAAACCCTTAATAACCAAGAATGGATAAAACCCCAATAAACCCAAAAAATAATACATACCCCTAAAAACAATTTAAAAAATTAAAAACCAATAAAAACCCTAAAACCTCTAAAAACTATGACAACCCTTTAAACCCTTAAAAAACATTAAAAACTTGTAAAACACGGAAAAATTCATAAAAGACACTAAAAACCCAGAAACCCATAAAACCCATAAAACCCCTAAAATTAACTTAAACCAAAATAATTTTATAAAAAACCATAACATCCCTAAAAAGGTAAATAGCCCTAAAAACCCTTAGAATACCTAAGAAAACACAAAACCCTAAAACACATAAAACCCCTAAAAACCCTAAAAACCCTCAATATCCCTAAAGAACTTAAAACCCATAAATTTCAAAGAAAATCATAAAAATCCCTAAAAACCTAAGAAACCATAAAACCCCTATGAAAAAAATTAAAAATCTAAAAACACTTAAAACACCTAAAAATACTAAAAACACAAAAACCTCTAAAACCCAGTAAAAATACGCTAAGAACACTAAAACCCCTATAATCAAAAAAACCCCTACAAACAATAAACAAATGCCCAAGAAATGCAAAAAAAATAAACATCAAAAACACACAAGGAGAAGAAAACCCGACGCATCCCCGAAAGCATGTCCCAGCCAATCAGCAACCGGCAGTAATGCAAGTGTAGCACCTTCAGTACCTCCCATCCCAGCAGCAAACAACATCCCGAACCACCAGCATCTAACATTACAGAACCACCAGCATCCAACATCACAGAAGCACCAGCATCAAAATCACAAGCCTCACTTTAACCAGCATTCAACAGCTCACCACCAAGCAGCGACCAACATCTTATCTCACAAAAACTAGAATCCAGCACCTTCACACCAAAATGAGCCACCACCAATATCACATAACCATCAACACAAAAAGCACACAACCACCAGTAACCAAAGCTTACATTCATACAGTAACCATCCCCCTTTTTCACAAAACCCAGTTGCCAATACCTCCCTAACAAGAAGGTCCCCCGCAAGCACCACAGAACCAACAACACCAAAAGCCAACCCGCAAGCTTCATCACATTCCATCCAAACAGCAACCAGTCCATAGCAGCGTTTCCATCTTTAAGCATCTTCCTTCCAAGAAGATCAACCATCAACAGCACACATCCAAAATCCTCCACATCCTCAAGCACCTCTTCACTAATAATATCCACCTCCAGCAACTTAGGACCATCAGCACCAAACCCATAACTAATAGCATCATCACGTCCTCGCCCTGCAACAAGCAGGAGCCAACACCACCATTCCTGGAAATCAAACTCAGCAAAGCCAAGCTGCCTATCACGCGCATCAGAGCACACAGAAATCACCAGCATCATTGAAATCAACAAAAAAACCAGAACAGTTTTGACTCGAGGCTCAGACAACCCTCCAGCCAAATTGGATGCCCATCCAATAAGCCACTCCACAAGCAGTACAAAACATAGCAGCAAAACGAACAAAGACCCACTATGTCGAATCAACTGGAAAGGACAAACCACTGGCGTACCAAAAAAATTCAGGATCCAGACCGCAGGAGAGGCAACGTACCAAAAATACCTAAAAACCCAAAAAAAACTCATGAATTTGGTAAAAACCCTAAAAAACATAAAAACCACAAAATCCCTAAAATAAAAAAAATCAGAAAATACATAAAAATATATAAAAACCCCTAAACCATAAACACCCTAAAAATCCAGAAGAAATCCTTAAAAATATAAAAAATATTAAAACACATAAAAACATAGAAATGCTAACAAACATAAAAAACCAACCCCCCCCCCCCCCCCGCCGCAAAAACCATAAAAATACATAAAACTAAAAATCCAATTAGAAATGAAGAAACCATTAAAAATCCTAAAACACCTTAAAACCCCTTAAAAATATAAAAAAACATGAAAAATCATAAAAACACTGAAAACCATAAAAAGCATGAAAATCCATAAAATCCTCAAAATACATTAAAACCCTAAAAATCCAAAAATACCATAAAAACCCTAACAACCCCTAAAACCATAAAACCCCTAAAAAAATAAAAGACAATAAAAACCAAGAATGGCATAGTATTGCGAAAGAACATAAAACCCATAAAAATCCTAAAACCCCTTAAGAAAACCTTAAAACCCAAAAATCACCTAAAACCTGTAAGAAAATAAAAAATAATAAAAACCATAAAACTCCTAAAATTCTAATAATCCCTAAAACCATAAAACCGCTACAATTCCTTAAAAACACTAAACCCATAAATAATCTAAAAACACACTAAAAACTCTAAAAACACTTTAAACCCCTAAAAATGTTAAAAAAATCTAAAAACCCTAGAAACATAAAAAATGACTAAAATCCCAAGCAAAACCCATAAAACTCTAAAACCCAAAAAAATAATCAAAATCCATAAAACACTAAAAACCCACAAATATCATTAAAAAACCTAAAAATCCTAAAAAATCTAAAAAACTAGAAAAACCAAAAGAAAACGCTAAAACCTAAAATAAATTAAAACCCCTAAAAACCTAAAAAATATTAAAACAATAAGAAAACCTAAAATTACATAAAACCAATTAAAACCCTAAAACCCTAGAAAATCTAGGATAAATCTTAAAAACACTAAAACGCTTAAAACTTCTAAATAACTAAAAATACTAAAAAATTTAGAAACCCTAAAGAGACTAAAAAATCTAAAACCCATAAAACCATAAAACCCCTAAAACTGTAAAAACCATAAAACCACATAAAACCCCTAAAACCACTAATAAATATTAAAACCCATTAAATCCATAAAAATGTTAAGAAATATATTAAAACCCTAGAAAACTTAAAAAACCCTGAAAACCCAAAAAAACCATAAAACCTCCAAAACCCTAAAAACAATTAAACCCATAAAAATATAAGAAATCCCTAAAATAAAAATCCAAAAATACACAAAAAAACATAAAAAAACCTTGAACACATGAGAAACCCTTAGAAAACATTAAAATTATAAAATTACTTCAAATCATAAAAATGCTTAAAACACTAAAAACACTAAAACCATAAAATCCTAAAACCCCTAAAAACATAAAATCCCTAAAAACAAAAAAAACATAAAACCCCTAAAAACCCCTAAGAATACCTTAAAAACACTAAAAATCCTTAAAACATAAAAACCCTAAAAAACATAAAATCCCTAAAAACATAAAAATACCTAAAACCCCTAAGAATACCTTACAAACCTAGAAACACTTAAAACCCGAAAAATAAAAAAATTTCAAAAATTCGAAAAGACCATAAACATTAAAAATACCTAAAATCCCAAAAAAAATCCACTAAAAACTCTAAAAAACATTTAAAACCAAAAAAACATTAAAAACTCTAAAAACCAAAAAATCCATAATGATAAAAACACACACTAAAACACCCGAAAACAATATAACCCTAAAACTGTGAAAATCCAATTAAACCCTCAAAATCCATAGAAACACTAAAACCCTTAAAAATACTATAAAATCCCTTAAAATTCCTAAAAACGTAAAAACTATAGAAACCTAGTAAACTCCTAAGAATACATTGAAAATATAAAATCACTTAAAACCCATAAAAACCTAGAAACCATACAAAACCCTAAAAACCATAAAACCCCTAAATCCTTAAAAATCCTAAAACCACTTAATACCCTTAAACCTAATAAAACCCATTTAAACCTCTAAACCTTAAAAAATATAAAAAATTAAAAACCCAAAATAACTATAAAACCCATAAATCCATAAAAACCCTAAAACCCCATAAACACCTAAAACCCATCAAAAACACCTAAAACCCCTAAAAACCATAAAAACATAGAAAATAGCTAAAAATAAGTAAAAAAACTTTAAAACCCCTAAAAACCTAAGGAAATCTTAAGAACATAAAAATACTAAAAATCCAAAAAATCCTAAAAATGATTAAAAGCCCTAAACCCCTAAAAACCCTATGAACCATAAAAACTTTATAAAACCATTAAAATACATAAACCACTAAAAATCACATAAAACTCTATAAAAACTTTAAACCAGGAAAAAATTTTAAAATACAATAATCTAAAAAACCCTGAAAACTCATAAATATCCTAAAAACCAAAATAAAACATAAAAACGCTAAAAACCCCTAAAAATCCACAAAATTCCTAAAAACCCTAAAAATATAAAAAACTAAAAAAAGGACATAGAAATCCCTAAAAATATAAAAATCCCTAAAAACCTTGAAAACCTCTAATAAAATATTACAGACATAAAAACACTTAATTCCCCAAAAAACTAAAAAACTAAAAAACACTAAAAAATCCTATCAATTTAAAAAACCCTAAAACCCTCAAAATCCCTAACAACCATAAAAATACATAAATATCAAAGAAAAATCTCTAAAAACCCTACAAACCATAAGAACCCCTAAGAAAAAAATTAAAATCTAAAAACACTTAAAACCCATAAAACCTAAAAAAACACTAAAAATCGTACAAACCCTAAAATCCCAAAAAACACTAAGACACCTTAAAACCATAAAACCACTAAAATCCCATAGAAAACCTAAACACCCACTAAAAACTCTAAATAACCTTTAAACCCCTAAAAATGTTTAAAAATTCAAAAAAACCTAAAACTCATAAAAACTCACCCCCCCAAACATAAACACTCATAAAATACCCAAAAACCCTAAAAACCCAAAAATCCCTCAAAATCTATAAAAACCTTTTAAAAAGACCTTAAAATACCTCAAACCCTAAAACCCATAAAATCTTGAAAACCCCTAAGAAATCCTTAACAACCTAAAATCAAATAAAACCCCCCATAAACCTAAAAACGACATAACTCCGACAAACCAAAAAAACCAAAAAAAACCCTAAATTCCCGAAAAATCATAAAAACCCATAAAACCCATTAAAATCCTAAAAATTCAATGAAAATCACTAAAAAGGAAAAAAATAATAAAAACCGTGAAAACCCCTAAGAATTCCATAGAAACCTGAAAATATTTAAAACCCCTAAAACCAAAAAAAAATAAAAAACATTCAAAGACCTAAAAGACCCTAAAAATCCTAAAAACAACTAAAAACCATAAAAACCCATAAAAACATGAAGATACTAAAAACACATAAAACCATTAAAAACCCAAAAAAACACTAAAACCCCATCAAAATCCATAAACATTAAAAAACTGTAAAAAACCTACAACCCTTAAAAAACACCAAAAAATCAAAAAACCCAAAAAACTATAAAAACCCTAAATCCCAAAAGACCCAAAAAACCAAAAAAATCATAAAATCTATAAAAACCAATAAATATCAAAATAATCCATAAACATCCCTAAACACATAAAATACCGTAAAAACCTAAAATATCAAAAAAAAACCCCAAAAACCCCTAAAAACCCTCAAAATACATCAAATTCCAAAAAAAACAAAATATGTAAAGGTACTAAAATCCCTAAAAATGTAAAAATTCTGAAAAACCAAAAGTGAACAGTAAAAATCTGAGAAAAATTAAAACCCATAAATACTTAAAAAATGTCAAAAACCATCAAAACCCTAAAAAATTACAGAAAAAAATAAAACCCACTAAATACCTATAAAAACCTAAAACCCATAAAAATCATAAAAACACTAAAGAAACTAAAAACCCTTTTAACCACTAAAAATGTTCAAAAAACACTTAAACCCCTTAAATTACCTAAAAAATCAAAAAAACCTAAAAACCCAAAAAATCCATAAATACCCTAAAACATAAAAAAACTAAAAACCATCAAAATCCCTGAAACCTCTAAAACCACATAAAAATAAAAATAAAAACACTACAAATCACCTTAAATTTAAAAAACACTAAAATATTGAAAAACATAAGAAAAACATAAAAACCTATAAACACTTAAAAACCTAAAAACCTAAAAAACTCTTTGAACTAAATAATCCCTAAAACACCAATAAGAATACCTAAAACGCTTCAAAATCCCTAGAAACCATAAAAAACCTAAAAAGGCCCTAAAATCCATAAAAACATTAAAAACCCTAAAAATCTTGAAAAAAACTAAAAAGATAAAAAAACGTATAACACCAGAACCCCTAAAAGGTTAAAAAACACTAAAAACCCTAAAACCCCCTAAAAGACTCTAAAACCATAAAAACCAAAAAACTCCTATAACCATAAAAATAACCTAAATGCCAATATATTCTAAATACTATGAAATATCTTCAAACCCATAAAGATGATAAAAACTCTAAAAAACCATACACCGCCTAAAATACTCCAAAAAAATAAAAACTATAAAAATTCCAAAAACCTAATAACACAAAAAAATCCCTGAAACCCCAAAAAACAAATAAAATCCTAAAAATGCCTAAAAATGCCTAAAAAAAATTAAAAACATGAAATCCCAAAATAAATCCCCAAAAATTATAAAAACTTAAAAAACCTCAAAACAGAAAACGCCCAAAACACTAAAAAACAAAAAAAAACCTAAAATCCCAAAAAACATTAAAAATCCAAAAATACCTTTAAAAACACTAACAAATCACTAAAACTATTAAATACCTATAATCACCTAAAAAAATTTAAAAACTCAAAAAAACATAAAATCCTAAAAACTCAAAAAAAAAAACAAAACCATTAAAAACCATAAAACCCTCTCTAATTCATGAAAACCCCCAAAAAAACATAAAAATAATAAAAAACCTTAAAATCATTAAAAATTAAAAACCTTCAAAACACCAAATAAAATAATAAAAACCTGAAAAAACTTAAAACCAATAAAAAAAACACAAAAAACACTAAAACCCCTAACAAAGCATAAAAGACCCTAAAACCATTAAAACTCATAAGACCCTAAAAACATTAAAACCATAAAAGTAAATAAAAACTCTAAAAACCAATAAACTCTTACAAATGTTAAAAAACACTGTAAAATCATAAAAACCCAAAAAAAACAAACCCAAAAAACCCCCTTAAAATGCTCAAAATCCCTAAATACCCTAAATACCCATTAAAATCCGAAAAATCCCTAAAAATCCCTAAAAAATTAAAAACCAATAAAAATCCTGAATACCCCTATGAAATCATTAAATAATTAAAAACACTTAAAACACCTAAAAACGCTATAAAACATAAAAACTAGTAAAATTAATAAAAACTCTGAAACCCATTAAAATCCCTAAAGTCTTTAAAACCCCATAAAAATCCGAAAAATATCCTAAAAAATCGAAAAAATTAAAAACCCAAATAACCCTAAAAACAGTAAAAAGGCCTTAAAATCCTCAATTCACTTGAAACCCCAAAAACCCTAAAAACTTTTAAGAAAAATAAAACCCTAAAATACCCTGAATACCCTAAAACACCTAAAAACATAAAACACCAAAAACCATAAAAATAATAAAACCAATAAAAATCCAAAAAACAATTAAAATGTACCAAACCTTTTTAAATCCCAAAAAATATTAAATTATAATAATAAACCTTAAACCCCATAAATAACTCAAAAAACCCTAAACCCCAAAAAACTAAATGAAATCTTAATAATTCCCTAAAAATCTCTATAAATAAAAAAACCTAAAAACCATTGAAAACCCTAATAAAACGTTAAATCCCTAAAAACAAATAAAACCCTTAAAAACCTAAATATGTTAAAAACCTTTAAAACCATCAAAATCTGTAAAAAACCTTAAACCCATAAAATTCCTAAAATATTCCTTAAAAATTCCTTATAACATAAGAAACCAGAAAACACTAAGAACCCTTGGAATCTTAAAATCACTTCAAGCCCCTAAAACCCCAAAAAATAATAAAACCCAAAAAAACACTAAAACACCCCAGAAATCCTAAAACCTAAGAATCCATAAAACCCCTAAAACATTAAAAACATCTAAAAACCACTAAAAATATAAAAAACGTTTAAACCCTTAAAAAGGTAAAAACCTATAAACCCCCTCAAAATACTATAAATTTTAAATAAGACACTTATAAATCTCAAAAAACCTGAAAAACCAAAAAAAATTACAACCCTAGATTACATCAAAATCCACAAAGACCCTAAAAAACATAAAAATCCTAAACACTCCATAAAAATGCATAAAAATATAAAAAATACTAAAACCCCTAAGAAAATATCCAAATCCTAAAAACACTGAAAAACCATAAAATAACTAAAAAACTATAAAAGTCCCTAAAACCCTAAATCCCATAAAAACCCTCAAAATCCTAAAAACCATAAAAACTATAAAAATCCAAAAAAACACTAGAACTCCATAAAAAATAAAAAAACCCCAACAACACTAAAAACCCCTAAGAGAACCCAAAAAACATTAAAAAAAACACTGACAACCCTAAAAAATTATAAAAACCCTAAAAACCCCTAAAAAGATCCTAAATTCTCTAAATCCCTTAAAAACCATAAAAACCTAAAAAATTAAAAAACCCAAAAAACAAATAATTACTATAAAAACTACTAAAAACTTAAAAGGTCCTTTAAATCCGTAAAAAATTTAAAAACTCTAAAAAACCCTAAAACCCCTGAAATAAAAAACCCCTAAAAACCCTCAAAATACCTAAAATCCCTAAAACCAATTAAAATACTAAAAAATCCATAAAAACATAAAAAACATCAAAATCCATGAAAAACCCTAATAAAAACTGAAAACCTAAAAAAACAAAAAAACCCCAAAAACATAAAATGATAAAACCTATAAAAACCACTAAAACTAAATAAAACATGAAACCCCTTGAAATATTTAATTCAATACAAAACCATAAAAACATAAAAATCCTAAAACAACCATAAAAATTCATGAAAACATAACAACCAAAAATACCCTAAAATACCTATTAAAACCTTAAATACATTAAAACACTCAAAACCCCTAAATACCTAAATAATTATAAAAACCCTAAAACAACCATAAAACCCTAAAAACCTAAAAACATAAAAAAACTAAAAAACCATTAAAACCCCTTGACCCCACTAAAACTTTAAAAACCCTCTAAATCCATAAAAAATTAAAAAAAAACATGAAAAAATATTAAACCCAAAAATTCTCAAATAAAACTAAAATACGAAAAAACCCACAAAATTCTAAAAACCCTCTAAATCCCTAAAAATCCTAAAAACACAAAATATCATAAAAATCGCCAAAAATCCCTAAAAAGTAAAAATCACATAAAACATTGAAAACCCTATAAAAAACATAAAAAACCTAAAATACATAAAACCCATTAAATTCTAAAAAAACTTAAATCCTAAAAACCAAAAAATGCATAAAATCCTTCTAAATCACTAAAAATGCAAAGAAAAATAAAAATCCTAAAATCCCCTACAAATAAATAAAAATTCAAGGACTCCTAAAAACTCATAAGATTCCAAAGAAAATCATATAAACCTTAAAACACCTAAACTGCCCAAACCTAGAAAATTCTTTAAACCCTCAGAAACCCTAAAATTCTAATAAACAATAAAAACCATAAAAACCCCTAAAACTATAAAAACTCTAAATACCAACAAAAAACATAAAAACACACTAAAAATCAATAAAACCATTAAATTCCTAAGAACATTAAAAAACTATCAAAACCTAAATTACCCAAAAACCCCAAAAAAAACCCAAAAAATAATAAAAAAATCATAAAATCCTAACCCCACCCCAATAAACCTAAAACCCTCAAAATCCCTAAAAACCCTAAAAATGATAAAAATCCATAAAATACCTAAAAACCCAATAAAAATAAAAAAATATAAAAACATTAAAACTAAAAATAAATCCTTAAAAACCTAAAAAAACTTTAAACCCCTAAATAAATATAACCCAAGAAAAACTAAAAACCAAAATAAAATAGTCAAAATGATTAAAAGCCTAAAAACATAAAAAATGAAAAAATCCCTAAAATATCTAAAAATATAAAAAACCTATAATAACCAAGAAAACCCAAAGAACACTTGAAACCCCAAAAAATATAAAAAACATAAAACTAGTAAAAGACCCTAAAAATCCTAAAAACCATTAAAACCCATAAAACCCCTAAATCATTAAAAACCGAAAACCCATAAAACCCCCAACAACACCCTAAAAAATCTAAAACCCTTTAAACACCTAAAAACATTAAAAACCCTAAAAAACTAAAAATCTATACCAAACTGAAAAATACACTAAAACAAAAAACCTTAAAACCCATAAAACCCCATAAAACCTAGGAAAATATATAAAACCCTAACAACAACAAATATCCAAAATAATCCAAAAAAATTCATAAAAACATTTAAACCCATATAAACATAGAACAATCCAATGAAAACCTTTAAAAAATAAAACACGGAAAACCGCTAAAACCATAAAAATACAAAAAACCAGAAAGTCCCAAAAACCCTAAAAAACCAAAAAATACCCCTAAAAATCACAAAAAAAATCTAAAAACCATAAATATCCCTAAAACTCCAAAAAACATTAAAACCCCTAAAACCCCACTATGAAATCCTTAAAAACCTAGAAACACTTAAAAAAACTAAAAAACCGAAAATGATAAAAATAACCTTAAAAAGAACCCCCCCCCTAAAAAAACATTTAAACCACCTAAATACTCATAAAAACCTAAAAACTAATAAAAATTATAAAAACCATTTTACCCCTAAGACATTAAAAAACTCTAGAATCCTAGAAACCCATGAAAATCTGAAAAAACCTAAGAAAACCATAAGAATATTAAAAAGCCTAAAACCCATCAAAATCCCAAAAAACCCAAAAAACATAAGAATCCTTAAAAATTCCCTAAAATAACTAAAAATGAAAAACCCCTAAAAACTGAAAACCCCTATGAAAACCATAAAATCAATAAAAATGAAAAAAACCTTGTAGGGTCGTAAAAACTTAACAAAGGGAAGAAAATAACCAAACAAGCACATTTTATAAGGAGGAAAGCATTAACACAGGACTAGTAAAAAAAATGGATGAAAATTGAATTGAAAACATTGGAATAAACATGAAGAAAATGAATTTCTAAAGAGTTTTTAGCGACCCACGTACCATCACTGGGAAGGGTTTGTAGAACACATGAATCTTGAACCACCGGTACACAGAAAGACCTGTGAGGCACTGGCATGCGGGACAATGGATAGCGAACCCAGGATTCTACAAACCACATCATTTGTGGGATAAAACAAACTTAAGGCCTTCTACATACTGTCCGACAAACTCATATGTTCACAGATGGAAAAAATTAGAAGGGTTCTGAGAACCATGACTCTCGAACCACAGCCTCTACAAACCTCGGTATACTGAGTCTGGCACAAGTTGAGATATGTCTTTATGGGCCATCGCAAATGGTGCTGCATGCCCATAGATATAGATTCTATAGTTCTCTATTAAAGTATCACATAATAAATTGATAAGTGGATGGACGAAAAATCATGGAGGAGACCCTAGAGATCGGAAGAAAGGATTCAAAGAGGATTCTAGCATCAGTTTTGAATAATTGATGATGTTCAAACTGTGAACCACATTTTCATAGGTATAACTGGACGTGAACCATAAAATAAGGAAATTAATAATAATCAGTAAACCTTGACCCTTATTGGTGTCATCCTGAATAAAAAAATTCCTCGCTTATGAACTCCCCATGAACGGTAGATTTCAGGAACCTCCTTTAATACGGTGCTTCACATAGTGCAGCATTATGCATATCAAACCTCACATCGCGTACAACATTAGTACATAGATGGAACCTAAAGTAGAATGTCTGACCACATCCATGATTTCATACCACTTTGGTATGTGGTGGTCCATGGCCAAGAACGCATACTGCTTCGGTATGTGGATGACCCCTCTACCCGCATACCTCTACGATACACTGAGCTCTCCTTTCCTGCATGAGAAAATAATAAATGGAATGGTGCATCTTTGGGTTTCCTTCCCTTCTGCTCCAATATCACCCATCAATTATTTTCTAGTATTCTATATCTTTTTCGTGAACCAGTCCCCCTGTATTAGGCCAAAGCCTCCTCCAAAGACACTGGACCCATATGATCAGACCATCAGGTGCATCAACACTCCCCTTTGAGTCTATATACACATGGTAAATAGAGTCACACAAGATCTCCCCACAACGGTTTGGAATCTCTAGATGTTTATAAGTCTACATTCTTATGGTATCCCAGATTCCAACATAGGGATGAAGACGTGAACCTCTCCATTATAGGGATTAAGGGTGATCACTTTTATTTCCATTCAATGAGGAATGTTGATTGGTCAAAAGAATCATGTCTGATCATTCTTTTGAGGGGAGGAGACATTCCTACCCTTTCCTAGAGTCTGTTCTGGGGAAATACCATTGAATTAAGTCCTTAACCATCCGAGATCTGAGCCAAATGACACCAAAGGTCATCCCACATTGAAGGTTTTATTTCATCGTTCCGTCACCCACAGTTTCCTTGGTTTCTTTCGTTGTAGACCCGCCCTCTCCCATCAGTGGGAGAGAAGGTGTGTGGTTGGTTGAATCTCTCACATCCTATTTTTTATCACACCGAGTATGTCTCACGTGGGATTAGAGAATTGTGATGATTACAAAATCCACAAAATCAACCCATCTTAAACTATGAGAACTCTGATTCCTAGTCAAACTAGGATACATAGGATGCATGCTTGAAGGTCCGAGCTCAAAAGGTGTTCCCTCCCGAAAGGGCCCACCCAATAATATCCCATTTAATGGGTAGCTTCCATGTGTAAGCCCCAACCCATAATGAACTATGAGAACTCTGATTCGAGATCAAACCAGGATACGTAGGACACCTTCTTGAAGGCCCGAGCTCAAAAGGTTTCCCTTTCTAAAGGGTTCACCCAACCATGTCCCCCCCCAAATGGATAGCTTCCATGCATAATCCCCAACACATACCGAACTATGTGGGCTCTTATTCTTCTCCTATGTATATTTAGAAAGCATATATCACGGGTTTGATACCATCATCAAGCCATATTTTGTCCTACCAAGATGAAGAAAAACTCTAGAGCGCCTTATTGCAAGGCTTAAGTATGAATATCCTTTGTATCATCAAATCCATGTATGCCAATAATGATCTAAGAACCATGGTTATACCATAGATACACTCTTCAAGAATGAACCATTGATTCATGAACATATGAATATGAATTATATCTATAATAGGGTCCAAGAATAGTCAATAATTCCCCCCAAAAGGGTGCGATGAACCCAACCTCCCATACTCTCAACCAATGGAGTCCGTAAGTGTCATTTTCCCAATCTTCATCTAAGGGGACCCTAGCTTTGGAAAGAAGGTCCATGAATCATGGATACAAGGTCTGTTGGGTGTTTATGGATCCACAAAGAAATCTTCTAGAGACTATCCAAGGAAGTCATATCATAAGGGGACCGATTTCACAAATATTTAACCCCATGCAATCACCTGCTGGGAACCTTTGTCTATGGAACCTCCTTCAAAATGCAGAAGGGATAAACTTCCCAGTCCCTGTGAGGTCAATCCAATCTTCCATAAAGGATAATGCTACTAATCTGTTCGAAAAAAAGATGGCGACGTGAAAGTCTCTATAATAACGGACAAATCATCATCACCTGTCATACCATTCTTTTTGTTTTCCCCCAAACCCATAAACATGCGACATCTGAGGAGAAATGAAAATTGTGAACCTGATGTTAATCCTTAACTAAGGGAGAGGTTATACCCCACTCAATTCCCTTTTCCTCGCAATTAAAAAATGAAAGGGGGCCTAGCTGAATCGTTAAATATGCATATGTTCAAGATATGATACTTTGATGGGGTTTTTTGTTCTGTATATATCACACACACACACACACACACACATATATATATATATATTGCAGGTTTACACAGAGAAAACATTGATCCAAATAGAATCCTATCATCCAGTGCAGACATGAACCTTAGTGATCCTGTAGGCGGTCGGGGCCCCGATAAAGAGCAGGAGACCCTCGCCAACCCAGTGTCTTCAACACTGGATATCCAACAGACTAATTAAAGAGTACCACCCAAATGGTACTCTCCCTATGGTTGAGGCCACAAGACAAGCCCTCCAGTCTGCAAAATATCACCTTGCACCTCCTCAGACATGGTCAGAACCCTTGCACAGGGTGGCCCCAATGGTTGTCTCGAACCATATTGGGATCCTGTCCCCAAAGCATGAGAACAAGTACCTCCCTAATCTTAGGGAGGTATATGAAGTCAACGATGATGACTTCATCACAACTTCATAGGGGTCTTACTCATAGGACCCTACCAATGAGTGTTTCCACCAACATCGTGCAACCAAGTATCTTCACTCAGAAAAGGATCTTATGCTGAGGGCACTTGCTGAACTCTAAAAAACAAGGTCCCCATGGGCCGCCCACTGAGCGAGGCTGACATATAATCTAGAATAGGCTATCATCCTGATTCCAGTGCAGGAACACCTCCGTACAAACACAACAACATTAAATGGGTGGGCATACAAATGTTCCCCCTCTAATCAATACCAACTTAGAAAAAGTGTGGCACAATACGAGCAAGTGCACATTCTTATCAGTGCTCACCAGTCCCGCACTACAGACAGAGCGGAAATCATAAATCACTTAATACACTAAAAAAACTAAAAATACTAAAAAACCTAAAAAACCTAAAAAACCTAAAAACTATAAAACCACGAGAAACCTCTAAAATACATAAAACCATGAAAAACCCATAAAACCCTAAACACCACTAATACTCTAAAAACCTTTTAAACCCCAAATTTTTTTAAAAAATCCAAAAAACATAAAAATCCTAAAAAACCCAATACCCTAAAAACTCCAAAAACCCTAAAAACCCTCAAAAATCCCTAAAAACCCAAAAAACATGTAAATATTAAAAAAAATCTACAAATCACTAAAAATGTAAAAAAACGTCCTAATTTCCTTGAAAACACTTCAGAAAACCTTAAAAACCAAAAAACACATAAAACTCCTAATAACCTAAAAACTCTAAAAAGCCTAAAAGGCCCTAAATACCCTAAAACCCCTAAACACCATCAAAACCCCTAAAACCATATAAACCTCTAAAAATCCATAAAATCCATAAACAACTAAAAAAATCAAAACACCCACTAAATCCTTAAAATATAAAAATACTCTAAAATTGGGTAAAACCCCTAAAAACTCAAAAAAAAATACAGAACCAAAAAAACTATTCAAACCCAAAAATCTCAAACCCCCTGAAACCATCAATATACAAAAAATAATTAATCCTAAAATTCCCTAAAAATCCCTAAAATCATAAAAACCCCAAAAAATATGAATAATGCCAAGAATGCCTAAAAACACATAAAACCCTTAAAAAAACTAAAAAATCATTAAGCCCCTAAAATCTATTAAAAAAATAAAACCATAAAAACCCTTAAACATCAATAAAACCCATAAACCCACTAAAAACTCTAAAAACCCTTTAAAACCCTAAAAATGTTTAAAAACTCTAAAAATCCTAAAAACACATAAAAACTCAAAAACCCCCAAAGCCCAAAAAAACATAAAAACCTAAAGCCACGAAAAACCCCAAAACACATCAAAATCCCTAAAACCTTAAAACCCCATTAAAATATTAAAATAACACTAAAAACAATTAATACGAAAAAGACTCTAAAAACCATTAAAACCCCTAAAAAAACCATAAAAACCTAAAAACACTAAAAACCCTTAATAACCAAGAATGGATAAAACACCAATAAACCCAAAAAATCATAAATACCCCTAAAAACCTTTTAAAAAATTAAAAACCAATAAAAACCCTAAAAACTCTAAAAACAATGACAACCTTTTAAACCCTTAAAAAATTAAAAACTCGTAAAACACTGAAAATTTCATAAAAGACACCAAAAACCCGGAAACCCATAAAACCCATAAAACCCGTCAAAATAACTTAAAACAAATTAATGTTATAAAAAACCATAACATCCCTAAAAAGGTAAATAGCCCTAAAAACCCTTAGAATACCTAAAAAAACACAAACCCCTAAAACACATAAAACCCCTAAAAACCCTAAAAACCCTCAAAATCCCTAAATACCTTAAAACCCATAAATTTCAAAAAATTTCCAAAAAAATCCCTAAAAACCTAAGAAACCCTTAAACCCCTATGAAAAAATTAAAAATCTAAAAAACACTTAAAACACCTAAAAATACAAAAAACACAAAAACCTCTAAAACCCAGTAAAAATACGCTAGGAACACTAAAACCCATATAAATCATAAAAACCTCTACAAACCATAAACACACGCCCAAGAAACGCAAAAAAAATAAACATCAAAAACACACAAGAAGAAAAATAACTGAAGCAACCCTGAAAGCATGTCCCAGCCAATCAGCAACCAGTAGTAATGCAAGCGTTGCACCTTCAGAACCTCCCATCCCACCAGCAACCAGAATCCAGAACCACCAGCATCCAACATTACAGAACCACCATCATCCAACATCACAGAAGCACCAGCCTCAAAATCACAAGCCTCACTTTCACCAGCATTCAACAGCTCACCACCAAGCAGCGACCAACATCCAATCTCACAAAAACCAGATTCCAGCACCTTCACACCAAAATGAGCCACCACCAACAACACATAACCATCAACACCAAAAGCACACAACCACCAGAAACCAGAGCTTTCATTCACACATCAACCATCCCCCTTTATCAAAAAACCCAGTAGCCAGCACCCCTTACCAAGAAGGTCCACCGCAAGCACCACAGAACCAACAACACCAAAAGCCAACCCGCAAGCTTCATCGCATTCCATCCAAACAGCAACCAGTCCATAGCAACACTGCCATCATTAAGCATCTTCCTTCCAAGAAGATCAACCATCAACAGCACACATCCAAAATCCTCTACATCCTCAAGCACCTCTTCACTAATAAGATCCACCGCCAACAACTTAGGACCATCAGCACCAAACCCATAACCAATAGCATCATCACATCCTAGCCCTACAACAAGCAGGAGACAACACCACCATTCCTGGAAATCAAACTCAGCAAAGGAAAGCAGCCTATCACGCACATCAGAGCACACAGAAATCCCCAGCAACATTGAAATCAACAAAAAAAACAGAAGATTCTTGACCTGAGGCTCAGACAGCTCTCCAGCCAAATCGCATGCCCATCCAATAAGCCACTCCACAAGAAGTACAAACCATAGCATCAAAACGAACAAAGACCCACCATGCCAAATCAACTGGAAAGGACAAACCACCGGCGTACCAAAAAAATTTAGGACCCAGACCGTAGGAGAGGCAACGCACCAAAAATACCTAAAAACCCAAAAAACTCAAGAATTTGGTAAAAACCCTAAAAAACATAAAAACCCCAAAATCCCTAGAATAAAAAAAATCAAAAAATACATAAAAATACCTAAAAAATCCTAAACCATAAACACTATAAAAATCCAGAAGAAATCCTTAAAAATATAAAAAATATTAACACTTAAAAACATAGAAATGCTAACAAACATAAAAAAACCAACCCCCCTCCCCCACAAAAAGCATAAAAATACATAAAACCCAAAATCCATTTAGAATTGAGAAAACCATTAAAAATGCTAAAACACCATTAAACCCCATAAAAAGATAAAAAAAACATGAAAATTCATAAAAACACTGAAAACCATAAAATGCATGAAAAGCCATAAAATCCTCAAAATACATTAAAACCCTAAAAATCCAAAAACACCATAAAAACCCTTAAAACCCCTAAAACCATAAAACCCCTAAAAACAATAAAAGAAAATAAAAACCTGAAAAGGCATAGTATTGCGAAAGAACATAAAAACCATAAAAATCCTAAAAACCCATAAGAAAACCTTAAAACCCCAAAATCACCTAAAACCTGTGAAAAAAAAAATTGATAAAAACCATAAAATCTCATAAAATTCTAATAATCCCTAAAACATTAAAAACCCTCCAAATCCTTAAAACCCCTAAAACCCATAAATAATCTAAAAACACACTAAAACTCTGAAAACACTTTAAACCCCTAAAAATGTTAAAAAAATCTAAAAACCTTTAAAACCCTAAAAACATAAAAAATGACTAAAATCCCAAACAAAACCCATAAAACACTAAAACCCAAAAAAAAAAATCAAAATCCCTAAAACACTAAAAACCCACAAATATCATTAAAAGGCCTAAAAATCCAAACAAATCTAAAAAACTAGAAAAACCAAAAGAAAACCTTAAAACCTAAAATAAATTAAAACCCTGAAAAACCTAAAAAATATTAAAACAATAAGAAAACCTAAAAACACATAAAATCGATTAAAACCCTAAAACCCTAGAAAATCTAGGATAAACCCAAAAAACACTAAAACACTTAAAACTTCTAAAAAACTAAAAATAAAAAAAAAATTAGAAACCCTAGAGAGACTAAAAACACTAAAACCCAGAAAACCAGAAAACCCCTAAAACCGTAAAAACCATAAAACCACATAAAACCCCTAAAACCACTAATAAATATTCAAACCCATTAAATCCATAAAAATGTTAAAAATAATAAAAAAATTTAAAACCCTAGAAAACTCAAAAACCCATGAAAACCCAAAAAAACCATAAAACCTCCAAAACCCTAAAAACAATTAAACCCATAAAAATATAAGAAACCCCTAAAATAAAAATCCTAAAAAACACTAAAAACATAAAAAAAAACCTTGAACACATGAGAAACCCTTAGAAAACATTAAAATTATAGAAATACTTCAAATCAAAAAAATGCTTAAAACACTAAAAACACTAAAACCATAAAAACCCTAAAACCCCTAAAAACATAAAATACCTAAAAACAAAAAAATACCTAAAACCCTAAAAACCCCTAAGAATACCTTAAAACACTAAAAACCCTAAAAACAAAAAAACCCTAAAAAACATAAAATCCCTAAAAACATAAAAATACCTAAAACCCCTAAGAATACCATAAAATCCTAGAAACACTTAAAACCCCTAAAAATCAAAAAAAAATTCAAAAATTCAAAAAGACCTTAAACATTAAAAAACCCTAAAATCCCAAAAAATCCACTAAAAACTCTAAAAACTATTTAAAAACATTAAAACATTAAAAACTCTAAAAACATTAAAATCAATAATGATAAAAACACACACTAAAATTCCCCAAAACAATATAACCCAAAAACCGTGAAACCCCAATTAAACCCTCAAAATCCATAGAAACACTAAAACTCGTAAAAATACTATAAAATCCCTTAAAATTCCTAAAAACGTAAAAACTATAGAAACCTAGTAAACTCCTAAGAATACATTGAAAATATAAAATCACTTAAAACCCATAAAAACCTAGAAACCATACAAAACCCTACAAACCATAAAACCCCTAAAACCTTAAAAACCCTAAAACCACTTAATACCCTTAAAACCACTAAAACGCATTTAATCCTATAAACCTTAAAAAATATAAAAAATTAAAAACCCAAAATAACCATAAAACCCAAAAATCCATAAAAACCCTAAAACCCCATAAACACCTAAAGCCCATCAAAAATACCTAAAACCCCTAAAAACCCTTAAAACATAGAAAATACCTAAAAATCACTAAAAAAATTTTAAACCCCTAAAACCCTAAGGAAAGCTTAAGAACCTAAAAACACTTAAAATACATAAAATCCTAAAAATGATTAAAAACCCTAAACCCCTAAAAACCCTATAAACCATAAAAACTTTATAAAACATTTAAAATACTTAAAACCAATAAAAATCACTGAAAACTCTATAAAACCTTTAAACCACGAATTTTTTTAAAAAGTACACAAATCTTAAAAACCCTAAAAACTCATAAATATCCAAAAAACCAAAATAAATCATAAAAACACTTAAAACCCCTAAAAAGCCACAAAATTCCTAAATACCCTAAAAATATAAAAAACTATAAAAGGAAATATAAATCCCTAAAAATATAAAAATCCATAAAAACCTCGAAAACCTCTAATAAAATATTACAGACTTAAAAAAACTTAATTCCCCAAAAAACTAAAAAAATAAAAAACACTAAAAAATCCTATCAATTTAAAAAACCCTAAATCCCTCAAAATCCCTAACAACCATCAAAATCCATAAATATCCAAGAAGAATCTCTAAAAACCCTACAAACCATAAAAACCCCTAAGAAATAAATTAAAATCTAAAAACACTTAAAACCCCTAAAAACCTAAAAAACATGGAAAATCGTACATACCCTAAAATCCCTAAAAACACTAAGACACCTTAAAACCATAAAACCACTAAAATCCTATAGAAATCCTAAACACCCACTAAAAACTCTAAATACCCTTTAAACCCCTAAAAATGTTTAAAAATACAAAAAAAACCTAAAACTCATAAAAACTCACCCCCCAAACATAAACCCTCATAAAATATCCAAAAACCCTAAAACCCCCAAAATCCCTCAAAATCACTAAAACCCTTTTAAAAAGACCTTAAAAGACCTCAAACCCTAAAAACCATAAAATCTTGAAAACCCCTAAGAATTCCTTAACAACCAAAAAACAAATAAAACCCGTCATAAACCTAAAAATGACATAACTCTGACCACCCCAAAAAACCATAAAAACCCTAAATTCCCGAAAAACCAAAAAAACCCATAAAACCCATTAAAAACCTAAAAATTCAATGAAAATTACTAAAATGGAAAAAAATAATAAAAACCGTGAAAACCCCTAAGAATTCCATAGAAACCTGAAAACATTTAAAACCCCTAAAACCAAAAAAAAACATTCAAAGACCTAAAAAGACCCTAAAAATCCTAAAACCCACTAAAAACCATAAAAACCCATAAAAACATGAAAATACTAAAAACACATAAAACCATTAAAAACCCAAAAAAACACTAAAAACAAATCAAAATCCATAAACATTAAAAAACTGTAAAAAACATACGACCCTTAAAAACACCAAAAAATCGAAAAACCCAAAAAACCACAACAACCCTAAATACCAAAAGACCCAAAAAACCAAAAAATTCATAAAATCAATAAAAACCAATAAATATCAAAATAAGCCATAAACATCCCTAAACACATAAAATACTGTAAAAACCTATAATATCCAAAAAAAAAACACATAAAACCCTAAAAACACTTAAAACCCAAAAACCCTTAAAATGCTAAAAAACCTAAAAACCTAAAATCCCTAAAAACCCTAAAAATCCATCAAAATCCCTAAAAACCATAAAACACAATAAAATCCTATAAATGACCTAAAATCCAGAAAAATGTAAAAAAACCTAAAAACTACGAAATCCCATATTAAAACCTTAATAAACTAAAAAACATAAAACCCATAAAAATAAAAACAAATATGCTAAAAATTTTAAAAAGACCCTAAAACAACCTAAGAACCCTAAAACCACATAAAATCGATTGAAATCATAAAATCAAATGAATAACTTAAAATCCAACATAAAAATCTAAAAAAATTAACCCTTAAAACATTAAAAACTCTAAAAAACCATAAAAACCCCTAAAAACTAAAAAGACCCAAAAACAAAAAAATACCAAAAAAATCATAATACCCTTAAAACCCTAAAAAACCTAAAACCATTAAATTATAAAAAAATTAAAAAATTAATGAAAGGGTAATGAAAACCTTAAAACCCTAAAAATAAATCCTAAAACCTTAAAATATAAAAACAAAAATACCACTAAAAACAAAAAAAACGCCCAAGACCCAAAAAAATCCCGCAAAATCCCAAAAAACCCCAACAAAATACATAAAATTCCAAAAAAAAATAAAAAATATGTAAAAGTACTAAAATCCCTAAAAATGTAAAAATTCTGAAAAACCAAAAGAGAACCGTAAAAATCTGAGAACAATTAAAACCCATAAATACTGAAAAAATGTCCAAAACCATCAAAACCCTAAAAATTACTTAAAAAAATAAAACCCCCTAAATAACTCTAAAACCCCAAAACCCATAAAAATCATAAAAACCACTAAAGAAACTTGAAACCCTTTTAACCACTAAAAATGTTCAAAAAACACTTAAACACTTAAATTACCTAAAAAATCAAAAAAACCTAAAAACCCCAAAAACCATAAATACCCTAAAATATAAAAAAACTAAAAACCATAAAAATCCCTAAAACCTCTAAAACCCCATAAAAATAAAAATAAAATCACTACAAATCATCTTAAATGTAAAAAACCCTAAAACCTTGAAAAACATAAGAAAAACATAAAAACCTATAAACACTTAAAACCCTAAAATCCTAAAAAAACTCTTTGAACTAAATAAACCCTAAAAAACCAAAAAGAATACCTAAAACGCTTCAGAATCACCAAAAACCATAAAAAACCTAAAAGGCCCTAAAATCCCTAAAAACATTAAAAACCCTAAATAGCTTGGAAACACTAAAAATATTAAAAAACATATAACACCGGAACCCCTAAAAGGTTTAAAAAACACTAAAATCCCTAAAACCCCCTAAAAGACTCTAGAACAATAAAAACCATAAAACTCCAAAAACCATAGAAATAACCAAAACGCTAATAACTTCCAATGACTATGAAATCTCTTCAAAACCCTAAAGATGATAAAAACTCTAAAACCCATACACCGCCTAAAATACTCCAAAAAATAAATTCTATAAAAATCCAAAAAACCTAATAACCCAAAAAAAATCCCTGAAACCCCTAAAAACAAATAAAATCCTAAAAATGCCTAAAAATTTCTAAAAAAAATTAAAAACATGATAACCCAAAATAAATCCCCAAAAATAATAAACACTTAAACAACCTCAAAAAAGAAAATGCCCAAAACACTAAAAACCCAAAAAACCAAAAAAACCCAAAAAACATTAGAAATACAAAAAACCCTTTAAAAACACTAAAAAATCACTAAAACTATAAAATACCTATAATCACCTAAAAAAATTAACAAACTCAAAAAAGATTAAAACCCTAGAAACTAAAAAAAAACAAAACCATTAAAAACCATAAAACCCCCTCTAATTCATGAAAACCCCAGAAAACCATAAAAAATTAATAAACCTTAAAATCCTTAAAAATTAAAAACCTTCAAAACACCAAATAATATAATAAAAACCTAAAAAAACATAAAACCAATAAAAAAACACAAAAAACCCTAACAAAGCATAAAAGACCCTAAAACCATTAAAAATCATAAGACCCTAAAATCATTAAAACCCTAAAAGTAAATAAAAACTCTAAAAACCAATAAACCCTTAAAAATGTTAAAAAACTCTGTAAAATCATAAAAACCAAAAAAAAATAAAAAAACACAAACCCAAAAAAACCCCCTTAAAATGCTCAAAATCCCTAAATACCCTAAATACCCATTAAAATCCGAAAAATCCATAAAACTTCCCTAAAAATTTAAAAACCAATGAAAATCCTGAAAACCCCTATGAAATCATTAAATAATTAAAAATACTTAAAACACCTAAAAATGCTACAAAACATAAAAACCGGTAAAATTACTAAAAACTCTGAAACCCATAAAAATCCCAAAAGTGTTTAAAAACCCATAGAAATCTGAAAAATATCCTAAAAATCGAAAAAATTAAATAATCAAAAAACCCTAAAAACAGTAAAAAAGTCCTTAAAATCCTCAAGTCACTTGAAACCCCAAAAACCCTAAAAAATTCTAAAAAAAATAAAACCCTAAAACACCTTTAATACCCTAAAAACACCTAAAAACATAAAACACCAAAAACCTTAAAAATAATAATACCCATAAAAATCCAAAAAACAATTAAAATATATAAAACCATTTTAAATCCCAAAAAATATTAAATAATAATAATAAACCATAAACCCCATAAATAACTCAAAAAACCCTAAACCCAAAAAAACTAAAAGAAATATTAATAATTCCCTAAAAATCTATATAAATAAAAAAACCTAAAAACCATTGAAAACCCTAATAAAAAGTTAAATCCCTAAAAACAAATAAAACCCTTAAAAACCTAAATATTTTAAAAACCCTTAAAACCATCAAAATCTGTAAAAAACCTAAACCACATAAAATTCCAAAAAAAATCCATAAAAATTCCTTCTAACATAAGAAACCAGAAAACACTAAGAACCCATGGAATCTTAAAATCACTTCAAGCCCCTAAAACCCTAAAAAATAATAAAACCCTAAAAAACCCTAAAACACCCCAGAAATCCTAAAACCTAAGAATCCATAAAACCCCTAAAACATTAAAAACATCTAAAAACCACTAAAAATATAAAAAAATGTTCAAAGCCTTAAAAAGGTAAAACCTATAAACCCCCTCAAAATCCTATAAATTTTAAATAAGACACTTATAAATCTCAAAAACCTGAAAAACCCAAAAACAATAACAACCCTAGAACACGTCAAAATCCACAAAGACCCTAAAAACCATAAAAATCCTAAAAACTCCATATAAATACTTAAAAATATAAAAAACAATAAAACCCCTAAGAAAATATCCAAATCCTAAAAACTGTGAAAAAACCCTAAAATAACTAAAAAACTATAAAAGTCTCTAAAACCCTAAATCCCATAAAAACCCTCAAAATCCTAAAAACCATAAAAACTATAAAAATCCAAAAAAACACTACAACTCCATAAAAAATAAAAAAACCCTAACAACACTCAAAACCCCTAAGAGAACCCAAAAAACATAAAATAAAAAAAACCCTGACAACCCTAAAAAATTATAAAAACCCTAAAAACCCCTTAAAAGATCCTAAAATCCCTAAATCCCCTAAAAACCATAAAAACCTAAAAAATTAAAAAACCCTAAAAACCAATAAATACTATAAAAACTACTAAAAACTTAAAAGCTTCTTTAAATCCGTAAAAAATTTAAAAACTCTAAAAAAACCTAAAACTCCTGAAATAAAAAACCCCTAAAAACCCTCAAAATACCTAAAACCCCTAAAAACAAATAAAATACTAAAAAATCCATAAAAACATAAAAAACATCAAAATCCATTAAAAACCCTAATAAAAACTGAAAAACCTAAAAAACGAAAAAAACCCAAAAACATAAAATGATAAAACCTATAAAAAGCACTAAAACCCAAATAAAACATGAAACCCCTTGAAATATTTAATACCATACAAAACCATAAAAACATAAAAATCCTTAAACAACCATAAAAAATTCATGAAAACATAACAACCAAAAATACCCTTAAATACCTATTAAAACCATAAATACATTAAAACACTCAAAACCCCTAAATACATAAATAATTATAAAAACCCTAAAACAACCATAAAACCCTAAAAACCCAAAAAACAAAAAATACCAAAAAACCCATTAAAACCCCTTAACCCCACTAAAACTTTAAAAACCCTCTAAATCCTTAAAAAATTAAAAAGAACATGAAAAAATATTAAACCCAAATAATCTGAAAAAACACTAAAATACCAATAAAACCACAAAATTTTAAAAACCCTCTAAATCCCTAAAAATCCTAAAAACTCAAAATATCATAAAAATTGCCAAAAATCCCTAAAATGTAAAAATCACATAAAACTTTGAAAACCCTTTGAAAAACATAAAAAAACCTAAAATACATAAAACCCATAAAATTCTAAAAACACATAAATCCTAAAAACCAAAAAATGAATAAAATCTTTTTAAATCGCTAAAAATTCTAAAAAAAATAAAAAACCTAAAATCCCATACAAATAACTAAAAATTCAAGGACTCCTAAAAACTCATTAGATTCCAAAGAAAATCATATAAACCTTAAAACACCTAAACTACCCAAACCTAGAAAATTCCTTAAACCCTTTGAAACCCTAAAATTCTAAAAAACAATAAAAACCATAGAAACCCCTAAAACCATAAAAACTCTAAATACCAATAAAAAACAAAAAAACACTAAAAATCAATAAAACCATTTAATTCCTAAGAACATTAAAAAACTCTCAAAACCTAAATTACCCAAAGAACCCAAAAAATACACAAAAAATAAAAAAATCATAAAATCCTAACCCCCCCCACCATTAACCCTAAAACCCTCAAAATCCCTAAAAACCCTAAAACTGATAAAAATCCATAAAATACCTAAAAAACCAATAAAAATAAAAAAAAAATATAAAAAACAATAAAACTAAAAATAAAAACATAAAAACCCAAAAAAACTTTAAACCCCTAAATCAATAAAACCCAAGAAAAACTAAGAACCCAAAAAAAATAGTCAAAATGATTAGAAGCCTAAAAACATAAAAATTGAAAAAATCCCTAAAATATCTAAAAATATAAAAAACCTATAAAAACCATGAAAACCCCGAAAAAAAACTTGAAACCCCAAAAAATATAAAAAACATAAAACTCCTAAAAGACCCTAAAAATCCTAAAAACCATTAAAACCCATAAAACCCCTAAATCATTAAAAACCTGAAACCCATAAAACCCCTAACAACACCATAAAAAATATAAAACCCTTAAAACCCCTAAAAACATTAAAACCCATAAAAAACAATAAAATCCCTACCAAACTGAAAAAGACACTAAAACAAAAAACCTTAAAACCCATAAAACCCCATAAAAGCTAGGAAAATATCTAAAACCCTAACAACCAAAAATATCCAAAATAATCCCAAAAAATCCATAAAAATATTTAAACCCAAAAAAACATAGAAAAATCCTATGAAAAACTTAAAAAAATAAAACACGCAAAACCCCTAAAACCATAAAAATACAAAAATCTATAAAGATCCTTAAACCCTAAAAAACCAAAAAACCCCATAAAATCACAAAAAAATCTAAAAACCATAAATATCCCTAAAACTCCTAAAAACATAAAAAACCCTAAAACCCCACTATTAAATCCTTAAAAACCTAGAAACACTTAAAACAACTAAAAAACCGAAAATCATAAAAATTAACCTAAAAAGGACCCCCCCCCCCCAAAAAAACATTTATACCACCTAAATACTCATAAAAACCTAAAACCTATTAAAAATTATAAAAACCATTTATCCCCTAAGACATTAAAAAACTATAGAATCCTAGAAACACATGAAAATCTCAAATTACCTAAGAAAACCATAAGAATCCTGAAAAGCCTAAAACCCCTAAAACCCATCAAAATCCCAAAAAACCCCAAAAAATAAGAATCCTTAAAAATTCCCTAAAATAACTAAAAATGAAAAACCCCTAAAAATTGAAAACCCCTATGAAACCCGTAAAATAAATGAAATTGAAAAAAACCTTATAGGGTCGTAAAAACTTCACAAAGGGAAGAAAATAATCCCACAAGCACATTGTATAAGGATGAAAGCATTACCACGGGACTAGTAAAGAAAATGGATGAAAATTGAATTGAAAACATAGGAATAAACATGAAGAAAATGATTTTATCAAGATTGTTTAGCGACCCACGTACCATCATCGGGAAGGGTTTGTAGAACACATGAATATTGATCCACCGGTACACAGAAAAACCTGTGAGGCACTAGCATGTGGGACAATGGACAGCGAACCCAGGATTCTGCAAACCACATCATTAGTGGGATAAAAGAAACTTGAGGCCTTCTAAATACTGTCCTAAAAATCATATGTTCACAGACGTGAAAAATTAGAAGGGTTCTGAGAACCATGACTCTCGAACCATAGCCTCTACAAACCCTGGTATACTGAGTCTAGCACAAGTTGAGATATGTATTTATGGGCCTTCACAAATGGTGCTTCATTCCCATAGATATAGATTCCCTAGTTCTCTATAAAAGGATCACATAAGAAATAGATAAGTGGACAGACGAAAAATCATGGAGGAGACCCTAGAGATCGGAAGAAAGAATTCATAGAGGATTCTAGCTTCAGTTTTGAATCATTGACGATGTTCAAACTGTGAACCACATTTTCGTAGGTATAACTGGCCGTGAACCATAAAATAATGAAATTAATAATAATCAGTAAACCTTGACCCTTATTAGTGTCATCCAGAATAAAAAACTACTCGCTTATGAACTCCCCATGAATGACAGATTTCAGGACCCTCCTTTAATACGGTGCTCCACATAGTGAAACACTATACATATCAAACCTCACATCGCATACAACATTAGTACATGGATGGAACCAAATGTTTAATGTCTAACCACATCCACGATTTCATACCACATTGGTATGCGGTGGTCCATGGCCAAGCACGCATACTGCTTCGGTATGAGGATGACCCCTCTACCCGCATACCACTACGATACACATAGCTCCCCTTTCCTGCATGAGAAAATAATAAATGGAATGGTGCATCTTTGGGTTTCCTTCCCTTTTTCTCCAATATCACCCATCAATTATTTTCTAGTATTCTATATCTTCTTCATGAACCAGTCCCCCTGTATTAGGCCAAAGCCTCCTCTAAAGCCACTGGACCCATATGATCAGATCATCAGGTGCATCAGCACTCCCCTTTGAGTCTATATACACATGGTAAATAGAGTCACACAAGATATCCTCACAATGGTTTGGAATCTCTAGATGTATGTAAGTATACATTCCTATGGTATCCCGAATTCCAACATTGGGATGCAGACGTGAACCTCTCCATTATAGGGATTAAGGGTGATCACTTTTATTTCCATTCAATGAGGAATGGTTATTAGTCGAAGGAATAATGTCTGCTATTTCTTTTGAGGGGAGGCGACATTCCTACCCTTTCCTAGAGTATGTTCTAAGGAAATATCACTAAATTAAGTCCTTAACCATCTGAGATCTGAGCCACATGACACCCAAGATCATCCCACATTGAAGGTTTCATTTCTTCGTGCCCTCACCCACCGTTTCCTTGGCTTCTTCCGTTGTAGGCCCGCCCTCTCCCATCAGTGGGAGAGAAGGTGTGTGGTTGGTTGAATCTCTCATATCCTATTTTTTATCACACCGAGTATGTCTCATGTGGGCTTAGAGAATTGTGATGTTTACAAAATCACAAAATCAACCCATCTTAAACTATGAGAACTTTGATTCATAGTCAAACTAGGATACATAGGATGCATGCTTGAAGGTCTGATCTCAAAGGGGTTCCCTCCTAAAAGGGTCCACCAAATAATATACCATTTAATGGGTAGCTTCCATGTGTAAGCCCCAACCCATAATGAACTATGAGAACTCTGATTCTAGATCAAACCAGGATATGTAGGACACCTTCTTGAAGGCCCGAGCTCAAAAGGTTTCCCTTTCTAAAGGGTTCACCCAACCATGTCCCCCCCCCAAGGGATAGCTTCCATGCATAATCACCAACCCATAATGAACTATGTGGGCTCTGATTCCTCTCCTAAGTATATTTAGAAATCATATATCATGGGTTTGATACCATCATCAAGCCATCTTTTGTCCTACCTATATGAAGAAAAACTCTAGAGCGCCATATTGCAAGGCTTATGTCTGAATATCCTCTATATCATCAAATCCATGTATGCCCATAATTATCCTAGAAACTGTGGTTATACCATATATACACTCTTCAAGAATGAACCATTGATTCATGAACATATGAACATGAATTATATCTATAAGAGAGTCCTAAAATAGGCAATAATTCCCCCCAAAAGGGTGTGATGAACCCATCCTCCCATACTCTCAACCAATGGAGTCCGTAAGTGTCATTTTCCCAATCTTCATCTAATGAGACCCTAGCTTTGGATAGAAGGTCCATCAATCATGGATACTAGGTCTGTTGGGTGTTTATGGCTCTACAAATACACCTTCTAGAGACCATCCAAGAAAGTCATATCATAAGGGGACCGATTTCACAAATATTTAACCCCATGCAATCACCTGCTGGGAACATTTGTCTATGGAACCTCCTTCATAATGTAGAAGGGATAAAATTCCCAGTCCCCGTGAGGTCAATCCAATCTTCCATAACGGATAATGATGCTAATCTGTTCGAAAAAAAGATGGCGATGTGAAAGTCTCTATAATAACAGACAAATCCTCATCACCTGTCATACCATTCTTTTTGTTTTCCCCCAAACCCATAAACATGAGACATCCGAGGAGAAATGAAAATGGTGAACCTTATGTTAATCCTTAACTAAGGGAGAGGTTATACCCCACTCAATTCCCTTTTCCGTGCAATTAAAAAAGGAAAGGGGGCCTAGCTGAATCGTTAAATATGCATATGTTCAAGATATGCTACTTTAATAGGGTTTTTTGTTCTGTATATGTCACACATATATATATATATATATATATTGCAGGTTTACACAGATAAAAAATCGATCCAAATAGAATCCTATCATCCAGTGCAGACATGAACCTTAGTGATCCTGCAGGCGGTCATGGCCCCTATAAAGAGCAAGACTCCCTCGCCAACCCAGTTTCTTCAACACTGGGTTTCCAACAGACTAATTAACGAGTACCACCCAAATGGTACTCTACCTATGGTTGAGGCCACAAGACAAGCCCTCTAGTCTGCAAAAGCTCACCTGCCACCTCCTCATCTAGGGTCAGAGCCCTTGCATAGGCTGCCCCAGTGGTCGTCTCGGACCATTTTGGGATCCTGTCCCCAAAGCATGAGAACAAGTACCTCCCTAATCTTATGGAGGTATATTAAGTCAACGATGATGACTTCATCACAACTTCATAGGGTTCTTACTCATAGGACCCTACCAATGAGTGTTTCCACCAACATAGTGCAACCAAGTATCTTCACTCAGAAGAGGATCTTATGCCGAGGGCACTTGCTGAACTCTAAAAAACAAGGGCCCCATGGGCCGCCCACTAAGCGAGACTGACATATAATCTAGAATAGGCTATCACCCTGATTCCAGTGAAAGAACACCTCCATACAAACACATCAACATTAAATGGTTAAGCATACAAATATTCCCCCTCTAATCAATCCCAACATAGAAAAAGGGTGGCACAATACGAGCAAGTTCACATTCCTACCAGTGCCCAATAGTCTCGCACTACAGACAGAGCGAAAAATTACAGGCAAATATAGATATCTACTGACACACAAGAATCCCATCATCCAATTAGGAAAGAAACAATTTATAAGAAGGAACAAATACCTGCCGAATCATATCAATCCCTTTATCAAAATAATGCAGAATGACAATTATGAGAAGTGTTAAATTACAACAGATTCATACAAAGATCATGGGACAAATAAAATTGTAGGCTAGCAGATTTAAATTCCAACTCATGAATATGTATCCCACTAGTAAAATCTGGTGGCAACCAAAAAATATAATTGGAGGTAGACTCATTCATCTATCCTGGAAGATGAGAATTTACAGTATCTACTGGAAACCTATGGAGGACCGGAGTATGTAAAAACTCCTACTCTGAAATCGGAATTGGATTTCACACCAGTTCCAACCAAAGATGTAACACATTACATCATAGAAATGGTGGAGTATAAGATTTCAATTCCATACTATATCCTTAAAACATTCCAAAATCTCATTGTATCACCATCAAAGGTAATAAACTGTTCCCATGACCCAATTTTATTGAATGGATCATTTAACCACAAAATGGGTTAGTCACTCCGGATCAATTATGCATCCCTACTCTAGTCCAGGAGGGTTGACAGAAATATCCCACGATACACAGACAACTGGATCAAGATAAAATATTCTTTCCAACTAGGGGATTTCGGTCCAACGTGGGGGATGCTCCAGGTCAGGCATATATCCCTGCCAGAACCCAAGATGTTTGTCAGCGTATCCCGGTGTCATCATGAGAACCAAAAAGATAAGGACTCATATATGAAGTCCATTACCAAAAGTATAAATCCTCTGTTACCCACAAGATATCACCAAAAAATTAAATGCGCTAATGGAAATCACAAAATGAAGGGAACATACATGATCCTACTCTGCAGGATGCTGGAGTTCTTAACACCATAGAACCTTTATCAACAAAGGATAAAAACCATGTTTGGATATTACCAAATTATGGATATGGCAGTAGCAGTTTATAAGGACCTCCCTATAATTTTTCTACCAGAAGCTCTGATGGTCCTCCCTAGAGCACCCACGGGGGATTACTCTGTGGGCCAGGAATGAAATATCACAAGATCCTATATTCTAGTGCGTGTTAGGGTATCCATCCCCTTGACATGAATACCAGACACAAGAAGGTCCTCCCTTTACTTTCATCTACCCTACTGATACTCCCTAGGGTATACACTGTAGATATGCGTCTCCCTATAGTCAGACATCGAGTCATGATGGTAGTCCTCTCCATGATGGCAGTCATTGTGAAGGCCCTCCTCACAATGGAAGTTGTTTAGAAGGTCCTCCCCATAGTAACATCAAGCAATGAGAAAGTCCTCCCCTCATTTAAGTATATTATGAAGGCCCTCCCTTGTATGTACATTGTAGAAATTCTCCCTATATCTAGATATCAAGTTGTAATAGTAGTATTTCCCATCATAACAGTCATTGATAAGTTCCTCCCCTTAGTGAAATCATGAAACAAGAAGTTCCTCCCCTCATTACAGCCCACCATGAAGGTCCTCCTCTGGGTATATGCCATAGGTACATTCCCCCTGGCCCGGAACCAAGTTTCAATGGAATCCCTCGCAATTTTAGCAACAATTGATAAGGTCCTCCACTTAATCAAAATTCATACTGGAAAGAAGGTCATACCCTTAACGGGACAATTGTGAGAAAGCCCTCCTATGCAGAGGCACTCAAAAAGATGGATTCAGATATATCAAACACTCTATCTATGATGAGTCATATCCTTTCTCAACCAGAGGATGTTCTAGGGCCACGCTCATCTTCCGAGAAATCCTCACACTACTCACATATTAATAAGTCTCCTTCTAGATCTGCTGCTTTGAACGAAATCATTTAGAATTAGTAATGTTGGGCATATGTTATAGAAGAGCCCCTAGAAGAAAAACCATAGGATATGTTTCTCATGATAATAAAACTAGCTAAGGATATTATAATAGTGATGTATTGGCCCATGACCACTTCTCACATTGACATACCAATGGAGTAGTCTGAGTAATGTCTTCATAACATTTGCCTCCATATCTAGATGACTCTTTACGAGATAAAATAAATGTTTTTCCCTATGAAGGGTATGTAGACCATGTCAACATATTAGGATAGATTCACTATCTAATTGACATGGAATCCCTCCCTTCTGTATGGTAGCCATGATCAGAATGGCGATAGAAAAACCTTGAATAGGTTTTCCTCCATGCACTACACATGTTGGGTTTCCTCATTGGTGATGCACTATCTAGAGTTCATATTAAGGTATGACGAAAACATGGATCTCTACACTATACCCCAAATCCCATCCAGAAAACCTCATTTAATATGACATCTTGTAATTTAATTACCCAAAGGTAGAAATCAAATGAAATCCTTGCTCAGGAAAGATGGGATACTCATCCAAAAATGGCCCAGAGTAAGTCTCAAAACCATCAGGCTCGATGAGATCAATCCATTGAAGAACTTCTGAGCCAGAAAACCGAGAACATCCAGCATTCTTCCTACCTATGGGAAGCCAAATATAATGAACTTCTCATATCCACAAAATCCAATAAATTTCATTTTGATCCAGTGCTATACTCAGATCACACTCGTGCGGGAGTGCATGAATTCAAAAAGGTTTCAATAGTATCATCTACCACCGCAATATGGGAACATCCCCAGCCCGCATGGCTGGGGTAACTTTTAACTTGAAATTACCCCATTAGATGAAAAATATAGCATGTAGTTCATCAGCAGAAGAACAAGAGGAACCCATGCCCGTAGGGCTGAGGGAATTTTTACCTCAAGTTCCCACACAGTGGATGTCTGTCTTCATCTATCCAGGAAGAACGATGAGCAAATAGGTCACTCATTCCTCCATGTCTCGTGGTTCCTACCCTCTAAGATGAATGCACATTATGAGGCTAGATCAGAGCTCCCTTTGGTTCATTTTTCACTAAGAATCCTGTAGAATACCATATTATAGAAGGAGAAAGTCCAACAAAGGATGCATAAATATTTCCTACCATTCTGCACTGGTTAAACCACCTCCAATGTGGTATTCATCAGTGAACGTGATAAAAATCAACCCCACAGATCTCATGGGAAATGATACAAAGGGATAAGACACAAGGGAATATGGTTCCCTCTCAGAGGCATCCCACAATAAGTTTGATGGTGTGCATACTCAAAACCAGAGAGTTTTCCTAAATTTGGGAACCCCTTAGTTAATCTATCATTACCTACCACAAAAAATCCCAAAAAGGAGAAGAATAAATCTTAGTTCTTCTATGACCCACCTCCTCCTCCCCCTAAGAATTTTTTCCTCACACTTGAGGAAATATTCACTAAGAAGGGGGAAGAAATGAAAGAGCTCATGCGAATCAATGTCGAGCAACGTCACGAGATCTACCTTATCATAAGTGTTCCTCAAGTGGACCGTCAATAGGTATTCTCAGAAGAGGACCCCAACCATCGAAACTCATCCTGATAAATGAAATTAATCTCAGATGCTCGTCCAATCTATCACCGGGACTAATAACCTACTTAAATCTTTCCCAGAAAGGACATCAAGAATTTCCTCCACTATTAAAGCAGCCAGAGTATATTTAGGAAAACCCAAAAAGGATACCCCCAATTGGGTGCCAATTCTAGAGTTGCTGGAACATCCATATTTTCCCCATGCTGCACCCACCCAAGTTCATGTCCGGCAGGATATGCATTATGGGATCCTGAATACCGTTGAGCAACTAATAGCTCTACTGAAAGCTATGAAAGGGAGGCTCACCCCAATACAACCATAGAGAAAACCCTACCCTGATTGTGTGAGTAATGTTCCACCACTACTAAACTTTAGGAACCCCATATTCCTAATGATAAATTGGTCGGGGGACCCAGAACAACATCTAATGTACTATGCCTCTTACTGTGATCCCATGATGGGCACCTCAGAGCAGAAATAATTGGTGAAACATAGGTGCTTCATGCGAACCCTGTAAAATTCAATCATCATAATGTATACTAGCTTGCTAGATAACTCAATCACAGACTAGGAGGACCTCTAGAAAAAATTTCTCCTCTAGTTTAGTTTGACATTTACAAATAAAACAGTTATTGATCTCATGAAATTTATGTAGTGAGATAATGAAATGGTTTCAAAAATCATTATCAGATGGATGGTCCTAACATAATCCCTAAAACGGATACTCCCCTAGGATGAAATACTCTCTATGTGCATTGATAACCTCTGTTATTAATTAAAAACACCGCTCATCCTAGTGAAGTACACAATTGGGTTCCCTGATTTCTACACCATTTCCCAAAGGATAGAAGAATCCTTGAAAAAGAACAATCTCATGTCCTGGGTGACACTATTAGCCATAGGAAAAAGAATAGGAAAAGCTGATGTGGCTTCTATCATGCTTAAACCTCCCCAGCACCAGCTCCAGTTGTGAGGCCTCCACCAAACCGAGTGGGACACCCTCGACACCAACAGCCACCCCCACCTCGACAAGATGAGGAAAGGGGAGATAAATGAAATTAGTTCAAGAAATTAATAAATAAAGTCTTCCCATACCAAGATAACCAATTATGTAGATACTTCATATCCTCCATGAATTGAATCTTGCTCTGGCTACCAAATCCAATGCAAGAATATTAAGTGGGTCTCAGTGACCGTCCAAATTATTTTCCCAATCACTGGATACTGGGGAACACAATCCAAGAGTAATTTTTCTTCAAGGATCCTCTACAAAAGATGGTTGATTTTGGTCAAGTCAGGATGGGTCAGCCACCAGCACAAGTGGCATATATCTTCACCTTTGAACTAGGAGAGGAAAAGGAATGGAAAACATTGACCAGAAAAAAGGAGAATTTTTTTGATAATAGGATGAATTGGAAAATAGTCAACTGAGCTCATGGAATCCTCCATTTGTAGTTAAAGAATCCATTCATTCCACAAATAGATCTTGCTGCAATACAACCATCATCCTCAGCCTCACAGTCCTCTGAGGGTCAGAATGGAATAAAGCTGGAGTAATAAGATGTGCTGGCACTATAGTCAAAGCTAGTCTTGACACTTTCAGACTTCATTCTAGTAGAATTAGAACAACGTGAACTACCCCGAATAATGGGACAATAGGAACTTCCCAGCCAAATGACACAACAAGAACTGCCCCGCCAAATTGCATAATGAACACCACCCCACAAAATGGAACAACGGGCACTGCCCTGCCAAAAGACACCATTTGAAGGAGGCATTCTGACATATGTATTTTTGGACCAAGAACTGATATTTAGCACCATTAATGTCATTCACATGTTGGACCCCTTTTTTATGGAGTCTATGTCCACAAACATGAATTCCCCTCATCCAACAGGAGAGCCGAAGGAAGAGGCCACATAGTACGAGGGTCTTCTGGAAGGAATGATCTTGGAAGGAGTCAAATTCCTGGCCACACATTAGCTCAAACTATTGACATTGTAGAAACCCATAGAAGAAACCTAAATAAGAAATAATAGGAACCATAGTTTTTCTCTTCCCCCGCCATAATAAATCCAATCTCGATCATCATGGAGTTTCTATTGTAGGAATAACATATATCCAATCACCCAAGGCGTACAGGAGTACCAATTTATCCATACTCAAAAAACAAATCAGTGCCATTTTCTCCTTTCACAGAGGTTAGACCATCTATGTCTAAATCTCAATCCCCTAAATCACCCGTGAAAGAGCATACCCAAGTCGGGAAGCACTGGTATTTAGAGTATAAATATGATATTCTAGAGTAGATATCCTCAGTACCAATAAATATATCGACCTTGGATGCCTTGATTCTATCTTCATACCTTGGAGAGGAACTCATCTAAGCTTTACTATGTCTCAAGAAATTCTAGGATGAAGTTGGAGTGGCCGAATTCTATCATATAGGGACCAGTCTCGAAGAATGCCACTCCTTCATGTCCTTCAAAGAGAAGGATGAAGATGCCATCATTAAAGGGGAAAAACCCTTTTATGTGTCTGGAAAGATAAATGAAATTGATTTACATAGGATTTTCATCAGCAATGGCTCTAGAGTCAACCCCATCCCACTATGAACACTTTTTCAGTTATGCAATGATTTGGATAGCCTAACACCCTAAACCAAAACTATGATAGGATATGAAAAAAGGGAGTAGAAGCCGTTGGGACAAGTCAAGCATAAAACTTGGATTTGAGACCTCTTGATTGATTCTGAGTTTTTTAAAGTGTGGAAAAGTACAACGTTCAACATACTGTTGGGAAGGCCCTAGCTACATCATCACGTGCAATTCCCTCATCATACCATTAGTGCGTCAAATATTCCACTAATGGAAAAAAAGGTTCATTGGATGCTGATAAATCTCCATTCAAGTCATGTGAGTTTCATTACATCAATATATGTTTCTATGAATTGAAATGTAATATGTTTTCAGCTGATTATATTGATTGGATAACCACACCAAATGTATTAAAAATGGATCCCATCGATCCCTTGAAACACCTTGGGGAAGAGTATGCATTACCCATTAACCAAGTTGAATGTATAAGTTCAATCTTGGATAAGGACTCAGTCGTCTACATTATTTCTGTTATGGCCTACAAGTCTAAAGATGCTGAAGAGAAAACTGACTCCCATGATTTCAAGGAAATAACAAGAAATGATGCTCTCAGCCCATCCTCGGGGCCCCAGATAGTTCCTGCCTTACTCACAAAGGAAGAAGATGATATCTCTCCCAACACCAGAGAGTTCATCTCGAGAATCATCTATCCATCTGAGGAGGAAGAAGAGGATGAAGATGATGAAAAAGAATAATAAGAATAAGACCTAAAATATATCCCTCATGCATTCTTTGAAGGTGTCTCCACCATAGTTGATGAGAATAGGGAGATAAACCTTGGCACTGAAAATGACATGTGTCCCACTATGATCAGTGTGGATATTCCTTTCGAGGAGAAAGAGTAATATACCTCCTTCTTAAAAAAGAATCTAGATTTGTTTTCCTATTACTACACAAAAATTCCACGCCTCAATCCTGAGGTCACCACTCATCATCTGGGTTTGTCGGAAGACCATTGTGGCTATAAGCAGGCAGCCAGGAGGACCCACCCGACGCATGCTGCCAAAATAGAGGCTAATGTTGAAAAACTAATCAAAGATAACTTCATCTGGAATGTCCAATATCTAGTCTGGTTAGAAAATATTGTCCCTATATAAAATAAAAATGGACACATTAGAATCTACATCAACTTCAGGGACCTCAATCAGCACTTCCTGAAAAATGATTTCTTGGTCCTGATCAAGGAATTGTTGATCGATGTGACCTCCAAATATAAGGCCCTCCATTTCATGGATGGATATTCTGGATACAACCAAATCCAAATGGCCCAATGAGATGATGAAGACACTGCCTTTAGGTCCCACCAGGGAGTGTTCTGCTATAGGGTGATGCCCTTCGGTCTGAAAAATGTTGGTGCTGCATATTACAATTCCATGCATCGCATATTCAATCCCTTCTTGGGAAACGTTTTCATGTTCTGCATTGAAAATATGGTGGTTAAATCCTAACAATTCTCAAACAACCTGATAGATCATGAAAATTTATTAAAAAAACTATAACAACATAGTTTATAGATGAATCCCTTAAAGTATTCATTCAATGTTACCTTGGGGAAATTACTCAGCTTCATCATATACCATTAATAAATCCAAGTTGAACCAGGGAAGAAAAAATCCATCCTTGGAATGTCTCCACCTCACAACCTCACTGAGTTGAGCAGTCTCTTGGGGCACATAACAAACATTCGGCACTTCATATCCATCCTTGTGGGAAAAATTTTTACCTTCCACCAGGTTAATAAATAAAGGGGTTACATCTGAGTGGGATAATTACTTTCAAGTTGAATTTGATAATATTAAAATATATCTCCTATGTCCAATGGTGCTGATACCACCAGTCAAGCGGAGACCACTCATTTTGTATGTAAACGCCTTGGAACGGTCATTAGGTGCTTTCCTCAAGTAGAAACATTATGTCGATATCAATAAAATTATCTATTACCTCATCTTAAAAATGATTTATGATGAGAATTGATATTCAATAATCGAAAAGAACTATCTATCCCTAATCATCATAGTTCAAAAATTCTGTCATTACCTGCAGCACCACGAGGTATATATGGTCTCTCGCTGCAACCTGGTCAAGTATATCCTCAAACAACCCATGATAAATAGATGCCTATCACGGTGGGAAGTAATCCTACAATAGTTTGACATATGGTATGTTCACTAGAGATCCATCAAAGGTCAGGCATCATTAGACTTACTAGAGGAGCACCCCTCATAAAAAATGACCCATTTGGATACAGAATTTCTGGATGAAGAAGTATTCTTCGCCCATAAGGATCCCCAGACATGGTAAATGTACTTTTATGGCGATTCCATGATCCCAATAGGGAAAAGGATGGAGGAACCCATGATAAAAAAACTTGGGCAGGGTGTTATTCTCATATCCCAATAAAATTATGTCTTTCCTTACTCCTTTCTATTTTTAGAGGGGTGCAAAAAAATGACGAAGAATACCAAGCCCTCATCACTATCATGGAGCAGGAACTTCATGTACAATCCAAACACATTAGCATAAACAGTGATTTATAGATGGTTATCAAGTAGGTCAATGTTGATTATTCAATTAATAAAGAAGTATTGACACCTTGATGAACCATGTTTGAGTATTGATAGAAGACTCCCTTTAGAGCTGACATTGATCTATGTCCCCCAGTCACAGAATTCTCAAACCGATGCATTAGAAAATGAAGCTACAACCATGGATGACTTAGACTGGGATGAAACAGTCACCAAAATTTCCCACTATGAGATTTTCTTTCCATTTATTCATAATAATATGGATGAATTCAACAATATTAGCCCCATTTATAAACCTTATGGTCACATCACCGGTAGGATGACCCTCACTGAAAATTACCTCTATTGGGTGGAACTCCGGACAGATAGGGATGGAAGGAAATAGATCTGAAGGCGGGAAGTCATCTTTATCTTGTACAATGGTGAAAACCAAGAAAAGGATCTCTACAAATGAGGCCTTGATGGGGTCCTTCATAGGTGCATCTATGGATAAGAGACTGCTTTCTTCATGAAAGTAATGCACGTTGGAGCTTGTGGAGCACACCAATCGGCAACCAATCTCTCCCATAAAATTCAAATGCTAGGATACTATTGGACCACTATAATATAGGATTATTCTATATTCACCAAGAAGTTCCATTCCTACAAAGTTCATGCCAATTATATTCACGAACCCACAGAGCTACTTCACACAACAAAGTACTCCTGAATATTTTTCGTATGGGGTATGGATGTTGTTTGACCATATCCACCGCCACAATCAGACAATTCAAGTTCATTCTCACCACAACTGACTTTTTCTCCAAATGGGATGAAACCATTCCCCTTAAAGAGTTCAGACCATAACAAATTTCTAGATTTCTAAAGTCCAACATCATTACCAGATTTTGTGTCCCTCATACAATACTGACTGACAATGGATCCAAATTCTGCTCTACTGAGTTGGACAAGTTATACTGAGAACATAGAATCAAATCCAACCGTTAATCCCACTACCATGTAGCAGCCAAAGTGTAGATAGAGGCTTCCAACAAGTCGTTGTCCAACATACTCTAGAATAGGGTAGATAAGGGCAGGAAAGTGTGGCCAAACAAGATCCTTCATTCTTTATGGGCTTACCGGACCACAACCTGCACTTCCACCCAGGCAACCCCGTATTCACTAGTATAAAAGGAAGAGGTGGTTTTACCTATTGAAAATGAAGTTCCATCACTCAGTGTGGACATTTTTATTAAATTTACATGGATTAGTAATTCCAAAAATGGTTTGATGAGTTGAATCAGCTAGATGAGAAAAGGCTGTACACTTTTCACCATTTGGAAGTCTACCAAAATTAGATCACATGTGCCTTTAATAAAAAGGTTCACCTTCAGTCTTTCCGAGATGTAGAGATGGTTTTTGTCCTCATAACCCTGATGATACTCAGGAAGAAACCCCAAAAGGATTATTCAAATTGGGAGGTACCATATGTCATGCTTAGGGTCTATTCCAATAGAGCATACAACTTTATATCAATGGATGGATAGCTCATCAAAACTTCCACTAATGCAAGGTTTCTGAAGAAGTAATTCATATAACAATGATTTATGTGGTACAAAGTCTATGAAACTAAACTATATGTTATCATCCAAACCACATGACATTAAAATTAGGGTACTAGTCCACGTAACACGATGATAAATTGTGATGCTAATGTCCTCGTTGCATGACTCTAAACTGCACAACATAACATCCAAACTACAAGATTTTAAACTGTATAGCATAAATCATCCTAATCGCATGAAATTAAACATCATGATCCCCAAATAAATATGTATCTCTTGATTCCAACTCATCATTGGGATACGTAGCAATTCCTCGACTCTTGATCGTGGCCCAACACCCACATGGAAAATATTCCTCTATTATGTCCTCTATCTCCCCATATTATGAGAGAAATCCTTGTCACTCCTTCTTTATCACATTGATTATAACTCACATGAGATTAGGGTTAGTGGTAATTATTATATTACATAAACAAATTATAGAGGAATTTGATAGACCTGACACCCATTGAGGATGAAAGAAAAATTCCCCTACTCCAACGTCTTAATCAGGTCGGTACATAGAACATTTAGAACTATGTATGGATTGATTATTTCCCATGAAGGATATGTATTGGTACCTATATTTAACATATGTTACCATCTATAATTTAAAAAATTTCCTCTCATGTCTCTACACGTGGACCAAACATTTATAGGGAGAATTTAGAACTACGTACGGCTTGATTCCCATTTATCAGCAGGATACATAGTGGTGCCCAGATTCATTATATGAGTCCATCCTCCCAAGAAATCAAAAAACAAAAATTTCCCTTCCTATGTGCTTAGGTCAGAAATGTATAGGGGAATCCATGAAAGGGTCAATCTTTATGAAATTAAACAACAAGGTTCCTCAGGATTCAAGTGCGGCCCGATTCTCAATGTTACGAGATCCCGCACATGCCCCCAATTTCCTTCACAGAAAATTCAAAGAGATGATGTAAATTCCATTTTTGAATTCTAACAATCATAAGGAGTAAAATGATCATTCATCCCCTACATAGGAGTCAAATATATGTAGAAGCTTCATTTTTTCATGACTGATCATGATCTGTATATTTCTTACATTCCCAGACACATCTTTCCTATTTTTCAAACTCCATACTCTGGGAAAGCGTGGGTCTCCATAAACATTCATGGCCAATGGAGATGGAAGGACAATGTCCTGTAGACACCATTTTTTGACTATGTACATAATTCCTTGGTGGCTCTGTAGATTATGCCTACAAACCGACCATCAAATAGTGGAAAATATGTCATGAGGAGAGTCCTCTCCTACCTTAGTACGCCCAATGGATTCCAAACACCATGTCACTACTCCTGACCAAAGTTTCCCCTGGGTACTATGGTTTATACCTTCTATCCTCACTCATGTCTAAGGAATTATAGAATATCCTAACCATGATTAACTAAAATATATTTATGGCCTTTTTGACAAATTTTCCTTGCAACGTGACTCTAAAATGCACAACATAATTTCTCTGTTGCATGAATATAAACTAAAAAACATGATGTCCTCACTACATGAATCTAAAGATCACAAAATGATGTCCTCGTTGTAAGAATCTAAATTGTACAACATAATTTCCATTCATCATAACTCTAAACTACATAGCATAATTTCCTCATTGCATGAATCTAAACTACACGACATAATTTCCTCACTGCATGACTCTAAACTTCCTGGCATAATGTCCTCGCTATATTAATATAAACTTCAGAGCATAATTTCCTTACCTCACAATGATAATCTACAAGTCCAATGTTTTCCTGGGTGTAAGACATTAAACAGCACCACTCAATGGAAATTATTAGATTCCTATCTTGGCTTGGCCTCTTTAAACGAAATGCATTCCCTTCCCACATGAGAGAAAAATCTTTACAAGAAGTGTTCAATGGAAATCCTGCATAACTTCATTTCCTCCCTGAGAAGTTGTGTGGTGGACCCAAACCCCATGATCTGGACACATCCACATAAGATATTGAAATGTCCCCTTTCTCTGTGAAAAAAATAAATCGAAGTAGAGAATCCATGTACAAGTCCTATTTACAGGGCTACATAATAGTGGTAGTATTTCCATTGTTTCATGTCAGGACTACCCTACATCCACCCCACATGACCATAAATTAAGTGGAATCTATTTTTGTTGCATGACGTTAAACTGCATAACATTTTTTAAGCATAAAATGCTCTCTATCATTGATTATTCTTTTCTTAAGTGGTGATATGGAATCTATATAATCCCTTGTTTCTCACATTGAGAATAGCTCACATGAGCTTAGGGACCATAATAGGGGACCCACCAAGGCATTATGGAAAATCAGTGTAGGATTTTTGGTCCTAGAATAAAGACCCTAAAAGTTATGTTACGGTTCCCTTACCCATAAGGAACCATGGGTCCTGGCCGTATGATGTTAAAATATAGGGTACTCCAAAGATGGGACGAATCCCTCACCCTACATATGAGTCAGATCTACCTGGGGGGGGTTACCTTATCCCATGAGTTAATCACAACCCCAATGATTCTAATGTATCCGGATACACTCCTTCCATACATCAAACTCTGGGATTTGAGTAATCTTGAACCTCCATAATCTTCTATGGCTATCGGCAATGGAAGGCCAGTGTCCTATGGACACCGTTTTTTGACTATAAACATCATGCCCTGGTGGCTCTATATATGTCACCTACAAAATATCCATCCACAAAAGTGAAACTCGTCCTCAGGAGAGTTCTCTCATACCTCAGTATGCTTGATGGCTTCCAATCATCATGACATCACTCCAAATTCAAGGACCCTCAGAGTCTTGGTTTAAATTATCTTTCCTACCCATATCCTTGATATATCAGAACATCCTAGACTAGTTTATCTCTAGTATCTCTTGAGGCATCTGTAAAATAATGATAACCCATCCATATGTGTAATGTTGATCTACGTATGAAATAATTTCCCCCACATATTTATTGGTTTCTTGATAAAGATCATCCAAATAAATTCCCCCTTACATGCTTAGGTGCACCCCTTTTCAGAATCCATATGATGTGTTCAGAATGGTCCCAATATTCAAAATCATTCATGGCCATCAGAGATAGAAGTCTAGTGTCCTATGGACTCATTTGTTTGACTATGCATATCATACCATAGTGTCTGTTAATATGTCACCTATAAAACAACCATTATCCAAAGGAAAATTAATCCTTAGGAGAGTCCTTTATAGTTTATTTATGCCTATAAGAAATTTATGTCCCATCTCACTCCCCAGATTTGGAAAAACCCTTCTATTACATATTAAATGTCTTCCAATTTTCAAACACCCAGAAAAAGAATGAATTTCTAATTTATCTGATGAATCATTTAAACTCCTTTGGTTAAAGAAAAATGATCTCCCATAATAGGTGTCAAGTGTCCTGGTTGTATGATGTTAAACTATACCATTCACCAACCCTCCCTTACATAAGTAAAATTCTTTTGGGATGGGTTTCCTGTTCATAGATGACAAAATGAATCTAATACTTTCGGGAATCATTCCTAAGACAGGACACCCACTGTGGCCCCCAACCTAAAAACAAACCCATTGGGTTTAAAATTCCCCCAGTCCATCATAGATGGATGTCCAGTGTCCTGAAGACACCTTTTTTTGACTATTCACATTATGCATCGGTGGATTTTCATATCATGCCTACCAGATGTCCATCAATAAAAGGAAAATTCTTCCCAGGAGTGTACTCTTATACCTCTATATGCCTAAAATGGCTCACAAGCCTCATATACATCCAAAACTAATAATGTTAGGGTCAAGAAAATCCCTTATTCATTTCTATGATTATTAAGACATTCTCGGCTGATGAATTCAAGATTGGGGCCCCTATATCATCATGTTTGGTAAAAATTGTTCGAGCTAAAACATTAGTAATAAGTCTGAGTGATGGGAAAATAAACTGCTAGCAAAAAATATGCAATACTCACTAGAGTAAAAACCCAGAAAAGGAACCCCTAGATAAAATTAGAGTATTAGCTCGTTAAAACTATACTACGTATGTCTTAGGAAAAAAATATTGAGCTATCAGATACTCAAAAGATACATAAAACATGTTAGTTAAAAAACATGAAACCGTGTCCTAGGAAAAACTCATGTTATTCCCACTAATCCCATATCAAACAGGCTTAGGAAAAAATTAGGGTGATAATTAAAACACACAAAAGTTCGTGAGGTTTTCTACGAAATTCTAGTAATATTCTAACTATGCTTGCTAAGTCTCATGGCTCATGCAAAAATTAGACCATGATTTGATTATTTTAATTTACTAGTTTTGAAATATAGTTTAAAATTAATACCTGATCATAATAATGCTTATATGGTTGATTGTGATTAATGGAAATGATAGGAAAAAAAAGAAGAATTATTGGAAGGAAAATTATTTCCATTATGTTCAACAAAAAAATGGAGGAACATCTCTAGTTCAGATTCTCTCTATAGTGTCAAAACAAAATGAGTATATCATGATTTGGAAAAGTTATAGTAAGTCTCAGCTCATCCTTTCCAAAAATATAGCTAGTGACTATTTCATGCCATCAAGAGTTTTCTCTACAGAAGCTCTCTCATCCTCTTTAGCTATAATCATTAGGCACAAACACTCTATAACAACTTTAACGTCCTTCCCTTTTTTCTGGATAGATTCATAATTGGAACCCAAAGAGGCCAGTTGAGCATTCAACCTTAAAACACGAGCCTCTAATTATCATAGCTCTTCCTTTGAGGTGATCACCAAATCATGATATTTCTACTCTTCAGCTATCAAGTGACCATGTTCCTCCAAAAAATCTTGAAATTTCATTACCTAATGATGAGAAGAATTGAATTTGGAAAGTCTATCCTCACAAGAAGTGAGGTCTTCCCTGACCCCGGTATATACATCATAGGATTGGATGATTCATACACTAAAAACATGGAAAAGAAACCTTATAATCTATGTGAAGTTGACACGTCCGGTTGAAGATCATATCCCCAGGTAGTATATCATCCCACTTTGACGGTGGTGCAATCTGTCCCCGCATTTGTCGAGACTGATAGGTGGGATGAGTTCGAATGTGGCAGGGCTTTGTCTTAGGCCCATTCACCTGAACAAATGACCCTATCAAACCTCATATGGGAAAAGAGAGTGAGACTAGAGATGTTGATCAAGTAATCCCTCTACCATAACCATTAGGCTCCTTGTAAATCGGGACACATGGTTTGTATCGCCCTATGTAGCAGCTGCTGGAAGAAATTCATCATACATATTTCGAAGAATGGAGAGCCCTCCGAGCTGGTGGATTTCACATAAGATGCTTCCAAGCTCCCCATAAGTCAAATGGAAGGTGTTGGTTCTTGAAAACCAGCGGCTCAGTAGCTTAGGAAGTATTTTTCTTGGAGAGAAAGTTGTGAACTGGGATACCCACCCTACCTGATATAAGTTCAACACATCTAAATGATCAGGGAACTCTAAACAATTATGGTGTACCCAGAATGTTCGGGCCCATTCATCAGGGAATAATCCTTCTGATCGCATGTCCCATTTGGTGCTCCACCCACCATTAGAGTTTTCTTGGGAAATGTTGACAGTGGATGGGTACTCTTGATCGACTAGTCTCACGATAGTGGTGTGACACATGTGATTACCTTGTGTCCATGACAAGCCTTATAATATGAACACATTATCATTAATTGGAGTAGCTATGAATTCACTTGTTGAGGAAATATTGGCCCAATCATGACCGTATGGTGATTCTAAGAGATTGAAAGGATTATTAGGGTTGGCCAATGGAAAATGAATGTCATCAAGAAGACTAAATCTATAAAGTGGAAACTAGATAGACAATGGGTAAAATAGGAGATCTGGAGTAAGGATGTATTTTAAGAAGCTTTCACAAGGAACAATGTAGGATTAATGATGGTCCTCACTAACCTCAATAATGGTTTATCTCATCTTGGTTGATTTTGTCAATGTCTGTGGTAGATCCATTGCAGCCTACACAGAAAGATCCAAAAGTCCAAATGAAGTCAATGCAATGAGAAAATTGTTGGATAAAAGTCACAAAAATGGCCAAGGGACTTAAAAGAGGGTCCAAATGGGGCTCCACATACTAATCCCGAAAAAATTATGTGAATATAACTTCCCACATACTGCATGGTAAGCGAAGTCCATTTCCCGCATACTACAACAGTACACGAAAACTATAGACTACGTACTACCGTGGTATGAAAAATTCTTGTGAGGCGTTGGACCAAGGAGTATTGTCTATAAAATATAAGGGTTCATGGAAGGATGAAACAGTGAACCGAGGCCTTGCCATGCTGATATGCAATGAATGATGATTAAGAGTTTATGTTCAGATTATTATTGCTTAAATTTTAGTTAACCAGTTTATGTTTGGTGTGTGAGACATGAAAATCATGTTGAATTTTCCTACGCAGTGGTCCAATATTTAGTTATAAATTCAACAATGAAGTTTTTAAAACCCAAAATTCAGTTTATAGGAAGAAGTAATTGTAAATAGTTTTGTTCATGTCATGTACAAGGTGGTTCGTGATTATGAATTTCACAAGGAGGTGGTACGTGGATGCATAGAAAGCTGAGGGAGAGTTGATGGAATTTTTTACACGATAAATGGTAAAAGGCAAATGACCTGGGCCCCGATAAATTGGTGTGGTCCCCTCCTACGAGACCTATTTGTTCTTCCACAAACCACTTCAGTTCAGGACTGTTTCTATATCAGAATAGTCTCCTCTTTTTTCCAAACATACCCCATTCTGATGGGAGCATTTGTAGGGTCCAAAAAAATTCTCAAAGGGAAGATAATACTCTCACAAGCAATTTCTAGGAGGAATAAAACATTCCCATAGGACCATTAAAGAGAATGGATGAAAATTGAATTCAAAACTTAATAAGAAACATGAAGTAATTAAATTTATAAATATGTTTATCTGACCTGCGTACCATCACCATGAAGGGTTCATGGAATTCCTAAATCGTGAACCACTAGTATGTGGAATGACCTGTGAAGTGTTGGCCCATAGGATGATGGCCATCGAACCCAGGAAGCCGCAAATCACATTGTTAGAAAGAAAAAAGACATTAAAGTCCATCCACATACTATCTCCTAAACTCTTCAGTTCATGGATAAAGAAAATCAGTAGGGTTTCATGAACCATGAGGCACATACAATAGCCTCCGCAAACCCCAGTTGATATAGTCTTCAACGGGTTGAAATTTGTCTTCACGGGCTTCCACAAATGGTGTCTTATGCCCATAGAAATGATTTTAGCAGTACTATATAAAATAATCCTATAAGGAATTGAGAAGAGGATAGATGATGAAATAAATTAGGAGGCCCTAGATATTGAAATAAAGAATTCATATATGATTTTTACTTCGGATTCAAATCATCAACAAAGTTCAAACCACAATCCAAGTTTCTTCAGGTATAATCGGCCAAAAAACATAAAAAGAAAGAACTTAATCGTAATTAGTAAACCAAAAACCTAATTGGTTTCATTGCCAACCACAAATTCCTTGTGGATAAACTCCCTATGAATGATAGGTTCCCCTATCCTCCTTCAATTAGGCATTCCGCATAGTGCGTTGTTATGAGGATTGAAACTCGTGTTGCGTACAACATCAGTACGCATATAGAACCCAAAGCAGCATGGCATACGATATCCAGAACCACATAACACTTTGGTACGTGGTGGTCCATGCCCAATCCCACATACTACTTCGGTATGCACCTGACCCCTCTACCCACATACCACTATGGTACACAGAGCTCCCCCCATCTCACATGAGAAAATAGTATGCGTAATGGGGATTCATTATGTGTCATTCCCTATGGCTCCGATCTTGCTCCTCCATTACCATCCCGTCCCCCATAGCTCATCCACGAACCAGTCCCTAGACATCAGGCTAAATCCTCCTCCAAAGCCACCAGAAATGTATGATCAGATCATCGGGCGCATCAGTGCACCCCTTTGAGTCTACATACCCATGTTTAGCAGTGTCACGAAGTCTCTCCCCACAATGGTTCGGAATCCAAGGATGTCTGCAAGTTTACATTACCATGGTAACCCGGAGTCTAACCTTTGGAGGCTGACATGAACCTCTCCGTTCTAGGAAATAAGGGTGATCACTTTATTTTTCATTCAATGAGGAATGTTTAGTAGTTGAAGGAATCCCATTTTCTCCTCCTTTTGACAAGAGGTGACATTCCTCCCCTTTCCTATAGCACATTCAAGGGCACTCCCACTGAGTTAAGTCCCTAACAATCTGATATCCGAGCCACATTACCCCCAATGTCATCCCACATTGATGGTTTCATTTCTCCGTGACCTTTCCCACCTTCACATTGGATTCTTCCGCCATAGGCCCGCCCTCTCCCATCAGTGGAAGAGAAGGTGTGTGGTTGGTTGAATCTCTCACATCCTCTTGTTCCTCACACCATGTATGACTCACGTGGGATTAGAGACTTCTTATGATTACAAAATCCAAAAAATCATCCCATCTTGAAATACGAAAAATCTAATTCCTAATTAAACCATGATATGTAAGATGTCTGCTTGAAGGTCTGTGCTCAAAAGGGGTGACCTTCTAAAAGGGTCCACCCAATATTGTCACCTCAAATGGTAAGCTTTCATGTGTAATCCCCAACCCATAATGAACTATAATAACTATAATACCAGGTCAATCCTGGATATGTATGATGCCTTCTTGAAGGCCCGAGATCAAAAGGGTTCCCTTGCTAAAGGGTTCACCCAACCCTATCCCCTCAAACGGGAAGCTTCCATTCGTAATCCCCAAACCATACCAAACTACGTGGGCTCAGATTCGTCTCTCAAGGATACATAGGATTACCATATCATGGTTTCGATCCCAACATCAAGTCATCTTATGTCCCTCCTAGATGACGATAAACTCCAAAACGCCTTATTTCATGGCTCAAGTCATCATTTCTTCTATAGCATCAAATCCATGAAGGCCCATGATGATCCACCAAACCAGGGGTAGCCCATGGATACACTCGTTAGGAATAAACCAAGGATTCATGAACATATGAACCCAACATAAATATATAATAACGTCCCAGAATAGGCAATAATTCCCCCCAAAAGGGTGTGATGAGCCCGACCTCCCATCCCCTCAAATAATGGAATCCTTAAGTGTTGTTTTCATAATCGCCATCCAACGAGCACCAACCATTGGAAAGAAGGTCCATGAATCGGGGATACCAAGCTTGTTGTGTGTTTCTGGTTCCGCAAATAAACTCGCTGGAGACCATTCAAGGAAGTAATACCCTAAGAGGACTGATTGCACAAATACTTAACCCCATGCAATCGCCTTCTAGGGCCATTTGACAATGGCACCTCCTTCATAATGTGAAAGGGATAAACTTCCCAGTCCTTGCAGGGTCAATCCAATCCAAACTAAAGGATAACGATGCAGATTGGGTGGAAAAATATATGGTGACATGAATGTATCTATAATAATGGATGAATTCTCATCACTCGTTAGACCGTTCTTTTCATTTTCCCCAATCCTGTAAACGCACCGCCTCAGTGGCGAACTAACCCTCAAAATACCTAAAACCCCATAAAATACTACGAAATCCTTAAGAATAAATAAAATGTAAAAAACCTAAAAACCCATAAGAACCCTAAAGAAATCCATAAAAACCTAAAAACACTTAAAACCCATAAAAACCCAAAAATTCTAAAAGCCTTAACACCCTAAAAGAACCCAAATCCTCTAAAGACCCTAAAACCCACTAAAAACTCTAAAACCTCTTTAAAGCCCTAAAAATGTTAAAACTACATAAAACCAATTAAAATTATAAATAACTCAAAAAAACCCAAAACCCTCATCCAAACCATAAAAACCCAAAACTGGAAAACCCCATAAAAATTAAAATCGCTAAAAACCCAAAAAAATCATAAAAAAGCTCTAAAAATCCATAAAAACATAAAACCCCTAAAACCCTAACAACCCATATGAAATAAATAAACACATGAAATCATTTAAAACCCCTAAAAAACCTAGAAAGATCTAATTACCCTAAAAACCATCAAAATCCCTAAATTTAAAAAAAACCGTAAAATAATAAAAAAACCCCTAAAAATCCCTAAAAACATAAAAATCCATAAATCCTTGAAAAAACCTAAAAAACCCTTAAAACCATCAAAAATATTAATCCCTAAAAAACCTAAAAAATCAAAATCCTTAAAACCCCTAAATGACCCTAAATCTATAAAAACCCTTGAAAACTATTAAACCCCCCCCCCCATAAAAACATAAAAACCCCATAAAACCCATAAAACCCCCAAAACCCCTACAATGTACTAAAAACTAAGACAACCTTTAAACCCATAAGAGCTTTTAAAAACTCTAGAAAACATATTACACTACAAAACTAAAAAAATCCCTAAAACCCCCAAAAAATAAAAATCCTAAATCCCTAAAAATCCAAAAATCTCTAAACATCCATGAGGACCCTAAAAATCATAAAAATAATAAAATCTCCCTGCAAATCCATAAAAATGTAAGAAAATCCTAAAAACCAGAAAAACCAAAGAAAAAATTAAAACCTAAAAACATTTAAAAAAATCTAAAAAACTCTTAAACCCTAAAACCCTAAATCCCTTAAAACCCTCAATATCCATAAAAACCCTAAAAACTAAAAAAACTATAAAACCCTTATCATCCCTAAAAATACGCTAAAAACACATAAAACCCATAAAAACACATAAAATCATTAAAAAAATCTAGAAACCACAGAAACCCTAAATACTATTAAAAACTCTAAAACTACTTTAAACCCCTAAAAATGTAAAAGAACTCCAAAAAATCATAAAAACCGTAAATAAGTCACAAAACTCTATAAACTCAAAAAACCATAAAACCCCTAAAAACTCAAAAAAACCATAAACCCCTCAAAATCCCTAAAAACCATAAAAACCAATAAAATCCAAAAAACCACTATGAACCGTAAAAAAATCCTAAATACCCTAAGAAAATCTTAAAAAACTTAAAAACACTCAAAACCTATAAAAACCTAAAAAATGTTAAATAAACCCCTAAAACCCATCAAAGTCTGTAAAAACCCCTTGAAACCATAAAAATTGAAAAAACCTCTAAAAATGTTACCCCCTCTAAAACCATGAAAATCCCTATAAAATACATAAAAACCAATAAAAACTAATAAAATCACTTAAAACTCTAAAACCCCTTTCAGACAATAAAATGTTAAAAACTACAAAAAAACATAAAACCCAAAAAAACTCAAAAAACCCTTAACCCCCCCCCCCCCCAATGAAATTATTAAAACCCATAGATTCTTGAAAAACCATTAACTTATAAAAATAGGTAAAAACTCTAAAAATCATAAAAACCCAAAAAAACCCCAAAAAATACATAAAAAACCCCTAAAAAACCTGAAAACCCCTATGATAACCGTAAAAACCTAAATAAACTAAAAAATATAAAAACAATAAAAAATATTAAAAAAACCTAAAAACTCCTAAAATTCCTATATGACCCTAATTGCCCTAAAAACCATAAAAATCATCAAAATCCCAAAAATCTATATTAACTTAAAAACCCCTATGACAACTAAGAAAACAAAAATAACCAAAAACACTTCAAAGCTCTAAAAAGCTAAAAATGGTAAAACCTTATAAAGACACCCTAAAAACCCTAATGACCATTAAAAAATATAAAACCCCAAAAAACAAAACAAAAATCCTGAAACCCCACAAAAAATTAAAAACCACAAAATACTCTAAAAAACTTTAAGCCCCTAAAACATTAAAACTATAGAAATCTAAAAGAAATTAAATAACTCAAAAAACCCTAAAAACACAAAAATACCATAAAAACCATAAAACCCATAAAAACCCATAAACCCCATAAAATCCCTAAAACCCAATAGAAACCATACAATTATAAAAAATACCTAAAATACCTAATATATCAAAAACCCAAAAACCCAAAAACCCGTAAGAAAACCTTATAATCAAAAAATATATTAAAACATCTAAAAATGATTAAACCCTAAAAACCATAATATCCCTAAAACGCTCAAAATATCTAAAAACCCTTAAAAATCATAATAAAGACCTAAAATCTATTAATACACAATGTAGCCCCTCAAAATCCTCAAAACACTTATGAAACACTTAAACACATAAAAACACTTAAAAGTACTGATAACCTAAAAAACCCTAAACCCTTAAAAACAATAAAAACCAAAAAAACACATAAAACCCCAAACCCCACTAAAAACTCTTAAATCCTTTTAAACCCCTAAATAGATAAAAATATTTAAAAACTGTAAAAACATTAAAAATTAAGAAAATCATAAATCCCAAAAAAAACATTAAAAAACCAAAAACCAAAAACCCTCAAAATCCCTAAAAACCCTAAAACCTATAAAAATCCTAAAAAGTCCCTAAAAATTAAAAAAAACCCTAAGAATCTATGAAAATCGTAAAATCCAAAAAATGATTAAAACCCATAAAACCAAAAAAAACTAAAAACCCTTAAAACCTAAAAACCCCTAAAACCCCAAAATCTCAAAAAACCCCTAAAACCCTTAAAATCAATAAAAAATTTAAAAACACCAAAAATACCAAAAAAGTAAAACACAAAAAAACCAAGAAAAACCCTATGAACCAATTAAAAACAAGAAAATGCTAAAAAACTAAAAACCCTTAAAAACACTAAAAACGATAAAAACCCTAAAAGTCCATAAAACCCTACAACACATTATAATCCAAAAGAATACCTAAAAGTCTCTAAACATATAAAAAATCTAAAAACCCTAAAAAACTAAGAATACCTTAAACACCTAAAAACACATAAACCCCCTGAAAACCTAAAACGCTAACAAACCAAAAAAGGCCATAAAAACCTCAAATCCTCTAAAACGACAAACCCCTAAAAATATTAAAAAAAACCCATAAAAATCCAAAAAAATCCACTGAAAATTCATGAAACCCTTGAAACCTCTAAAAATGATAAAAAAATTTAAAAAACCTTTATACCCCAAAAAATAAAAAAAACACCTAAATACCCAAGAAACCATAAAACCACCAAAAACCCTAAAACCAATCAAAATACCTAAACCCTAAAAACCAAAAAAAAGTAAATAAAAATCCCAAAATATTCCCTAAAAATGTAAAAAACCAAGAAAAAATTTAAAAAAAACATTAAAAAACTAAAACCACATTAAAGAACTAAAAATACTAAGAACACATATAACACTAAAAACCCTAACAACACTCAAAATCACAAAAACCATAAAAGCCTAAAACTCCCACAAAATCTAAAAAACCCAAAAAACTTAGAAAATCCCTAATAAAACCATAAAAACATAAAATAATTAAAACCCTAAAAACCTAAAATTTCTAAAAATCCTAAAGATAACCTAAAACCCTAAAACCATAAAAATCATGAAAACCCATAAAATCCTTAAAAACCCAAAAAACCATAAAAACGAATAAAACTAAATAATCCCTTTAAACTTCTAAAAAAGTTTAAAATTTCTAAAAATAAAAAAACCCTAAAAAGTCAAAAAAAAATGCCTAAAAAACAAAAAAAAACCATAAAACCCATAAAACCCCTCAAAATACGTAAAAATCCAAAAAACAATAAAATTAATAATACATAACTAAAAATACGAAGAAATATAAAACCCCTAAAACCATGTATAACCATTAGTAACCCTTAAAACCTAAAAATACATTAATCCCCTATGACTAAAAAAATGATAAAACCTGTATAAAACCCTAAAACCCTAAAAATTATTAAAAATTTCAAAATCCCAAATAACAACAAAAAACATTAAAATCCTAAAACCCATACCAAATAACATAAAAAAATTCTAAAAATTCTAAATACTCTTAAGAATACCTTAATACATAAAAACTATTAAAACCCATAAAAACACAAAAACCCTATAAAACCCTAAAAAATCCCTAAATACTGTCAAAAACCTAAAGATCATTAATACACCTAAGACTGTAAAAAATCCTAAAAACCCATAAAAACCTTAAAACCCCGATAAAGTCTTTAAAATAAATTTAACCCCCAAAAAAATTTAAAAAAACTAAAAATAAATAAAAACATTAAAAAACTAAAAAACCCCTAAAAACCGCAAAAATCCATAAAACCTTAAAACCGTTAAAAAACATAAAACCCTCAAAATTCATAAAACCACAAAAAACATAAAAATAAAAAAAGGCACTAAAAATTTCTAAAAATATAAAAAATTATAAAAACCATGAAATATAATAATAAAAACATAAAAATCGAAAAAAATTAAAACCCCCAAAAAAGATAAAAAATGATACCCTTAAAAAGCCAAAAAACCCTTTAAAATCCTAAAACCCATAAAAATCCAAAAAAAATAAAATAATATATTCTAAAAAAATGCTACAATCTCTAAAAACATAGAAACACCTAAAACTCTAAAAACCCAAAAGAAAACCTAAAAAACTACAAATCAATTAAAACCCCTAAAACATAATAACCACTAAAGAACCTAAAAACCTAAAAGACCCTAAAAATCATAAATACCCCTAGAAACCATTAAAATCCCTAAGAACCTTAAAACACAAAAACCCCCCATATAAACCCTAAGAAACAACTAAACACTCTAAGACCCCATTATACCCATAAAAAAGTTAAAAAACTCCAAAAAATATTAAAACCCTAAAAAAATAAACACCCGAAAACCCTTAAAATAATGAATCCCTAAAATAATGAGACCCTAAAAAACTATAAAACCTAACAAAACCCTTAATAGCCATAAAAACCATAAAAATCCTAAAAATAATTAAAAAACCTAAAAACGTAACCCCCCCCCCCAACCATGAAAACCCATAAGAAAACCTTAAAACCTAAAAATAAATAAAACCCCTAAAATCCTCATAAATGTTAAAAGACAAAAAACCCTAAATAACCTGAAAACCCCTAAACCCCTCAAAATCATTAAAAACCCTAAAAATAAAAAAACACAACAGTTCCTAAAAACATAAAAACCCAAAAAACCACCTAGGAAAACATTAAAAACCTGAAAATGAATAAAACTCCTAAAAACCTAAAAAATACTAAAAACGCTAAAAGACCCTATAACCCCAAAAATACCATAAAACCCTTAAAAACCTTGAAAAACATACAACCAAAAAAACCATAAAAACTCCCTAAACATCTAAAAACACTTTAAACCACTAAAAATTTTAGTTAAACTCTAAAAACACTACAAAACATAAAACCTAAAAAAATCATAAATACCCAAAAAACCAGAAAATCCCCCAAAACCATAAAAATATTCAAAATCCTAAAAAACATGAAAACCCCATTAAAATCCTAAAAAATCTAAAATCCCAAAAGAGTAAAAATCCCTTATAACCCAAATAAAACCATAAAACCTAAAAATAATTAAAACCACCAAAAACATGAAAAATGGGAAAAAAACAAACCCACAAAAAAACTAGAAAACCCAGCAAAATCCCTTAAACCCTAAAAACCATATAAATCCAAAAAAACACTAATGATCAATAAAAATTTAAAAGGACCTAAAAACCTAGAAAACCCCTTATAAAACCATAAAAACCAAAATACACTTAGAACCCCCAAAAATAAAAAAAACTAAAACCCCTAAAAACCTTAAAACCCCCAAAAATTGATAATAATAATTAAAGATCCCAAAAATTCCATAAAGTGTAAAAAATCATAAAACCCTATAAATCTTTATGAAAACATTAAAAACCTAAAAAAACATAAAATCCCTAATAAATGTAAAAAAAACTATAAAGCCTAAAAACACTAAAACCCAAAAAACCCAAAAAAAACCCAAAAAACCATAAAAAACACTTAATACCAAAAGAGAACCATAAAAACCATAAAAAACACTAAAAAAATAACAACCCTATAAACCTCATAAAATGTGAAAAAATAACTTTAATAACCTATAAAAAATTCAAAAAATCCTAAGACCCAAAAAATCACGCAAAACCCGAAAAACCCCCCTAAAACCCTTAAAACATTAAAACACTAAAACCTAAAAAATACTAAAAATTCTCTATAATGACCTAAAAATTTAAAATACCCTTAAAACCATTAAAAACCTTAATAAAACATTAAAACACTAAAAACTGTAAAAACCACTAAAACGTAAAATACGTTAAAACCCATAAAACCCCCAAAAAACACAGAAAATCTCTAAAAACCATAAAAACCCTAAAAATGCATAAAACACTAAATTTTTTAATTATATAACAACCTGAAAACCCCTAATAAAACCTTAAAAACCTAAAAATATTTAAGACCCCAAAACCCCAAAATGCTAAAAACACCAAAAACCTTAAAAGAACATAACAACCCTAAAAGCGCCTAAAAACCATAAAAACCCAAAAATACCATTACAAAGGAAAACCTAAGTTAAAAAACATTTAAAAACCAAAAAAACATTAGAAAAACTTCAAAACACTAAAAATATTAAAAACTAAAAAAACCTAAAACCCAAAAAAACCAAAAAAACCTTCAAAACTATAAAAACCCTAAAAACACCAAAAATAAAAAAAATCTTATAAAACCCTACAAATTCCTAACAAATTAAAACCCAAAAAAACAATCAAATACCCAAAAGAAAACCTTAAAAAACCCAAAAAAACTTAAACCCCCTAAAAACCTAATAATGGTAAAAAATCATAATGTCCCCAAAATACCTAAAAAACAACTAAAACCTTAAATATCCCTAAAAACCATAAAAACCATCAAAATCCTTGAAATTCCCTAAATATCCGTTAAAATTTTAAAAACCCTATATCCCACAAAACACTTTGAAAACCTTAAGAACATAAAAAGAGAAAAACCCCAAGAAAACCTAAAAAATTTAAAAAAACCCTAAAAGACCCTAAACACATTTAAAAACCATAAAAACCTAAAAAAATAAAAACCCTTCAAAACTAAAAAAACTCTAAAACCCCATTAAACCCCTAAAAAATAAAAAATGTAAAATACCCTATGATCCATATAAAACTCAACGGAAACCCCAAAAACTAGCAAAAAAACCCTTAAAATCTGAAAAAAACCCTAAAGCCCCCAAAATCAATAAAATCCCAAAAAACATTAAAATACTAAAAATCCCAAAAACTAACCTAAAAATTTTAAAAACCCTAAATAACCAAAAAAACCTTATAAAATATTAAAAAAATAAAAACACTTAAGTCCTCTAAAAAACATAAAAAATCATAAAACCCTAAAACTGTAAAAACTCTCAAAATCCCTAAAAACAATAAAAACATAAAAATCCTAAAAAAATTATAAAATCCATGAAAACATAAACAAACATTAAATCCATGAAACCCCCTAAAGAATCCATAAAACCCTAAAACACTTAAATCCCTTAAAAAACAAAAAAACTATAAAACCCTAAAAACAAATAAACCCTAAAAACCCCCAAAACACCCAAAACCCATAAAACCCCTAAAAACCATAAAAATTACCCCATGAAATCCCTAAATAACAATAAAAACTCTAAACCTCTAAAACCCTCAAAATCCCTAAAAAACACAAAAAATCTTTAAATGTCCTAATAAATAGCTAAAAATGAAAAAACCCTAAACCCCTATAAAACCATAATAAAACCTTAAAAACCTAAAACACTTTAAAACTCTATAAATACTAAAAATTATAAAAACCTTAAAACCCAGAAATACACTAAACCCCTAAAAACTATCAAATCCCAATAAATTTTAAAGACCCCAGAAATCATTAAAAATACAAGAAAATCCCTAATAATGTAAAAAACCATTAAAACCATTAACATTCCTAAGAAAACCATAAAAACATAAATCTATTAAAATCCCTAAAACATAAAAAACTATTGAAATACAGAAAATCATTGAAAGGATGATAAAACAGATAAAAACTATAAAAACCAATAAAAACTTATAAAACCCTAAAAAATCATAAAACCCCTTAGAAAAGTTAAAATCATTAAAACCATTAGAACCACAAAACCCACCCCCCCTAAAAACTATAAAAATCATAAAACCCTAAAAGACCTAAAATCCCTAAAACCCCATAAAATCCTAAAAACCCATTAAAATAGCTAAATATATAAAAAACCAGAAAACCCCTAAAACCATAAGAAACCCTTAAAAACCTAAAAATAATTAAAACCCATAAAAATAATAAAATCATTAAAACCCTAAAACCCCCCAAAACCCCAACAAAATCCCAAACCCCTCTAAATCCCCTGAAAAAAACCATAAAAATCCCAAAAATGCTTAAAAATTTAAAATAACCAAAAAACCTATAAAAACCTATAAAAACATTAAAAAAAATTCATAAAACCCATAAAACTAAAAAAATACTTAAAACACTAAAATGATAGTAAAAAATAAAAACTCATAAACCCATAAAACCCTTATTGGTTCTTGAAAAATTGGAAATGGAATTGAAATTATCCCATGAATTTGGTAGAGGAAACTAAATTGAAGGAAGAATTGAAGGAATTTTTTAAAGGAGTGAATTCAGCAAAGGAAAAAACCTAGACTATGGAGAGGGAAATCCTTGACGGATCACTACTCCATATAGAAATATTCATCTTGAAGACACCCATGAATAAAACCATTCATGAGAGGAAAATGATAGTACTAGCTCCGTGAACGTGGTGATTTGTAGAACGAGGGTGGATAAATTTACCCTTCACACTACATCCACTGCAGACTCAATTGTTTTGCAGGAAAGAAAAAGCCAACAAATTCTTGTGAACAAAATTAAGTCATTTGCAGGACTGAGGTGGTGATTTTATACTCTATAGATTATAAACTTATATCCTATGCTGACTATGTCGTCTGCGGGTCTGTGATGGTTGTGGGATTCTACAAAAGGGGGATCGCGACCTCGTTACAAAGAACCAGCTACACTAGTAACCAGTTCGCTGGTTATCAATAAATAGAGTTAGAGGGGATAGAAATATAGGATCGATGTCCTTGGGGATCGATGATCAATGGAAGATATCAAAAGATCCAAAAAAGGTAGACTCATCCAATAATTCCCCACAGGTAAAAACACCTCTAAATAGTGATACGAATGAGAATAAATTGAAATTGGTTTTCCACAGATTGAAGATCCCTAATGGGCATGCTCCCAAGAGTAGCATAACCAATTCCCCCTTCAGAACTAGGATTCCTACCTATCAAAACACTACATGGATGGGCCCCTACCCCAAGTAGCAATTCACTACAAGGGATGAATTAGGCCCAGCATAGCTATATTTTATAAGGATGGAACATGGAACTGCATAGAGAAATGCTACATGGACTCCGCACAAGTCCACATTCAATAATTGTGTTTAGAAATCCTCCATTCCCATTTAGTAACATGTTATGTTAAAGAACCACTGTCTCATGTGAGAACATTCCATGTGGAGGGGGTAGCCTATAACCTTCCACTCTCTGGCCCCGATCATTTCCTTCTGTTGCATACCTAGTCCCCATGTTGGATCCTTTGAAAACCAGTCTAATAGTATTAATCAAAGGTCTTTTACAAAGCCTCCAGACCAACATGACAAAACCATTGTGTTCTCCAGTGTTTCCTTTGGAGTTTACATACCCATGTTAGGTGGAGACATGTTCGTTATCCCAGTAGTAAGGAGAACCCCTGGAGTGATCATAAGTTTACATTCCCATGGTAACATGTGGTCTGACCTTGGGATCCTAACATGTACCTCCAAATTTCAGGAGGGAATAGATAGGATCACATTTGTGATTCCTTTTGAAAAGAAAGATAATCATTTCCCCCATAACAAAATTTAGGGCACTCCCACTATGGTAATCCCCTAGCCTTTCTTGCAGAATGTTGCACTTGTGCTCCTCTATGCCCTCACCTAAGAAATATCTGGATAGGTCACTAGATCTAACTATCCAAGATGTGAAACAAAAAGTGGAAATAGGAACACCCAAATTATTTTCTCTCTCCCCTCAGGCTCCAGTACCATCTATCAGCATATTAAGTGGGATGTTTGATCTTCAGATCCATTTCCACCTCTTATTTCTAACACCGAGCTTGATTCACGTGGGATTAGAGGTTCGTGGTGATCATGACATCATCATGATCACAAAGCACATTCCTTCTCCATAGATGTAATCCCAAAGAACAATAAAAATAGGCCTCCCAGAAGATATAATCCCTGACTAAATCTCCACGACCAGGAAGCTCTCATGTGAAAGCCTCAATTGAAGGATTTGGGCGCAGCAGAAGTGCTGTGTTGGGTGGGGCCAAACATTTTTTTTCCGTAATCAATGACCAGTCCAAAATCAATAGAACGATGAAAGATAGTGTCCATGGATTAGAATCAATGATTTAGTCTAGATAAAAAAGCACCGGATCCAAGAAAGAGGTTTTGGCATATCATGTTTATGATTAATTCAATTTAGATCTGAGGAAACTAAATACATGGTCTTAGTACTTTATTAATTGATGATTTTTGATTGTCCTGATTAACCCTTTAGTATTTCCATCATTATGCTCATGAGGATCCAAAGTAGAATTTCTCTAGCGGTGATCCACATGTTCTCTAATGGTGTCTGGACAATGCCACACGATATCTGGGTGCTAGCGTGGATAACTGAATGTCTTACGTCGATCGTTATTGATTGCCCATTACTTTGTCATGAATAACATCTCCCGTACATGAGAGAGAGAGAGAGGACATGAGTCAAGAGAGAAAATTTAGGGCTTAACAATTCTCACATCACCAGTTATTAGCACAATATACATATGTGACTGTTAATTGACATGGAGTTTTGGTTATAACATATAATTGTGTAACAAAGATTAAATGAAATTATAACCATTAGAGAAAACCAATGACACATAATAACAATAACAACATCATTATTATGGTGTGGCAAGTTGAAAAAAATTGAACCATAAATGAAATCATGTGCTATATAATGATAACCGTATTATTATTATTTTGTTCTAACTAGATAATTGATATTTACTAGCTTGTAAATAAATAATTAATTCATCACCAGACATGACCTTGTTCCACTCGAACTCCTATTCCATTTATTAGACACCTAAATAATATTTTATTCACTTAAATAAATATTTTTATTTACAAAATAGAAAATTAATATTTATTACACCTTCTATAAAATAAATAAATAAATTTTATTCACAATCCAGTGAATTAATATTTATTTAATTTATGAAATAATTTTAACTTGAATAAAATTATTCCTCAGTCTTGAGAATAATATATATTCTATTAAATTCAAATATGATTTAATCGAGACACAAAAAACACTTAGTATGTGACCCTCTAGGATTTTTTCTCGTTGACATTAGGCGGGCTTTCCAAAAGTCCAAAATTACTATCTAGCAATGGGTCAAGGCACCCAAGAGAAAGAACAAAAGTTACATCAATGAAATCTATATATGAATGCTCAAAATGTAATATAATACTTTTATCACAATATCTCATCAAGCATGTTTCATGATAGTGTAGTCAACCTATATGCTTGATACATCATTCTTTAACTACCTAAAAATAAACTCATCATTACACCATGACCATGGAATTTAGGGCAACAGTTATATTTCAATCAATGGGTAGAGATATCAACATTTATAAATGGAAGGTACAAATCCTTACTCAACATACCCATTAATAATATTTCATTTGGGATGCACCCAATGTACCCTACTTCCCATCAACATATGGCATGACGGTTTTCATCTGTAAATCAAAGTACATGAATTGTGACACGTATTAATGATTCTCCCATACAGGTCCTAATAATGTAACAGGTCTATAGTTTAGAGATGGCTATAATTATATAAAAAATATACCTATGAAAAGTGATCCTCCTAGATCTATACTCAGACCAACACATAAGATCTCAATATATCCTTCAAAACCTAGATAATATGCTATCTCTCAAGCCATCTGTCTGGTTTTTAAACGTAGTACTCATCTATAATTAGGTCCCAAAATCCACCTACACATCACTCAAAAACTGTGAAATGAAACAAGAATCATGGTAAGAGACAATCATCATGGTTAACCTAGGATTTTGGATGGTAACATAGATGTAAAATACTCAATCTATCAATTGAATTCTACTCTCAAATTGAATGAAAGTGTTCCAAAACCATGAGATAGTCAACAACCACCTCGATAAAAACATGGAATCTCACCATCTATAGAATCCATGAAATTAATTCCATATATATTCCATTAAATTTAAACTTTGGAAACTCAAGAGGATATTTTAGTCTTCCTAGACACTAGTTCTTAGCCTTCACATACTGATTTGTGATACATTGAGAGATGAAATCACTAACACTCCTCCTCATGCCAGCCCATCAAAATTTCTTCTTCATATCCTTGTACATATTCTCCACCCAAAGTTTAAAATACAATGAGGATGTGTGAACCTACTTATGAACTTCCCATGGAATGTGGCTACAGCCACCATCAATCTTTGGAAAAGTAAGACATGTTATCCTCCTTTAGAAAATCAATATGGTGAATCTCTTAAAAATATCTGGACTTATAAAATCTTAAAGTAAATGTATACCAACTAAGAATCTCTATCACACTGAAGAAGTGGATGTGGCACTGCCATTTAATGAAGAAAAAATTCACCCCTATCCATCATCAAGGTCAGCTACATCAAATCCCAATTATAAGATGTCTACCAAAACCATGTGAGAATGTGACATCTTTCTATGGGAATATTCAAACACATTACTATTCCCTTGAGTATGGACTATCTCAAACTCATTTTCCTATATAAAAATAAACTAATTCATCTATATTAGGTTATGATTTCTATGAGTGAAGATGTACATTTGTATTTGGTGGTGTATGGAAAAAATAAATCTTTCCCAAAAGAAGGTTCCTCTACATTTTCATATATAAGACTACAGCTTCCAACCCTAGGTCATGAGTAGCACAGTTTTGACTATTGAGCCTCAACTACCATAACTTATATGTGTTCAATTCCACCCTCTAGATCAACATAAATTATATACCATCTCAATAGGTATCAAAAAACACTATATAATCCTCAACCTCCTCTAAGAGTCTCACCATAGGAGCATCGATCAGCCTTGGCCTCTATTACTTGAAGGATCATTACATTGCTCATTCTAGGTAAGTAGACACCCTTTATGCATCAGGATAGTTAAATGTGTAGAAATATTTTAGAAGGATATCATTAACCTCTTGTTATACCCCTCTATTTCATAGAATCTCCATACCTTCGATACACAATTTATTGGATCCCATGATAGAATAGTATAAGTGTTTTTCAAGTCAAAAACTAACCCATGAATACTGATGACATGCCCCAGAAGGTGTACCTCATTAATATGAAAGTCACAGTTTGAGAGAATAACATAATAATGGTTTGGTAAAAGAATACTTAAGACCATACACAGATTCTCTGCAAGATTCTTCACTAAAATATTGTAATGTAGTATTTCAGTAATTAAGAAAAAAAATAAACTAGTTGAAGATTGTCTATAAGATATGGTTCGTAATATCCATAATAAAATATTTGGAATTACTCACAAATAAATATATCATGAAGAACTTATATTTTCCATAATTACATCATAATTATTTATTTGGAATATTATCCTCGTGAACCATCAACTTTTGGTATCAAGATTTGAGATCGTTCTTCCAGATCCAAATAAAAACATTCATCTAGTCAAAGAGGTTATCAATAACTATTTTTTTGTAATTATTCATTATATTTACCTTGTTCAAGTAGTGATATTCAAAAAAATCATCAAGATCCCATCTATGTATTAAAAAAACTAGAGCTGCAATGGGGGATACACTAAGGAGAATAAAACCCCCATCTTAATGGTGGTCTTACTACACCCTCATCTCATAGAGATTTATAGGGGAAATCCAATATACCCTTGAAGATATTTGTTCTATAAAAGGGTGAAATTCAATTTCAATGTCAATATAATACCATGGATATAGTCTTGAAACATCCTCCTGGAAGAGTTCTATAGATTCCTCCACTATTGAAGGAACCCAGATGCCTAATGATCATACTGTATAATGTTCCAAATATTCCAAGCATTGAGTGATGGATTGTATCATATTTCACATATGACATACTCCCTCATCCATGAGATCTATATTTACTAAAATAAGAATATCATCCCATATTTATGTAGGCATCTAAATTGTTTATGATGATAGTCCATATAGTTATAAATGTTGGAAAACTAGTACATGCCAGATATAGTGACATAACGATTCATGGTGATGACCATGAGGTCACACAAAAAAACTATCCTCCAAGATCAATCTCACATTATTATCAGATATGGGATATCAATGTATCACACCATGTAATAACCTATAGAAAAAGATGATGGGATAAGGTCTCAATAGAGATCTCTAGATATTTACCAAGGGAGATAAAGATAATATAATGAATCACACCAGTTTATTCTAGTTCATGGGAAAGTCATTAAATTGAACTGATCGTACCTTGAATCATATCATGTTCAGCCTTGCCATATCCCTCCACAGGCTGCATCTACCCACATCCTCAATCGCCAACACTATGAGCTAGGTGTTGGCCTGCTGGTGGTGATGGAGGAAGAAATCCATACTTTATCCTTTCACTTTAGTTCCTTCCTTCATAGTTCCACCCACTCCTTTGTCTACACTATCTCACAGGGGTTTCCAGACCACACCTAGGAGATCCATGATTATGATGTTTCTTCTTCTATTATATTCTATCCATCTTATACATATCCTTCTCTACATGATGGATGGGGAACTCACGTTCAATATGAATCCTCCATAACAAACATATTATTGAGACACAAGATTTTAATACCTAAATATTACATTATTTTAGATGAATATTCAATACATTATAGAAACACATACATAAGAAACATAATAGTTTAGTTTCATTGGAAAAATAAATCATAATATAAAAATATAATGAAATATATTCAATGTTTCCCATAAATATATTAACATTTAGTACTCCCGATAAACACACCCTATATAAATATTTCTTCATAATAAGGGGAATGAAACATAAGAAATGGTGAGCCCAGATTATCAGTTAGTTTAAAAAATGGAAATTCATAAATATAATGTGATCATACGGGTATGAGAATATAAAAATAACATATCAAAACCATACTCTAAATATTTAATATTAAAATACTAAGTCATTAAATAAATATTGGATGTTCATAAGAAATGAATCATATATAAATCAATGAACATGATACATGAGATAATAACATTTACATAAGACATAAAGTTTGGAATACTAATTATTTATAGTGGTTTATAATTTAAACATATAACAAAAATCCATGTGAGGATACACCTCATAGGTGTGAAACTCCACCATCCCCAGTGGAATACCATTACTTTTAGTGTAATTGATTTACTACCCAAATAATCATTGTAATCAAGGTTAAATCTCAAGACCATCATACATGACAAATTCCCTTAATAAACTAATTTGAATCCCTATTTTAGTTCATATTATCCCATGAGATATAAATCATTACACAATTAATTTTATAGAGATATAGGTCCCACCTATATTTGGTAATAACATAACCATCATCCTTGTATATAACATAACCAAAATCCTTGGTTATAATGAGACCAACATCCTTGGTAAAAATGTAACCATAGTAACATAATAAAATCTATAAATATGTGTTCTATAAGATCAAAAAATAATTATCATATCATAACCCTTGAAATAAAAAGTATTTCATAGACATTTAATATTATCATAACATGTGGAAAAGAGAATTTTTTCAAAATAATTTCCCCATTTCATCATTGAATAACCCATGAAATGAAGATGGTTTCATTATAGTTTTATCATGGTATAAAAAATGTAAGAGAATATGGTTTAAAAAACATATTTCAATGATAAACCATTCAGTGAATGATTAAGATTGGCATACATAGATTGTATCCCTTAAAAATTGAAAAGTTATATCAAAGGATATCATCATATATGGAGAATTATTTTGTAATATCACAAGATAATATTTAATAAAGAAAACATTTTTTCTTTGAAATCCAATTTTTAAAACATAAAACATTTTGAAAATAATTTTCATTGAAAATAACTTTGAAGACATATAAAAGAAGATTTAAAAATCAATTAAAACATTTATTAGGGGAAAATATATATTCCACATTGAAATAAACTTGTTAATACATTAAATAAATTTAAAATAATTTTTTATGAAAAAATCATGAAAAAATATAAACTAATAATTATATAAAATAATGGCCATTATGGAAGGAAATTCCATTCCTTCTTTACACGTTAAAATAAACATCCCATTAATTTTTTTAGTAAATTCAAAAAGAGAATTATTTTTTAAAAAAATTAAAATTCTTTTCAAAAACTTTTGTAAAATGTCAAACATGGGAAGAAATTCCATTAAAAATTATTTTCTTAAAATTAAGAAAAATTTTCAAATTTTTTTAACACATCATTTTAAAAAATGGTTTTTGACCTAAAAGATGCTTTTTCCTAAAAACATCATATTTGAAGATTTGAGTTCTTAAAAAGATAAAAAAAATAATGTAAAACATGTATTATCATGAAGTTAACATAGGAGAAGAAAATTAAGTTGATTCTTGAGATATATATAATAATGTTTCATAATTGGAATCCTAATCATAAACAATCCTGATAAAGGATGAGATTGTAAGAAAAAACTCTTACCACTTTGGTACGTTTGAAACTTATTCTCCATGAAAAAATAACATTAAATAAATATTAAAATATAACTAGGATTAATAAATTAATTTTATTACATGTAAAATGGAATATATATACACCTTATTAAAAATATATGTTCAGAACATAAAATATGTCTCAAAGAAAGAAATTTTAGACAATAATTCTATACTGTTTTAGTATGTTTTTAATCGCAAGACCTTGAAAGAATAAAATCAAAAGAAACAGTAGTTATAATTAAATGAGTTATATCCATGGTATATAGTTACATTGTTAATTATATACACCACATTAAATAAATGAGACGTTAATATGGGATAAGTATCTTAGAAATAAATGTGAGACTAGAAATCCTATTACCCATTTGTCAACTTCTGAAATGTATTCCTCATGAAAAAAAAGATTTGAAAATTGATATGTAAAACCCAATAGTTTTTAGTAAAACAATCATAATATACATTCATTGGAAGTATATAAACCCCATAAAATTAATATGCGGTGAATATGGAATGTATCTCACCAAAGTAAAAATTGAAACAAATATATGTTACCTTATGTATCAAATTTCTTTATACACATTCAAAACACATATATAATAAATAAAAGTTTATTATAAATATATCACATATCCATAATTATATATATCATACCATATATTATTTACTAAATCCCTTTTATTACCTGTTTATGAACAATTTAATGTTAAAGTCACATTTTGGGTAATAACAGCTTTATTTATCATATTTTATTTTTGATTTGTTATATTCAGTCCTCTTACCATGATCCTGGTTACATTATCTCGAGAATAACAATCATTATATTATTATCATATTTATAAATAAATTTTACAAAAATACTAATAATGAATGATGGGTTTGGGAAATTAAGTTTGTTATGATCAGGGAGATGATAGATCGTACGTACACATGAGTGACATCTCAATTTTAGAAAGATCATTATGGAATGTATGTGAGTAATATATCACCATTATATAATAATAATAATATAAAAAATAAAATATTATTTCATTAAATATAATTATAAATATCAACCAGGTGGTGTGTTGAGGTAATGTTATAGTCACATCACTTCATGAAGGCGGTAGTCCAAACATACATGAATGATGTTATCTTCATTCAATGGTTGAAAAGTTAAAAAATTAATATTATCTATTAAAATTTTGGAATGATAAATATTTCATGAATATCATAATTATTTCATGTAAATCACATTTATTTATACTTATTATCTTCCATGTAAATCATTAGTAGAAACCAATCACATCGCTTCGCAAGGGGGTAGTCCGCTATATATAAGAATGCCATCATCATATCCCACGTGGTATAAAATGTAAACATGTATATATGGTATAATGACTATAGAAGTATAATAATTTTATAATAATATATATATATTATCTATTTTCTTATCCAACTGTGAGATGTGGTAATGGAAAAAAGAATGGCATCGTTTCGCGAGGCTGTAGTCCAATGAGCACACAAATATTGATTTCGTAACCAATTTAATGGATGTAGAGATAGTGGTAGGTCATTAACCTATAATAAAAAAATTCAAAATATATGGAATATATTGAGTTCATTATATCACCATTGTGTAAATATAATTTAAGGAGTTGGAGGAAAAAATAAAAAAATGTACCTGTTGAATGATGTTACCTCTTCTTTAGGTATCCCACTTATGTTTTCAAAAAAATACCTCCTAGGATAAATTTATGACAAACATAATGATTCTAGGATGATATTATTTATTTAGGGAGGTGTTTTTTATATTTATTTTCTGAATTAATGTGTGTGAAGGTGTGAAGAAGAAAGGATATGCAGTGTCCTTTTATAAGTGGGGGAGAAGACACACTTGGTACTTTTACAATGAAATAAGTGCTACAACATTTTTCACTTCTCTAATGTGTAAAAAATGTAAAATTATTGATACATATAGGATTAATGGTTTAAATATGTCCATAAAATAGTTTTTGGACAAGTTTACTATACAATTTAATCATTCTCATTTTAGTTTAACTGCTTGATAGACCAATTTTTACATTAGCCACGATAATTAATTTTAATTATTTTCACTATTCATTTTTTTCAAAAACATTGTCGACCTTTTTATAAGATATAAACTATGTTGATTCAAAAAAAATATAATAATTTTAAAAATTTAATTCACTTATGTGGAAATTTTTAATTTAAAATTATCCTCGTAGACACTATGAGAAAGCTTTCTTTTGAAAAGAAAATGTTCAAAAGTTTATAAAGTTTTTATATTAAATTTCTATATGAGATTGATTAAAATTACCTGAATTAGATTTAATAATATAAAATTTAACTAATGTTACATGAACACAAATTAAATATATAATTTATCGTTTTATATTATTTAAACAGAAGAAAGATTTCAATTAAAATTTAGTATTTTTCACTATTCATAAATAAATAATGTTTTAATAAAATTAAAAAAATAGACCTAAGATAATTTTAATGTGATTATTTAAAATAATAATTTTATTTTATCAAATTAATTTTCTAAAACAGTTGAAAATTATTTTTATTTTTGGGCAAAAAAAAATGAATATCATTTTGGTGGGAAAATATTATTTTTTAAATGTATAAAGTCCTTTATAAAAATTTAAATCCTTTTGATAAATATGTTATATTTATATAAAAACACAATAACTTATATATAAAAACTATTTATTACTATTCATATTGTTAATTTTAATGGATTGTTTGTAATAGTAATGTTTAAATATCGATAAATATCATGGATTAGTTAAAACTTAGTGCTGTGAGTAATGAAATCTAACATAGTGTTGCTTGTAAGAAAAAAAAATAAATGTTGCAAGTAAAAAAAATGAAATAAGTGTTACATTAAATGAAAAATATCTATATGAATAAATTAATTTTAAAAAATATTTCACAGAATGTTGAGGAGTTACATTCTATCTCCATTAAAATGAATTTTTCTCCCAAATTCATCTCCATAATCAAAGGTTTAACATTTCAAAACTAATTCATAGAAACCGGCATCATAAAAATGAATAATAAAACACCCTTAAAAATGGAATTTTTGAAACATAAAGCATTCCAAAATAAACTCATAACTAGGTTTCCACATTAGATATCATAGTTAAGAAGTGATGGTTTTGACATGGATGAAAAGAATAAATAATAATAGTGAGTGATAGATATCATTGATCAAAAGAATGTGGGTGATCCAGTGAAGGGTATTGAATAAAAATCTATAAAACAAATTGGGGTTAAATAGGTAATTGATATCATCAAAACTTATGATAATAAGATGACATTTTATTTCAAGGACCCATTCTTAATTTTGAGAAAATTTCATAAGAATATATACATACTTGATTTCATTCCATTTCATAAGAAAAGTCATTCTTTTTTTGTTTGGAATTGATCAATTTACACATCATCTTATAATCCATGAAATGGAGGTGAATTTAATATTCCCAAATCAATAAGAGATCATATTATCTATATATTTAATGATAATCAATTTCCTATATCATTAGTTATCTTCAAAAAAAGTAGTTAGTACATATTATCCAATATTTATGACTCTTATTATAGGGATTAAATACATTAATTACTCAAACGTCATTCGAATTTAAATATAAATCATTTCATAAATAGGCAAACTTATGACCTTATAAAATTTTAAAATCCAAAATATTAGAAATAAAGTTACCAAATTTCCAAAACTAACTTATCCTTAATCCCCTAGATTGAATGAAATAGATTATAATAATTATAGATCAAAAAAGTTAATACCTTTATCATGCATTCTTTCGAAAATAAATCACCAAAAAAATAATTTATAACATATATTCATTATTATTCCATACATAATAAAATTGTTATTGGATATATTACTTAAATAAAAAACGTTGTAAACTCCATCAATGTTTGAATAAATCAAATTGTCAACAAATCATTAATGAGTTCTAAGGAAATTTGTACTGTCCAATTTACTTTGTCCAAATTAATAATCTCCTTTTCAAAACATCATTATCTCAGAATCCAAATCATCTTAATGTTTATCTCAAAGTGTCATGTTTCCATTAAACCACTTTTATTTTCCATCAGCATCATTCAACATATTATTTTAAATCACTAAAAAAATTAAAATAAAAAAGTATATTATATTTCATGATTTATATAACATAATATTCGAATTATAAAACAAAAATAATCCGTTCATCCAAATTTCTTCTTAAACCATTAACATGGATTCATCAATTTATTTCTTAATACATATTTCCTTTAATATGTCATTTGTAGTCCCATTATCATTAACAATATAACCATTACTAATAAAACTATTCTTATTCTCTTCATTATATTTCCATTTAGAAAATCTATTTTCATAATACCCATACATTCCAAATTTGAAACATTCAACTATCAATGATACCTTTGGGAGACCAATATTAACATACATTATGTTAATTGTACTTTTCATTTTCCAAATATGGTTACTTTCTCTGTGTCTTTATTTTCCATAGTCAAAACATATTTCCATTACTCTAAAAAAATCAGTGGTATGATTCTTTCCAAATTTTCAATAAAAATGAAATTTAATCTTCATTACTCCATGGTATCCATTACCCAAACTCTCAGTGAAATCTTTCCTTCTCATCTTTGGTGAATATGAGAGTTTATTATGGCATGTATTGTTAATTATGTCCTACAAAAACTTATTAGGAATAATCACAACATCATTTACGATATTCATAATTCCATTTGGATTACCATAAAAAATAACTTGTCACAATCAATAATAACCAATTTCCTTCTAGTTCATACTCTTAACTAAAACCAGAAATCATTTTGTGAGAAACTCTAATCATTATGTAAAAAAATATACTGAAAATTAATTATGTGTATTTAAATCAATCCAAAATATTTCTAATCTATGAAACCACAGGTTTATCCAAGGTCATTCATAGTCAGCATATATTTAAATCCTTTTTAAATGTACATAATGAGTTTTTGAATTTCCAAATCATATATCCCGATAGTTTCAAACTAGGTGTGCATGAAGGCACATTATCATGCACTTGGTGACAATTTAGTCTTTATCAATTTACCATTTTAGGAGTTATTACCCAATGGTACCTTCATGGTAGAGCAACATAGAGTTTTAGTTTCTAGAAAGGGATGTAATTTCATTGAAACCACATGTTTTTTTCCTTTACAAAAATTCAAGGACATTTTCCGATACACCAGTTCTTCCTTAGACTTACCCCTAGAGTCATCCCTATAACCATCCTTATAAATGTCCATGGGGATATCATTATATTTTTCTCATAGAATTTTCTTATGGATAATTGGACATTCCCTTTGAAACCAACTATAGTGACCTAGTAGTAAAATATAAGGATATTACATCTACTTAGATGAATATTAAACACATTACACAATGACACACATCCAGACAATAATAATTTAGTGTCTTTGGAAACATGGAACACAATATTATAATCTAGCGAATGATTATAAATTTTCCCCCAAAATATCTTCTCATTTAGTACTAATCATTGACAGAAACTACATAAAAAATTTATTCAAAACCTAAGGAAATGAAACATAATAGAGGGTGAGATCAGTTGCCAAATAAGGGTAAATATGGAAAATACATAAACATGACGTGAGGAAAAGGGTATGAGAATGTTTGAGTAAGATAAGAAAAACATTCCATATATTTTAAAAATCAAAATGTTGATTCATGACAAAAATATTAGATTTGTATTAGATTTGAATCATAAAGGAATCAAATAACATGACCCATGGGAGCATAACATGGGCATAAGACATAGAATTGTGTCCTACATATTTTTTTCAAGTGGTTTATATTTGACACTTATCTTGGAATATAATTGGATGATACACCTCTAGAGAGGGTCATAAAACCATTAAACATGAAATAAATTTACCTTTAGTTAATTTGGGTCACTCCCCAAACCATCATAGTAGTCCATGATCACTCACAACACCATCATAGAGGAAAACGTCCCATTCTAAACCAATTTCACTCCTTGTTCCAGTCCTGTGTATCTAATTTGATATAAATCATTACCCAATACATTGGAGGAAAATATAAGCCTCACCCATCTTTAGTTATAACATAACCATATTCCTTTATAATAACATATCCACCATCCAAGGTTATAACATAACAACCATCAAATAATAAAAACCAAACATATTTTTTCTATAAGGTCATAAAACACTCATCCTATTCTAATCTTGGAAATTAAATGGGTTTTATAAACATTTCATCATATCATAAACTGTAGAAAAGATATAGTTTTCATAATCATTTTATCACAGCACAGCCTATGAAAATTAGTGGGTTTTATAAGAGTTATATCGTGGCATAACCATTGGAAGTGAATTGGGTTTCATAAACATATTTTTTATGATAAACTATTTATAGAAAGGGTAATAATTATATCCTTGGTTCTTATACATAGAAATGTACATGTTACAAAAAATGACATAATCCTAGGTAGATATGGATTTCAAAAAATCACTTGGAAAATTTCATAATGAAAATAAACATTCAATTAAAATATCTTTTTTAAATATTAAACATTTTTAAAATATTATTCATTTCAAATAACAATGAAATTTTTAAAAGTATCTTCAGAAATAATAGAATTTTTTTAGGAAAGCATCCCAACCACTTTTAAATAAACTTATTAAAATATTATTTTTTCAAATAATTTTCTATGAAAAAAACCTTTAAAATTAATAAAGGAATCTTCATTGAAAATAATGTCCATGATAGAGGGAAATTCCATTCATGTTGTACATGTTAAAACAAAGATTTCATTTACATTTTTGGTGAAAAATGAACATAGTTTATTATGAAAAATAAATAAATACCCCACTTAAAACATGTGTAAAAATTTATTCAATGGATATTTTCTTAAAAAATTGAAAATATTATTAGAAAAAATGGTTTTTGAAGGAAATGGGTTTTTGACCGAAAATAAAAAATTTGAAAAAAATACTTTTAAAATTATGAGTACACAAAGATAGTAAAGTAAAGAAAAAAATGTATTCTTATGAAATTACAATAGTATATTAAAATTCATGAGTTTCATGAAAGATATATTATTTTTTTTCCTCATTACATTCATAATCATAAACAATCATGATTAGTGATGATATTGTAACATAAAAATCTTACCACTTTGGTAACTTTGAAACATATTCCCCTTGAAATAATATCATTAAATGAATCTAAAAATATCATGTGGATATAAAAATTCATGATATTACATTTCAAGTGGGTTTTATATACACCATGTAAAATAATATATGTTTATAACATAAAATTTGTTTAAAGAAATAAAATTGAGATAAAAAGCCATTACTGCATTAGTGAATTTTGAATCTTATAGCCCCAATAATAATAAAATAAATAGAAAACTTAATTACAATTAAATTACGTAAATTAGTGACATATAATTTCATATGGTAGTATATTCACTATAAAAAATAAATTAGTTTTGAATATGATATAAGTCTCTACGTAATAAATGTGAGACTATAAATCTCATTATCTATTTGATATTTTTTGAATTGTAAAAATATGAAAGAGACATCCTATAATTTTTATGTAAACCCCAATTTTATTCAGTAGAATAATTATAATATGAATTATTAGATAGTATATTTATCAAATAAAAGAAAATGTGTGGGTATATGGAATGTTTATCACTAAAGTAAAAAATGAGTTGGACATCCTGTACCTTATGTCACAAAACTCTTTCAACATGATCAAACATAAAATATAATAAATAACGAATTATATATATTTATATTAAAGAGGCATAATTATATATTTAATACAATATATTATTTACTTATGTACTTATGTAACCTGTTTATTAATAATTTCATGTGAAAGTCATGTTTTGGGTAATAATCGCTTTCTTTTTCATATATGTTTTTATTAATTAATTTTAGTACACTTACCATGATAATTGAACCATTATATCCAGAATAATAAACATTAAATATTTATCACATTATACATAAATTATATCCTTAATTCCAATCATGAATTATGATTTTGTGAAATGATGTGTGTTACGATCACAATGATGGAAGGCTGTAGGTAAGCATGTGCACCGTTTACATTTCCCAATGATCAAAATGGAAAAGAGATAAGTAATATCATAACTAAATATAATTATATAAATATTAAAAAGAAAATATTAATTATTTAAATATAATTATCCATACTATCCAAGTGGTTTGGTGATGAAAAGGGAGAGTCAAATTGCTTCATGAAGGCAGTATTCCAAAAGTACACGAATGATGTTATCATCTTTCAGTGTGTGAAAAGGTAAGAGATAAAATGATCTATCAACATAAAAGAATGATAACTATTTCATGAATATAAAAATTATATCATTTATATCACATATATTTACCACTATTATCTTCCATGAGAAGGGATAGTGAAAACGAATCACATCACTTCGCAAGTCAGTAGTTCTCCATACACACGATCAACGTTATCATATCCCCTATGGTATGAGGAGTAAAAATTTATATATGATATAATTAAAAAAATTATAATTTTTTTATAAGTATCATATATATACTATATGTCCATAATTATTCCATATTCTGAGAGGTGGTAATGGAATAAACAAATGACATCGGTTTGTGAGGTGGTAGTCCGCCACACACACAGATGATGATATCATAAACTATTTGATGGAAGTAGATGCTATTTTAGGTAATTAACATAACATAAAAATATTATATGGAATATATTGGTGATATTATATCATCATGTTATAAAATTAATTTAAGGATTTAGAGGAATAAATAAAATAAGAACGCTTGTTGAAGAACGCTATCTCTTCTTTGGGATCCTTCCATATGATTGCACAAAAAGACTTTCTAGGATGGACTTATGATGAAAATAATTTATCTAGGATGAGAGGATTTATGGTGTTAGTTTATTAGGGATAGGTATAGGACAAATAAAAATGGTATTAAGGTGTGAAAAATAATAATAGGGGTTTCCTTTTATAAGTGGGGGAGATGATACACTTGGTTTGTTCCAATGAAATATGAGCTCCAACGTTTTTAACATGTCATAAGAATCCAAAATGGGAAATTATCAAAAAATAGAGGTGTAAAAGTCCACATTTTTTAATCCAATAGTTTTTAAAAAGTTTTTATGTTATTTTATCTCTTATAATTTTATATTAACACTCGGTAAACCAACATTTACATTAATAGTGGTAATTAATTTTTATTATTTTCACTATTAATTTTGATAAAAAATTTTAAGTTGACCTTTGTATAAATTATATATTACTCATTTTAATCATATGGAATTTTTTTTCAAAAATAAATTTCTAAATATAGAAAATTTTAATTTAATAGTAATCACACATATGCGATGAGAAAACAAGGTTTTCAATAGAAAATGTTTAAATTATTAAAAAAAATTATATACAATTTCAAAATTAAAATGATTAAAATGATTAAAATGATTAAAATTAAAAATAATTGAAGAAATTGATATAAAATTTAACTATTGTTACTTTAAAACCGATAAAAATTTTAATCTATCATTATAAATTATTTAAATGAAAAGTCAGTTTTCAATTAAAATTTTGTATTTTCACTAATCATCCCAAAATTATTCTTTTTATAAAAATATAATGAATTCAACCTAAGATAATTTTGAAATTATATTTTAAAAATTAAATTTATTTTATAAAATTAATTTTCTGAAAGTTTCAAAAATTATTTTTCTGTTGTGCAAAAAAATAATTAATAATAATTTTCTCAAGAAATAGAATATTCGAAATGTATAATGAATTTTTGTAAAATTAATCACCTTTTTATCAATATATTTAAATTATATAAATTTTTTAAAAATAATATTTAAAATTTATTTGTTTAATTATTTATTTATAATAATAGTTCTTAAATAACTGTAATAATAATATATCATGATTTTGATAAAAATCGGTGTTATGTACAAAACAAGCTTACCTAGTGTTGTGTGTAACCCAAATTAAAAATAATTTTTTGTGTAATTAAAAATAATCTAATTTTTATGTGCAATTAAAATATATAAAATATTCAATTCATTAAAAAAATATTTCAAAAATTCTTGGGGTGTTTTACATAGCATTGAGTAACACATTGTGGGTTATATCCTCTATGCAATATTCGAGCGATTGATCCAGTTCTATAAGTATTGTAATGAGTATTTATCCTACACGACATACTAGATATATGAATATTCTTAGACACCACATATTACTCATCCATTTTATTCCCACCATGATCTCCAACATTCTGAATTCCCACTATTAGTATGCTCTCACTCACCAAATCCCATTTGTGCACTCTAGCATAGGTTGGAAGGCACACAAATACTATGTTGGAGGAAATTTATATGCAATGACCATGATAAAAAATCCAATCATGGAAGAAATCACCATACCATATATCTAAGAAATAATCTGTGAGTTTAGTGAACCTCATAAAATACACATCAGTTACAAAGTCACTTTGTTAAAACATGAGAAGATCATGAATCCATACTCAACATTAGAATAAGGGGTAGTAGTCTACCTAAAAATTGTACCAGAAGTTTGATCATATGAGATAAATCTCAACATGTGTATATTCTATGATACTCTAACAGTGACTTACTACACCATGGATAAGGATAACCACCAGAAAAACTGTATGATTAGTCGTGGTAATGAAAAATCCTAAAGACTCGGACAACCAACCTGAGCCAAACTTCTTCTTCCCATGGGGATGTCTTACGTTGGATCCTAAATAGTTTATAACAATAAGATTCACATAATGTTTTAATAATAAATTAATCATTTTCATTCCCTTTTTGTACTATCCACTTCTTGATAGGCAAGGGTGATACTCCCATCACACCTACATGAAACACCTCATGAGATGATCCCTAAACTGAGGACTCATCACTCAATGGATCTTCCACATGATCCACTATCAATAACATGGATTCCTATCAACATGTAGGAATCATTATTGTTGTATAAATGGTCCAAATTGAGATATGAATATATAAATATATAAATGGGGGTGTTGAATCAAGAATAAAATTCAAAGACATAATAATATTTGATGCATGTACCAATGTTTCCCTGTAATCAATGTCTCGGTATGCCAATTCAACAATAATGTAGTTAGAGTCCTTGTGAATGGATAAATAATAATATTAAACCAAAATATATTCCATAGTATGTAATACATAATAAAAAACTCCAATAATGATTCCCAATGTTCCTAAAAAATCACGACCACATACCCCACTCCAACACAGCCTCGAGGATAAACATATATAATACCATTATATCATTAAAAGATCTATATGGGTTGTCCTGGACGGTAAATGGTTGAGTGTAACAACCCCAAGGTAATCTATAATAGGAAAATGGATAGATACCATCAAATATATAAAATAAATGAAATGGGATACCTTAGGCTATGTTTAAATATGAAGGCACAAAACCATCACCATGAAAAAGTATCGAGGAATATAATAAAGACCGAATCATATAGATAGAAACTATGAATGTAATAAACTATAGGAAAAACAGATGTGCATGATAGTACAAACCAATGAATAAAAAGTGGAAAGTAAATTACCAACTAGAAATGATATGAAAAAATGATAAAAATGTAAAATAGGAAATCTAAGGGAGTGTAATGTTTGATATCTATGTCCAAAAACTGACCATGGTCAATCCACCAATGTATAACTAGGCACCACTAAGGTCAGCGATAATCTATCATTGGTATTCACAATGCATGACGCAAGAAGGTAAATGTCATTAAAGGCTGAGTGTACATATATACACTCCAAGTTGAATTCTAATAAAACAACAATGAGATAAATATAAAGATAAAACAAAAGTTATCTCCTCTAATAAATAGATGGAAACAAAAACATAATACACATATATACTCATAATTAAACAAAAATGATCTAGAAAGGGGATATCCATCTCTCTATCCCAACCAATTATATTTATTATTACTATATCCCAAGAAGTATATATTTTATTCCAAGCAACATGCACAACATTGTATGAATTAATGTGAAGTTCCCTACTCCTCACCATTCCCCTTCACAACCCAAGAATCCATAACTAATGTAGATGAATCGCTCCCTGTCAAATCTCAATGAAAGAGGAGTACCACTCCATAGATAGAGGACCCATGACTTGATATATAATTATGGATTAAAAAAAGTACTTATATATATACAATATGGAGGGACTCTCACCCTATGAGATAGGGGAGTACCAAATCTTGAATAACTCCAATGATATTTACCTGATCACATTTATCTTCCAGAATCACGTAGAGATATATCACACTCATAACACCTCAAAACATATATTGTATTCTATAATTAAGGATTCTATCAGGTTTTACAACGAAAAATAGTTAGGATGGGATTCCCTGGAAAAAAATAGGTGTCCTAAAGATGGAGACATGGAAGGTAGAAGTTAGTGGGATAAGTACACTATGTGTTTGTGGGGTCACAGAGTGTGTCACCTAACCTAATCACCTATGCGTGTTCTCCCCTAAACATAACTTGAAAATCCATGTTATAACACATAGCATGTTTAAATGGTATAGGGATTGTATTAGCCACCCAAGGAATGTCCATGTATTTGGTCCTCTTCCCATGAACATTGGCCCATACCCATGTACAAGGATATGTATGGGTTTCAAGGTTATGTATGAGTAGAAGGTCATACTTATTTATTATGGAATTTTCCATGTATCTAAAGTTTTCATTTCCCATTTAATCATAGAGTAAAAGTTGAGACTCTAAAAGGGTTCACATGACATGTGGGGGGTCCAAACTGTGTGTGATATTAATTTTTTCCCAAAACATAACTACTAAAGAATTAGAAGAACACAATGTGTATTATTTTTTATGACATAGAGTGTAGTTATGTTTTTCATAGAAAAAACGTTTACACAAATAGGTTTCCAGATCCATGTTCATGATTGAAAATATATCTGTTTGAATTCCTAAAATAAAATTAATATTAATCTTTCTATGGATCCACATCATCATACGACCATAAATCAGAATCTGATAACCATCACATGACTTTTTCATGTCGTTGTTTCTGTTCATGTTTCTGAATCTAAATTCCATCATTTAAAAAACCATTAATCTATCCTGATCCATCAACAATTCACTATCTTTTTTTTCATTCTCATAACTACCATGATTTTGGGGGTATGATCAATCTTGATCCTGCCCAATCCATGATGAATAGATAACCTATGAGCCAATAGTAATGAAAACAAAGAATAATAGGGGAATGAAAAATAGAAATAGTGATATGCATATTTTTTAATTGTGATCATATCCAATAAAAATAAATTATGGAATAATGTTTTGAATCGTGTCATAAAAATATAAATGTGTTTTTATAAATTTAATTTGTAATTTTTCTCCTGAAATATGAGTTTAATCAAGAAAAAAATAGGAATACCACAATAATCTATTATAGGGTGGAAACAACAAATAATAGGTCCAACCATGATTTAGGATCAATAATTTATGAAGAACATGTTCACTTGTAATGATGATATGTTACGTTCACTACTCGCCTCTCAATTAACCATAATCTAATCACCATTTATTCTATGACCTCGATCATCCAACGAATAACAATTATCTTCATCTCAAATTATAATTGGTTTATGCAACTAATAATAGATATTTTCCATAATAGCTAATTTATAGAGTGGCAATAATGTAATTTAAAACAATATAATATAAATAAATTAATTATTTCAATTAAACGCTCCCACCAATGACCACCTCTCATGGATTAGATGACATTAACTAACCTTAGGTTCCAACTATGGTAAACACACATTCTAGAATCAACAGTGGTCTCATATTTTTCATCTGAGGCCTTATACAATAAGAAAACCATAAACAATGAAATAATGTGTGAGTTTGAATTAATATATATTATTATTTTAAATAAATACTAATTCAATGGTATAGAGACACCCATACACTATGTTGTCTCTAAGGATAAATATAGATATAGATATAGATATATATATATATTTAAATGTATAATCAATAAAAACCATTATCATTATACTTAATGTTTACAAAAATATTATATTAACAATACATTATACTAATTATCCCAATATTATTATTTTAGTATGGTGTAATTGAATTTGAGGAGGAATAAGTGAATGAAAAAGAATAGAAATATAGATGGAGAGATTATATTTATATAAATTAGTTGTTGGATTATCTCTATTGAAAAGGGATTATGACCATGATGGATGGAATTCCGGGAAGCTCAAAACATCTTGGTGGTGTATTGGATTGTATAAGAGAGTGTTAAAGAGAGTTTCGGCTAAAATAATGGGGATTTGGTGTTAGAGGGAGTTATGAGAGGATATCCCCTTTTATAAGTGAAAAGGGATGAATTTTTTTAAATACAATTTAAATTTAAATAAAGGGATTTCACTCTCAAGGAATGTGGCTAAAAAATGATAAATAATAGAGATGAGATGATATAAGGATAATAAATTCCTAATCACACATTTCTAATGAAGTTGTAAACATGTATTCAAATATTTTCCATTCAAATTTTATTTAACCATTTTATATTTTACTACAGCCACTAGTTTTACGAATTCTTCTTTATACTTTATTACAAAAAATAAAATGGGAATTATAAAAAATTGAAAAAATAATTTTATATTTCAAAACCAATTCATTAGTTATATTTATAAAATTGATAATGATTAATTTTAAAATAAAAAATGTAAAATGTATTAACAAAATATTTGTAAAAAGTAATTTAAGATATGAAATGTCAAATAAGGGACTTTAAATTAAAAATGAAATCTTTAAAATTTCAATTTTAAATATTAAATACATGTTTTCATTATAAAATTGATTCATGGATTTAAAATTAATATTTATAAAATAATAATTTCATAAATTTAATGATATTAAAAAATATAATTTTTTAATATTCACCTAAAAATAATTATTTCATGAAAATTCCTACAAATTCGCATTAACCTAATATTGAAATTATAAATAAAATATGGGGCTTAATTTTCAAAATTAAATTATTAATTTATTTTAACTTTTAAATAAAATCCATAAATACATTGATGATTTTTTTGAGAAATAATTTTTTAAATATTACATTTTATTATTCATAAATTATAAATATTTCTAATACAACTAGAAATAATAAATCAATTTTGTTATTTTTAAATCATACTTTCACAACATTACACTTTATTTTCTTTTATAAAATTTAAAACATATAAAAAGATAGAGTTGTAAAAAGAAAATGAATCATTTGAATTTGTATATAATAAAATATATTTTTAAAAAAAATATATAATAAAATATATTTAAAAAAATATATATAATAAAATATATTTTTAATTAATTTAATCCTATTAAGACATTTTAATTCAGGTTATTGGTTTTAGCGGTCTTATTATATCACATTTTTTTCAGTTTGGTGTCACATGTGGATCATGCTATCTAATATATTTTACTTCATTAGGGGAAAATCCAAGGTCGTTATAGACATATATATGACGAGTGGATGTAACAAAACCCACTATGATTCACTATTTTTAAAGATAATGTTCATTAATAGCGGTGACTATACTATAGTCAAACTACATTTAACAATGACCATAGGGATGGGAACACAACCTCCCTTGCGACACTCTCACATTCTCTTTCATTTCTTCACACTCTAGATGGATTTCATCATATTTTATGGGTATAATGATTAGTTATATATTATAAATAATATATACTATGATTCACAACATTAAATCCACAAAATATTTCTATAATGTAATCTATGTGATTCTATTCTTTCTCTTAGATAGATGATATCAACATCACGGTGAGGGAATTATGATGGTGTCTTCTTAATAATATCGAAGAACAATTTAAAGAATAATAAAATGTTGACTGAATCTCAAGGTTACAATATATATATGTTTTAGCTTGAAAATACTTGTTAATGTATAATTATTATGGTTTCCCATATTTTTGAATATGTTTTTTTCAATAGTTTTGCGACACATTTAGGTTATTTATAACAGTTCTACGTTACATTTTATGTCTTTATTATAGTTCTCCATTCCGTATAATTATATTAAGATAAAATCATTCCAAAAGGATCATCATTATGTAATAGTGTTTAGATCATTCAAAATATTTCATAAAAAATCACTCTCTAAAAAATGTGTGTTTGTGGGAAAATTTTAAAAAAAAATATCCCATTTCATGAAACTGACATTTAAAGATACTTTATATTGTTTTAGTTTTTCATGATTTTTAAATGATGGGTTTTTATAATTTTTATCCTTAATTTACCATGTTTCAATGAATCTTCCAAGATTAAATTACATTCCTTTCACGAAAAAATATCATCTCCCAAATACTTCAGTGACGTTTTACGACATATGATGTGACTTTAGCACATCCTCTCAACACATGTATTAATTCACAATTTTATGGGTATTTTTCTTCATTCATTCTTTACATTTAAATCCATCCTATTATAAAAACATAGAGAATTTTTTAAACATTTTTCAATGACATGGATTTTTTTTAAAAACATACCCCATTTATCCATGATTATATATAAATGGAAATTATTGAATATAATGATTTTTTTCTTTAAAACTGGCTAACATAAATGTTTCAGTATGTGAATGCACTTCCATGTCATGTAAAAACTCTTATTATGGTAAAACAAATTGACACTTCCTCCATTATCATGTAACATATTTCCTAATAAGAAATTTAACATAGGAGTGTATTGATAGAAAAAAATTGATAATAAATATCATTACCAGTCATATAATTTCTATGTTTATATTTTATCATTAAATCCATTATGGGATTCAATACCTAAAAATTGACAATTTTCCTCGTGATTATAATATTATTTCACTTTGGGTATGTCAAAAATATAATTTTACATTAAATCCATTAGACTCATTTTAGAAAATCCATTCACAAATAAAATAACTCACGTATGACTCTATGTCTATATGAGTTTTAATAATTATAATAAACAAGATCTCAAGTGATCATTTTATTTATTATAACATAACACATTAGATAAAATCTTTATATTTTTTTATAACACCCTTGTTTTAACACTTTTAAATTTTATATTCCATGTGGATTAAATCTGTACAAGACATTCATATCATGTATTCTGACTTAATTCTTGAATTATACTCTAACTTTGATTGTTATAGAATAATAACTACATCCCATTTTATCATTAAATACCACCACCTAATTATGTCTCATTTATTTTCAGAACCTCTATATCTCTCCACAACCATGACAGTAATAATAAAGGGAAAGAACATACAAAATATTTGAAATCCACATAATGAATGAGATCCATACGAGGATAGGGGAATATGAGAACTATCTAAATCTAAGGGAAGTGGTTTAACATATAGGTTCAAAGAGTTATCCTAAATTGAGGTGGTATCCAATGTATTAGTTATGATGTCTTTAAACTATTCATTTATTCTAAAGTTAGTTATTTTTATCACTTCATAAAATGTATTGTCCTTTATAAACATATATATAATCATAATATGCTTGGTATGAGAGTGATATACTAAATTTTTTCATTATTTAAATCATTATCATGTTATTAAAAAATATTAGAATATATTGTTTCACTTACCCACAAATATTCCTCAATTACATATTCACTTAGAGAATATTGGTGGATTCGTTTGACATCGTGATATATTGTTCTAATACAATGATAGGATATGTGCGTTTTTACTTCTTAGACATACAATTATTCATTTTAGTCTATTAATCTGTGAAACAAAAAAGTGAATGTCTTATCGACCATATCCATAGTTCAATCCATATTAAAAAATGTTAGAAATTAATGACCCTTTCTTAAATCAAAATACAATATTAAATTTAGGGAAACTTGGATGTAACTCATAATCCATTTTAATTTTAAGAGATTCTCTTCCTTTTCATTTCTAGGTTAACAGACCACCAAATTTGTTACATAAAAACTTTCCTTCAAGGTGGAATTCAAATATATCTAGATTTCAATTATTATCTTATATTATATAATATCCACATATTTATCTTCCAAATGCATCTAAATCAATGTGGCAATAAAAAGAATAGTTAAAGTTGATTTGATTTATATTATATGAAACTTATTAATAATGTATATTTCATATATATATATATATATTAATGTTAAACTATCTTTTTAAACTACTTTAAAACCTATAATTTAAGTGAGGTCACCAATCCTGGACATTTTTAAATTTTTATTCATGAGACTAAAAGATCGTCGAAAAATCACAACTTGTCTCAAAAAAATATAATGTAAAAAAGAGAATGGAACAATTTTAATTATTTTTCAATTGAAAAAATATCATAGAGGATGTGAATGACATGACCAATTTGGAATTGAGAAATTTTTAAATGAGTCTAGGTATATCTACATTTTCCTTTTCTATTTTTCATTTTATTCAAATCCATTTATCACCTTCACACCAATGATTCATCACCAGCAATCAAAAATTCCACAACATATTGAATATATACCTCCTATATTAGAAAAAAATTTACAAAAAAATATCTTTTAATTAATTTTATAAATCTTAAATTCACTTTGAATATACACTTCTGAGAAGATTCTAATCATCTCTTATTGATCAAGGAGTCTGAAATTATCATCAATATTAGGAACATTAATTTTTTATAGATTTTTTACAATAAATATTCTTTATTTTATATCATGTTTCCATATTCATAAAATTAATATATTAATAACAACATTTTTATGATAACTTTATAATGTATTGTATTATTTAAAATATCGCCAGTATGATTGTAGTTAATTTTATGAAATTCCTCAATTATTGATCTAAAATATGACTCATCATTCCCCGCATAATGAAATGATATTGATCCACCATTAATTATAGATCCTCATGATATAAATATCTTATCAATTATGATTGTGTTTTAGAAGGAGTATATTTCCAAATTTATTAGATGTATTAATATTTATTCACATGTTTCTCCTCTGATATGTAGATTATTTCTCATAAAAAATTGTTTATTCCTTTGATTCAGCTTTGTAATCTCCATCATTTAGGGAACAATATAAAATATGTAATTTATATAAATACCATTATCATATTTAGTTAATTCATAAATGTCTGAAATTGAATAATTTATCCCCTTATTATACTCTATTACTTTGAAATTATTTGTCTTCATAATTTTATTTAGACTCTTGTTGAATAATTCTAACGAAGTAGTTTTAGATTAGTAGTTTATGAATGATTTATTATAAACCTCATCACTATAATTTCTTTAATTTCCCTATTTTCCCAAAATATGGAACTTTTTATAAGTATAAAAACTTTTTTAGCGATATATTCCTTTCAGGACAGATTTTTTAGGTTGTCTTATCCACAATGTGGTTTTTAAATGAATATTTTTCAGTGCACATCGTAACTTGTACTAAATTTTTATAATGGTGGTGATTGATTCCACTCACTATGATAAATTTCAAAGATATATTTTCAATATTGAATTTATTCTATCTAAAACCCCATTCTATTAAAAATTTATCATTTATTATACCTCATACATAACATCCTCTTTCACTAGGGTACTCTCACCATATATATTTGGATGAAATGGAAAAATAGTTACTATATAAATTATGTTGAGGATATAATCATGGAAAAAATTAAATATAAAGTGTTTAGATAAAAAAATAGAGAAAAATAATGTTCTTCGTAAATACCCATTAGAAAATTTATGTTTTAGATGTGTTGAATTTTGGCACTAAGCAAGCCGGTGCAATAAACCACAGAATTTTGATGAAAAAATATATAAAAAACTCTTAAACCATGTGAATTATTATATACATATGAAATAAATATTATCATAGTGGATTGTGATCATTAATTATTTCTAGGTACACTTCTTCATTTCTTTATATATGCATATATTTTTTTTCATGCATGTTTTCAACAACTATTAGCTAATGAAAAAAAATACATAGTGGTGTCACTATTGTATTCCATTTTTATTAAACACAATTAATTATTTGGGATAAGTATTCCTTAAAGTCTCATGATACTTCCTTTATAAAAATTAATGTGATTTTTAATGGAATTCTTCCATTTAATTATTTGGAAAATTATTTATTAGGAAGTGGAAATCACATTTCATATTAAAATATAATCATATATTAATTCGATGATAATTATTAATACCATATAACATAAAATTATATATTATGTATCAGGATACTGAAGATAGATAAACCCTTATTTCAAATGACTTAGGAAAAACTCAATATTTTGGATATTTCTTTTCTAAAGAAATAACATGTTTCTAATGATGAATGGTTGATATCTGTCTAGAAATTATACCCTCAGTCTTTCCCATATTATTTATATTCCTATATATTTTAAATTTTTGGATATAATTAATATTTCATGGGAGAAATTTATTTATTGGGGGAATGTAACTCCCAAAAATTTTAAAATATATTTTTTTCATAAAAAAACATTATACAGATAGATTCTTTTACATAAATTCCCAATAAAAATGGATCCAAAAAATACTAGATGAATATTATTATTAAAATTTATGAATAATTAATTTTATTTTATATGAAATTACTTTAATTGATTTTAAATGTATTCAGATTGGATTAAAAACACTTAATGTTTTGAAATGTCATTACTCATTTTTTTAGAAAAATATTTTTTATTTTTATTTTAATGATTATTTTATAAATTTGTGAAATTCAATTTCCTTAAATAGAAATAATTTTTTAGTATGGAATTTAAAAATTAACATACTATAAATTTTTATATTTTTTAAAGACGTTTTAATTTTTTTTTGTGAATTTTGGGAAATACTAATTTTGCTATTTTTATCACCTTTATGAAATTATCAAAAATAAATAAATACATAATAGTATTTGGAAACATTATATATAAAGAAATTTTATAAATTAAATTAATAAATTTTAAAAAATATATCTATAATTTTTAAAACCCATGTTTAAAAATTAGAAAACCTAAATAATATTAAGCACTAAAAGGTGTCTTTATACAATTATATTAAAAATTAATCATCATCACTTCTATAAAAAAAATATAAAAATGGATTTAATATTTTATACCAACATTATCATATTAATTAATATGGTAAATTTATTTATTTCATACAAGTATGATTACAAAGGATAATGTTAATGGTCCGGAAAATAGTGAAAGGGTTATTTTGATGGAATTAATTTATTAATGTTATGTGAATTAATTAAAAAATTATAATGATAGATAGTATATAATGAAAAATATATTATTTTTCACATTTATCAAACTATATTATCACTCATTGAATTTTTAATTAATGATAAAGAACACTTAATAGTTAAAAACTAATTTTTTCTAATTTTTTTTTATTTTATATGTTTTAATATAATAATTATTGATCATATATTTAAAAACACGTTTTAAAAAAATTCAATAAAAACAATGGATCATAAAATAAATATTATTAATTAGGTTTTACATTATATTTTTTTAAAAAAAATAAGTTATATATTAAGAACCTAGTTACTATGTTAATAACCCAAAAGGATAAAAGTTAAAAACCTAATGGTAAATGACTAAAACAGTTATAAAACATGGAAAAATTGAATTATGAACGGTTTATAAACATTAAATCATCCCATAATTATATTTAATTCAATATTTTATCCATTTTACCATGGAATATTGTCATGAAATTATTCTAATGTAATGAGTAATAACAAAAATTCCAATTTATTCTTTTGTAAATGTGGTTCATTTTCTCCAATTTTCTACACCCATTATAAAAAATTATATATAAATGAATATTTCATATTCTATACTAAAAATTATCCTCCTATACTATAATCCATGGTATTTAAAAATCTCAATCTACATAGCTTTAACGTGTAACCCAATGGATAAAATAGAAAGTGAGAGGTAATGTTTTTAACCGAACTCTCTTAGTAATTTCCATTATAGACCCTCTCAAAACGGTTCTATACATAAATGTATGATATTATAAATATTTAAAATACTATGAATTCTATTATATTATTGTAATATCAATTTTTTTACCCTCATCCAAAACCATTTAAAAAATTAACACCTCTTTATGGATGTGTGTGGACTTCCAAATCCACTAACAATGTGTTCAATTTGTATTCATGCCTAGCATGGATGACCATATAAATGTATTGAATTTATAAAAAATATATTTATAAGAATATTATAATTTTTTATAACTAATATTGGATATTATATAAGTGATATCAATACTAAATGTTTATTGTAAACTAAACCACCTAAAATGAACTTATTGTGGAACATTTTTTAATTTGAATTTATTTGAGAAAAAACTAAAGAGATGTATAAATTATTTGATAATATAATAATAAAATAAATATAACTATAAAATTTTGTATAGTATTAGTCCATTTTACATCAAATTTTATAATAGTTAATATATTGAGGATGCTTTAGAGAAATTCACCAAACCACCTCAAGTAACAACCACATGAAAAATCTATTTTATAAATAAATAAAATGTGATAATAAAAATACTATTGATATATAAATATTGATGATAAATATTCATTAGAAAGATTTTAATAACATTATTTTTATTACTCAATGCATTATGGAAAGAAATATATTGAAATTTTAAAAGAGGTAATGGTTTGTGTTTCTAAATTTTAATTCATTATGAAATTATTTTTATCCTATAGTTTTCCCCGTTGTTTGATCTAAATATTTCCATAGTAAGTATTTTAATAACAATTTTATTAAATATATGATATTTAAAAATAAATATAATGTTCTACCTTTATTTTTTTGATCCAAAAGCCAATGAATTCATAATGGGTTATCTGATTCAAATTCCTTTCCTATTTGGGTATTGAGATATCATTCTTGAATATTCCTTTCTATATTTAATTACATGATGGACTTGGGTTTTTAAGTGAAATATCATTTAATTTTATGTTTTAATCATATTCATTATTATTATAATTGATTTTAATTACTTAAAAGTGTTTCTTGTGAGTTATTGTGTGTTTTAGAGTTCCTTCTCAATGTGCACTATTTGAGCATTGTAAAGTCCCGACATGGGTTCCACTATAACTGGTTCCCCGAGATGGATATCCACAAGACATAATGTGATCCTCCCCATATGATATAAGCTACAAACTAGAATATTCCTGTCTAGATTAACCTATGGGTGGGGAGCTTTATCTCAACATCCAGGATGCACCAATAACCATATTTCCAAGGGACAATATATGTGACAATTTTTATCAAGTATTAATCACAACGGTGGAAGGTTATTTTTAATTTAAAAGTATTACCATTTTATATTACTTTCAAAAAATTTAATCAACCCCTCAACTGACCCGTTTATGTATTTAACCATGGGATTTATCATTAAACAAACCTCTAACCACTTCATAAAAGCGATATAACAACTCAACCAATTTTAAAATCATAATCCATAGGAATCCCATATCTCGTTTAGAATAATCCATTTAAGCCTAATGACCCCTTATACCAAGCTATCATGATAAACACAATTAAATGGTTTTCACCCCAAGGTGTCATTGGGCATAGTCTACTCTATACCAACACATCTAATATGGTACATGAATGGTCCAAAACATAAATTCAACACCCCAATTATCATTTAATAGTATTTAATCAAATGAGATGTATAATGAAACAAATTCAAAACCACATACACATGAACAAACATCAAGACTATGGGATATAACATATAGAATACACACCTCAAGCTCTAATATAATAGCTCTATCATCATTAGACCATTATTCAATAAAAAAACATATTCAATTAAAAAAACTAATAATATAATTTAAAATAAAGGTTTATAAAGATTCGAAAGGAGAATATACAACACATCATGTTTCATTTAGAAAATATAATTACGAGTAGGAATAGACTCACCCAAAGATTCGGTTAGAAACAAATGACACTTACAATGACCAAGACTCAAAGTAAATTGATCATTGGGATGTTTGAGAAGAAAGGTTAATAACCATTAATGATGAAGGATTAAATGAGGTGTGAGTGGGTGATAAGGTATGATTCATTAGATCCATGGGGGAAATTAGAAATTCACCAATATAAATGAAGCGCACAAGTTCACCATGTTGATGGCCAAACAATTCTCTAACTATGTGTCTCCCTCTGTCAAAGAAGAGGAATTTGTTGTAGTGTTTTTTTCAGTTCTCTAAAAAATTTCAAATTATATTAAGTCCATGTGTTTATATCATTACATGTACACATTGTTTTTGGGATAACATTGTTGGGGTTTTTAACGATGAACTACCCCTACAAGTTCCATGGTTAAGGTACATGATTAGTACAAACCATTTTCCAATTTTGCGCCCCATAGAGTAAATCCAATTTCCCACCGTTTTAATGTCTCAAACCCCTAGGAAACCTTGGATACCCCACAAAATCATAGGATTTATTTTACTCACTACTATAAAGGGATTTAACTCAAAATTTTAACATGTACATACCTCCTCAAATGGACAAGATCATAGAACCTACCAAACTTATAATATATCATCCTCATGATACACTACCAAAATATTGTAGGCCTCCATTGTAAAAATATTGGTCCATTTAGGATACAAAAATACCTCCCTTTCCCTTATTTTCTATTCAACATTTCTTTGTTTCCACAATACATGAACCAATGACATGAACTTACCTCATAAAACATTATCACTTTGATATGCATCAAAAAAATATGTATTACTTAAACGATGCATAATAATATAGCTCAATGCCATAAAATTTAATCATATTATATGGCCATGATTCTATTGATGAAGTTGTAACAAATGAATAATATAATTCATAACATTATACCACTATAGAAGAGCCAATTGATATTCCACTAGTCAAATCATGTCTATAATCTAAAATAGCACCACATATCTGTGACCCATATTTCCCTCTTTATATATCTAATGGTGAACCAATATTTTTGATACCCAAAAGAATAGACTATCCACCTCTCAAAACTAAAGAGTTTAATGGATTTGATCAATATATGAATTTTTTTCTACTCTTTTTATAGAAAAATTCTAAGGAATCAACCGAATATGATCTAATGTCTCCTTCATGAGACTAAGTCCCAAGAAATATGATTCCCCAGCTTCCTTCCATCATTGGATAGATCTACATGGCCTTCCATAGAGCACTTTATAATTTCAAATTGAATAGTAACTGATATTCATCTTTATAGGTAAAATCAAGGAGTGAAAATTGTTTCTCCCATGATTCACCGATGTCTAGGAAACATGAACTCAACATGTCATCTAATACCTAGATAGTGCATTTTGATTTCCTATAATTTTGTACTAAAAAATAACTGGTTACCGGGTGAATTATATTATCCCGTCCATAAGAACAAAGTAAAATATGGATCATGACCCACTTTGAGACCTAAAAAATAAAACATCATCTCTTCCCACATACAACTGGGAACAAAAACATGGCCATGAATGTGGATAATCTAAACCTTATATATAGTTTAATTAGATGTTGGATCCCCACCTTAAACAATGTATCTTAAATACATACATTCATAATCCCCTTACTTCCTCTACTTAATATGATTCAAAAGGGATACATCAATGGAAAAGGACACAAGTGTCATCAGCTCATGATTTTCTTGAACACTTATACACATATCTACAAATAAAGTTATCATCATTAAATTTAAACTAGATTCTTGATACTCTTGTATCTATATCTTCTGAATCAACACATCTACAAAGTTTTTCCCCTTTGTCGATGTAGATGATATATTGATTAAAATATAATGCATGTACTCAACCAACCTGTACTTTCAAATATTTAAATCATACTAGTAAAAGACGTATTTAATTATCTTATGATCAGTATAAATGAAAAAAATTCACCATAGATATAATTATGTAATCATTTATAGAAATTAACTACTATATCCAAACTAATATTGGGAATAGGGTAATATCATTAATAAGGCATCAAGTTTTAGTATCAACGTAACGACCCAAACATTCATTAATGAAAATTTATCTTGATCTAATTAAATGTCTTATTATGTAAAATGGTTATATAACATATGAACATACATGGTTTTATGTTTTTGGATTTTCAAATGTTCTTATGAATTGTGACCACTGCTAATATAACTATTGAATAGTGATCACATTATTAATATAAATATAGGTATTTGACAAATCTGATTTATGCAAACAAAGGAAGTAATGGCATCATCCAGTAGACATGCCCCATACGAATCCCATTTGTCAGAGCTTGGAAAGGAGGTTGTTTCATTAGGCTTCACTCTTGACCAAGCCCAATCTGAGATTCAACATGTTAATCTTGAACATAACTACCTATGGGAGAAGTGTAAGTTGATAGAGATTACCACCCGATCAATGTTATCTATGCCACCCCAAGAGTCTGTCACCATCGTGCACCTTACCCTAATATCATGGGCATGTGTTATAAGGGGTTATGTAACAAGACCATAGTAATATGATTATGTGCATTATTTTTGTATATAATAAAGAATATTCATTCATTTTATTATTGTTACGTTGTAAATAGATTTTAAAGAACAAATAATATTTTTCAATAATATTCAACTCAAAATATATTTTAATAAATTAATGGATTGCTGAATTAAATAATATTTTAATAAAATAATACTATTTTGAAATTACATTCATAAATTATAAATTATTTTATAATTTTTATGAATACAATTGTAATTTTTATTAATGTTTGAAATCTGTTTTTGTCAAAACCCATGAATTTTCGATAAATGTCGCTTTTTATTTTAAAATAAAAAATTCACATATTTATAAAATTATTTAGATAAAATGAATATTATTTTTGAATCAGGACTTCTAATTTATCCAATGGTGAATTTTTCATAATTTTATGAGACAGTTGAATTTTTGGGTAAAAAGTAAATAACTTTTAAATATAATGTGTTTTATGAAAACATAAATACCCAAATAGTGATGTAATAAAATAATATAATCATTATGTTCAGAAAATATATTTTTTGCATTAAAAAATGTAATTTTAGGTTTATTTTGATTTATTTTACAAATCTTTAGTAGACCCTATAAGACTTATAAAGCATTTTAGCTTTTTAATTGATTTCCTTGGGAGTGTGTCTCACCTCCACATAAGCAACCCTATTATTTTAAGAAGTTCAGCCATCGGCCTTATCAAATATTATTTTCCACTCCCATTTTGGAAAAAACCATGGGCTGCTTTGTGGTTGTGATTAGTTTAATGTGTGGTGTACCAAACTAAATAATAAATAATTCCCCCTCCTTTCCTATATAATCTCACCCAATCTCCCACTTTCTCTTCACTGAAAGCCTTTGGATTTCGTCCAACTTCTACCCACCTCGGTTTAGAATCCTCCCAAGGTTCCCCAATCTCTCGATAAGACTCTCTCAAGCTCCTCCCAAGCCTTTGGGACTAGACTTCCATGTAAGGTATTCCTCCCTTTCTCATTCTAGCATTGTTTATTAATATTGATATGTCCTTTTATGTTCAATTTAAAATGTTGGGGTATGATTTCACACCTCCCCCATAATTATTTATATTTTTTTGAATGATGGTATCCCCCATTCTCTCTCATTAATTCCTTCAATGTACTACCATTACTATGCCAAAATTTCATAAGAAATTTCCCTCTCCTCATTTACATTCAAGCAATTCTAATGTATTAGGAATGTTAATTAAATTACATATGTTGGGACATGTATCTATATAAACCCCATTACTTTCCATTTTTTGTAAATATGATTATACATCCATTTCTCTCCCATCAACATTTTTTATGAATTCTTATGTCAAGCCGTTACACTTCCAAAAATGCACCGATTTTCTAAGCCAATGTCATTGTGTAGTGAATACCATGACCATTTATCTATTAGGGGTATTCACCTTTATTCACATTTAATTATTGATTATAAAGAGTAATTTATTTTTTCCACATGCCTTTACCATTAATGAAATGATGATTACTGATTCCATATTGTATGATCCATGTGGCACACTTATGCTTTAAATGAAATGTTTAAGAAGGGTGCACCCTGATAGTGCTCTAATGAATTGGGTAGAGTATAATATCATGATACATCATGTGCAATGAGTGTTCACTCATGCTAATACATGTGCAATAATGGATTACTTGTTATTCATGTGCAATGAGGGTTTACTCATGCTGCATGTGCAATGAGACTTGTCTCATGCTAATATATTGTTAAATGTTGTTTCCACATATCCATGTTATGATTACCATGATGTATCATGCCTTTATGTTAATGTTTCTCTTGTGCTTCATTGATATGCCTATTGTCTAAAATGTATTTTATTCCTCATGTTATTCAATGTTTATTCCATTATTGGGATTTATAGATCACCCCTTTACTATGTATGTCCCCACGATATCCCATGCAATGTTATGTACGAAGGAATTGTGTGGTCATGTAAAGAAAGTTTTCAATAAAGATAGTGTATTTTATGTATTAAGTTGTTATGTAATGATACTAAGCTCCTAAGATACTATACCTATCTATATTCTATGTTGTATTAAGTGATATTTCATGAAATAAATTATTTTTAAGTGTGAAATAAAAGTAGGTATATCATAGTTGATATCAAAAAATAGGTTTATTTATTTTGGGGATTTGGATTTGAAAACCCTAGTGAATCCATGGAGACAAAACTAAGTATAAATAAACATCCCTACATTTTGGTGAGTATTGAGTAATTGGTTTATCAAGAAAATACATCCCTGTCTGGATACGATCAGGTAGAGGTGGATCTGGCACAGATATATCAAGGAGTGTAAACTCCGACAAGGAGTTTCGGGCTTTACCTAGGGAATCTTGGTACACAACAACGGGCCTTACTGCACTCTTGGGTATGGCACACTCGACGGATATTTTTTGGTAAATTAACAAGCTTAGTATAAACCATTATTTAGGGAATTTGAAAGAATGCTTCGAAGAATACTTTTTATAATGTAGATAATGTATAACATAGATTGATGCTTATAAATTCATAATTTAAGGAAATAAAAGTAATTTATAAGTCATATGTTCTTTTATTTGTATTACTCATTATGTGTTACCCCTAAAATTTCTTTTATTCCATCTAATGGCCAGTAATAGGAGGACTCAGGCTAACAACCGATGTGAAGATCAACGTGATGACTGTTCTAATTAGATCCCCAATACGATGGGAGCATGAATCATGAACTTTGTCATGATACTCTCTCAGTTAACACAATCTTTGAATAGAAACATTGGTCAAGCGGAAAGTTAAACCCCCCCCCCCCCTAATAAAGAACAAGTTTCTATCAAAATCATAATGAAACAAAGGCCTCCTGCTTTTAATGGATCATCTGATCCCACAATCATCGAACAATGGATCAAATCCATTAAAAATATCTTCTACATACATCAATGTTCCGAACAAGAGAAGTTTCTTCAAGATTCTTATCATATGGAGGGTGAAGCCGATTAGTGGTGGACATTGATCAAAAGTACAAATCCAGGGGAGGAGATCGAGGCGTTTGAATGGAAGGATTTTTAGAAAATATTTTTCGATAAATATTTTCCGCACAATATTTAGCTTAAGATGGAAAGGGAATTCCTTGACCTCAAGCAGAAAGATAAATAATCTATCACATCATATGATGAGGATTACATGATATGCTTTAGACTTTGACATTACCCCTAAATGCAAGGTTGACCGCTTCTTTGGTGGGCGGAAACATAGCTCGTGGAAAGCCCTGGAGATCTGTAACTTCAACAGCTATGAAGAAACTGTCTGATGTTCCCTCAAGGTTAAAATAGAGATCGGAAAATCTCAGGGTTGTCTTTGGGATAAGAAGCACACGGTGGACTTCAATTCTGGTAGTCCGATGGATAAATCCAACAATTCTAAGAAGATCCAGTAACCCACTTTCCAAAGGTGTGGAATGAAGCACCCCCTAAATAGCTTGAAGGTGATGATGAAATGCTTTAGGTGTGGAAGAGAAGGACACCTAGCTGTTAACTGCCGATAAGAAAAACCCACAGCTACGGTAGAGGAGAGGAACACTCCATTCAACTCTCAACGTATTGTTCAGTGCATGAACTACAAGGAACCATGGAACCTTGAAAATCAGTACCATAAGATAAGTGTTTTCGGAGGGAACAAACAAACTCCAAGGAAGCAAGGGCGATCATTTTCCATCACTACTGCCGATGTGAACATCGAAAATGATGTGGTGTCAGGTACACTAGTTATTCATTCAAGAATAGTGAACATGCTTTTTGATTCTAGTTCAATGAATTATTTTGTATCCTAAATGTTTAGTAGAAAAATATCAACACCACCAAAAATCATGGAAGTAAAGATGTCGGTGAGTACCACAGATGGGGAAATCATTGCATCCCATGAATATTACTCCACTCATGTCATAATTTGTGGATTGAACTTCCCAACGAACCTCATCATACTTCCTCAGGTGGAATTTGATGCAATTCTCAGCATGGATTTTCATTCCTAATATAGATCCAAAAAAATTTGTCGTGAGAGGGAAAACACTCTCTATATAGAGAATCGACCCCTGATTCTATAGAAGTGCAAGGAGGAAGATGAATCTTCTTTAGAACCATCATCTCAAGCGTGGATATTATTTCCCTATGAGAATTCATATCTAGCGAAGATGATTAAGTCCAAGGAGGAAAACATACTTTAATACATGACAATTATGAAGGATTCATTGAATTGTATCTCAACGAATTGTCTGGTCTTCCTCTTAGAATAGATGTTGAATTTTCAATTGACCTTATACCTTGGGAAATTCCAATATCCATGACTCTATACAGAATGGATGTAACAGCCCGAGATTTTATGAAAAATATTCTTTTTTATTTCACTAATGTCTTGTGTTGTATGATACACCAAAAGGGGCTTGCACAACATGCATCCTTGACTTGCCTTGCATTACACGCAATCGCGACCTTCCTCGATAGCTTGCGTCGTACGCAATACCGAGTTTCACTAAACAACAATATGCTATTAGAATATTATTATAACTAGCCGTTATGAACAGTAATAACCACCTTTTAAAATTTTAGAAATTTTATTTTTCAAAATGGACTTCATTTTTGGACTCAGAATATCGAAATTAGCCTAGGGTGAAATTTTGGTATTTTTTTGAAAACTTTCAATTTTTGATGAATAGTGAAACCACTAAGTGGTAGGTTAAAAACTGAATTTTGCATAAAACTTAATTTTACCACTTCTGTGAATGGAATTTCAAAAATCCGAGAGACACGGTTGATTTCAGTAAGTAAAATGTGGTTCAATGAGATAAAAATAATTTTTTGGTGAATAGTAACTTTTTACTTTTTTTTACCGCGGCTAATAGTAAATAGGGTAACTAAAGGTAAATATGATATTACTATTACCCTAGCACATGTCCTAATTCTATTGGACAAGTGTAATTCGACCAAAAACAAGCTTAGGAATAAAATATGACCATTTAGGCCCACTTGGATTAGATTAGGACATTTATTATTATTTAATTCAAAGAAGAGTTAAAAGAGTTAAAATCAAAGTTTATTTACTAAAACATTTTTAATATAGAGTTATACATAAGATAAATTATATTGTAAATATTAATTAGAAAGCTAAAAAGATTTCCTACATAATTGTATTTTATTTGTAATTTTTTGACGTCAAATAATTTAATTTATTTATGACACAAAGATGATGCAGTAATTATCTTATTAATGAAATATTGACATAATTGATGTTATAAACACCAAACTGAATGTAATTTGAGACTTTTTATGAATTCCACTTATTTTATAGGTTACTATGATATATTAGTGTTTATTTAATAAACTTGTTTCGAACATATAATTCTGTTATGACTTTCACAAAAATCATATATCAAATAGTGTCAAAATTGACACAAAATAGTTTTTAAATCAAATATTATATTATTAATTGTTATTTTATTCCTAAAAATCTAAGGTTAGGCCAAATGACTTAGATAAGGATATATATATTAATAATAAACAATTTGGGGTTCTTTTGGCATGTTATAGTAAGTTTATTAACCATATAGTGTAAGAAAACAAAAAGACACGGTAAAAGTTAAATTATTTAACTTAGGGTTAAATCTAATTGATAAGGTTAAAATAATACCCTAAACTTGTCTAAATCCTATTGGATGATAGTATTTCGACCCATCCCCACTTTAGATTCGAAATAAGACCCTTTGGAACCATTATAAACCGATTTTGACTTTAATATAAAATAATATTTTGAGATATTCCTAAGGTGCCCCTCTCCTCCCTTATAAAAGGGCACCTCCTCCCCCTCCTCCTCACACCAAATTGAGCACTCAAGCTCGGCCAACCCCTGCCATTTTCTCCTCTCCACTTCCCTAGAATAATCCTAGAGGTCCTGGTATTCTTCAAAGACCAATCTTAGTTCCCTAAGTGGAGGATTCAAAGAGGCGTTCAAAAGAAGAGGTAATATCCATTACCGATCTTTTCAATTTATTTCTTCTTCAACTTCTTCTTCTTTAGTTGTTTCATTATGAAGTAATAACATCAGTATCACTCATATAATGATATGTTATTATAATTATGAAACAACCCTATTTCACCATCTATCCATCCTACGGAAAAAGAAATCACCGCGCGTGCGTACGTACGGAATACCGTCTCCACGCCGTGGTGTAATCTATTTTCCACCACCACCTTACATGGATGGGTATAATGGTGTAAAGAATAACTATACAGAGTTATTACAACATCATATTGATTCTGATATATTGTATAATCCACTCCAATTCAATTCAATATTTATGGAAATGATATCATCGCTCGTGCATACGTACGGACTACCGTCTCCACGACGCGATGAGATTCATTCTCCATGTTAACCATTTAAGAATGATTATAAAGTATATATAAGAAATAATAATGAAATATATGACATTATAAAGCTACTAGATTTATGTATATATATATATATATGTATGTCATCTACTTACTTCCATTCAAGACAATAAGGAAAGGAAAACAGCGTTCATGCGTACGCACGGACTACCATCTCCATGAACGGTGTTTTTCATTTCATTTATCTATCTATTGTATGTATATATATACTGAATATATATGATATATAAATCATATTTTATATTCAGGAAGTAAGTAAATCATGAAATAAGTATTAATAATGTCAAGAACAACAAGTAAAATCACCTACGATAAATGAAAAGATTTTACCCAAAATGCTTCTTTAACATGGAATTTACAAAAGAACGGGTAATATAAAGTCATAAGTGAACCATATATGATATCATAACAATGAATATGATTCTTTAATAAGTCAATGACATTATTTAAATCATTATACAGGAGGTTCGGACACATATGAAGAAAATCGGACCTAAGGTAAGGGAAATATCACAATCTCATTTTTATCTGAGATTGTTTATTCGTAAGTATTTACTGGGGTGTATTTTATCATCCACATCCATGTTTCATAAATATGTAATATTATTTCCATCCACCTACAATTTTTTAAATCCATTTTTGCCCTTCGGTGAGTTTTTAGTAAAAGAAATGAAAGGAATCTTTTGTCGTTTTTCGTACGAGGTACTTTTTGACTTTTCCGACAAAAGTATGAAGAATGTTTTTTTAACTTATACGGCATGAATGGATTTTTAAAACATTATTTCCAAGAAGCCTCCTTTACAAGTTTTCAAGTTTATTTTTAATCAACTTCTTTTATTTTAAAGTCGTATGACATGTTACGAAAGGAAAAATGTTTTTGAAGTAGAAAGGATATTTTCCTCAAGAATGGAGTTCAAGTATTTTATCAAAATTATTTTCCATCTAAGATAATAAAAGGGTTATGTTTTTATCCCTATTATTACATGGATTTGATTATATTGTGATGGAAACATTTTTATGAATTCCTTTATCTTATATGAATTGTTTTATGATGTCATGTTGTTTAAGAATCCCATTTTTATTACATGGGTTACGTTATGATGTATGGTTTATGATTATGTGGCACACATAAGAAAGGATTCATTATAAGATGGGTGGGACCTATATCTCCCTCCAATGCATTGGGTAAAGATTTTATATCTCATGAGATAGACAGGGCTGGAACGGTAGGTTATACCGGTTCAGTGAAACAGGACTGAAACGAGGGTTACTCGATTCAGAAAGGGACTTTGTCCACTAAGATAGTCTTGGCAATGAGTCTTGACTAACAAGATATGATTCTCTATGATTATGTGTGAATGCCACAAAGTTTCATGTTTTAAGTTATGATTATTGTGATTACATTTCACTGCCATGATTTACCCCATGTTATGAAATTATGATCTTTTTTGCAGGTTAAGATTTCCAAAAGTTATGTTCTTATGAATATGATGTGATTGATTTTCTTTTCTTTACCCTTACTGAGCATTTGAGCTCACCCTTTTATGTTTTCTTTTCCCTAGGATATAAATAATGGTTTTAGGTAAAAAAAAGGGGAGATCTTTATGGAAGATGTTGAAGATCTTTCACCACGATTAGAAGATTACGTTCCGAGTTTCCAAAGACACTAAACTATTACGATCCTTGTGTGTGTGTTTTAGTTATGTACTAAGTATTCCGCAAAAGTAATGTAATGTCCATGTACGTCAGGCTTCGGGTCTCTACAGTTGGTATCAGAGGAAAGGTTTAGTCAACCTTTGGAAACTAGGATGCGAAAACGTTAGTGAGATCCCTAGAGATATTTCTAAGGTATGTCTAGGGATGTCCCTAAGGTTAAGTATACGTATAGGTTATAGTACTAGAATTACGCTAACGATCATAGAATTAAACCTAAGATGTTAGATATTGAAGGTACTCCCCCTTTATTATGTTGTTTTCCCTAGCATGATTTTTGCCTCTCACACTATTCTTTTTGGGTTTTAGACGATGGCTGGATCCCGAAGGAACCGTGTTGATCAATGCAATGGACAATGCAATGATTGTCCTCCTGAACAAACAAATGTTATGGGAGATGGAGTGCAAAATCTTATTGCTATACTTACACAAGCTATGAATCATTCTGGACTTCCAGAAGAGCAGAGAAGGGAACAATATTCTATTGAGTCCTTCATGAGGCAACGTCCACCTTCTTTCAGTGGGTCTTCTGATCCACTTGTTGCTGAACAATGGATCAGTACCACTGAAAAGATATTTTCAGTGCTTCAATGTTCTGAACATGATAAAGTCATCTTAGTAGTATATCGTTTGGAAGGTGAAGCTGATCAATGGTGGAATCTTATCAAGAATACGAGGCCAAGAGATGAAATTGAGTCCATGGAATGGGACGAGTTCAAGAACTTATTTTTCAATAAGTAATTCCCTCGTATTCTTCGAACAAAGATGGAGAAGGAGTTTCTTGAAATAAAGCCAAAGGATGATAAATCTGTTGGTATATACGAAGCGAATTTTACAAGACTTGCAAGGTATGCATCTGGCATTATCATCCAACCTGAAAGTAAAGTTGATCGATTTTTCAGTGGCTTAAAACCATGTCTTCGAAGGGCATTAGCTATAAGAGACTTCAGTAGCTATAAAGAAATTGTGAATTGTGCTATCAAGGTAGAAATGGAAGTTGGTGTTACATATCCATCTCATGGTTTTGACAAAAAACGAAAGATGGAGTTCAAGGAGAAATCTCAGAATAATGGTGAAAAGAAGATGAATGTTTCCTTATGCACAAAGTGTGGAAAGAAGCATGGTGGAGATTGTCTTAAAGGGACTAGAAAATGTTTTAAGTGTGGAAAAGAAGTTCATCGAGCAGCTGATTGTCGAAGTAATGGAAAAAGGGTTTCTAATGATGTGAATAAAGCAAACACTGCAGAGAACGCACCACCAACACTTCAATACTTCAAGTGCAAGGAAATGGGGCATTATGCTAATAAATGCCCTAATCCAAGGGTTAGTGATGATCAACATGAGCAACCACTGAAGGCAAAGGACAAAGGGAAGTCACATGCGATCACTATTGGCAATGTTGAATATGACAACGATGTGGTGGAATGATTAAGTGTTTATGTAATGGGATTTCGAAATAATGTTGTATTATTGAGTATTGCAATATTTATTGATGTGGTATTCAAAGTGATTGATATATTTTGGAAATCAGATTATATGCGCATAATGAAGGGAAAATGAGAAAATGAAATGTTTAATAGTATTCATGAGCTCATGATTGATATAAGGACTAAGTGATATCATTGTTTGAGTATATAGAATTTTGAGGATTTTGGTATGTGGAAAGTGTTAAATTTTAACTCCATTCATGTTTTCACTAAGGTTTTCAAGAGAATTCATGATTAAGGACTTTGAATGTTTGGAATGTGACCAACAAAACATATCTTATGATATATGGGGATCGACAATGGTGTTAAATCTCTGGTAATCGTTTTTACTATGTTGTGAGAGTGGATTGCAGTATTATGGATAAGCCTAAAGATTTGAAATGGATTATGTTTGGAATAGGTTAGGATAGAAGTTTTCTCGATATTATTGATGGGATGTTATAGTAATGTAGTTTTAGAAAAAGGACAACCTGTAGGACGGGCGACAGCCCATCGCTTTGGACAAGGCTGTGGGAATCGAACCCACAACCGAAGTGCGACTGGCCTTTATCGCCTACCACTGGCCTACAGGAAGTCCCTGTTTAGTAGAAAATAGTTTTATTATATTAAGCAGTATGATATATGAAGTATAAGTCCATTTTAGGAACCATATGTGATTAATCTCACTATAGATCGACTTATGTATATAATTTTTGCTAACCTTTTGTTTGAGACAGATGGAATGACCCGTCATTCTATCACATGATCTCCTAACACTTCACAAATAACAAATTCAACTTCATTTATTTAAGAGATGAAGTGGAAATTGTTCAAGGCATGAACAACAGTGAGATTGTACCAAAATAAAGTAAGTATTTATTCTAATTCAAATTTTCAACTTTAGGGAAATGATCTTGAAAACCAAAAATGTTGTCCTAGTGATCTTATACCTGATGAATCAGATGGTACCTTATATCATCACAAATCTATGTATTTGTGATTACTGGCTTTTCCATAGCCATGTTCTCTACCACTCTCCATCAGAACATGATGGTTAGATTTCTCTTCCATATCCATATTTTCACCTATGTGGAAACCCAGTGATTAGTTTATTTGGGTAACCGTTACGTTTCATACTTTTGTTTTTAAAGATTGGTTTTTGTATTCCTTTTTACGATGTGGGTTTCTATTAAAGAAACTTTCGAATAGTAAACCATTTATAACCCCGACGAATTTCGAGGGCGAAATTCATTTTAAGGGGGGTAGAATGTAACAGCCCGAGATTTTATGAAAAATATTCTTTTTATTTCACTAATGTCTTGTGTTGTATGCTACACCAAAAGGAGCTTGCACAACACGCATCCTTGACTTGCCTTGCATTACACGCAATCGCGACCTTCCTCGATAGCTTGCGTCGTACGCAATACCGAGTTTCACAAAACAACAATATGCTATTAGAATATTATTATAACTAGCCGTTATGAACAGTAATAACCACCTTTTAAAATTTTAGAAATTTTATTTTTCAAAATGGACTTCATTTTTGGACTCAGAATATCGAAATTAGCCTAGGGTGAAATTTTGGTATTTTTCTGAAAACTTTCAATTTTTGATGAATAGTGAAACCACTAAGTGGTAGGTTAAAAACTGAATTTTGCATAAAACTTAATTTTACCGCTTCTGTGAATGGAATTTAAAAAATCTGAGAGACACGGTTGATGTCAGTAAGTAAAATGTGGTTCAATGAGATAAAAATAATTTTTTGGTGAAAATTAACTTTTTACTTTTTTTTACCGCGGTTAATAGTAAATAGGGTAACTAAGGGTAAATATGATATTAATATTACCCTAACACATGTCCTAATTCTATTGGACAAGTGTAATTAGACCAAAAACAAGCTTAGGAATAAAATATGACCATTTAGGCCCACTTGGATTAGATTAGGACATTTATTATTATTTAATTCAAAGAAGAGTTAAAAGAGTTAAAATCAAAGTTTATTTACTAAAACATTTTTAATATAGGGTTATACATAATATAAATTAGATTGTAAACATTCATTAGAAAGCTAAAAAGATTTCCTACGTAATTGTATTTTATTTGTAATTTTTAGACATCAAATAATTTAATTTATTTATGACACAAAGATGATGCAGTAATTATCTTATTAATGAAATATTGACATAATTGATGTTATAAACACCAAACTGAATGTAATTTGAGACTTTTTATGACTTACACTAATTTTCTAGGTTACTATGATATATTAGTGTTTATTTAATAAACTTTTTTCGAACATATAATTCTGTTATGACATTCACAAAAATCATATATCAAATAGTTTCAAAATTGACACAAAATAGTTTTTAAATCAAATATTATATTATTAATTTTTATTTTATTCCTAAAAATCTAAGGATCGGCCAAATGACTTAGATAAGGATATATATATTAATAATAAACAATTTGGGGTTCGTTTGTGATGTTATAGTAAGTGTATTAACCATATAGTGTAAGAAAACAAAAAGACACGGTAAAAGTTAAATTATTTAACTTAGGGTTAAATCTAATTGATAAGGTTAAAATAATACCCTAAACTTGTCTAAATCTTATTGGATGATAGGATTTCGACCCATCCCCACTTTAGATTCGAAATAAGACCCCTTGGAACCATTATAAACCGATTTTGACTTTAATATAAAATAATAGTTTGAGATATTCCTAAGGTGCCCCTCTCCTCCCTTATAAAAGGGCACCTCCTCCCCCTCCTCCTCACACCAAATTGAGCACTCAAGCTCGGCCAACCCATGCCATTTTATCCTATCCACTTCCCTAGAATAATCCTAGAGGTCCTGGTCTTCTTCAAAGACCAATCTTAGTTCCCTAAGTGGAGGATTCAAAGAGGCGTTCCAAAGAAGAGGTAATATCCATTACCGATCGTTTCAATTTATTTCTTCTTCAACTTATTCTTCTTTAGTTGTTTCATTATGAAGTAATAACATCAGTATCACTCATATACTGATATGTTATTATAATTATGAAACAACCCTATTTCACCATCTATCCATCCTACGGAAAAAGAAATCACTGCGCGTGCGTGCGTACGGAATACCGTCTCCACGCCGTGGTGTAATCTATTTTCCACCACCACCTTACATGGATGGGTATAATGGTGTAAAGAATAACTATACATAGTTATTACAAAATCATATTGATTCTGATATATTGTATAATCCACTCCAATTCAATTCAATATTTATGGAAATGATATCATCGCTTGTGCGTACGTACGGACTACCGTCTCCACGACGCGATGAGATTCATTCTCCATGTTAACCATTTAAGAATGATTATAAAGTATATATAAGAAATAATAATGAAATATATGACATTATAAAGCTACTAGATTTATGTATATATATATATGTATGTCATCTACTTACTTCCATTCAAGACAATAAGGAAAGGAAAACAGCGTTCATGCGTACGTACGGACTACCGTCTCCATGAACGGTGTTTTTCATTTAATTTATCTATCTATTATATGTATATATATACTGAATATATATGATATATAAATCATATTTTATATTCAGGAAGTAAGTAAATCATGATATAAGTATTAATAATGTCAAGAACAACAAGTAAAATCACCTACGATAAATGAAAAGATTTTTCCCAAAACGCTTCTTTAACATGGAATTTACAAAAGAACGGGTAATATAAAGTCATAAGTGAACCATATATGATATCATAACAATGAATATGATTCTTTAATAAGTCAATGACATTATTTAAATCATTATACAGGAGGTTCGGACACATACGAAGCAAATCGGACCTAAGGTAAGGGAAATATCACAATCTCATTTTTATCCGAGATTGTTTATTCGTAAGTATTTACTGGGGTGTATTTTATCATCCAAATCCATGTTTCATAAATATGTAATATTATTTCCATCCACCTACAATTGTTTAAATCCATTTTTACCCTTCGTTGAGTTTTTAGTAAAAGAAATGAAAGGAATCTTTTGTCGTTTTTCGTACGAGGTACTTTTTGACTTTTCCGACAAAAGTACGAAGAATGTTTTTTTAACTTATACGGCATGAATGGATTTTTAAAACATTATTTCCAAGAATCCTCCTTTACAAGTTTTCAAGTTTATTTTTAATCAACTTCTTTTATTTTAAAGTCGTATGACATGTTATGAAAGGAAAAATGTTTTTCAAGTAGAAAGGATATTTTCCTCAAGAATGGAGTTCAAGTATTTTATCAAAATTATTTTCCATCTAAGATAATAAAAGGGTTCTGTTTTTATCCCTATTTTTACATGGATTTGATTATATTGTGATGGAAACATTTTTATGAATTCCTTTATCTTATATGAATTGTTTTATGATGTCATGTTGTTTAAGAATCCCATTTTTATTACATGGGTTACGTTATGATGTATGGTTTATGATTATGTGGCACACATAAGAAAGGATTCATTATAAGATTGGTGGGACCTATATCTCCCTCCAATGCATTGGGTAAATATTTTATATCTCATGAGATAGACAGGGCTGGAACGGTAGGTTATACCGGTTCAGTGAAACAGGACTGAAATGAGGGTTACTCGATTCAGAAAGGGACTTTGTCCACTAAGATAGTCTTGGCAATGAGTCTTGACTAACAAGATATGATTCTCTATGATTATGTGTGAATGCCACAAAGTTTCATGTTTTATGTTATGATTATTATGATTACATTTCACTGCCATGATTTACCCCATGTTATGAGATTATGATCTCTTTTGCAGGTTAAGATTTCCAAAAGTTATGTTCTTATGAATATGATGTGCTTGATTTTCTTTTCTTTACCCTTACTGAGCATTTGAGCTCACCCTTTTATGTTTTCTTTTCCCCAGGATATAAAGAATGGTTTTAGGTAAAAAAGGGGAGATCTTTATGGAAGATGTTGAAGATCTTTCACCACGATTAGAAGATTACGTTCCGAGTTTCCAATGACACTAAACTATTACGATCCTTGTGTGTGTGTTTTAGTTATGTACTAAGTATTCCGCAAAAGTAATGTAATGTCCATGTACGTCAGGCTTTGGGTCTCTACAATGGATATTGCGGATCTTGAGGAGATGAAGAAACAAAAACAAGATAATTTGGATAAAGGGTTTATAGCCCAAGTGCTTCACCTTGGATTTCTACAGTCCACTTCGTCAAGAATAAGAATGGGTCAATGCACATTTTCATCGATTATCGCAAGCTCAACAAAATCATGGCAAAGAATAAGTATCCACTGCCATGAATTGATGACTTGTTCAATTAGCTACATGGAGAACAATACTTCTCCAAGGTGGATTTGTGGTCGGGATATTATCAAGTAAGGGTGAAGAAGGAAGATAACTCTAAGACTAATTTCGAACAAGATACAGGCCTTATGAATTCATATTAATGCCTTTTAGACTCACTAATGAACAAAAAATCGTCATGGACATGATGAATAGATTCATTTGAGATTACCTCGACAAATTTGAGGTAGTGCCTATAGATGGTATTCTTATATACTCCATAACCAAGGAGGATCATGAGGAGAATCTAAGAACTATGCTAGACATCTTGCAGAAGGAGAATCTCTATGCAAAGTACAACAAGTGTGAGTTCGGGTTGAATGATATCTTATTCTTGGGTCATATCATCACAAGCAATGGAATATCTGTGCATCCCTCCAAGACAGCTATAATTGATTGATGGCCAAGGCCAAAATCAGTTACAAATATATGTAGCATCCTGGGGTTAGCTGGATATTATCGATGATTTGTGATAAATTTCTCATGATTTTCCCACCCTCTTACCAAGCTAACTCAGAAGGAAGTAAAGTTTTCTTGGAGTGATGAATGTGAAGAAAGATTCAAGGAGTTGAAAAAAATGCCTATCACTACGCCCATACATACATTACCAACAAGTGAAGAACATTTTTTGGTATTCAGTGATGCTTTGAAGAAGGTATTGGGTTGTGTGTTGATGTAGAGTGGCAAATTCAATGGCTATACTTCAAGGCAATTGAATGTTCATGAGAAGAATTATTGAACACCTGAACTATAGTTAGCTGCAGTGATATTCTCTTTAAAAATTTGGTGAAATTACCTCTTTGGGAAGAAGTGTGAAATATATACGGATCACAAAATCCTCAAGAATATATTCACACAGAAAGAGTTGAATATGCTCCAATGAAGGTGGTTAGAGCTGATCAAAGATTATGACTGCTCAATCCATTACCACTCTTGGAAAGCGAACACGGTGGAAGATTATCTAAGAAGAAAGGATCCATCAATTATTTCATTAATGAGAATTGATAGGGGTCCAATATTACTATATTTGATGAAGATGGACATGGGAATCATAAATAAGGGAACACAATCAATCCTTTCACAAATTATTGCTCAACTGTCTCTTTTGGAAAGGCTAATGGATGCTCAAATAAAGGATGTGGAAATTCTGAAAATGGTGGAAGCTATCAGAAATGGGAAATCCACATAGTTCATGGTTGAAAAGGATGAAATTGGGAGATCTGGGTCATGATTATGTGTACCATCCAATTCTGAGATAAAGAAGGAGCTTCTGAATGTTTCACATTGCTCAACCTTCTCTATTCACCCAATGCAGCACATATATGTATTGATATCTCCATGAAAACTTTTGGTGGGACAATATGAAAAGGGAGAATGCTGAATATATGTCAACATGCCTCATATATTAGCAAGTGAAGGTTGGGATGAAAATGTATAAGGGGATGATGCAACCACTACCTATACCAACATGGAAGTGGCACAACATTACCATGGAATTTTTCACTAGACTTCCTAGTAAATCCATAGGAAACAATGTTTTATGGGTCTTTGTGGATATTCTTACAAAGATAACTCAGATTATAATGATTTGAGAGGACTTATCATTGGATAAACATGAACAGATTTACATAATAGAATTGGTAATGTTTCATGGAGTACAATTATCTATTGTATCTGGCCATGATATGAGATTCACCTCGACGTTCTGGAAAAGTCTCCAATATGCTATAACCACTGAACTAAAATTCAGTATGACCTATCATCCTCAAACTGATGGCCAATTTGAGTGAACTATTCAAGCACTGTAAGATATGTTAAGATCATGTTCTATGGACTTCAAAGGAGGGTGGGACCAACATCTTCCACTGCTTGAATTCGCCTACAATAACAATTTCCACTCGAGCATCTGAACGACACCATATGAATCCCTTTATGGGAAAAGTTACAGATCTCCATCTTGTTGGGATGAAGTCGGTGAGCGTAAAATGCTAGTACCTAAAATGGTTGAAGAAATGGTGGAGAATGTGAAATCCATTCAACAACATATCAAGGAAGCCCAATGTTGATAGAAGAGTTATGCGGATAACCGTCGACAAGACCTTGAGTTCAAAGTTGGAGACATGGTGTTTCTACGCATATCTCAGGGGAAGAAGTTCAAGAGGATTGGATAGAAGATTATGTTAACTCCTAGGTACATCGGCCCCTTATAGATTCTTGATTGTGATGGGGTCGTGGCCTATCGACTAGAACTTCAACCTACCATGGCCAAAGTACATGATGTCTTTCATGTATCCCTATTAAGGAAGTACATACCTAACCCTTCACATGTACTCTCTTTAGAGGTAGTACATCTAGAGGATGATCTTTGTTACGAGGAGCAACCAATGAAGATCTTAGATCGTAGAGGAAAAGGAAAATGAAATATGAAAATTCCCAACTTCAAGGTGTTGTGAAAAAACCATAAGTTTGAAGAAGTGATGTTGGAATCAGAATAAGTGATGAAGTAGAGTAACCCAAATCTGTTTTAGTATAAGAAAAGTAAATTTTGAGGGTGAAATTTCTTAAGGGGAATATTGAATTGACCTAAACTTTCATTAATTAAAATTTCTCTCTATCTAATTAAATGTCTTATTATGTGAAATTGTTATATCACATATGCACTTCCCTGGTTTTATATTTTTAGATGTTAAAATATCATTAAGAATTGTGACCATTTCTAATATAGTCATTGAACAATGATCACATGATTAGAATAAATATAGGGATTTAACAAATCCAATTTCCTCAGGAAAAGGAAGTGATGGCCTCATCCCGAAGACTTGCCCCATACGAAGCCCATTTGTCGGAGATCATAAAGGAGGTGGAATCACTGGGCTTCGCTCTTGAACAAGTCCAATATGAGATTCGACATGTTAATCTTGAATGGAACTGCCTAAGGAGGAGTTGGATGTTGATACAGATTAACACCCAAGCGATGTTATCCGAGCCACCAAAAGAGTCTGTCACCATCGCACACCTTACCAAAATGTATTATGCGGGTGTTATAAGGGGTTATGAAATAATACCTTAGCACAATGATTAGGTGAATTATTTTTGTATATAATAAATAATATACATTCATTTTATTATTGTAGCATTGTAAATAGTTTCTAACGCACAAATAGTATTTTTAGTTAATATTCAACTAAGAAATATATTTTGATAAATTAATAGATTTTTTAATTAAATAATATATTATTATAATATTATTATTAATAAATTAATTTTATTAAGGATAAATGATCATATAATTTTAATGAATACAATTGTAATTTTTATTAAGGTTTGAAAGTCATTTTTTTCAAAACCCAGGAATTTTAGATAAATGTTGGTTTATATATTAAATGTAAAAATTCACATATTTAGGAAATTATTTAGATAAAATGAATATTATTTTTAGAATCATGATTTTGAAATTATCCAATAGTTAATTTTTTATAATTTTTTGAGGCAGTTGAATTTTTGGGTAAAAATTAAATACCATTTTAAATATATAATGTGTTTTATGACATCATAATGACCTAATAGTGATGTAATACAATAATATAAACAGTATGTGGTGATAATATATTATTTACCATTAAAATAATGTTATTTAAGGTTTGTTTCTTTTATTTTACAAAGCTTTAATGTACCCTCAAAGAATTTAAAACATCTTAGAGTTTTAAATTGATTTCTTTAGATTGTGACTCACCTCCATATAAGAAACCCTATTAATTTAATAAGTTCTGGCATTGGGATTATTAAATATTTTTTCCCTCTACCCTTTTTAAAAAACCATTGGAACAAATCATGGGTTGGTTTTTCGTTCTGATTTTTTTAATATGTGGTGTCCCAAACCTAAATAATAAAGAATTCTCCCTCTTTTACTATATAAACTCACCCAATCTCCCACTTCCTCTTATATCAAAGACTTTGTAGTCCATCCCAATTCTTACATCCTCTCTCTATAATCTCATCAAGTACCCCCTAATCCACCAATAATCCTCTCTCAATCCCCTCCCAAGCCATTGGGATCACACTTCAATGTAAGGGATTCCTTCCTTTCTAAATTTAGCCACGTCTCTTAATAATGTTATATCATTTTATTTTCACTTATAAATTTTAGGAAATGATTTCTACCGTCCCCCATAATTACCTCTTTATGTTTTAATGATGGGATACCCCTTTATCTCTTATTAATTCCTTCCACGTACACCCGTTACTATACTGAAATTCCGTAAGGAATTTCCCTTTTCTCATTTACATTTAAGAAATTCATTTGTATTTTGAATATAAATTATATTAAAAAGTTTGGAATTGTATCTACATGACCCCGCTTACTGTCCATTTTGCATAAATATGATGAGACACACCTTTCTCTCTCATCAACCAATTTTTAAATTCTTACGTCATGCCGTTACGAAGCCAAAAATGCACAGATTTTCCAAGCCAATGTCTTTATGTAGTAAATACCATATCCATTTCTCTATCAAGGGTATTCAACAATATGAACATTTGATTATTTGTTATAAAGCTTCATTTATATATTGCACATCCCTTTACCATGGAATAAATTATGATTATTGATTTCATGTTGTATGATCCATGTGGCACACTTATGCATGGAATGAAATGATTAAGAAGGGTGTGCCCTGATATCCCTCCAATGCATTGGGTAAAGTTTAGTATCATGATACGTCATCTGAAATTAGTGTTGAATCTTGCTAATTAAATTTCAAAGTGGGTTTACTAATGCTTCATGGGAAATGAAGGTTTACTTATGTTCCATGTGCAATGCGCCTTGGCTCATGCTAATATCATGTTAAATGTTGTTGCCAGATCTCCATGTTATGATTATCATGCTTTATCATGAATTTATTTTCATATTTCTCTTGTGCTCCATTGATATTCCTATTTTATAACATGTGTTATATTCCTCATGTTATTCTATTTTTATTCCCTTACTGGGATTTATAGCTCACCCCTTTCTTATGTATGTCCTCAGGTTGTCCCATGCTATGTTAAGTACGGAGGAATGTTGTGGTCCTGTAAAGGATGTTTTCAATAAATATTTTTTATTTCAAGTTTTAACCAGTTATGTAATGATCTTAATCACTAAAACACAAGAACTCTTGATATTTTATATTTTTTTAAGTGAAATTTCTTGTAATAAATTATGATTAAGCGTGAAATAAAAGTAGGGTTGTCATAATAAATATTTCAGAACTCGATCCCCTTGTATCATTACATTCCCATTTATAATACCATATTCATAGAAAAGGTATACTTGTTTTCTATCTTCTATAAAATTAAAATCTATTTAGTGGTCAAACATTTAATAAAATCATGGAAGGTGCTAACACATGCTTTAGACCACTCAAACATAACACCCTTCATGGTCAGGACCAAAAGTGGTGATTCAACTTGATAAAATTCATAGATAATGCTTAAAAAATATCTCTCAAAACCAAGAATTATTGGGAAACAAAAACATATGGGGAATCTACCAAGTAGAAATTCATAAAAAAACATATGCATCCTATGAAACCCAATCATTTCAGATCATGTGACCTAATAAATGTACTTTTTTATCTAGAAATGAAACTAAATTATCTTTGAATATAACTGATTCTCTCTTAGTGTATACAAGAGGATTTTGTATTATTTGGAAATATATTAATGAATTTATGAGTATATAATGTCTCAATAAATAACCCAAAAACGGTCTATGTATTGATGTATGATTCATTTCAGTAAATCCATAAACCTTACATGTGAGTTTCTCAACCCGAATGGCATTATGATGAATTTATATAAACTATATATACTTATAAAAGTGATATTTAGTATATTAGAAGGAGTCAATCTGAATCTATGATACCAGGATATAAATTATATTTTGGATTACACTCTAGAACCCCTTATATGGTCAAAGATATCATCAATATGTAGAAGAGGATATCTATTCTTAACCATCATCTGATTTTACTCTGGTTAATCAAAACACAAATTTAATATTCCATTAAACATCATGTAAAAAAACTAGTGATACCTAAGGTGACATTATATGATATATAATACATTTATCACCTAACACCTCTATCTGAGTTTTATGGTCTTAATGTTCTACTAGTGTCACTGGAAAAGGTATAATGTAAAATGTATCGTATCTAGAAATCATCTCAATTATGAAATCAACCTGTCTCTTATGGGGAATTATAGTGAGGTCATTTAGACACGCATCTTGATATTTATAAAACACTAAATTGATGAAATTATTCTCAACTCATTCATTATCAATCATTAGACTCGAAACATGGGCTATGAGATCACCGAGTCATGGAATAACATTCCTTGCATTCCATTCTTAGATATCTCAATATCCATGAAAAAATTGGTTCTACCCTCACGTGAAGTGAATTTCACTATCCTATAGAAATAATTAACATGATGTTGATACAATACCAAACTGTACTTTCCTAGTATAATGTTGGAAATTTCAATATAAAGAATGTAAAAATCCTAAAGAAAATGGTACTGACCAATCATGAGAGAACACAGATTATTAAGAATGATGTATTCCAATAACATTACTAATGGTATATCAATGAATATAATCCCACACAAGGTTCCAAAAACAAAAATAAACCATTTAATAATTGATATGACATAAAGGAATGGGATGATATTGTTTCCAATGAAGCTCTAGAAAATGTGGAAGCTACAATAATCATACCTCATATATTGAATGGTCTAGCCTCACCACCTCCATGTGTAGGATGAAATGAATTTAGTTGACCTATCCCTCTTCCCTGATATTCTTAATGGGTCCCATTTGAAAAAATAAAATTTTGTAATGGTATCAATTATACTAAAACACAACCTCTTCCACCACAAATGATGCAACTAGTAGATCCCCAACTACCAGACTGATATGGGGTAGTAAATCCCATATCGATGCTCTGCATCAGTCTTGGTCCCATGTCATAGACGATTTGTTGAGGTTTATTATAAAACCTCTTCACATATATCATTCGGCCACATTTGCAACACTGCATCATTAGTCAATGACATTGACCATGCTTGTGTCCTAGTCTACCACAATGATATCAAAACAACGAATCACTACCCTAAGAGATTCATCCTCCTCCTAGGATACACTCTTCACTACACCATTGACCAATTATATCATAAAAAGGATCCTTATATAGAAATATATGGAACTCAATCACCTAAATTATCAAACCTATCAACCACAAGAACCCTCTAATAGGCCCCCTTTAGAATTGACAGCCTAATTAACTAACTCAATAAACATACTCAAATGGACAATATTAACCTTGGACATGATCTCACATCTAAGTGAATTCTAGAAATTCAATTCCATAAATAATTATTTTCAAACCATTAGGGGGACAATGAATTTTAATTCGATGAATTAGCCATCATAATACATTACCAACAATCTCCCCTTGGTCATATTCATAAAATAGTCACCTCTATCCTAACTGAGGGTATCTATTTATAAATTATCCAAGAACATATATAGTATATCATTCTAAGACAATAGTGTAACTCAATCACCTTGAGCCTATATATACCGCTATTAAATATTTGTTCCTTATAACATTTATGATTCCAACTATACCCTCTTATCTAGAGTGGAATATAAGTGTTCCAAAATCATTTGTATATACTTAATCAGGAACATTACTACATCAGGTCCCTCTATCTCAAGAAAACATCAGAGGGTGAGGTTTTAGAAACACTCTTGTTTGATAAAACATACTTGGTGCATCCTTCCTAGGGTATCTCCACATAAACTACATAAAGTGGTAAAATATATCATGGAACAAATCTACTACATTATCACAAGGAATCAAAGGGGGATCTTGTCTCACTACTAGAGTAATATTCGCTGTGATGTACTCTTACCACCCAACTGGTAAACATCATCATGGTGGAATACCTATATAATTCCAAGAACATGTCCTAATACACATATGATAGAGTTTGAATAGTTTAATGAGAATAAGGATCACAACTAGTCGAAACCAATGTACTCTGCATACACTATCTCAACCCATCAATACCCTCAACAATCCCTATCCTCAAACATGGTGATCACAGTGTATAAAAAACATACATTATGATAAGACATTCATTGGATGTGATTTTAATCATTTCAATTTCAAAACACTTAAAATATTTCTCATTTATGCACCATTTTAACCCTTTCAATTGATCACTTTTGAACTGATACAATTATCATATTCCTTATCAGGAAATACTTTCATAATGATGCAAGTATACAAGAAATGGGTTTTCATTTTCCATAACCCACCATAACCTGATTTTCAATGAGTTCATAATATAATGAATGCCATATAAATCCTACATTCCAAAAAATTATGAATTCATACCAAAACCTATTACCATTCTGTTCCATGAACAAAAAACTCATAAAAAAATAACATTACACAACAAGTTCATCATTGAAGGTGAAATAACATCCAACGATAAATTAAAAAATCTCAAACTATAATCCTACCATTTGTACTTGGGTTCTCCTCCACACATGGGATAACAACTACCAAGCATGAGCTCATTTCCATGGTATGACACCTATTAATCCCATATATACCATTCCCAAAAAGAAATTACATAGAGATGAATTTCAATTATACCACTTTGTAACATACCCGTCTCGGTGACACTACAACTTGTTCACTAATCCGGATCCTGACTTGTCCTCAGGTGTGCTTCCACATACTATAGAGGCCGGTGACATGAAGTGAGGATCAAAAGAGGTTTGTGGGGAGGATTTAATCTCTTTTTAGGTTTTAAAAAATAGAATAAAATATACAATATATAAAATAATAGTAACAATAATAAGCATGCATCATGTAATCAAATCCCAAAACTAGGTAAATTCACACAACAATACTATAACTATTTTATTCCATAATAGGTTAAAATACTAATAAAAATCCAAACAAAGACACATTTCAAATCCCCAAATTGCATCCCAACATCATCACCAGTCCCCTCATCCATGTTCGATCCCATATCCTATATCATCAATCTAACATATGGCCTTTTCCCTTATCATAATATAATACCATGAAATCTGCTCAGGTACCCTATGACAGAACAAAAAGTGTGTGAGTACAACACAATATACCACCACTAATGATGTCGATAACAATATCAAGTTAGAATTAGTGTTTAAATAAATGTATATAAACAATATACAAAGCATTTAGTGAAAAATAATATATAACTAAACTGATATTAGTTATCCCCAAGGGCCCTCAGGTCCCACCATGTCATCACCCACCAAACCTACTTTAGATGATGATAGTATTTGAACCACTACTACAAGGGATTATAACACAACACAACATAATGGAATTTATAATGAATGAAAAATTTGTGATTGTCCATTGAAACCCTAGCTCATGTACTCAAAGAATTTCCAACTCATTCCATCATGGGGAATCAGTCTCATACCTCACCCATAAATACGAATAGTGGGAATTTGAGAATCATTCCTACCCAAACAATAAGATTCCGTAGAATCATTCCAACTTATGAAATAGTAGATTGAACAATCAGTACAAAGGCCTAACAATCCAATAATTTTTTTGTCCAAGAACAATAGTCTATACTGACCCACAGATGGGGATCCTCAGTCCAATATCCCAAACATAGCATCAACCATTGTTCCAAAAACTATAATATATGACTATATTTATCTATTATTCATCACATGGGAGGGGGGAAATATCATTTTACAACATTACCATGGTTTATTACAAAAAATAGATTTAATAAACCACTCAATTAACCCTTGTCACCATTTACTCATGGACATAATCATTAATCAAACCACTAACCATTTCATGACATCTATATCCCAACTCGAACCATTTCAACACAATTACCCATAGTCATCCCATAACACATTAAATATAATAAATTTATGTCAAGAATCAAAATATAAAATGTTAACATGATAAATGTAAATATGATTTATTTAATCTAAAAAACAATAAATTTTAAAATTAGAAACTCAATTTCTATGTTGAAGGGAGTGGTTTACTCCATAGTGGACTTGGGATAGGTTTACTATTTAGAAATGGTTCCAATGAGGCCTGTAAAATTTCCAATAAATCAATTAGACACACAATGTTTCATTTATTATCAAATTATAATATTTATAGCATAACATATTAAATTCACAGCAACATTCACATGAAAACCCATCAACACTATGGGATATTATTGTTTGACCACCAACCTAATGATTATAGACAACCAGTTGCTCAACCTTGGAACTTGATTCAAGACAAAAAACCATCAACACCTAAACTATGAATCATTTGAAAAATAAAGGTTTAGAGGAATCTAATGAAGGTGAAATTAAACACAATGGTTTTTCTATTAAATATAATGGACAAGATCGAGAGACTCACCTAGAGAATTGATTCACAATGAACAATGATTCAACTAAAAAAGAATCGAAGGATGTTAATTCTTTGGTGGAAATGTTCATAACCATTTTTACTAGAGGTGGACATGAGGGGAAAAATAAAGTTATAAAAATTTAAACCTATGGGGTAGTGTATTTACCCACTTTAAATGAGGTGTACAACTGGGTTTCATGGTTAGACAATATGTTACCTAACCATGAGGCACCCTATCTCGGAGAAACAACCATGGAAGTAGATTTATATTAGGATCACATATAGTTTTTAAACCATAGAGACGTCATTAATTATGATCTATCCATGGATACATAGTTTCAAATATCTCATTTTATAGTTCTCAATCATGCACCATCCCCTATAATCTGTACGATTATGGTACATAGATTATTCTAATAGTGTTCCTAATATGTGGCCTACACATTATGGACACATTTATTCCATTTCTATATCATAACCCCCCATTACACCCCCAATAACCCTGATATTATTGACATTAATTTTACTAACCATTATCAATAGAGTGGTCTAAAAATTTAAAAAATAACGTACCACCTTAAATGGTCATGATCAAATAAGCACAGTTTTTAAATACCCTTATGTTTCTCCAGGACACCAAGTCCCATGTGGATAATGTTTTTTGGGTTGAACATGGTAAAATAAATTAATTTTTAAAATATTGTAGCCCCACTGACTTACCATGTGATATTCCATGTGGGAGATGAATGATTAAAACCCATTATTGGAAAAATTTTATGTCCCTCACTCACATATCATGTGACATAAACATGTGGCCAATTGTGTGGTCAATGCATGGTTTAACAAACAATTTTACTAGATGGTTTGGATTACTAGGTGAAGAAGAATGAATGAAATTTTTGGAACATGGTTTTCCATACCACACACCAAAAATCTATTCACACTAAAATTAATGTTCCTTAAATCCCCTTTAATAAACATTTTTTTTCCATTTTAACATGTTATAATTTATATAAGGATCCCATTCAATCCATAAGACCTATCTATACTCCCATTCAAAATACATTCACATTAATGATTGAATCTAGTTAATCCAAGTGAGTTATTGACTATGAATTAAGGTATTTAATGCACAACCATCTTTTATTTGTGTATCTTTAAGATCTACCTATATTCCCTTGAGATGAAAAAATGACATAGAATGTCATTCACCGATATATGTATTACAATTAAATATAACATTGAGTGTTTGGATAATTTAAAAAATAATGTAAGTTCTCGATTTTTTATTAACATTCTTTTTGACATGATGTGAAATCACTCTAGATCAAGGAACATTTTGGGTAACCCAACATATATTTATCATCCTAAGACTCTCTTATGCATTAATATCATCTTTTATATCTTTTAGGATGATAGTATGGTTATGGATTTATATCCATTAAATACACATGGGGATATCTTCTAAAATTGACGAGGAATTCCCAATCCATTCCTGAATTGAAAATTAAACAAAAGAATTTACATTCTCCCTTTTACAATATCTAAGAATGAGTTATGTTAACAGAAAATCTGATGTATATGATTCTAAAAGTACCCTTATTAGTATATAATCCATTAGGGATATTATCCTAAACCACTTCCTCAATGAAATTGTATCCATATATTAGCATTCTTCATGTGTGATTTTGTTTTTTTTTGGTGTGAGACATGATTTCATCCTTGATCCATTGATAGGCATTGGATTACTTCATCATCTAGATTGATGTAGGATGTTCCTTAACATTTGTGGACATTGAATACACATGTTTTCTTGGTATGATTATTATTTTTGTATAACTCATTTCCTCATACATGATATATATCAAATGTCCGTGTGTTAGTTACTTTTGAAACCCATTTATAATACTAGGAAACATGAGTATGATTATGTAGCTTGTTATCAAGTTAGAAGTTAATCACATGTTATGTATATTACTAATTATTTCTCATGATCATAATATTTATAATACCTTAATATGATATACCCTATTTTATGTATTATCGTTACTTTATAAGTATTGTTTTGGTACTTAGAATAAGAGGAACATCATGTTTTTTCTTATAACATTAGTGGGAGTTCAAATGAAATGTGACGATGATGGTGTATGACCTATACATAGGGTACATTTGTTATGGAATTGTGGAATGACCTATGATAGAATGATATTTCCCAATGTCCTTATGGATTATCTAGATAGGATGAGCTTGTGACCTGATCCATACTAGTAAGATTCTTACTTTATATATTGAAGATTCTGAATCACATCATCATCAACCTTTTGGGAATCTCTTGATCACCTCCAATATCTATTGAAACTATCCATCTGTTAAAAATTTGAAGAAAGTTTGGTTGGGACCCATGGTGACTTGGTTAACTCATGAGTTTTATGAATATTTTTTTTATTATAGCATGGAATACAAAAATATACTTATTCTACGATATAAAGGATCCATTGGTGGTGTCCTACTAGTTTTAATACTCATACACTGCATGTATATCTCAATTAATGTGAAAACTTATGTATATGGATCTAGGTAAGGGAAATGGGCCTATGAAATATAGATGAGTATTTGAGCATTGATCTTGTAAAAGTATCAGAGTATACTATAAAGGATTCTCTAGTTTTCATTCTTTATTTACATTAAACGATTTACTATGGTTTTTCTTTCTACATTAGTAACCCGACGTATTTATTTATATGAAATAAATTTTATATGTGATTACATTATGATGATTTTTTTTCAACCATGATTACTATATGTTGTGTTATATTTTATTTATATTTTTGGTGTATGGATATGATACTAAGGTCACAGTTTCCCCATTGACATTGTTCAAACACCCGCTACTAGTTGTCAGCCTCATACATATGGGGAGGTGTGTGTGAGGACTTGTGGAACTCTAGATTAGAATTGATGGTTGAAGTTGTAGTGCTACAGAATGGTATTAGATAATATTTTTCCTTCTTTTTCTGGATGACCAAGGAAATGGTATAATTGAGATAGGCTATATAGGACACAAAGAGGGGAGTTACCATATTCCTTGCCATCTCATGCATAACAGATCTCTAAGTTACCATTGATTGGGTTTTTAATAAATGTTTCATGGTATTTGAGTGATTTTATGAATCGTGAATAAGTGGATAGAGTATCATGAAATATATATATATATATATATATACAACCACACACACACATGATTTTTTATTAATAGTTATTCGTTAATATAATTTCATGAGTTGTGAAATCTATTCAAGATATAACTGTTTTATCTATTGATTGATATATATATTTTGGAATTAATTAGATGAAAATGACCATTTTGTAATATTTTGTATATATATGATTGTGAAAAATGCTAATGTATGGAAACCTTGGGATGTATTGTGTAGGATATACATTGGGTAATGGGTAACCTCATGGGGGAAACATTACCGGATCCAATAGATTGTTTATGATTTTTCATAATGATTTTAGGTGTTTAACAATTAATTTTGAACATCAGAAAAGTCCCACATTAAAGGAGACTATATGGAACATAAGATGATGTCGATAGAGAATCTCTCACATGAAGGATTAACCCATTCCACAATCTATTATGTAGAAGTGTGTAGAAACGCAATACCCCAAATAGTATTATGTCGAATATGTAGTAGTCCCACCTTATTTGGGAGTCCTTTTGATTGATCCTACTGAGGGTGGGGGGAACTGAAGTCTATGGTCGATTATTCCAAAAACTAGTGGCTATAGTATCCACCATCTTTTCAAGTCATTAATGAACCATAAGATTCATTGAATAGATTGATATAATAGAGGTTATAAGTGATCTCATTGAGACAAATGATGATAAAAAGGTGAAGCAAGCAGTGTTCATTATATAGGTACTTACCATGATATGTTGAGAATGAAGGGATAGTCTGAAAAATATTTGAGACTCTAATGAGAGGCATTTATGGTATTTTTTATGGAATTCATTACCGACACACCAAAGTTAAATCATTACTTAAAATTCATGGTTCTCCATCAAGGATCCATGATAGTATATGGGTATAGTTCTCATTTCACAGGACTGCTTCATTTCACTCAATTAATTCCTTGAAATGAGTTAAAGAAATATAAGAAGTTATAGATTAGTCATTCATACTTTATCTAACTAATGGTTAGTAGTTTAACCTAAATATTAAATTACGGGTTGGTCACAAATCCATGAATATTTTGAATGGGATGATCTTTTAGTTGATCATATACCACCCAATAAGTCTTAGGCTGTTGGACCTATTACTATTGCAATTAGTATATCTTCTGGTATTAGGATTTAGAAGATTCAGGATATATGGTAGGGTAGAGAATAGATGATGGATGAGAGAACAAATTCTTAATCTATAGATACCCTAGCCTTTTACACATATTATTACATGATTTTATGTATAATTATATATCAAATAACTACCATGGATCGTAATTTATAGTGTATTTGGATGATTCGATAAATAAAAATGAAAAAATGGGTATAAAATAAAATATATCTTTATTAATATTCCATAAAGAGTTCCTCACTTCCACTAAGATCATATATCTTCATAGGATAACCTAGGGAATACATAGAAAAAAATTAATGAGATAAAAATAAAACAAGTGAATAAACATGGGAATAAAGCATTAAACATATATTAGAAGGCCTAACATGGCAACAAAAAAGTAATGAAACCGAAATAATCATATAAAATTATAGAACATAGAACATGGAATCATATAGTAATGGTAATATAGGATTTTGGTAGAAATATAAACCATTACATAAATATGGGACAAAGATAACTTCCAAGACCATATCACATGGTGGAAAAGTCCCATAAAGAATTAGGATTACACCCTAATCCTATACATGATATAACTTGAGACTAATAATTTCTAAATTAATTTTATCACTATATAGGATCACCCATCATAACTTGTTCATGAAAATGTGTTCCACGTGTTGAATCAAAAATAGGGGATAAACATAAGGGTTTCCCATGGAATGAAATGGGTATCACAATAATGTCATAAATAATAACAAAAGGGAATATCATAATGGTGTTCATGAAAGAATGTGTTTAAAACATAAATAAAAATTAATAAGGTAAAATAGGCATATATCATGACAAATCATGTCCAACTAAAGTAAAAACTTGTAAAAATAGTGGTTAAAAAACTTTAGAAATGCGACACTTTAGCCTAGTTTAAGGTAAAATATTAAAGTGTTATTAAAGAGGACAAAAACATAATTATTAGTATAAAACCATAAATGAAATAAGATGGGTTTCCATGATGAAATGAATTTTTATTTAAATACTATGTCTTAAAATGGATTTTGGTGTGTACTAAAAAATGCTTTAGAAATTGGGAAGTTCCCTTAAATCGACCTTGCTTATTGGGATGAATTAAGAACAAAATATTTTTAAACATGGAATTACCAATAAAATAAGGATGAATAGATGTGAATAATTTCTTTTGGACCGTATAAAAAATATTATATGATGAAAATAGGAATAATTAAGAGATACATTTCTGTAAAAAAAGATAAAGCAAAACCCAATGGTAATTTGGAGTCTTAGAGAGACCCCTTACCTTATATCTGAATGTATTCTGTAATTTCACTTAATCTCCTAGATAATAAAATTATATTAATTAATAATTTAATCTATAACCTCTTAAAAATTAATTATATTAATTATAATTTATGTAAGATAATTTATTTCCATTTCTATGTGTTATAATGTTTAATTTCATTGTCCTAAGAGCGTTCGTTTAATTGTTTTATGGTCGATTCCCTTGAGTATAATTACAAGATTTATTATAAAATGGAACAAAAACTAAATAAGTGGAATTATATGGTACTAATGAACTTCCAAAAGTAAAAATAACTCCATGGATCCTTTTTTAAATTTTATTAGTATGATTCCTTTGAGAAAATGTTAATGACAATTATTTAGATTTTTTTGCAGATTTTCTATCATCGTGAATTATTTTTGTTTTATTATTTAATATTTTTTAGAAATATTAGTTTCATAACATTAAAAATTATATAATATATATTTTGAATTATATTTTGACAATTATAATGATTTTATGACCATCCATGAATGTGGTAATGGAAAAAAATCATCGTACATGAAGGTAACGAATCGACACATCACAAGCGTTGTTATCATTTTTAGAATAAAAGGAAAAGAGAAGATACATAGGGATGGATATTCAATTAACATGATAAAATTATAGTATATGATTGATATTGGATATTTCATGTAACTTTGTTTATGGGAGGTGTATGGACAGAGCACCCAAGTTCCTGGAGTTGGTGCCCATGAGACATGATGTAACATAACCATAATTATTACATCACATTCATTTAAAATATCACATCATGTCCCATGCTACAGAGGATTGTGAGGTTCAGGTTTTGGGAAACCAAATGCATTCTGATACTTCATTGAAGACATGACTGATACCTAAAAAATTTTCATTTAAAATGTAGGGTGAGCATATGAATGCTTAGTAAGGGGATTTAAAATAACCATTAAAACTTTTGAAAAACATTATTTAAAAAATTTCGCAAAAAAATCTTCTTAAATAAAATCTATATCACATGTTCGTATCATAAAGGTTCTCAATTAAAATATGATATCATAATTATAAGGATACACCTTTCAAATTGAGGCATGCTGAATAAAACAAATTCTAACATGTAGGACATAAGAATATATGTAAGCACAAATAACACAGTTAAGTGTAATGAATGATTAGAGTTACACATAAAGGTAATAAATTTAATTTCAAACATTAAATACTAAAATCCCTGAGCACTATACATATTTCATTCCATAAACTTTTACTTTTCTTATTACTTATAAGTAACAGTTATTAACCATGGACATTATACTTCTCGAATGCCTCTCTGTTTAGGTAATTAACATACGCATAATGAGTAATGTGAATATGTATGACATTATGAAGAATTTTTTCAAGGCCTTAGCCAAGACGTCTAATGATTAAGGTCGTGGAAGAAACCCATAAGCTCCTTAAAAAAATATTTTACTAGTTTAATATTTCCTAGATAATGGAATAACATATTCATAATGTTGAAAATGAATATACCGGACTGTGTCAAGGCCTCAGCCAAGACGTCTAGTGATTAAGGCCTCAGCCAAAATCCATAACTCATATTTGGGAAAGGCCTCGGCCAATTCCCCTGCTAGTTTTCTCATTATACCTACTGATGCATCGAGGGGCTATAACAAGCCCCACCCATCACATAATAAGTCCAATTCATTCCTCATACCTCTAAATCAAAGTGCAGAATCCACTTTGATTTATTAAATTACATATCACATAGCAAAGCAAGTGTATTAGCTACTTGGTTTCTTATTTAACCTTACAGTTTATTCTAGATGTCACACACCACCTTGAACAATTAAATTCATAAACTAAGAATATGTCATATAAATTTACTATTACAGTCATCCACTTTTAAGCATATGTAGTGAGTCTAGCACAAAACAATGAATTGTGTGGTTAAGCCATTAATTAGAACCTGTATTAAAAGTACCTATGATGCCAACTAACACATATGAAATACCATTTTGATCGCTTATAATGACAAAGTCCTTAACCATATTAATCAAGAATGTTCACGATTAAAAAAAATATAAACTTAACATAATAAATGAAGAGGTAAACATATCATTTCATGTATTTTACTATACTCCCATTATCTCAAACACTTCTGGTTAAAACATGATGTTATAAAACTCAACCTTAAACATTATCATTTAATATAATGGGTAAAGAGTAATTATTAATACAAATATGAGGTCATGAGCTTCCCATATCTATACTCATGAACTCATCATATCAAAAGTAATCAATTGGAAAACCGTGTTTAGGGTTTCATGTGGTGTAAAATATTGATTCAACCCAGATGTGCATAAAAATAGTGATTAATCAAGCCAAAAACATTTGAAACGTAAGTGTAGTACTTTCATTACATACCATAGGATTTTAGAAGTAAAAAATGGAAACCCACATTGGTATTCTCACAATCAAAACATAAAAAATCCTTAATCTGCTTATGAAGTTCATCAAAATCAACGAGTCGCATATTTTATAATTATATCTTTTCATATACATATAGGGATATATATATACACATTCAAAAAAACATACTAAAATAAGGATGATTAAATAAATTCAATAAACCCTTTACAACAATAAGATTTTTTTGGGGAAATATCGTTTAAATCTAGAAGTCATATTATATATATATATTGGATTAAGAAGATACAGTTTTATACGGACAAAACCATTTATATATTAATATATGCATCTATAAATAAGTTCACGAAAATGATAAAATCCCCTTCAAACATTGTTTACAATAAGTATATCCATTTTCATATGAACATAATGGTTAGATTTAAAATGCATCGAGGGGATATAATTAGTACTTTCTTCACAGGGATTCAGAAACTTTGGTAAATACAATTGGGGATTCGAAGTTGGCTTACGTCCCCACATATTCATAAGGATCTCATACCTTTCTTATTAGACACTTGCTTTATTATTGAAATTAAAATATAACTATAAAAATGAAGTGCTTAAACCGCATGTATATGTAGTATCAATATATATTTAAGAACACATATAAAAAAGTGTAAAACATTTTCATAACAAAAACTCCATCGATTTCTTAATTCCTTAATAACTTTGAAACTCAAGGTTAGAAGTCTTAAATCTGGGCTCATGAAAATCAAAACTGAGGGAAGTGTATAATATACCTATATATATTTTCGCAAACACGTTTATTACATAAACCATATGTTCTTAAGGCATAGATTTTCATGTGGTGTCTACGCTTTGGGTTATTAAATCATTTTATTCAAGATCCTACAACTTTTAAGGAATATAAACTCAAACCTTGTGATGATGTTTAGTAGTTTTACAAGTATATATAAATATATATATACATTTTCATACAACTCAAACCAAGTAAGAAAAAGACTAAACCCATACCTAGCTTGAGGAGTAGAGGGAGGAGGTGCTCGGGAGACAGTGGAAAACACGAAAGACATTGACGAGATCCTCTGGAGGCTGAGTTCAAAGAATTGAGAGGGTTCTTCAAATTCCCTGGTGAAGTTTTTATAATTGATACCTATAATGACTATTTTAATGAATGAAGGAAGGGATATGAGGCCAACTTTCCTTATAAAAATAATAGGGTTAAAGGTCACCATGGAAACCGTGTGAGTGTGGAGGGTCTGGAAGCTAACGGAGTGAAGAAAACGAAGATAAAATAGGGTGTATGGATACTGTTTCAGGGAACGCCATGGGGAAGATGACAGCTCCGCTTGAAGAAAACTGGGAGGAAAAACAAAGGCCCAGATCACGACTGCCTTTAATCCATGGGTTGGGCACGTCTGCTAGGTTTTAAAAAAAATGACTCAGATTATATCTGAGTTGATCGGATGACCCAGAGTCAAAGCAAAATTTTAAATTGCTGAGGGTTGTACACAGGGTTGAGATAAATGGCCCAGATCACGCAATAAGATATCCAACAACCATGATTTCATTTTTCCAAAAAATCGATTCCTACATCGAAACAGGGAGGTGATTTCACCTCCCTTATAAGCTTAGGCCTCCCAGAATGTTGAAAATATCAAAACACACACACATAAGGCCTTATACATGGGCCTCCGCCTCCCCCGCAGGCCTCAGTATACCCAAGAATACGCGGCCTTATGCTTTTGCTGCACGTATACAAGCGCTCCTATGTGCTCCCATGCACACTATGGCCCCAAACCCGCATTGCGTACACACATGCACTCCTCGAGAGACACTTTTCCGATCTCGGGCTGGCCCAGGAATGGGCTAAGGGTCAAGCTCGACCGCCTTAAGTGAGATGCCTCCCATTGGCCCCAACCAATAAGGGTTGGCCCTAGTAGGCCCAAATTGTTTTAATGGAAACTAATCTAATATCATGTAGTCTTAAGGGTAGTAATACTATATAGAAATTTTTCTTTTAAAACATGTCTTTTATTAAGCATTAGTATGTAAATGTGCACACAAAATAGACTTTTGTTTTCTTGAAAAAAATTGTGTATAAACATTAAATTTTTAACTTGACAATTATAAATTGAGATTTACTAACCTATAAGATAACACTTATATAGAAAACTCTGTCTTAATAAAAAACATAATTTGATTAGAATATATAAAACATAATATGTAATACTGTTTAAGAAATCAAACTCATTACATTAAAAATGAAATATTTGAAAAACTATTTTCGAATTACTTATTATTTTTCTCAATACTTAAATTCAACTCAAAGTATCATATCATAGTTGTGGTTTTATCTTATAATTTTCAAATCATATCATGAAATTGTACTTAATTGTTCTTTAGTTAAAACTTCATAAGACTAAAAGATATAATTATAGTCGTTGGGTTCCCAACAGTTACTCGAGGTAACAGTTGGATTGGTTCCATATAAAACCTCATCTCGGGGTGTCTTAAGCTTAAGGTGTTTGAAGAAGATGAAAATTTCTCTTTTCATACCGTTGATGCTCAGCGTAGCCATAGTGGATTTGGCTGTTATCATGTTTATAATGGAGGATACTGAGGACCCCTATTATCTTCTAGGGGTTCTTGTTATTTTGGGAGGTCTCCCTGTAATCCTGATAGTGTTTTTAATAGGTATATTGGGTTAGTTTGACTTCCCTCTTAATCCTAGTTTATTATAACCACAACTGTGTTCTTATTTGAATAAAACTCCTTGCGTCCACTTCATGTGCTTATTCCGTTGCATCAAACTATTATTTTACTATAATAGATAAGTTTATTTCATGTAAAGAATTACAATAAAACATATAAATTACGATTATATGAATCACAAGGTCTTGGGGTGTCACATTATTCCCCCCCTACGAAGAATTGTGTCCTCGCAATTCTATTCACAAACTAAAAGAAAAATTCCCACACGATCATCATCACAAAAACGGGAGATTTGGCCCGGTTAACGAAATACCTAGGTTGGTTTTGAGTTCCTCTACTTCTCTAGCCTAGATACACCTCGATCAGTATGTTTTGAACTCTGGATCATGAATTCTACCCTCAGGCTTCCACAGGGAGGCTTGAGCGGTACAATGTTCTGAGATGTCTGAATGGACACATTCTCTGATGCCCTGCCGGACTACATCTCGCTCGAGATTTTCAATTGGAATGATGAGGTTAAACAGACTGAGTTTTAGGATTTGGAATTCAAAGGCTACTCTGATGTTCCCATCTTGGGAAGCCACTAGAAAACATGCTCTGGTAGGAAAATTCTGTGCCAGAGTGAAACACTGAAAAGGACCCTCGAAGTATCTCCCTCAATACCTATAACAGAGGAGTTGGGTAATGAAGATGGAGTGGAAGACATGGTCATTATCTTGATAGGAATGAAGGATATCAAGGTTGTTAGACAAGACAAACATGTGTTGACATGATCCTCACAGGTTGAGGAAAGAAGGATAGTCGACAATGCAAGTTCTGATTAAGATGTCCTCCAATATCTCAATGGGTAGAGATGAGATATTTGTTTTTCTAGACATCTAAAAACATATTCGTGAGAATTCACAAAGAATGTTCATATATAGTAAAGACAGGAATGGAAAAGATAATATTTCAATAAAACAAAAGTTTATTACTAAACATTAGTGTCTGAGTTCCCCTAATGACCCACAACACGAAATCCACAGAGAGAAGAAAAACTCCCTATATCCTCAAACCAAACATAGGATGAGCATTCAGTGTTAAACTCATGGGAACACATGTGACGTCTCATGTGTGTAGCATGAGGGGAATGAAGTAGGGAGACATCAAAATACACTATTTTCCTATAAGATAGTCGGGTGGACTCATCTTGTAACATTCTGAAGTCCAACAATTGGCCTCAAGACCCATAGTTCAAGATTTGACAAAGATAGGTCGCTTGGAGGTCACCGGTAGGAGAATCTTTTGAAAAGTTTTGAAGGACATAACGCCCCAGTCCTCGCCTACCATGAACACTCGAAAAAGTCCCTCATGGTATATTCCACAACGTACATAGGAGGGGAATTGTGTCATCATCATAATAAGGAAATCAAATCCTTACCCACGGTGTAGTTGAAGCACCTGAGGTGAGTTTGACAAATCATACAAGTGTTTGCACATCGGGCAGATATGAGCATAGTTAAGAAAATTATCTCGGCTAGCTAATGAAACAATGTTCTCTTGGGCCTTAGTGGGGAGTGATAGTAGATTGGTAGGCACATTCTCATATAACATCTAAATGTTATTATAAAATTACATAGTAAGGTTCAGTCATGGCTATATTTTTTTTATTACATGGTGTTCCAGAATTGTCTGAACCTATCCGCTAATACCAACTGTAAAGACCCAGCCCCCGAGTTCCTGGAGTTAGCACCCATGAGACAAGATGTACCTTAACAATAATTATTACATCACATTCATTTAAAAATACACATCATGTCCCATGCTACAGAGAATCGTGCGGTTCAGGTTCTGGGAAACCAGCTGAATTCTGAAACTTCATTGAAGACATGAATGATACCTGAAAAATTTCATTTAAAATGTAGGGTGAGAATATGAATTCCCAGTAAGGGGTTTTAAAATAACCATTAAAACTTTTGAATTCTTTAAACCATTTCACAAAAAATTCTTCTTAAATAAAATCTATATCACATGTTCACATCATAAAGGTGCTCAATTAAAATATGATATCAGAATTATAAGGATACGCCATTCAAATAGATCCATGCTGAATAAAAGAAATTCTAACTTGTATGACATAAGAATATATGTAAGCACAAATAACATTGTTATGTGTAATGAATGATTAGAGTTACGCATAAAGGTAATCACTCTAATTTCAAACATCAAATTCTAAAATCCCTGAGTGCTATACATATGTCATGCCATAAACTTTTACTTTTTGGATTAAATATAAGTAATGGTTCTTAACCATTAAAATTATACTAGTCGAGTGCCTATCTGGTTTGGTAATTAACATAAACATAATGAGTAAAGTGAATATGTAGGATATAATGAAGCATTTTGTCAAGGCCTCATCCAAGACGTCTAAGGATTTAGGCCACGGCCTAAACCCATAAGCTCTTTAACCAAATATTATACTAGTTGAATACTTTCCTGGATAATTAAATTACATATTGATAATGATAAAGATGCATATTCCTGATTGTGTCAAGGCCTCACCCAAGAATTATAGTGATTAAGGCCTCGACCAAAATTCATAACTCATAGTTGGGAAAGGCCTCGACAAATTCTTCTGCTAGTTGTCTCATGAGACCTACCGAAGCATCGAGCGGCAATAGCGGGCCCCACCCGTCACATAACAAGTCCAATTCATTACTCATAACTCTAAATATAAGTGCACAATCCACTTTGATTTATTAAATAACATATAACATATCAAACCAAGTGTATTACCTAATTTGTTTCTTATTTTACCTTACATTTTATTATAGATGTCACACACCACCTTGAACAATTAAATCCATAAACTAAGAATAGGTCATATAAGCTTACTATTAAAGTCATCAACTTTTAATCATATTTAGTGATTCTAGCACAAAACAATGAATTGTGTGGTTAAGACATTAATTAGTACCTGTATTAAGAGTAATTGGGATGCCAACTAACACACATGAAATACCATTTTCATCTCTTAAAATGAAAAAGTCCTTAACCAAATTAATCATGAAAGTTCATGATTAAACAAAAAGATAAACATAACATAATAAATGAAGAGGTAAACATATCATTTATTGTGGTTTACAATAATCACATTATCTCAAACACTTCTGGTTAAAACTTGAAGCTATAAAACTCGGCCATAAACATTATCCCTTAATATAATGGGTATAGAGTAATTAGTAATACAAATATGAGGTCATGAGCTTCCCATATCTATACTCATGAACTCAGCATATCAAAAGTAAGAATTTGGAAAATTGTGTTTAGGGTTTTATTTGGTGTAAAATATTCATTCAACCTAGACATGCATAAAAATAGTGATTAATAAAGCCGAAAACATTTGAAACGTAAGTGTAGTACTTTATTTACATACCATAGGATTTTATAATTAAAAAAAATGGAAACCCACATTAGTATTCTAACAATCAAAACTTAACAAAATCCTTAATCTGCTTATGAAGTTCATCCAAATCAACGAGTCACGTATTTTATACTTATATCCTTTCATATAAATATTGGAATATATATATATATACATTCACAAAAACATAGTAAAATAAGGAAGATTGAATATATTCAATAAACCCTTTTCAACAATATGATTTTTTTGGGGAAGCATCGTTTAAATCTAAAAGTCATATTATATATATATATATTATTAAGAAGATACAATTTTATACAGACAAACCCATTTATATATAAATATGTAAACACACACACACACACATATATATTTATATGTTCAAGAAAATGATAAAATCCCCATAAAACATTATTTCTACTAAGTATATCCATTTTCATATGAACATAATGATTAGATATAAAATTCATAGAGGGGATATAATTAGTACTTTCGTCGCAAGGCTTTGGAAAATTTGGTAAATACAATTGGGGATTTGAAGTTGGCTTACGTCCCCACATATTCACAAGGATCTCATACCTTTCTTATTCAACACTTGCATGATTATTGAAATAATTATCTAAAAGTATAAAAAGTAAGTGCTTAAAATGAATGTATATGTATTATCAATATATATTTAAGAACACATATAAAAAAGTGTAAAACATTTTCTTAACAATGACTCCATGGATTTCTTAATTCCTTAATAAAATTGATACTCAAGTTAAGAAGTATTAAATATGGGCTCATGAAAGAAAACCTGAGGGAAGTGTATAATATACCTATATATATTTTCACAAAAATGTTTATTACATAACCGATATGTTCTTATGTCATAGATTTTCATGGGGTGTCCATGCTTAGGGTTGTTAATACATTGTATTCAAGATCCTGCAACTTTTAATTAATATAAACTCAAACCATATGAGGATGTTTACTAGTTTTACAAGTATATATATAAATATATATATATATATATACATTTTCATACAAATCAATCCATGCAAGAAAAATACAAAACCCTTACCTAGCTTGAGGAGGATGGGGTGGAGGTACTCGGGAGACACTAGAAAACTCAGAAGACTTTAATGAGATCCACTGGAGGCTGATTGCAAAGAATCGAGAGGGTTCTTCAAATGACCCATTGAAGTTTTTATAATTGATACCAATAATGAATACTTTAATGCATGAAGGAAGGGATCTGATTCTAAAATTCCTTATAAAAATAATAGGGTGAAAGGTCTCCGTGTAAACCGTGTGAGAGTGGAGGGTCTTTCTGCTAAAGGAGTGAAGAAAATAGAGATAAAATAGGGTGTATGAATACTATTTTAGGGAAAATCATGGGGAATAAGACTGCACCATTGGAAGTAAACCGGGAGGAAAAACAACGGCCCAGATCATGACTGACTTTGATCTAAGGGCTGGCCACATCCGTGGGGTTTTTTAAAAAAAAAGTGACTCAGATTATATCTGAGTTGATAGGACAAAACAGAGTTGACGTAGCATTTTAAATTGCTGAGGGTCGTACGCAGGGTTGAGATCAGCAGCCCAGATCACGCGATAAGAGATCCAATGGCCACAATTGCATTTTTCCTGAAAATTGCTTCCTACATCGAAATGGGATCTGATTTTTTTTCCCTTATAAGCTTTGGCCTCCCGCAATGCTGGTAATAACAAAACACACACACATGAGGCCTTATAGACGGTCCTCCTCCTCCCTTGTAGGCTTCGGCCTACCCATGCATACGTGGCCTTGTGCTTGCGATGCGCACACACAAGCGCTCCTGTGTTCTCCCATGCACACCGAAGCCTCACGCCCACAATGCGTACACACATGCGCTCCTCGAGTGACCCATGCCCTATCTTGGGCAGGCCTAGGCTTGGGATGAGGGCCAGGCTCGCACGCCTTATGTGAGATGCCTACCTTGGTCCCGGTCAATAAGGTCTAGCCCTAGCGGGCCAACATTTATTTACAGAAACTAACCTAATGGCATGTAGTCTTAAGGGTAGTAATACTATATAGAAATTTTTCTTTAAAAAAATGGATTTTATTAAGAATTACTAGGTAAATGTGCACAAAAAATAGACTTTTGTTTTTTAGAAAACAATTGTGTATAAACATTAAATTTTTACCATGAGAATTATAAATTGAGATTTACTAACCTATAAGATAACTCTTATATAGAAAACTATGTCTTAATCAAAAACATAATTTGATTAGAAGATATCAAAAATAATTTTTAATATTATTTAAGAAATGAAACTCTTTACATTAAAAATGAAATATTTGAAAAACTGTTTTCGAATTACTTATTATTTTTTTCAAAACATAAATGCAACTCAAAGTATCCTATCGTAGTTGGGGTTTTATCTTACAATTTTCAAATCATATCATGAAGTTGTACTTAATTGTTCTTTAGTTAAAACATCATAAGACTAAAAACTATAATTATAGCCATTGGGTTCCCAACTGTTACTCGAGGTAACTATCGGATTGGTTCCATATAAAACCTTGTCTTGGGGTGTATTAAGCTTAATGTGATTGAAGTTGAAGAATGCGGTGCTTGTCATACCGTTGATGCTCAGTGTAGCCGCAGTGGCTTTGGCTGTTATAATGTTTATTATGGCGGATGCTAAGGACCCCTATTATCTTCTTGGGGTTCTCGTTGTTTTGGGAGGTCTCCCTATAATCTTGATAGGGGTTTTAATAGGTATATTTGGTTAGTTTTATTTCCCTCTTAATCCCGGTTTATTGTAACCACTACTGTGTTCTTATTTGAATAAAACACCTTGAGTCCACTTCGTGTTCTTATTCCGTCACATAGAACTATTATTTTCCCACAAGAGATAAGTTTTTTTCGGGTAAAAGATAAAAACAAATCATAAAAATTACCATTATATAAAACTCAAGGTCTTGGGGTGTCACAGTAGGTGAGAAGAGGTTAAGAAAGTAAATTAAATGAAAATAGAAGGAATGATGATTTTACCTCTTGAATATCATCTCTTGGAGAACCTTTTTAAGGCACTTGAGAATGGAAATTTTTTGAGAATAAAACATTATGGATGAGTGGAGGGGGATAGTAAAGGTAATTTAGTATGATTTAGACAATGTATAGGGAATATAATATGTTAGGAGAAGAGGAGGTGAGGGAAGGTATTTATAGGGAGGAGATGTGTTTATTCGATTATTTTAGCCATTAGTTTATCATTTTGGACCAGGACTATAAATAGTGTTTATATTTATCACTAAATACATTAAATAAATAAGGATAATTAGTGATGATGGTTATTAAATCATCCATACCTCATCTATGACTAACAAAATTATGTACTTAACATTTTCCCTAGAGAATCGTATTCCACGATTCCCCAAAAGTTCAACTATTTTAGAAAAATCCCAAAAATTTATCCTTAACATTTTTTGATATTCATATTTAAAAAATGAACTACATTAAATTAAAATTATTCTATAAATATGGGAAATTTAATTTTTAAATAAAATCAACATTTATTTGAGAAATACAGATTTTAATATTATATTCCACTTTATGACCCTTTAAAAAAATAATTTTTGTCTCATAAAATTATATTATATTTAGAATAGAACATGATATGGATTTAAGAATAAGTTTTATTAAAATAAATTTTCTTATAAAAATTATATTAATTATAAAATCGTAAATAAGTACTTACATTTCACAAAAATAAAAACACCTAATTTATCATTTTTAAAACATTTATTTACTTAGTCCATTATATAAATATATCAAATTTTCGTTTATAAGATTCCTAATTTTTTTATACTATCATTAGTGACGTTATTCTTCTATTGGCTAGATTACTATTCATAATGTCCAAATTACTATTACAATGGCCCTGTTACTATTCCATTATTATATGTTCCTTAATTTTTATAAAATACTGCTGATTTTTTATTAATTTTTTTGAATAATTTTTCTATTGAGTTCCCTTTATGATTTATATGTTTTACACTATATAACATAATTGTTGGAAAGGAAACTCTATTAATAAATTTCTATGTTGTTATATTCTTCCCCCATTTGAAATTTCACCCTATCAATTTTGTTTTATATAGTAATGTAGAAATATTTTAGGGTATTTCTCCTTCATCCCTTCATCTAGTTCCCACATCATCTCTTTATAATTATGTTTTTTCCACATCACTTTGACAAGTTGAGTGTTCTTTTTATGTAGTAACATCCTAAATTATCCAAGATCTTCACTGGTATCTATCCATATGAGAGTTCATATTCTAGTTGTACTACCTCCAAATTTAGTACATGCAAGGGCTAAGGTATATACTTCCTCATTAAAGGTACATGAAACGCATCATGAACTTGATCCATATTTGGTGGTAGTGAAATATGATAGTCCAATCCTACTATGTGATCAAGGATCTAAAAGGGAAAAACATCCAGTGGGCTAAGATTCCATTTCATTCCCAATCAAATGACTCTCTTCCATGGTGATATTCGAAGGAATAATTTTTATGCAATCTCAAACTCTAAATCCCTTCCACGGTAATCACCATAGCTCTTTTTCCGACTGTGAACAACTTTTATATGTATTTCGATAACATGATCCTTTTATTTTATCTCTAGTACAAGATCAAGTCCAAGTATCTTTTATTCACCAATATCATACCAATGATTTGGAGTTCTACATCACTTCTCATACATTGCTTTATATTAATACATTCGAATACTAGAGTGTAAGATATTATTATATGAGAATTAAAATAATGTGATCTGTTGATCCAGTCCACCTTTGAATTACTTTGAGCGATCTCTTACCATGTTCTCAAGAATTTGAATAATTCTTTCAGAATAGCCATTATTTTTAGGGTGATAGGTCATAATGAAATTCAATTAAATCCTCAAATAATGGTGAATAATTCTATCGAATTTAGATGTGATCTATTGATCATGACAAGATATTATCATAAATTGAACTATATATAGCCAAACCACTCTTTTCACATAATTTTTTTTAATTTTTTCATGTTTCCAATCTTATAGAATAACAATGAAGTGGGCAGTCTTGGTGAGTTGATCTACCACAACCCATATTGAATTGTTTCCTTTGGATAGTTTTAGGAGACATGTGACAGTATCAATTGTGAGATTATATCCATTTTATGTGGGAATTAGGAAAGTTTTCACAATTCCATTGGAATTATATCACTATTCATTAATTTTATAACATACCAATCACCTTGATATATAATCTACAATACCCTTCATCATATTTTCTCGCTAGAAGTGTTCTCTAATATCACTATACATCTTAGAACTTTTATGATAGATGAATAATGACGAGCCTTATACAATATCTAGTAGCTCTTTCTTTATATGAGGTGTAGAATTCACACAAATCATAGTTCCAAAATTAATTACTCCATCATCAATGTAAAACTCAAATAGCTTCCCCTCCATTACTAATTTCACTTTATTTTATAGACTAGATAATCCCTTTTTCCATCCTCGATCTTATCTTGGATAGATGGTTGGTAAATAATTTGGGAAATGTAAGATGTTTTCATTATTGTTATGATTTCCAGATCCATCCTTTTTACTTAATGAAGATATGGTCATTCTCATTCCACATATTGGATATAGTAGAAATTTATTTTATTATACGAGAAAAAGAATCATTGTTATCCTTCTAATGATGATAATGAGTTACAAAATTCCAATCCTTGATTAGAACTAACCATTTCCTTTGACGCATGATATTCTCCATTTTTGAATATATACTTTTGGCTCTTGTGATCATTATATTGGACACACTTCTCACCATAGAGGATCTTCTGTTATATTTTCAAGGAAAAAAGTATAGCTTCTAACTATGATGGAATTTGAGTTTAAAGGTGGTTTTTAAAACCACTGTAGGATGATTTAGCAGTGGGTTTTTAGTGTTTGTTTAAACTGTCGTTAAATGAATTATCAATGTTTTTTTTGTCTATTTGTTAATTTATTTTATTAATTTGTTATTTTATTATTTTATTATTTTATTATAGTAATTTTTTAATTTTTTAATTAATTTTTTAATTTTATTATTAATTTTATTATTTTATTATAATTTATTTATAATACATTAGTTATTAATATATATTTATTATTTATTAATTATTTTGGTTAATTATTAAATATTTATTATAATTTCTACAATTTATTACCATTAACATGCACATGCATGTCTATGTGCATGTTCCATATATAGAAATTCTACATTTGGTGAGATTTAAACCCCTTACATCTTGCATATTATCTATGGACTTAACCACTACAATAGGATCTTCATGTGGCGAATAAGCATAATTTAATATACTTATTAATATTAATTGAAAACCCAAATAGTACACAACAAATAGATATAAACACTATAATTATTAATCAATACTAATTAGTCAATGTTGATTAATCAACAATGATTAGTCAATGTGGATTCATCAATAATCAATGAAAAATAATTAATAATTAATAAATAAATATTCATTTTTCATTTTTCATTTTTCATTATTATTAATTATTTATTAATATTTAATAATTACTAATTTCTCATTACTAATTAATAATTAGTAATTAAAAATTAATAAAATTAATAAATAAATAATAAATAAATAAATAAAAACATGATATGGAAATAAATGGTAAATAACAACTAGTAAATAATAAATAATAGTAAATAGTAAATAGTAAAATTGAAATAATAAATAATAAGAAATAAGAAATAAGAAATAATAATAAATAATAAATAATAAATAAATAAGTAAAAACTAAATAAATAGCAAATAAATAAATAATACACAAATAAATAACATGTAATAAATAATAGATAATAGATAATAAATAATAAATAATAAATAATAATAAATCAATCATTCAATATAAATAAATAACAAATAAAAAACAAAAAATTCCTAAATAGATAATAAACAAATAATTAAATATATATATATATTAAAATTCTGGAAATAAACTAACAAACGATCAAAATTACGAAAATAAGACAATAAAATAAAAAAATAATAAATAATAAATAATAAATAATAAATAATAAATAATAAATGATAAATGATAAATAATAAATAAATAATAACAATTAAAAAATCAATAAATAAATAATAAATAATAAAAAATTAATAATTAATTTATAAACAAATAAAGATAATAAGTAAATAAATTATAAGTAAATAATAAGTAAATAAAAAATAAAAAAATAAAAAAATATGATAACAAAATAATAAAATGTTATAATTCTGAAAATAAATAAATTAAAATATATAATATATAATAATCAATAAATAAATAATAAATAATAAATAATAATAAGTAAATAATAATAAATAATAAATAAATAATAATAAATAACTTATAATAAATATAAAAAAAAATAAAAAATAATAAATCAATAATAAATCAATAAATAATAAATCAATAATAAATAAATAATAAATAAATAATAAACAAATAATAAATAATAAAATAATAAATAATAAAATAATAAATTATTTAAATTATAAGTGGATATAAATATCTATAAAAGCATATACTTAAAATAAATTTCCCTTAAATATATATAAACACATATTTATGTTATAGAAATATATATAAACACACTGAGATTTATAAATTTTTATTAATATATATATATATATATCTAAACATATATGATATAAAAACATATAAACCTAAATATGTATAAATATTTAAAAATGTATATAAAAAGGATATTTATTTATTTTAAATGAAACGATTTAAAAAGATTTATTTACATTTGGTTTATATGCTTAAAAATATATCTGTATCTAAATATGTATTTAATCTAGTGATTTTATAAGTAAATATAAGGGAATATCCATATATTTAACTATAAATCAAAACTACATTGATAAAAAATGATAATGTATCACAACCATAAGATTAATATGAATGTAATCCCTGAGGATAAATTTAGTCCCCACTGAAAAAGGAAATAAGACCTCCTTAATGGAGGATGAAAATCCATAAGATGTTATAAAATCGGGGTTCCATTAAAACACATAAAAATGCAATGAAAACCAAGAAACCCTAAAACCCATAAAACAATAAATTGAATACAACATCTGATTTAGAAGACCATTTCATCTACAAAACCAGTAAAATTGAATATCATGAAATGATCTTTGAAATGATAAGAGTTTCATTCCAAACTAACACCCGAATCAGATGTTATAGACATTTAAATTTTAAGAAACAGGTATTGGTGACAAAAAACTCTGTTTCAGAGGCCTTTGAGGACTTTGTAGGAATGAAAAACTATACAGATCTCTTCAACCACATTCTGAGAGCATATATGGTGTAGATCTAACTGTAGTCTAGGCTTTGATTTGATATGTGGTAGAGCCCTCATGGACTCCTAGATGAAAAGATAGGGCCGTTTGAAGTCAGAGTTCAATTTTTAGCTTTACAGAAATTTTAATATATTTTCCATTGATTATCACATGATTTAAATCACATCTTGTTTTAGCATGTTTTATAATCTTAAATTTTATTAGTTATAGACCTAAAAATGACTCTTGTATCAAAAGTTATGGTCATTCGATGTCAAAGTGTGATTTTTAACTTATTAAAGATTTTTTTTAGTTTAAAATTATTATTAACTAATATTTAAAAAATATTTATTAAATGAAAAATTATAATTAATTAAAATTATAAATTATAAATTATATATGATATTAAATAATAAATATAAAATAATAACTAAATATATTTTTTATTTTTTCATTTCAATTTCGCTGTGGTTTTGAAAAAAAACCACCACTCAAAAAAATTATTTTTAAGAAATATATATAAAAAATTATAAAAATTATTTTATGAACATTTGGTGGAATTTTTTAAAAACACATCTAAAAAACAGCCACTAAATTTTATCATGAAGAAAATTTAGTAGTGGTTTTGGAAATTGCTGTTAATAAACTGCAAATAAATTCATGTTCTCCAAGATGTCATACATATGGTAGTTCTTCTCTTACATCATCAATTTTCATTAGGCATAAACTATCCTTGTACTATATTTCATTAGTACAAAACCCAATAGTTTCTTCAAATAATTATTTTATATCTAAAAAACACTTCCACTTTCTGGTAGTGTGAGTGTATGTGTATTGATTATCCTCTTCTTGAGCTGCTTAAATCATTCCACACTTTATTATATCCATATTTTCTTTACCGCATTCCATTTTAAATTAGTTCGCATGGCAGAAAATCATGAGAAATTCCTTAACAATTTTGGTAATACCTCACTAATCCTTGAAAAATACGAATCTCAATTATTTATGTTATCCTAGGGATCTCTTAAATGGCCTCTATTTTAGAAGGCTTCATAGATATTTATTTATTGGTGATAACATTCCCCAATAATGTTACATCATATAGAACTCAAATTTACTATACATTATATACAGTTTCTCTCTTGGAAAATTCTTTTTCAAAATATTCCATAGATCCTCACGTGCTTCCTTTATATTAGAGTATATAATAATATCACATATAAAGGCAAAAAAATATTTTTTGCGATAATATATAATGGTTCTATTCATTAATTTCCTAAAAATTGATGGGGCACTAGTGAGTTTGAGGGGCATCATTATGAACTTAGAATGTCCATACCTCATTCTAAATAAGTCCTTGGAACATTTTCTTTCATTACCTTTAATTGTTGATTTTCTTACCGAAGGTCCACTTTATATAAATACATGTACCCACATAATTTATTAAACAAGTCATCTATCAATGGTAGGAGACTCTGTTTATTTATCATTATTTTTTGGACGTCACTATAATCGATGCATAATCCCATTTATCAATCATTCTTCTTGATGAAAAGGACTGGTGCACCCCATGGCGAAGCACTTGGGAATATGAAAACCTTATCCATATTCTCATGTAACTACTTCTTCAGTTCTTTCAACTTAGTGGTGTAAATTCTTTAAGGAGTCTCTAATACTGGAATATATCCAAGAATACGATCAATTGAGAACTCATCCTCTCATTCATGGTGAATAATAAACAATTATTTAAGGAATACATATATTTGGTCCCTTACAATGGGAATTTATTCGATCATGATCATATCTTTTTAATTTTTCATTGGAGATAGATATTCTTCCCCATCATGGCATAATATTCACCATTGATACAATGATTTTGAATATTATTCATCATCCTCCTTACACTTGTACATAATTTGAGGATTCCTCAATACGTGAAGAGTGACCTCCCTTTCCTAACAATTGATGATGGTTTTATATAAGAATTGTCATTCCCTGCCCAATATAGCATCAAACTCCACCAATGTAAGTATGACATAATTTGATTGGAGGTTTAGCCCACAATTTTTGACTGACGAGGAATCATAAAATCTGGATTTAATAATTTCCCCTATTGATGTTCTCATAGAAAACTAAACCCTCATATTTTGTGGTGGTGTTTTAATAGATCTACTAAAATTAAAAGATATTAATGAATATGTAGAAATAGCATAAAATAGTATGTTCTGTATTCTTGAATGAATAACTAGTGTACCTATCACCATACCATTTTCAAGCTCATCCTCAACAACAATGATTTAATATTCCCTTCCTTATTATGTTGGAGGTTTCTATCACAGATTGTCCTTGAAAACCCTTGGCATATAGAATTTGGCTCACATAGTTACCATTTTATTTTTAGTTAATTCACTACATTATGGGATTTTTGCTCATCTAAACCTTCTTTTATGCTTCCTCATTAGTGGGTATATTTATTTCAATTCAGAATTGATTAGCTTATTTCCCTTCTCTTCCACACTTGAAGAACCTTCTAGTTACCCATAGGAAGTTTCCATAATTTTTATTCCCACACCTTTGATAAGTTGTATATTGGGATTTATTTCCTCTATAATGTTTTTTTATTTTATATCCTAAAGATAATTCGGTAATTCCTTTCTTGAATCCATTCCCCTGAGACAACTGAGAATAACTAATCTCCATACCACCTTTAAAAGTTAAATGAACAATATTTCCATAACATTCAGTGTCCCTAATTTATAAGGTTTTTTTTCAACTAGGTTTTAACTTAGTAAATAATTGGGGGACCTTAAATTATGTTCTATTTAAAAGGGTGAAATCATACCATTAAATTCGTGAGAGATTATCATTATATACTCTGATATACTCATCTTACATTTTCTTCTGACCGGGGAACTCCCTCTCTATCTTAAAAACTATATTTCCAGGAAAGTTTTTATTGAAAAATATTTTCTCAAATGCATCCCATTACATGGAATCCATTTCCTATATAGAATGTTTAATATTTATCATTATCCACCACTGATCATCTTACCCATAAAAATGGTAAACCTCTATCGGGAATTTCTATTCTTCTACGCTTTAGAGGAAAAAAATATATTATCAATTGAGTTAATCTAATTATATGTGATAAGGGGATCAAAGGATACACAAAATAAAAGAGTTATTTGTCACATAAATGTTTCGACAAGTACTTTACATTTATTATGAGAAGGAGGGAATTACACCTGATTCATGTTATTATTCATAACATGATCCAATTTTTATAGTACTCTCATGATGTTTTTAGATTCTATTCTAAAAATATTTGAAATTTCTATAGGGAATCCTTCACATTTCCTATCACATTGATTTTTGGAAAGGGTTGTCCTATTTCTAGTAGTTAACAAATAAAAAGATTGTAAAATTTAATCGAATCGAATAATTATCTAATAAGAATATGAAAAATGAAACTTTGAGGATAGAAGTATAAAATTTAAAATGAGATGTGTACCCTAACATGTGATTACCTATGTTTCAATATATGTTATGCATGGTGATAGATTTATCCCTTGGATTTTTACAAAATTTTTCTAGTCTTACTCTCCAAAATAACATGTCCATCCACTGATACGAAATATAGTGACCCTAGCACTTTAAATAGTTAATTACATGATTTTAGACTCAATTATCAATCAAATACAAACCAAGGATATTAATGTATTGTGTCTTTGATATATTAGTTACAGAAAACTGTAAACATGGAACTAAAATAAAACAAATATTTTTAATCTTCCATAACGAGCTACTGACATCCTTTGGGATCCTATATCTACATAGTAGGACCTGGGGAATACATATACAAATGGGATGATCTAAAAAGCCTAGTAATAGAAAAAAATGTGAATTATGAATAAACTACGAGTTAAAAGGAAAAACATGGTAATATTAAAGTCATGGAAAATGAATAATCATAGAGAAGCATATAACATAAAACTCAGATTCATATGATCATGGAAGCATATAAATTTGATAGTAACATACAATATGACATAAACATGAGTCAAGTATAACATCCCGGACCTTATCACATCGTGGAAAAAGTCCCGTAATGGATTAGGTTTACTCCACAATTAGATATATAATAAATCATGAGACTAAACATCACCTAATGCATTGAAGCACTGTCTGGGTTCACCCATCATAACATGTTCTTGCATATGTGTTCTATAAGAGAACAAAACATTAGGGACAAACATAATATTTATGTTTGGAAAATACCATCAAGGTGTCCTATCAGTATGTTTTGGGTGTGTTTGGGTTTGTTGAAAATTCTAGATGAGTGCAAATGAGCATGGTTGTATGTCGAGTCATAATTTCTAAATGGAGTTCTAGAAAAAGTTGTTTACACAGAGTGGCTAGATGGTTTTCTCATTCCTAAGGATGAGAAAAATGTTTTTCATCTTAAAGAGGTTTAAGATAGTTTTAAGTAAGAACAAGGAACATACTATTCAAGGAAAGATCATTTTACGAAAATGATCGGTTTTCAGTGTGTTGTTGTTCAATACAATGTATACATCAATCGTGATAGTAATCAAAGGACTATGATGCAAGTATATGTCAGTGATATAATATTTGGAGGATAAAATGAAGCACAATGTTGATAGTTTTCTGAATTCATGAAAAGTGAATTTTAAATGTCAATTATTGTTAAGATGAAATTCTTCCTCAGTTTACAGGTAACATAAGGAACAAATGACACATTCATTTCTTAATCTAAATATGATAAAGAAGTTTTCAGAAACTTTGAAATGGATAATTCTAAGAATAAAAAGACTCTGGGGGATACTCGGATGAAACTATTGTGGGATGATGAAGGAAATGTAGTTAATGTTATATTATACAGTAAAATAAATATTAGTATACTATAGTTGACAACAATAAGAGCTGATATTGTCTTTTCCATATGTCAACAAGCAAAATATCAACAAAATCACAAAGAAAAACACATTCTTGTCGTAAAAAATAATACTTCAGTATATCAAGGGTAAGATGTATTTCAGTTTTATGTACACTGATAATGCTAAGAAATAGTTATAGGGATATACAGATGTAGTTTGGGTTGGATCAACTAATTATAGGAAATTAACATCAGGAGGTGATTTTTATCTTGGTGTTCTGAGTATTTCTTGGGTGAGAAAGAAACAAGATTGCATTTCATTGAGAAAAATAAAAGAAGAATATATTATGACTACTCAAGCATGCACATATCTATTGTATATGAAGTATCATTTTAGTATTTGAGAGTAAAAATGATGTCTCCGATTGGAATCCATTACGGTAATTCAAGTTCTATGAGTTTGAGAAAAAATAAAATCCATCACTCAAGGACAAAGCACATTGAAATAAAATATAATTTTATCAAGGAGAATGATGAGAAAGGGATTATTAATTTAGAGTATATTCCTATAGAAAAAAATGTTGTAGATATTCTAACCATGGACTTACTCAAAATGACATTTTAGAGGCATCAACAAGCTCTGGAAGTCTAGTCGACTCCTCACACTTTAAAAAGTGTGTATGTGGTTCCCTCACTCATCGAAGAATGGTGTGTTTGTTCATAATGTTATAATATGTATTATTTTCCCTCTTGAAGACAAAAAATGAATGGACCTCAGGTTAGTTGATAATGGGGGATATATTATTGCTTTTAAATGGGATAAAATGTCTTAATAAAGACATGAGTGGAAGTTGTTATGTGGAGCAATGAGATAGGGGGAGATGAATATGTTAGTGGTGGTAGTGATGTTCAGGAAGTTTTAAATCCAATTTTTTTAGAATTTATCAACCAAAGGATTCATATCAAGATAGATAAGGGTTGTGATGGAATCAGTAGAGTGGTGTAGGAATGGAATGCATTGATTCATTAATGAAATTTTGATTATACTCTTCATTATCATGTTAAACATGGCTCATGCGGTATTAGAGTCTATGGTTAATAATTCATTGATTTCTATCTTAATTTAAATAAGTAAAATTTGGTGAATTTGGATAATGATTTAATGAGATATCAAAATATGAAAGTGTTGGCAACAAACCCAAAGGGTATATTGTTGGGAAAACATCCATCAAGTTTTCCTCTTGGTATGATTTGGTTTTGTTTGTGTTTGTTGACAAAGCCAGATGAACAAAACGATCATATTTGGTGTTTTCTGAAGATAGGTTTTTAAGGTGGCACATTTTCCTAGTGTTTTCCATATTTTTGGGCCTCAAAATCAAAAATTTTTTTGTAAATAAAATAATTTATACATAGGAGTGAACGAGATATAGAATGGAGAAGGAAATCATCAAGGGAAGGGAACCATGTTGCTTGAAACATGAACCACCAACCATGTACTAAGAAAGGAACACATAACATGTAGTCCAGTTTACAGATTGCAAAGTAAGTATGCATAAAAGTCTATGAAAGGTGAAGGAACACAATACATAGAAGGATTTTTGAATGAAAGATGGCTTGTCGTTCATGGAATTGAGGCGGTGATTTAAAAAACTGTGACGTGTGTCATTGGAAAAAACGTGATAAGTTTTTATTGGGCTACCATGATGGAAGAAAATATGTACATGGATCTCACATGGTAGAATTGTTCAAAGGTGAAGTGGTATGTGGTGAAGGCTGTACCAAATTAAAGATTTTGAAAATCTCATATTAGTTGATTTTGATGATCTATTATCCTATATAAGGAGTGGTATTCCCATCATTAAGGAAGAGAGCTATTTTCATAGAAAAAAAATCTTTTCTTTAGGAATTCGGGGATGTCTGAAAGAGGTTCAGGAGATAGAATTCTTTGAAGGTTGAAGTGGTTCAAGTAGAATCAATTCCACTCAAGGTTTTTGTGGGAAACAATAGCCCAAAAATAACATGTTATGTAGAGTAGGAAGACGTGGTACACGGAGGAGGAACCCTGGTATAAGGAGAATATTTGGTTCATAGAAGAAGAGGTAGTCCGCGAACGAGAGATGGTTAGCGGAAGCATAGATAGTCCCAAAAGAAAAGATAGTATGAAGAAGCAGAGGAGAAGTTCCCCACGGAGGAGGATAGATTATGAAATTGGTTTTATTACATGCAAGATGAAATCTATATAGCATACCCTCTACACAATGCATGGAGGAATCAAGGTGTTATGTGGAGGACTCAAGGTGGTTCATAGAGGACTCAAGGAATCTTGTAAAAGATCAAAAAAAATTCGCGAAATTAATTTCTCCTAACCTAATAGATCACAGAAAAAATGATTTCATTAATGAGTGAAAATGGACATCAACATAACATCTACATAAAGTTTAGGATGAATGATTTCATGTAAATGATGGTACCTAAAAGTCTATAAAATGTGATTGGATCCCTTCCAAGTACAATGAGCGAAGGATGATGAAGATGGAGATCTTTTCCACTGGTAGTGATCTAAAGAAAAATAAATAGGGAGAGACCCTTGGAAATGCAGTGAAAAGCCCCTAAATCTTGTAAAGGAAGTGAGAATGGGAATATATGATCTTTCCTGAACATTGTGATTTGGGGTGAGATTTAATTGATTCGGTACATTGTTACATCTCCATTGTATTCTCCTAGGATGTAACCAAGTGACGGTGAAACAAGTTTTATCATTGTGTCATGTGCATGATTTTATTTCTGTTCATATATTTCTAAGGAAGAGAGATAGAGAAGTGTGTTTTGTTTAAAGATGAATCAAGATTCGAAGGGGTATGATATTAAATCTTTCATACCCTGATTCACCCCCTCTCATTGTATTTGACCTAGTGGACCTAAGAATTGGTATCAGAGGGAAATGATAAAATTTATTGATTCTATCTTGGTAGATGAAATGAAGGTGGTCAATCATAATGGAATTCTGATCATCAACAGAAACAATTTTCAAATATGGATGAATTAGATGCAACCCTACATCTGATCATTAGCAATGGATGTCTTCATAGCACTACACATTGAATATTAGCTAATATCAATAGTGGTTCTTTATCAGAAGCTGAAATAACATAATTATATTTCAATGCTAAAGGAATAAATTATTTATGGTGAGCCCTATCAAATGAAATTCATATGAATGTGATATTATGTAAAACATCACATACTATGTGTGAAAATCTATGTAACATCTATGTAGGAGATTCAACATTGAGAGGAAAATATTTGTGTTTTGTGGAAGAAGTATGAAGATATGAGAATGAATCCAAACAAATCCTTTGATGCATTCTTCTATAATGTGAATGTTTTAGTGGATGACATGCATGGTAATGGAGAATTCATTAAAGATATAATTATTGTGAAGAATATCTTGAAGAAACTTCCACCACTATTTATTAAAAAAAATTTAGTATTGGAGGATAAAGATCCAAAGGAGATGACACTATATAACTTTCGTAGTACTCTTGTTGCATATAAAATAAGAATTAATGATAATGATGCAGTGGAAAAGGGGAAGTCTAAAGAAGTATCATTAAAGGACCTGATGAATCTTTCTGTTGATGATAGTCCTAAGGAAGACAATTTGGATGATTTCATGTCATTTATAACCTCAAATTTTAATATTGGAAAATTAATATCCAAAGGTGAACTTCCTTTTTCATTCATTAGATGCGAAAAGATTGATAATTTTGTAGCAATGTGTGCTAGAATGAGTTAAGATCACTCTAAAGGTAATAATGAAAACTCCCAAAATAAGTATTCAACCAATGTGAAAGGTATGAGAAGTAATGAGAGAAAATTATTCAAAAGAAAAAAAGCATCTTCATTCAAAATAAGATGATATTTCAGAAGAACCTGAGGAAGAAGAGTTGGAGGATTAAAGGGATCATGAAGTGAATTCTTCAGGGGAGGTTGTTGGAAATTTTTTAACAATTTATGAAAGAGACAATGAATAAGTATAAGTTGAAGGAATTTTTGAACTTATGCTCAATTAGAAGTTTCTCTTGAATAGATAGATGTTTTAAGAGACTAAAAATTAAAACTAACAAAGTGTGTCATGATTCCCAACTCAACATGAAGGAGTAAGAATATTAGAAGTATGAGATGAATGAAGAAATTGAAAAACTAAGGCCTTCCATGCCAAAAATCCCAGAATGGTGGTTGAGTACAAAATCAAAATTGATGAGAATAAAAGGGAGGTCGATTGTTAAACTGAAACTGGAAAAGACCAAATCCAACATATCAACAACCTTGAAGAGGATTTTATCGGTATATAAAGAAGAGTTAAGGATACAAAAAAATTGTGAACCCATAAAACCGAATTTGGAAAATAGATAACATAGACAACATAAAAGATGAATTTAGAGCATGACTATCCAATAGAAAAGAATCCATGTCAAATTAAAATGATATTGATGGTACACATCTTGATTGAAAACATAAATCTGTAATGGTCAATGTTATACCACAAATACCTTCTTCAATATTGAAGATTGATTTAGGGATGATGCAGAATTCAAAGATTCAGAGAACCCAAGAGAAAACCAGTGGTGTAGTATTTCCACAAGAGAATATACACCACATAAGATTCAATTTTTGAAGAATGATGGGACATGAACAAAATGTTTCTTCCATAGAAAAATAGTTTCTAAGGGAACATTACCAATATATTTAGTCATACACAATTCAATTTTATAGGTCATCATTTTATGGTTTCTATTTCAATTGTTGAGGATTCAGAAAGATGGAATGATATTTATCATCGACAATATATATGGATGATCTGAAGCTGAATGAGGTTGGTTATATGTAGTAGAATAATGAATCACCAATTAAACTGAAGATTCAAAATATATTTTCAGCTCTACAAGATGAATCTTGTCCATCGTATTCTGATAAATGATATGATTATCAACATTTACCATGAATGAAGTCATAAACATGGATAAAAAAGAAATGATCTGAGCAGGAAGTGGTTGCATAAATTGGGTTCAAGGAATCATATCATACTGGGATATAGATGATTGATAGTGTATTCACATCTTATATGATGAGAACCATGGGTTTGGTGATGGGAACTAGGTACGATAAAGGAGGAATCATAAATTTTTTAAACTATGAAGGGTTGAAAATTATTGTCTCCCAAAAATAAATGTATTAGGGAAAATACATGAGACATGTAGACGCCTTGGTGGATGAAAGTATTAGTCACAAAATATTATGTGTAAGTCAATTGTGTGATTCAGGACATTCCACAAGATTTTCTAAGAAATTATGGGTCATCTAGAAAAATGTGGTGTTGTTGTTCTGTAGAAAAAGCATAAAAAAGGGAATCTCTACCACATGCATGGAGAAGAAGACATGTGATTTCTATCCATGGAATATGAAAATAAAGTGTTTCATAAACGTATTGGCCCTATGATCCATACATAGAATATTTTTGTGAAATTTTATGTTTTTCAAGATCTCCCTAGATTATCTCATGATTGTAATCATACATGTGATTCCTGCTAATAAGTGAAGATCATTCAAAATACATTTTAGGAGAATGATTATTGGCCAAATAGTTTGATTGAGTTGGTTCATATTATTTTCAGTGGACCAATTTCACCAAGACCTCTTAATGGGGACACATATTATGTTCTTTTTATTGATGATTATAGCAGAATGGCATGAGTTTCAATCATTACCCAAAATTATAAAGTGTTATGTTGCATTATAAGATATCGATGGGAAGTTAAAAATATGATAGGTCACGAAATCTATAATATCATAATAGATACTGTAAAATAGTTCCCAAATTGTCAAGTGGAGGATTATATTGAAAGATAAGGGACAAGGCATCCTGTTTCAATGGTAAGTACTCCAGCGTAGAATAGATTTTTTGAGAGGAGAAATTAGATTTTTAATAACATGGACAGAAAAATACTCATTGAGAAAGACCTTACATAGAAATTTTTGAAAGAAGATGTGATGATAGAAGTCTACACTTCAAATAGACCTTTATTTTGTCCAAAAAAAGAAATGACTCCATATGAGATTTGGTATGGAATGAATCCATCATTAAAGTACTTTTGAATCTTTGGAAGTAAGTGATTCATTCTCAACATGGCAAAATAGAAGATGAATAATCACTATGGAGATAAAGGGATATTTCTTGGATACTCAAAGAAAAGAAAATGATATAAATTCTTCAAAAAGAGGTTATGAAAGATTGTTGAAATCCATGATATAATGATAGAGGATAATGAGAAGAATCTTCAGTAAATACATGACCAGACTCAAGAGGATAGTGATTAAGAAATAAGTTGATCAGGGGATTCTCCAGTTCTAGAGAATAATTCAGAGGAAGGCGCAGATGATATGAAATATGAGAACAATTAATTATCTGCCCAAATATGGAAGAGAAGAGCTAGAATTGATAGAGAGAAAATTATTTGGGATTATAAATCTCAATTGCAGACAAATAAGATGAATAGTCTACATCAAGAATCATATCTATCACATATAGAGACTAAATATTTTCATGAACTAGCTCGTGATGAGAGTGGGGTTCAGGCTATGAATGAAGAGCTTGACCAAATTTAGAAACATCAGACATGGGAGATTTTCTTGAGACCCACAGACAAGAATTTTTCTAGGACAAAATGGGTCTTTAATAACAAAATGAATGAGGATGGGTTGTTGATTTTAAACAATTCATGATTAGTGTGCAAAGGGTACTCAAAAATTGAAGGAATCGATGGTGATGAAACATTTGTAACTCTTGAAATGAGGGAGAAAAATCATATTATTATTTGCCATATAAGTGCAAGGAAAGTTCAAAGCCTTCTAGAAGGATGTCATGTCAACATTTCTAAATGGATTTCTTGAAGAAGAAGTTTACATTGAGCATCCAGAAGGTTTTATCAATCATGAATATGATAACATTTTTTGTCGATTGAAGAAGAATTTATATAGTTTGAAGAAGAACCAAGATCATGGTATTCAAGGCTATATGAGTTTCTGAGAAATCATGATTTTGAGTGTTGTGGTGTAGATTATAATATTTACATAAATCAGTACAGTATTCAAAGGATGATGGTGTTGGTATACGTCAATGACATAATCTCTAGAGGATCATATGAATCACACTATAGAATGTTTTTTAAATTCCTGAAAACTGAATTCAAAATCAAAATTAATGATGAGATTATGTTCTTCTTTGGTTTATAGGTAACACAAGGAAAAAATGAAACATTCATTTTACAATATAAATATTCTAAGAATGTTTTTAGGAGTTTTGAAATGGATAATTTCAAGGAGATGAAGTCTCCAGTGCAATCCTTGATGAATATCTCAAGGTATGATGAAGGTAATGAAGTTAATGTTATTTAATATTGAAAAACAATTGGTAGTGTTCTGAAATAGAAAACAAAGAGACATGATATTGTTTTTACCCATGTAAAGAAGCACTATATCTAAGATATCCTAAATAAATCCACATGATTGTAGAAAAAAGAATACTTAAGTATATCAAGGGCATGATGGATTTCAATTTTATGTAAAATTATAATGATCAGTAATATTTATTGGGATATATAGTTGAATATTGAGTCAGATCATCATATGATATGAAATCAACATGAGGAGGTTCTTTTTATCTTGGTGGAATATGTATTTCTTATATGATCAAGGGACAATATTGCATTTCATTAAACACCACAGAAGCTGAATATGTTGTGGATACTCAAGGGATAACCCAGTTATTATGGATTAAGTAGCCGCTTGACGATATGGTAATTATAGTGATGTCTTTGATCGGAATCCATTGCGATAATTTTTGTGTTACAAGTCTTATAAAAAATCCAATCCATTACTCAAGGGAAAATAACATTGAAAAAAATATCAGTTTATCAAATAGAATGTTAAGCAAGGTCTTGAGAAGTTGGAGTATGTTCCTATAGAACAACAAGTTCTAGATATTTTGACAATGGTCTTACACAAAGAATCCTTTGAATGGAATCAACTAACTCTGGGAGTCCGGTCTACTCCCCGTACTTTGAAAAAGTGTCGATGTGGTGGCCTTACTCCTTGAGGAATGTTGTATTTTTTCATAATATGCTAATATGTGTTATTTACCCTATTGCATACCTAAGTGGAATGAAATTAATGTTAGTTGAAAATGGGGAATAGAATATAGCTTTTAGATGGTAGAAAATGTCTTAATAAAGACACGAGGAGAAGCTGTTAAGTGGAGCAATGAAATAAGTGAAGTTGAAGATGTTAGGGGAAGAAGTGACATTGGGGGAGTATTAAATCTAAAGATTCTAGATGTTATAAATCAATGGATACATATCAGAATAGATGTGGTTTTTGAGGAAATTTGCGGAGTGGTTTTGGAATGGAAATAATTGACTCCTTGATGAAAAATTCATTATACTCTTGTTTCTCATACAGAACTTGGATCCTGTGGGCTTAAAGTATATTTTGTGTGAATCATTGATTTCTCTATAAATCATAGGATGTAAATTCTAGCGAAATTGGGTGAATATTTAATGATATATCAAATTATTAAAGTGTTGTCAATAAAACCAAAGGGGGATATAGTTGGGAAAAAAATCCCTCAAGGTGTCCTCTAAGTATGTTTTGGAAGTGTTTGTGTTTGTTGAAAAATACATATGACCAAAAATTAGCATGTTAGTTGTTTTCCAAATATAGTTTTTTATGGTGGAATAGTTTCATAGTGTTTTCCATATTTTTGGGCCTCAAAATAAGGAGTTTTTTTGGAAAATGAATTATTTCTACATTGGAGTGAATGGGATACAGAAAGGAGAAAGAAATAAGTAAAGGAATGGAACCACATAGAACAAGAAATCAACCAAATACCATATAATCGGAATGGTATGTAGACTATGTATTCATATTCATAGATTGAAAAGGAGGTACACAAAATGGTTTGTAGAAGCCAAAGGCAAAAGGTACACTGAAGGTTCTTGGTATGTGGGATTTATTGTCATTCAAGGAATCATGGTGGTGATTTGAGAAACCATGAAATAATTTGTAAGAGAAATGAGATAGTTTCTTATTGGTCTACTATAAAGGAAGAATGTCTGTACATGGATCATGTAGGAAAGAATGTTTCTCAAGTGAAGTTGTACGGGGTGAATGTTCGACCACATTAAAGATTTATTAAATCATGAATTAACGGATTTTGAGGGAATATTTTTCTATATAAGGATTGATAATCCCATCAATATAGAAGAGAGATATTTTCATAGGAATAAATATTTTCTTCCCGAATTTAGTGAAGTCCAATAGGGGTTCTCAAGGGAGTGTTTTGGAAGGGAGAAGTGGTTTTCATGGAAGCAATTCCCATAACAGTTTTTGCAAGAAACTATATCCTGAAACAAAAATGGTAAATGAAGGAAGAAGATGCACTACAAAAAGGAAGAACAAATGGAATTTGGAGATGTCTGGGTTAGTAAAAGAAAAGGTAGTCCATAGATGAGAGACTGTTCTCGTAAGTGAAGATAGTCTGCGAAGAATAGGGGGTAAGTGGAAGTAAAGGAGAAGTGGTTCACAATGGAGGACAGTTCACGAAAGTAGAGGCCGTAAACAAAAGAGGAAATCATCATAGAATACCTTCTAAAAAATATTTTGGGGAACCACGATGGTAAAAGAGGATGATATGGGGTTTGTGGAGGTCTCAATGAATATTTAAAAATCTCAAAAACAATTCATGAAAGAAATTTCCACTAATATAATAGTACGTAGAAAACTGTATTTCATCTAAGGGTGAAAAAGGGACTTAAATAGAGAATCTATCTATTTTTGAGTATGCACAATTTCATGAAAATGAAGATATATACATATCCATAAACTATGAGTGGATCCCTTACATGAAATTTGAGTGAAATAAGAGGAATGTTGTGATCCTTTCCACTGGCAGTGAGCCAAAGAAAGAGACATAGGGAGTGAACTTGGGAATGCAGTGAGTAGACCCAAAATATTTTAAAGGCAGTGAGCCTCGGTATAGATGATCTAGACTGAAAATTTTAATTGGAATTGATCTTTTATGGATTTGGTACATCGGTACATCACTATTGTATTCTCCTTAGATGTAGCCCAATGAGGGTGAACCCAGTAAAATTGTTGTCTTGTGCATGATTTCATTTAGGTTAATATATTTCAAAGAGAGAAAGAAAGAAGTATTTTTTTGTTTAATGATGAATCAATTTCTGAAGGGGAATGATTTTTAATCTGTCATGCACTAATTCACCCCCCTCTTATGGTATTTGAATTAGAAGACCAAACAGTTTACCCATAGTAAGAAATGAGTATTGTAATCATTTTTTAAATAATAAAAATTGGAATATAATAATGTTTTGCATGAATTAATGGGCATAAAATATTCATGGACATTCATAAGGGAAATAAGTAATATATAATAATAAATGATGTGAGACTAAAGTGAATAAATGTAAAAATATTGGTTAAGAATTATTAGAAATGAGCCACTTTAGTGTAGTTTATGGAACAATATTAAAGTTTATTTAATGAGGAAAAAGACATAATTATTCTATAGAACCATAAATGAAATAATATATTTTTTCATGATAATTTTTTTTTAAATATAATTTTTTATTAAAATTTATTGTGGATTTTACATGAATTTTGTTAAGAAATTGTGATGTTTACTTTTAGTGGGCTTGGTTATCTAGTGTAATTAATAAAGGAACATTTTTAATCCTTTAATTACGCATAATACAATGATTAATTGATATGGATACACATTTTTGGAAAATATACATAAAACTTATAAGGCTAAAATAATAATAACTAAGAGATATAATTGTGTAAAGAAAAAGAATGTGTAACCCAGATGTAATTTGGAGGTTTGGAGTGAACACTTTCCTTATGTACTAATGTGTTAGGCACTTGAAATTAAAGTCATGGATAATAAAATTAGATTAATTAATAATTTAATAATTAATATATTCAACAAATATTTTATATATTAAAATTGTATTAATTTCATTTATGTCTATTTTGATGAGTTATAATGTTTAAGTTCTTTTTTCTAGGAGCGTTCGTTTCATTGTTTTATGCGTGGTTCCCTTGAGTAAAATTATGCGAGTTCTTGTAAAATTGTAGAAAAACCTTATAAGTGTAATTATATGGTAATAATGAACTAAAATAATTATAAATAAATCAATATATCATTTTTTTTCTCTAGTAATAAGAATATTAATTTTATAAAACAATACTGATAAATGTTTAGATTATATTGGAGGGTTTTTATCACCACAAATTAGATTTGTTTTATTATTTAATATTATGTAGAAATATTAGTTATATAAATTGAAACAAGTTATAATATAAACTATAATTTTTTTAACCATTATGGTGTTTTTATGTCTATCCTTGAAAGCAGAAATGGAATACAAAAACGTATCATCCACAAAGGCGGTGAATCAACACATCATGAATGATGTGTTCATTTTTATAATAAAATATGAATAAAGAGAATTTATAATTAATATTAAATTATTACAATAAAATTATAGTATTTTTATGAAACTAGAGTTATCATGTTACTTTTTATAGGGGATATGAGGAGAGGATAAGAAAATATTAGAAATTAAAAGTGAAAGACGGGGGATTCTTCCTCTTGAATATCCTCTCCTTGAGAACCTCCTTAAGGATCGTGGGGTTTCTTGTTTTTTGGGAGAAGTAGATATTGGAACTATGGATGAGTAATGGGAAGGTAATTCATTGGAATTTAGGAAAGATAAAAGGATTTTATGGCGTGATGAGATGATATGGTGAGGGGTGCTATATATAGGGGAGCAGAGGGGTGTTTTTGATTATTTTATTTAATAGTTTATTATGTTTAATAAAGAATATAAATATTGTTTATACATATCACTAAATACATAAAATAATTAATGAGATTATCAATAATCATTCTCACATCATCCATACATCATCCAAGACTAAAAAAATCATGTATTTAACTTATACTGTAAATTATTATAGATTACTATTTTGAAAAAATTAAAATATTTATGAAAATTTAAAAAAATCCACCATAACAATTATTGGATATCTATATTTAAAAAATAGACCTAATTTTATCAAAATATATTTCTGAATATGGTAAATTTAATTTTTATATAAAATAATCATTTATTTGAAAAATACCAATATTAATATCATATTCGATTTTATGACCCTTTGGAAAATTAATTATGGTCTCATAAAAATATCTTATAATTATAACATAAAATAATATTAGTTTATGAAATCATTTTATTAAATATTTTTTTAAATTATTATATTAATTATAAAATTGTAAAAAATATTTATGTTACACCAAAAATCCTACACTTGAATTATGATTTTTAAAACATTTTTTACATATTTTATTACAAAACATATATAATAATTTAATTTATAAGATGCCTAAATTTAATTTTTACTTTAATAAGATAGGTAACTATTATATTGGCAGAATTGGTATTCTTAATGGTCATATTACAATTCCAATGTTCATGTTACTATTCTATTGTTAAAGTTTTCTTGATTTCTATAAATCCCACTTATTTAATTCATTATTTATGAGAAAAATGTTCCTATAGGGTTATCTATGTGATATATTTATTTTATAATATAAAACCTAATTATATGAATATGAATTCCATTGATAAAACTCTAGTTGATTACGTCAACCCGTTGTAGAGGTGTCCTATACTGTTTTAATAGTTAGAAGGTGATTCTTTATTTTATGTTATATAAAGAACCTCATAACAAGATTCAGTAGTGTGGAATGGTGATGCATATTTAGCAATTCTACTCCAAGGATTTGAGGACGATTTTACATAGGGAAGAAGGATGGGCATGATCTTTTTACTAAGAATCCAATTGGGGGCATCAACCTTATGTTAAAATGAAGATGAATTAGATGAGTCTTTTACCTATTGTACATGGTCATGATGTTTTGGAAATCTGACTATTTATAGTGGATTACACTCAAGCTGAAGGTGGTGAAGGACCATATACATTTCTAGGTACTATCATGATAATATAAATAACCAATATTACACTTTTACACAAGTGTTTCTCATTTTTTATATATCATCACATGTTATTTTTGGATATAACATAATGGAAAAGTTATCTTCTACATTGCATTACCTTGATATACCATTGTTCATGAATGTATATTATCTTAACCGATGTCCAATGTAATTCCAATAATTTTCAGAGAAGTATGGATTCAATTTAATTAAGTTAAACCATCATCGAGTTGAGATTTCTGGATTAGAACTAATTAACTAATAATTAAACCTGGTTGGATTACTTTTTATATGTATGGTAGAAGAGTGAAAGAGGCTGGATGTTGAACTAATTTATCACATGAATGAAATTCATTCTGTGAATGAAACTCATGATTGGAGTTTCTATGGAAAGACTACATGAATTTGATAATATATTTGAATCCAACTAGCATCATGAATCATATTAACTACATGGATTAGTTTTTCTTGGTAGAAAAATAAGACTAGTTTTATTCAATAGGTGAATCCAATTCACATAATTAATATGACTCAATTATTTTAAAAATGAGAAGAACCCCTTAATTAACATATTGTCAATTATTTCAGAAGTGCCTCATTTGTAGGGTCTATTTCCACATAAAACTAGTTTCCTTTGTGTATCCTCTATCTAGCATCTGAAATAATCACCATTATTTATATTTTATTTATCCTTCTACACCTTATATTCTTGTGTCTTCTTTTCATTTTTTTCTAAACATATAGAATATTAAATATATGTGATTTATATGGAACATTTTTCAAGGAATTGGACATTGTTCTAATTTTACCAAATTATAACATGAACCTGAGGATGAAACTAGATGATGAGTTGACTACCATGATATAGTTGGTGGTATAGTACTATTCCATCATGGGATTTTTTGTTTTAAATCAAGTATAATGATTTTGCACACATGGATTTCCATGTGTTGGATAAAAAATATGAATTTTCTTAAATTAATTTTACATCCATATTATAAATTCTCTCATAAACCCCTATCCATGTAAGAGGATATCCCCTTCCAATATTTCCACCACTTAAGGTGTTCTTATGAAATTACACCACATATTATAAATTATTTTGTGACCCAACCACATTCTAAGTGGTGTTGGACTAACCCATGAATGAGAGGTCTAAATATAATTAAATGGTAGTGAATGGTATAACCTTTTCATATAAGAGTTATTATTTATGATTATCAATCAGAACGTCCCATATTATTTTTAGTACCTGGTCATCGATTCCATTATTATTTATGAAACTTGAGCATGTCCTCCATTTTTATTAATGATACTCGTGCATAAAATCCATTTTTTTCATATAATGTAATTTTCTTCATTTTTATTCATGATAATCGATAATGGTGTACTTTATTACTTTTGATTATCTAGAATAGAATCCTTATTTATACTATGATACATATGGGCATGTTGACCCTTATATTAAATTTGATACACTTATGAACATTAATGGATGTTTGAGGTATGCCTTAGGTCCTCAATAGTAATATTAATTCATATATATATTTATATCAATATATGTTATGTTGTAAATAGTACAAACACAAAAATTTATATATATATCTATATATATGTCTACTAGTATATTTGGTGACACATAATCAAATATATATCATCTTAAGATGAATAAGGTAGAGTTTGTTGTGTTCCCTTTTTGAACCTATGTTGGCTTGGTCATAGTGTATATTTATATTAGTTATATTATTACCTACATTCTTATAATTTTACATAAAATAGCTAGATCATACTATAAACCATCAGTTGTGTCCTAATAAGTATATATCACACTATGTTTAGGCTGCTGATGGTACCTGAACAGACATAATTGTCTGTGTAGGGACAAAGGGAAGCTTCCAAATATGAATTCTTTATTGTCTATAATGTGATGGAGTATGGGACAATAAGAGAAATCTTATTTCTTTTATACTACTTGAGATAGATTTCAGGTCTTCTTCTTTTGTGTATTTCGTGTTGAATATGGATTCTTCTTTTTTTCCTTGTATCCCCATTTTTATAGGAAATACGTGTGACATCATCTTTTATATATGATGGTTATGTTATTATTTATGATATTTTTATACTAATATTTATTATTATTCTACATCTTATCCACTCACCAATTTATCTTTTATACTACCATTTCATGTCAGTCAGATCATGAGGGTTGGGTCTCCCCACTATACCATCATAAGCCCTCACTACTAGTCGTAAGCCTTTGGAATATGGGGTGGCACACTTGAGGACACATTGCTAATAGTGTTTGGTTACTTATGAGTGAACTGGGTCTAGGAGATCAGAAAGTAGTATTAGAATGATTTTTTATTTGGTCTTACTATTTTTGGTTACTAGATTGGAGACTAGGGTTTTTTTGGAATGGGTCGTGACCGTATTCCTTGGAGTTTGTAACCCACATAGAGTTAAAATCCAAATTACAGTAGATGGTACATGATGTTATGATATATAACTATTATTGTTTTGTCTATTTAATCAGTGATTGAAACATGTGATTCCAGAAATTTATTATTCCAATCAGATTATTTTATAACCTTGTATAGTATAATAAGGAATTATTATCTCATGAATCATTATTGGGATTGGGGATTCAATGATAGGCATTTTCCATAATGTATTTGTTTTTTTACTTACATTTCCTATAACATGTTATAACAGAATTATTAAAATATCTCTTATCTGAATAGAATTTTTATAGTTTAATAAAATATATAATTCGTTAATTTATGTTTCTATATCAAACTAAAGTGTGTATTCCTTCATAGATTTATGGTGGTGCCTTATCTACCAAATTATCTAATTTTTGAGCCATGAAGTATTGGGTTCGTGGTCTGAAACGCTGGTTGTATTTGATTGCATGGATATTAATTTAAATTTAAGGAGATTATGTTCCTATATAAATTGGGAATTGTTATCCATCTAATTGAACCATCCCAGATGTTGGTTGCAGTTACATGACATGCAAATTTTAACATATAATTCTTAGACTATATTAAATGGGAATGGTAACTCACTTAACTAGGCTATGATTTGTATTCATATTATTGACTTCGAACATAAATAATTTGGAACATAAATAAATAGTTTCCATTAAAATGGGATTCAAATTACAATATAATGGTTGTTTTCTTAAATACCTTGAAACTGATACTCTATATAATGGAACCATTTCTATAAGGAATTAGTACATGAACATAACCTGATTATACTAGTGGTTAGTAGGGAGTACCTCTTGAATCTATTGTGATATTCTTTTGGATAGCTTGACCTAGCTTTATGAGTAGGAAAAATTGTGTTGAATCGAATATAGGAAGCCAAAATAACATTACTGTATCTATATATGTGATATTACTATTATTAAATATTGTATGAGGTGTTTTTTAGCATTGTAGAAATATTCCCACATGACGGCTTTAGGTCAAGCACTAGGATGGTGGAGATGAACATGCTAAAAATGATTGGGGTCCTGAGGAACTAGTATTAACTCATATAGTGACACTTAAAGAAACACCTAATATTCCTATTTTGGGTGATGATTCTTAAATTTGAGATAGATTTCTATTGTTTTTATAGTCTACACTAAGATCTCTCTGACCTTCCCCTACTCTGGAAGAGATGACATGAGAGTGCTAAAAGCAGCATCCACATGCTTTATCTAGGGATGGTTGTCCCTAGGATGCTATGTCATGGAGGAAAGCCATGCTATCTATATTCCATCAATTCTTGTCACTTTTGTAGAGTAGGGTCAAGATCACAACCTAAATGATCAATGAATATGTTAAGTAATTGGTGGATGCTATCAACCTTGCTGATCATCATAGAGGTATGGCCAGTTAGGAATTTCAGATATTCTTCCATGTATAATTATTCCAGCTAATACTAAGAGAGGATTGAGCTAGAGAGTATATTCATCTTTAGTAGGGCAATTTGTTCTTTATGGACTATTATGTGTATTTTAGAGAGCCTGAGAACCTAACACCGAATATTATAGTTAATGAGATAACAACAATGAGATGGTCATATGATGGGATCATATACACCATCTGATCACAAGTTCATGATGTTGGGATGAAAACGATTTTTGAAATAGTTCACCATACCCTCATCAATCTGTAGATCCAAAGGGATGTTGATAGTTTGTGCGAGGGTGGTCGAGTACTGAGATTGGGGATTTATTCATTGAGTGGTATAAAGTTTCATCTCAATTATACACATGGGGTAGTGGAACTTAGATGAAACTTCTAGATTATTCTGTGGAGTTTCATCAGTGGGAAAATATAGATCTTGAAAATCCCTGATGTCCAAAATATCCCATTTAATGGATTTTTTTGGAAATTTTTCGAATCATTAATTTCTTCATGGGACCTTCCCATCTATGCCTAATGGAAGAGGATTTGTACCATCTCCTTCTTTTAGAGAGAGATTAATATATCCTCTTCAGATATATATTTGGGCAACTACAAGTTGATCATGACAATGGGGTGGTCAGGATCAAGGTATTTAGGCTTGAAATATGCAGTACCCATAGGGATGACCTTCTCAATATAGTTAGGTTGTAGCATAAGTCCATGGACTAGTTCACTTGTATGCATTGCAGCCTATACTAGAGGAGTACATAACCATCCCTTTAATGGTATGAGGCATGATTTTAGTTGAATTGACTCTTGTATATATATTTTTTGATATAGGTTATATTCATTATTTCATATATCATACATTTATTTATTTCCATTGGATTTTGATAATGTAATTTTATAGTTTCATGACACTAGATACACCATTGGGACTACAAATATAATGTGTATATAAGTTTAGGGAGTTTCCCACTGAGATAGGATCCAACCGCTTCATATATAACCACTTTTTCCTCGATACTACAAACTCAGATATAATATTCAGGATAGAATGGTTGTCCCCTAACCATGATCATGCATATTTTTGTCATATGAGGGTGTCGTTTTCTTCTCCAATGTGTTTTAGTAATATTTATAATGGTGAATGGTATGTTTAGAAAAAGATATCTTAACCATAGAATTGTGGGCTATCAAGAGTGATAGACCTAATTTGTATACTATTACGAGATTATTAGGGAACTCATCTGACAAACTTCCCTCCTAGTGTGGATCATTTTTGGGACATCAAACTTGAAAATATTTTTATACTGCCTCCTAAGAAATAAGTAGAGTTTACTATTGAGACAGTGCGTAGAGCGGCACTAGTTTCTATTCTTCAATACAGGATGGCACCTACTGAGATATAGGAACTGATGAGATATGTAGAGGAATTCGAATATAATGGTTTTATCAGACCTTATGAAATGGGTTGTTATTCACTAGTCCTTTTCTCTAAGAAGTTAGTTAGTCCACTCAATAATTTTGTGGACAAATGAAAATTGATTTTGCTTACAGTTAATAATCGGTATCCCCTACATCATATAGATGACCACTTCGACTATTTCTAAGGAGATATGATCTTTTAATGATTTATTTGAGGTCATCATATCATTAGGTATGATTGAAAAACAACATACCACCCTCATATAAAATTCTATAGTTGTTATGACCTTTGTGAGTATTTTTTGATGTGGTTCATTCTCATGAACATTCTAATAATTATCAGGACCCCGATGAATTAAGGTTTTCATCTATTACTGGATTTGTTTGTGGTAGTATTCATCAACAACATCTTGGGGGTATTCTTGCTCTCAATAAAATTATTCCAAACAACTTGATATTATACTGAATACACTAAAAGGGAACTATATTTTCCCATGATTACAAAATTACTTGTTTGGATTATTAAATAGAACATATTGTATCATATAATCTTATAGGTATATGTAGATATTGAACAAGAGAAGGAGAGATTAGTGGTTTCTTGGGATAATACCATGAATGTATTTGATATATGCAGATTCATAGGGCTAGATGGCTATTATAGGATCTTCAATCAGGAATTTTCATACCTAGAGGATCCTCCTTCAAGCTTCACCAGGAAGGTACAAAAATTTTTATAGACTAAGACATGTGATAATTCTTTTAAAGTTTTTAATGGAAGTATGATCTCAGTAATGATCTTGATTATTATAAGGTCATAAATAAATTAAATAGTTTATTTTAATGCATGATGTATTTAACTGGGATCAGTTAAAATGTAGTGTTATAAAGTCATGGAATATGGTTATCCACAGTTTACACCCCATGATAGGAATTACCTGACACGTGAACATGATCTATAATCACTACTTCACACCTTTTGTTGTTTGCAGAATTGTATTCTAGGAGAGTGGTTTTTTGTATACATGGAAAATAAAAGTCTCAAATACATTTTTACCTATCATGGAATAAACTTTAAAAAATTTGTATGGGTTGAATACCTTCAATAATTTTACCTTCATTGTGATTATATTCTTTTGAAGGAAAATTAAGGGAATGATTCTATGAGAAGAGAAATCAAAGTTGTTCTTTTTTAGGGTGCCAATAGTGAGTGGTAGTTGAGGGAATTATTTCTTGAGATGCACATGGAGCTACAAGACCATTATGTATATCCATTAATTTCATCATTATTCGTGACATATTCTATTCTAGATAAATTAAAAATGGGAAAATTTTTAGATACCATGGTTATATTCCTAATGAGAAGTATTTTAGGAAAGGACCCATAACATGGTATGGTTTCAAATATGGATGGGATCATGTAATTTCATGAGAATGTCTAGTTTCTGGAAGTAATATTTGGGGAGTTGATGTTTATTTCACATAAACATTCTTAGAAAATACATCCCTAACTTAACAAGATATACAATGACTGAAACGTTATTTATTATTGTACATTAATAAAAAAGAATAATTCAGGATTCATTACTAGGATTTCCACATGACAGCTAATGAAGGAAGAACAACAGTGACCTATTGAGATGTTACATCCCTATCCCATTCTAAGGAAGAAATGGAAGGACTTCAATACTAATATAGTGACATGATTAACTAGGCCCCCTGAGGTAGTGATGTAGTATGTGTGATCATTAATATACTAACAAAGTTCTCCCACTCCCTACCTATATAGGATAAATTTAAATTGATTATTTTTGTTGGATTTTTATTTTAGATATTGTATTCCTTCAGGGAGTTACATATAATATTGTTTTAGATAATGATTCTCTATAAAAACCATGTTTCTAGTTGGAGTTTCATAAAGAACATGGATCTTAGGTAATCTAAGTACATCCTATCACCAACTAAAAACCATGTAATCTAAGTGTACAATATGAGTTTTAGAGACATGATATCAGTATGTTTCTAAGTTAATATTGGTTTTTGGGAGAAACACCTACCTCTCATCAAAATTCCTTATAATAAAATATTTCAAATACTATACAGACGAGTCCTTTTGAGAATATATACTACATGCCATTCCATTTACCCCTATGTTGGATAGAGGTAGGAGAGAAAGTGCTATTAGAACATCAAAATATTTAGGAAGAAACAAGTGAGATTCACCTTATTAGGATGTTTATGGATACAAATAATTATAGGAATAATTCTCACGATGATCACCATCAAAAAAATCTAGAGTTTGAGGTAGAGGATTGGTTATTCTTGTGTGTTTTACATAGATTATGTAATTGAGGAATTTGGAATCAAGGGAAGAAGTAAACTTAGTTTGTTGATGAATTTTATATTTTGGAGATTTTTGGGATATTAGATTACTATTTTTAGTTCCCTTAAAGGTACCAAGCCATGCATGATGTCTCTCATTATTCAAAGATTCACTATTACAACTATTAACCATCTCTTATATTCCAACAAGATGTGGTAGAATTGGATGTGGATGATTTTTTTGAGGCGTATCGAGTGATTATTAAAGATTGAAGCATTATAAATCTCCATGGTAGATCATTTACACTAGCTTGGGTGTTATGTCAATACATCTGTGTACATGATAAGACAAAGGAGTGGGAGGATAGCGTACCTGCTCAGTGGCCATAGCTATTCTTAGATGATGCCTTACCACCCATTGAAGAGAGACATAGGGATTATTATTTTAAAGAGATGAGGTTGTAAATCCTTAACTATCTTGAGAGGTATAGATTCAATTAAAAATATTTAAAACCTCAATTTTTAGTCTTTTTGTCTTAAACCTCGGTAACCAAGCCTTTAGGATGGTTAGTTTACATTTATGATGGAAGGTAATTGGAGGTTGGAGCTTATATATAGAACTAATCTAGGATGTGAATGTAATTAAAAATGTGAGATAAATTGACCACATGAATTTATCTTACCAGAGCCATTTAATTTTATATTGGATCCGAATTCAATTCAAATAATGAATACTATTCATAATACAAACTAAATTTTCCTAGTAGAAAATGTAAAACATGATTTATTAATGAAACGAACCCCATTAACATCATGAATATGTAATATATTTTTTAAAAAGGGATGAACACATTATTTAAAATATTGTATCATTTTTCATCATCGTCTCACATGGAGGGTCTTTTTCCTCCTCATTATATTTTCCATTGAATCTCCACTATTTGTCATCCAGGTCAAGTTTTTTTCATCACATTGGGTTCCTCTCAGAGAGCCTTATACTCTTCTGTCGTCTTTTCTTTATTTATATCACCAAATGGAATGAAAAATATTTGACAGCTAATATGTGCTATAATTTTAGGTATTTTTTTAAAATATTTATCCCATTATTGATAAAATATGAGGCTAATACTTGAAGATGAGTTGACTACAAATATATGGTAGGTGGTTTATTATGTTTCCCTTAAGGCCTTGTTTTTTATATCATGTTCCATGATGTGACACACTGTACATTCCATTAATTTTTTAAAAGATTTATCTATCCTACATTTATTTATTATCCATGATATAAATGAACTCATCATACTTTTCCTTGTTGGAGTGTGTCCCCTTTGAGGGTCACCTCCTAAAGTGAAGTTATAAAATAACTGATGACATTATAAATGATTATATTAGAAAACCACATTTTATGTTGTATTTTATTGACTCATGATAGAAATGAATAAATTAAATTTAATGGAGGTGACTGGTATGACCATGTCACATGAACATTATTATTTATGTTACTCATGAATGGATTCCCCTTAATTTTTATACTCATCTATGGTGTCCCTAATTATTTATGATACTCTGGAATGACATCTATTATTATTCATGATAATCATGAATGTAATACCTTGGTACTTATGATTCTCCAGAATTACATCCCTTTTTTTTACATGAGATTGATGTAAATGGTATCCATTATTTAAAATGAAATACTCTTATGGACATATTTGGATTCCTGAGTTAGACATTTGGTTATGGATAGTACTATGTATCTATATATAAGTCTATATATGTTATCATGTACATAGTGAAAATAAATATAGATATATCTATATATATCCCTATATACATGGTGGTAGATAATATGAGATATCTTGACATAGGCTGAAGTAGGAAGAGTCTGTTCATTATCCATTAGTAACATGAGTTGACTTGGGGAAAATATACATTTCTTTTTATTATTATTATTATTGGAAAAATTTCATTCGATATACCATAGATAGATCATATTATACACTATTGGTGGTAGTCTACTATTCATGTCTCGCACCCTATTCGGGCCCCTGATAGTACCTGAACAGACATCAGGGATACATGTACTTAAAAAGGGAAGGTTCCATCATTGGATTGCTATTTTTTTATATTATGATGGATTATGAGATAAGAGGAAATAGACTATAATGATGATTCTATTGGAGGTATATTTTCGTTATTTTGTTAACTTTTGTGTAGAATGATAAATATGTTTGAGTATTTGTTTCCTTATATCCCCTATTTATACAATATATGCATGGAACATTATATTATATGATACTATATATAAATATGTTATTTTTTAATGATTATATTCCTATAATTTTAATTATTATTCTATATGGTATTATTTCATTAATTTATTTGTTATATTGATTATATGTGTCACTGTGATCAAGAGGGTATATTCTCACCACTATAACATCATAGACCCTCCTTGCTAGTCGGTAGCCTTTGGATTATAGAGGCGTTCTCTTTAGGCCATGTGGGAAAACATGTTTTGTTAATTATTAGTGAACTAGTTCTAAGGAATCAAACACATAGTATCCATTATTCATTGTTAGTTATGGAAATTTGGGTCCCTTCATGATTTGAGAGATGATGAAATTTGATGTGATTCATCGAATGGATTGGATGGAAAACTTTCAATCCCATACTAATTTATATCATATATGAGTATCATGTATGTCTCATAAGGGAGAGAAGTTTTTGATGATTAGTGTGTGGGAGTTGGAAGAAGGTAGTGTGTGTCCATACATGAGATAAATTTAAAAGATTACGGTGAAGGTGGAAGACATGGCTCATTCAATAGGATATGTTGTGTCCCCCTCATAATTTCCATCATTTTGGATCTCTATTAGGAATTCACCTTTGTTGGCCTCATAGTTATTCCCTATTATATTGTAGCGGACATCGATATATAACTCATTAATGTGTGTAGCCTATTTTAGTATCCCATTATCATATCTAGAATATATATAAATGGAAGTCAATGTATATATTGATGACATGGAATGGAAGGGTTTTATCAATCTGAGTACCTCAACATGCGGTGAACCATCTCTAATTTCCAATAAGAAGGACTATAGTCTTAAAATATATGTAGAATAATGAAAAATAAATTAGCTAAACATGAATAATAAGAATCTGATACCAGGGATCAATGATCTATTTAATCAGTTATTTTATTCATAGTGGTTCTCGAAGATTGATCTCTAATATGGAAATCACTAGTTGTGGGTTATAGAGTAGGAAATCCTAAATATGGAGTCGTGGATCGGTTAAGGGATATATGTGAAATTAGTGATTCAGTTATAAGTAACAATTCCTCATGGTTATTCATGGATCTCTTGAATAAGATCTTCCACCCATATCATGACTCGTCCATCAACATGATTATTGAATATTTCTTTATTTAAACATTAACCCTATAAAATCATGACAAGATTCTCAAGATAGTCCTAGGAACACATAAAACACATTAGATATATTATATGTTTTCATTGTGTCACTTATGGATTTATGAGGTGATGCACATGGGTAATGTGATTTCTATGACTGATTTACTAGTGTTCCCAAATAAATTTGAGGCATTGTTGTCAAGGAAAATCTCCAAAACTTATTTTAGATCATGATACATACGGTTTAGGCAGGGTACTATAGGAATTTTTTCTAACAATTTTCCCATTTATTGATACCCTTAATTGTGATAATAAAGAAAGATTGGATGGTTTAGTGGTGACACTGATGTGATGAATATTTTCATTTGCTAAAGAGTAGGTTGAAAACATCTCTAATATTGATTCTTCATAATCCCATGATAAGATATTTCATATATTTTGTTTTATTAGGAGTTAGTTTGTGGGATGTATTGATGCAAAGGGATAACATAGAATATTATGGGTTTGGATAGGTGTGTCCCATTGAAGAGGAACCATCCTACCCCTGAATTTGATATGTTAACCATGGTCAACACCTTCATGTGTTGGAAGCAATATATCTTTAGAGAGATTTGTATTGTCTATAAATACAATAAGAGACTCCATTATATATTATGAAAATGAGATCATAATTTGATGTAGATGTAGGATCAAAATAGTGATGTAGATGCTCAATATACAAGAGGGGGGTGAATTGTACACTTTAAAAATTCCTTTGGAACCATTAAAGTTATTAACGATTAACTATGTTTTCCTTAAGCAATGGAAAGGGCTAAGTTTAACAAAGTTAAACTAAGAAAATTTACAACACCTCTAACACCGAATGCAAACTTGGAATGAGATTCCGAAATAGGGTTCCAGAAATATGGTTTCGGAAATTGAAACTTAACAAAAGGTTACAATATGAGATTCTACCTTAAAGCGTATAGAATCTAAAAGAAATAGAGTACAAGTAAGGAAGTATAAGAAAGTTATACTTTCCTTATAAAACAAAATGCACCAGAAATAAAAAACAAGTAGTAGAACTACTAGTAACAAGATATAAGTCTTTTAACCCAAAGAGAAGGGTATCCAACAAACTTGGATAAAGGTCCCTTGATTTATACTTTCAAGCAAGTCTGTCTTACCCACACCAGGGTAAGTCCTCAATACAATGATCGGAGTCTCTGTCTTGCTATCCCCGCAAGCCCTCAACTTCAAGGTAGTTAGCGACCTCTGTCTTCCTCAGCAAGGAAGCCCTCGAACTTCAAGGTAGTTGGCACCTCTATCTTCCTATCCCCGAAAGCCCTTGAATGTAATCACCAACATTCGGAGTCGCACGAAGCTTTGAGAGTTAATAAGAGCCTCTCTCTCTCTAGAAATCACTTCAAGCATGTAATCACATGAGTCCAAGATCAGTCAGCCTTTCAGCCCTGAGCTCTTTCAAATGAACTCCTATTTATAGGTAAGGTCGGCTCCTTCTCCAACGGTCATATTTTCCTTAAAGATCAGAGGGACCTGTACACGTTTCATTTAGACAACGGTTAGTTTATAACAAAATAGACGACATCGTTTTATAGAAAAACAAGTATAACATAATGTACGACATCGTTTTTAAATCTAACTCAAATGTTCGGAATGAAAGCTTCGGAGTGAAGGTTCGGAGTGTAATGGAAATAATAAAAGTAGACAAATTATAGAAGTGTAAGCAGAATAAAAGTTCGGAGTCTAACTAAAATATTTTTCGGAGTCTGAATTAATTAAGAGTGTATAAAACAAAGATAATCAGATTCTGTTTAACAGGTGAATTCCGAATGCGAATTCGGAATGAGAATTCGTCATCAGAATTCGTAATGAGAATTCATCATCAGGATTCGTAATGAGAATTCGTCATCAGAATTCGTAATGAGAATTCTTCATCAGAATTCGTAATGCAAATTCTTCTTCAGAATTCGTAATGAGAATTCGTCATCAGAATTCGTAATGAAAATTCTTCTTCAGAATTTGTAATGAGAATTCGTCATCAGAATTCGTAATGAGAATTAATCATTAGAATTCGTATTGAGAATTCTTTATCGAACTTCATAAAAATTCGTAACCTGAATCTGGAATAGAAATTAGTCAGAGTTCATATCCGGAATTCGGAATGAAACTTTCTTATAGTTCTTATCCAGAATCTGAATCCTAAAATAGAATGCTTCATATCAAAGTTTCAACAATTCTGAGAAAATAGAAATGAATTCGAATCTCATACTTAAGAAAAATATGGATGAAAATAAGATAAGGATAATTTTTCTTATAAAAGCGATTTTGCTTATAAGATCAATTTTCCTTAAGAAAGCAATTTTCCTTAAGAAAGAAATTTTCCTTATAAAAGCAATTTTCCTAAAGGTAAGGTGTTTGTGATTTTCAAAACAAAAAGGAATGGAAAATTCATAAGGAAAACCTTATTGACTCAATAATCTCCCCCTTTTTGGAAAGCACAAACATCCTTACGAAAAAGAAATTCTAAGAATAAAAAAAACATTAATTCTTATCTCCCTTTGCTTTAAGGATATTGATGAATACGGCTAACTCCCCCTTAGGCCTTGAAAATCTAAGGACCGTATTCAAATTTCCGGAGTGACATTTTATTATGAATAATAATGTCTTCTTGAATGAAAAACTCCCCCTTAAACAAACTCTTATTAGAGTTTTTTTAGGGATCTTTTCCTTCTCCCCCTTTGATAAACTCTCATTGGAGTTCTTCTTTTTCTTAAGGATCTTTTCCTTCTCCCCCTTTGTGATTTTCAAAAAGAAATTGAGGGATTGGACAAAAAAAATGTACCTGAAAAATTTGTAACAACGAAAGAGACGAGAGGCACAATTTTCATTAGGTTTGAAATCTCGACAACAAAGAAAATATTACAACAAAAAGATCATATTTAGTTATTTCGGATCTTTTTCCTTTGATATGAGCCCTTTAAGAATAGTCTTGATCTTATTCAGGTCTTTATAATCTTCTTCAGCTTTTTCTCTAAGACCACTATTCATGCACTTTGAGCTTCAATTCTTTCTTCCTGGGCCTGAAGCTTTTCTTCCTGAGCTTTGATCTTTTCTTCCTGAGCCTTCATCTTCTCTTCAAACTAAATCCAATGATCTCTTTCAAATTTCCAGATCTGAGAAACAGAATTTAACTTCCCATTCAGATCTCTAACTTGTTGAATCCGGAAGTTCTTTTCATCTGTCAGTTTCTCTTCAAAGGATGAAGTCAGGTCATTTATCTTCTTGTCCTCAGTCTCAAAAGCATCCTTGACATTGTCTTGAAATTCATCAAATAATCTCATCTCTTCAACAGTCTTCTTCGACCAATTTTTCATCCTCTTACAAGATTTTCTATGAGATTCGTAGCCAACAAAGAAGGTTTTGAACTGAGCCTCAATCTCAATGCACTTGTCTATAACCATGGATACGGAGTCTGTTTTCTGATTCAAAGAATGTTGGAGCATCTGGCATCTTGAATCAATACTTGAGAAGGTCGGAATGGTTCCCACCAACTTCTTCAAAGACTGAACAACAAAGTCATGCCCCACCGAGGATGACACTGAATCTAAACTTTGCTTGGAAAATTTCCTTCTTCAATAAGGTCAAGCTTTCTTTTCGAAGTACTACAAACTTCCTTCCTCTTTTTCACTTCTGAGCTCGGAGTATCAGCAAGAATTTTCTTTACCTTGTCTTTTTCCGGAATTGAATCCTGTTCCAGAGTTCTCTTCTCACTATTAGAAACATGAACGACATTATCTTCCTCATCAGCAACTTCCTGAACACGAACCCCTACATTTTCCTTCTGAGCAAAATCATGTAAAAGTTGTTCTTCTTCTCCATGATAAGTAACTTCTTCTTCTCCTTTCTCTTCATCTATTGCTGGAGTAACTAGCTTCTAAGATTCAGCTTCTGAAGTTCAGAGTGATAAGTGTTCCGAAGGTGTCCTCTTGTAATCATCTACTTGTTTCAGCACATCTCCGGTTTCACCACTTCCTTCAGCACCATCTTCTTCTTGTTCCACTTGATCAACTTTCTCTACTTCCTCTGTATTCTTAGCAACAGCTTCTTCCGGAGCAATGAAATTTCTTCCTGGAGTCTCAGGTAGAGATTCCAAGGAGAAACATCTTGGAACAGGAATAGTTGCTGAAACCATCTTATTGAATTTCAACAAAGTCTGAGCTAACTCAGCCTCAGAAATCTTCTTCTTGAGCTTCTTTTCCTTTACTTGTTTTTCAAGATCATCAGTAGTTCTCTCCTTTAAGGCCTTAGCCTCCGCAGGGTCCAATCTGAACTGCGGATCCCCTTCTTTCCTTATCTCTTTATCTGCTCTCCACTTCGCAAAAACTTCATCAGGATAGGCTTTCTTCTTCTTTGGTTTTGGAGGTGCGGAATGGACTTCCTTAGACTTAGGATTATCTGCTTCTACTACCACTTCTTTCAGCATTATCTTCCTTACTTTCTTAGAGGATTCCGGATCAGTAACTTTCGGAACTGCTTCTCATTGAGCAGGTAAATCAATAAACTGTCCAGACTCCTTGTCAAAAGCTACATCCATTCTCTTAAGAGTACCATCGCTCACTAGCCTAATCTTGCAAACTCTTGGCTTAGATTTTCAAGCCTCCTTGAAAGACTCAAGGCACCGAACTATCAACTTCGAGAGAATTACTGGATACATAATAATCAGAGATCTCAGATTTCCTTTCTTCAAATTCTCAAGAGTGATAAGAATGTGCTTCATCAAGTTAAACTTCCTCAGATTTATCAGAAAATCTAGGATATATATTTCACTCTTCTTCAAGCTATCTTTGTCACCTTTCCTCGGTACGATAAGACCTTGTACCCATAGCTCTAGAATCCAGAAATTTGTAGATAAACTTGCAATCTTCGGAGCCTTGTCATCAGCCAGTCCGAGAGTTTCTAAAACTTTTTCCTTGTCGAAGCTACCTTTAGAATCCGGCAACACATGAGAAACAAACTCAGCTTCACCTTCATTCCTTAGCCCTACCAAGATGGCTGCCTTGGCATATGAGAGTTTATAAGTCTTCCCATAAGACTTAAAAGACAGTTTGTCCTTTCCATCTTCCTGAAGAAAAAAAAACTGTCTCATAGAATTCAACAAGTAGGTCTGAATACACTTCATCTTGGTTCCCCGGTTTTGACACCGCAACATCTTCCCAACCATTAATCTTGATATTCTTAGAAATAAGAGAATCATACTTGTTGAAGAAATCCGGATGAACCAGCCTCTCTCTATAAACTAACCACTTCGAGATCGGCTTAGATGAAGACATATCTTGAGAAGCTACTTCCACAGACATTCGGATTTGAAAACCTTTGAGAAGATCGGAATGGAAACAACTGAAGTTCGAAACGGCCTTAAAATAGAGAGGAAGAGATTCAGGACGCGAGAGCTTGAGAACCGATGTGGGATGAGTATTCGGGTCCCCTTTATATAGGCAGTGAGATGATGGTTCAACTTCCTCGGTTGATCTAACGGTTGTGATAAGCTGAGATCAGATCTAACGGTTGAAAACCAATTCTCTAGAAAACTTGAATCTAATCTTTTTGAGGTTTTTTTTATTAAAACAGAGAATTAAGAAAAGTATAATCCAAAAACATAATACAAGAAAATTCCAGCAAGTAAAATATGACTACGAAAACTGAAGTAAGGAAATCATACCTTTCGGATTGGCTTAGGAGGATTATTCGTAATGGGTAATATAAAAATGACCAAAAAAAACTTTATTATGAGAAGACAGAATTCGAAAAAACATTACTATGGAAAATAATCTTAGTACGAAAAACTCATTACGGAACACTCATTACGGAAAACTCAGTATGAAAATTTTAAATAAAATGAAAATTAAAAACTTATTATGAAAGATTCGGTACAAAAATCCCGTTATGAAAATATCAGTACAAAATTTTCCATTCCAGAAATTTTTAATACGAACACTTCCATTCAAGAAGTATTTTGTACAAAAATGTCCATTCTAGAAAATTTTAGTTCCGGGAATTTCATTCCGGAAATGTAGTTCCGAAAAGTTTGAAAACAAGTTTTGGAAAACTTTGTTAATCTAACAATCAGATGTACTCCCCCTATGAAAAGGAGTTTATTGCTGTAAGGAGATTTTTTCAACATAAAGTTAATTTAGGAGGATTACCTTACGGTTATCATTCCTAACTTCTGTTTAATGTATTAAAATCAATCAAAAGGAAATGATTTTGTGAAAATATCAGCAAGTTGATCTTGCATTCCGATAAACTGAAGAATAATATCTCATTTAAGTGTGTGATCCCTATGAAAGTGATTCCTAATATCTATGTGTTTTGCACGAGAGTGATGTGCATGATTCTTACTGAGGGAAATGGCACTTGTGTTATCACACAAAATTTGAGTTTTAGTAAAACTCAAGCCATAGTCTGTGAGTGTGTGTTGCATCCAAAACACTTGAGCACAACAACTTCCAGCTGCTACATATTCAGCTTCAGCAGTGGAAAGTGCTACAGAATGTTGCTTCTTGCAGGACCAAGAAACTAATGAATCTCCTAAGAAGTGACAAGTTCCAGATGTACTTTTTCTATCCATTCTACATCCACCAAAGTCAGCATTAGAAAAACTTTTTAGAACAAAATCATTTCTAGAAGTATAGAATAACCCTAGATCCATGGTTCCCTTAAGGTAGCGAAAAATTCTTTTTACTGCCTTTAGGTGAGATTCCTTAGGATTGGATTGATATCTTTCACATAAGAATACTGATAACATTAAGTCTGGTTGACTAGCTATTAAGTACAGTAGACTTCCTATCATACCTCTAAAATATGTTTGATCTACTGGTTTCCCAGCTTCATCAAGATCTAAAGAGTTTGAGGTACCAATGGGAGTACTTATACTCTTAGTGTTGTCATAACCATACTTTCTAAGAAGATCTTTAATATACTTATGTTGAGATATGTACGTTCCTTCTGGTTTTTGAGAAATTTGAAAACCAAGGAAAAATGTTAACTCACCCATCATACTGATTTCAAAATCAGATTTCATTAGACTTGCAAAAGAGTCAGTCAAAGATTGCTGAGTTGAACGAAATATGATGTCATCAACATAAATTTGAACAATCAAAACATTTTTCTTATCTTTCTTTATAAAAAGAGTTGGATCTGCATTTCCCTTAACATAGTTATTTTGAAGCAAAAAACCAGTGAGTCTATCATACCATGCTCGTGGGGCTTGTTTAAGTCCGTACAAAGCTTTGGTAAGTCTAAAAACCTGATCAGGATGTTTTGTATCTTCAAAGCCAGGAGGTTGTTCAACAAAGACTTCCTCTTGAACATAACCGTTAAGAAAAGAATATTTCACATCCATTTCAAAAGTTTTAAATTAAAGAATGCTGCAAAGGCAAGTAGAATACGGATAGATTCAAGTCTAGCTATTGGAGCATAGGTTTCTTCATAGTCTATTCCCTCTGGCTAATTATAGCCTTTAGCAACAAGTCTAGCATTATTTCTTACTATGACTCCATTTTCATCACATTTATTTCTGAAAACCCATTTTACTCCAATAACAGAAGTTTCCTTAGGTCTTTCAACCATGGTCCAGACTTTATTCATTTCGAATTCATTTAGTTCATCTTGCATGGCTTTAATCCAATCATCATCACCTAAAGCTTCATCAGTGCTTTTAGGTTCTAATTGGGAAAGAAATGCTAGATGTTCTACTTTATTTCTTAAGGAACTTCTAGTCCTTACCGGTTTATTTACATCACCAATGATACTATCACTGGGATGATTCTTAAGAAACACCTGATTTGAGTTTTGTAAAACCTGTTCATCAACATAGGGTAGAAAGTCTTCTGGGGTAAATGTTTCAGAAGTATCTTCTAGAACATCATCCTTATCAGAAGGTTTTTCTATCAAAGGTTGAAAATCAGTTTTTGAAAACATATCCAAGGAAGAAGGTAGGGATGGTTTAAAAACAAAAGGATCTGACTCATCATATTTTACATGTACTGTTTCTTCAACAGTACAAGTATTTTTGTTAAAAACTCTCTAAGCCTTAGATGTTGTGGAATAACCTAAGAAGATCCCTTCATCAGATTTTGGTGTGAATTTATGTAAGTTATCTTTAGTATTCAAAATGAATACTTTGCAACCAAAAACATTGAAGTAGGAAAGTATTGGTTTTCTACCATTCCATAACTCATAAAGAGTTTTATTAAGAAAAGGTCTAATCAAAACTCGATTTATAGTATAACAAGCAGTACTTACAGCTTCAGCCCAGAAATGTCTAGCAATAGAATATTCACTCAACATGGTTCTAGTAGTCTCTTGAAGAATTCTATTTCTTCTTTCAACTACACCATTCTGTTGAGGAGTTTTAGGTGCTGAAAAATTGTGAGTAATACCTTTCTTACTACAAAAAGTTTCAAAATCCGAATTTTGAGATTCTCCTCCATGATCACTATGAATAGTTTTCAATGGAAGGTTTTTATCATTTTTAACTTGATCTCTAAAAGTTTTGAAGTAGGAAAAAGCTTCAGATTTTATTTTCTAGAAAATAGTCCCAAGTAAACCTACTGTAATCATCAACTAGAACAAACACATAGTATTTATCTCCAATACTTCCAGTTTGTGTTGGACCAAAAAGATCCATGTGCACTAACTGTAATGCATCGGTTGTTGAGACTTCACCGATTGATTTAAATCTAGATTTATGTTGCTTGCCATATTGACAAGGATCACAAACTTTAGAAGAATCAAATCTAAGCTCCGGTAGATCCTGAACTAGTTTCTTCTTAGAGAGTTTACATAGGTTCCTAAGGTTACAGTGACCTAGTCTTCTATTCCATAACCAAGAATGATCTTCCATTTCAATTAGGCACGGTAAATCTTGGATTCTGAGGTCTTCTAAATTCAGAGTGTAAACATTCTCTTGCCTATTGGCTGAGAGAATAAATTCTTCATTGGAATTGTGAACTAAGCACTTGTCATTCCTAAAATTCACAAGGTAACCTTCATCACATAACTGACTTATGATAATGAGGTTGTGCTTAAGACCTTTAACAAAAAGAACATTTGAAATCAAGGTTTTACCAAGAAGAACAATATTACCAATACCAACAATCTCTCCCGTAGCATTATCTCTGAATGTTACCTTTCCTCCTTTTGTTTTGATAATCTTTTCAAAATAGATTTTGTTACCAGTCATGTGCCGGCAACATCCACTATCCATGTACTATGTATTGTTGCTGGTACTCTCTTTGTTTTCCTGAAATCAAAAAGAAAATTATATTTTCGGAATCCAAACTTGTTTGGATCCGAGATTTCCAGACAATAAAATTTTAGGAACCCACATCTTCTTAGAAAAGTAGGCTTTGTGAAATCCTAGAGACGGGGTTTTGTTTATCGAACAATTCTTTGCCCAGTGACCACCACATTGACACTTGGTACAAAATGGGGCACTTTGAGGAACAAAATGATTGTTACTGAAAATAGGTTTTGCATGGGTATAAGCAAATACGGATTTATTTCTTAAAGGTCATATTTGGGAATACATCTTATCAAAATTTTCTTTACCATGGGTAAAGTTTGATAAACATTTCTTTAAGGAAAAAATTTCGGACTTGAGTTTTATAACCAAGTTTTTATCCTCAAAATCATTAGTTTTTGAACTAGAGTTAGGCTCGAAAACATTTTTCTTAGAAATTACTTTTTCTAACTCTTTAGAAAGTTTGTTCTTCTCAGAACTTACTTCCTCAAGATTGTTTGAAATACTTTCGAAATCAGTATTTTTCTTATCAAGATATTTAGAAGGATCTGATATCTCTTTTGTAAGAATAGAATTCCTAGAATTTTCCCTATCAAGTTTCTTATTGAGTTTGGAGTTCTCAATCTCAAGAATTTCAGCAAACCTAGAGACTTCTTCATAAGTAGGTAAAGTACTTTCCTCATCAGAAGATGATTCTTCATCAGAAGAGTTATAATACTTACTATCATTAGAATTTAAAGAAACATTGGTTAGTGATTCAGCATTTCATACCTTAGCCATAAAATAATGATTATCAATAGGTAATCTGGCTATAAGACCAAAATTCTTATGTCCTGAAGATTAATAATCAGAAGATTCATCTGAAGAGTCACCACCACTGGCACTCCAGGGATCATTTTCTTTCAGAACTTGTTTAACTTTATCTTTACAATACTTCTTCATGTTCCTCTCTGAATACCTTTCTTTTCTTTCTTTCTTTTTGAGCATAGGGAAATCTGGTCTTATATGTCCATCTCTCTTGCATTCATAACAAGTAACTTCTCCATCTTTCTGATCTTTCCTTTCCTTTTTCTTATACTTGGATTGAAAATTCCTTTGGCCAGCTATCTTGTTCATCCTTCGAGCAAGATTTGCTAATTCATTTTCTGAGACTTCACTCTCACTAGATTCGGATTGGAAAATAAATTTCTTAGACTTGGATCTGGTTACTCTCTTAGGAGTCTTAGCTTTCATTTGATTTGAAGTTGTAGTAAAAGAAACAGTACCATTTCCATTCTTCTTCTTGATGTTGTCAGCATCTCTCTTCATTCTAGTCTAATGTTGTAGAAGAGTTCCAAAAAGCTCATCAAGAGTAATTTGAGTGACCTTCCTATTCTCATCTATAGCTGTTCTCTTGGATTTCCACTCATTGGGAATAATATCAATTATTTTGTCCACAAGGGCTTCATCATCTAAACCTTTTTCTCCCATAGACTGTAGGCTGTTGACGATAGTCATAAATCTCTGTTGAACTTTACAGATAGGTTCACCATAAGGAAAATTGAAGCCATGATATTCAGCTCTAAGCATAGCTCTTCTAGTCTCAATAACTTTAGAAGTTCCAAAGTGTGTAACTTCTAACTTCTTCCATATACAGTTAGCTGCTTCACAGAAGAAATTTGGCTATATATATTTCTGGTCATTGAACATAGTAGAGTATTGCGTACCTTATAATTGAGTTGATATTCTTGCTTTTCCTGGTTAGTAAAAGTTCTAACTTCCTTGTCAGGAATTTTATAATCACTAGTAAGCATAACAAAGTTATCTACTCTAGTGTGAATAACAAAAGTCTTCGTTCGATCTCTCCAGTACTCATAGTCATTACCATCAAAGATTGGTGGTCTTGTAGGATTTAGATTATCAATCGAACCAACATTAATTCTTGACATATTAGAAATAACGTTCGATACACAAACTTGTTGGTAGCAAAAGTTTTGTAATAACAAAGTTCGGAATGAGAAAGTTCAGAATGACAAAGTTCAGAATGGGAAAATGAGCAAGAAAAACTTGTATGTGAGTACAAGTATTTCATAGACCTGCTCTGATACCAATTGTAGGATCTAAATAGTGATGTAGATGCTCAATATACAAGAGGGGGGTGAATTGTACACTTTAAAAATTCCTTTCGAACCTTTAAAGTAAGTTACGATTAACTATGTTTTCCTTAATCAAAGGAAAGGGCTAAGTTTAACAAAGTTAAACTAAGCAAATTTACAACACCTCTAACACCGAATGAAAACTTGGAATGAGATTCCGAAATAGGGTTCCAGAAATATGGTTCCGGAAATTGAAACTTATCAAAATATTACAATATGAGATTCTACCTTAAAGCATATAGAATCTAAAAGAAACAGAGTACAAGTAAGGAAGTATAAGAAATTTATACTTTCCTTATAAAACAAAATGCAGCAGAAATAAAAACAAGTAGTAGAACTACTAGTAACAAGATATAAGTCTTTTAACCCAAAGAGAAGGGTATCCAACAACCTTGGATAAAGGTCCCTTGATTTATACTTTCAAGCAAGTTTGTCTTACCCACACCAGGGTAAGTCCTCGATACAAATATCGGAGTCTATGTCTTGCTATCCCCGCAAGCCCTCAAATTCAAGGTAGTTGGCGACCTCTGTCTTCCTCAGCAAGGAAGACCTCGAACTTCAAGGTAGTCAGCACCTCTGTCTTCCTATCCCCGGAAGCCCTCAAATGTAATCACCAACATTCAGAGTCGTACGAAGCTTTGACAGTTAATAAGAGCCTCTCTCTCTCTAGAAATCACTTCAAGAATGTAATCACATGAGTCAAAGATCGGCCAGCCTTTCATCCCTGAGCTCTTTCAAATGAACTTCTATTTATAGGTAAGGTCGGATCCTTCTCCAACGGTCATATTTTCCTTAAAGATCGGAGGGACCTGTACACATGTCATTTAGACAATGGTTAGTTTATAACAAAATAGATGACATCGTTTTATAGCAAAACAAGTATAACAGAATGTACGACATCATTTTAAAATCTAACTCAAAAGTTCGGAATGAAAGCTTCGAAGTGAAGGTTCAGAGTGTAATGGAAATAATAAAGAGTAGACAAATTATAGAAGTGTAAGCAGAATAAAAGTTCGGAGTCTAACTAAAATATTTTTCAGAGTATGAATTAATTCAGAGTGTATAAAACAAAGATAATCAAATTTTTTTTAATAGGTGAATTTAGAATGCGAATTCGGAATGGGAATTCGTCATCAGAATTCGTAATGAGAATTCATCATCAAGATTCGTAATGAGAATTCGTCATCAGAATTCGTAATGATAATTCTTCATCAGAATTCGTAATGCAAATTCTTCTTCAGAATTCGTAATGATAATTCTTCATCAGAATTCGTAATGAAAATTCATCTTCAGAATTCATAATGAGAATTCATCGTCAGAATTCGTAATGAGAATTAATCATTAGAATTCGTATTGAGAATTCGTTATCGAACTTCATAAGAATTTGTAACCTGAATCTGGAATAGAACTTAGTAAGAGTTCATATCCGGAATTCGGAATGAAACTTTCTTATAGTTCTTATCCAGAATCTGAATCCTAAAACAGAATGCTTCATATCAAAGTTTCAACGATTCCGAGAAAATAGAAATGAATCTGAATCTCATACTTAAGAAAAATATGGATGAAAATAAGATAAGGATAATTTTTCTTATAAAAGCTATTTTGCTTATAAGAGCAATTTTCCTTAAGAAAGCAATTTTTTTTAAGAAATAAATTTTCCTTATAAAAGAAATTTTCCTAAAGGTAAAGTGTTTTTGATTTTCAAAACAAGAAGGAATGGAAAATTCATAAGGAAAACCTTATTGACTCAACAGTAGAGGTACTGAGAATATTTTCTACCGACATTAAACATTGATTTATTCTATAAAATTGGTAAAGCTAACATTTTTATAGATGATATTATTCATAAAATAATCGTAATTCATGAGCATTGTGAATTAAATTTGGAAGAAAAATGGTGTATAATGGGTTTGATAGTATTTTAGAGGATTAATGTTTTTGAGGACCAAGGATTGACATAATTTTCCCTATTCATAGTCACATAGTTTTTGGTATACTATGTAATGTATGATGAATAATTTGACCCAGAGTGTTCAAAATATGGTAATAACTAGCCAATGATGACCAAATTCTGGGTGGTAGTTGGAAGGTGATGATGTGATCTGGTCCATGGGAGAGTTATGGTACTAGTTTCCATAAAGGATGATATGATGAAAGATGTACATACCTCGATGTGGGTGGTGAAACATATAGTGAAATTTTTATACCATGAAATTTGGTTGTAATTTTAGAGGATAGGGATGAAGATGGATGTGTATATATTAATTTATCATTGCCTTACCTTTTAGTGAATAATACATGAGCACTAGCATCCTAGTAGTTTTCTCCATCCAAATCCAATGCCCATATTGAATTGCAAGGACAAAAATATGGGCCTTGTGATGGTGATACCTATTACCTGGATGAGTCATGATTCTATTTTAGTTATTTTTATTAACTATCAATTGATAGGAATTTATTACCAATCCACAAGATTCACTTTACATATGAGATGTGAAAATAATATATCTGTGAGACTGTAATCATTAACATAGTTCCCAAAACAATTGAATCTTCCATAGAAAAATATATTATGTTAGGGATTTGGAATGTCTTGATGAAGGACTTTGGTACTTAGATGATATTGAGATAAGTTTACCATACCCAAAGGGAAGGATAGTTAGGGTATATGATTCATGTTTTGGATGATATGTTTCAGACAAGGTTTTGGTATTTTTGAGTAAATTATGATGATCATATATCATTGGTTAAGTTTTCATACAAATTTTTTTAAGGATTCAATTTAGATGGATCCTTGTGAGGATATTTATTATAGGACCAGTTTTTCATCACTTTTTTAGAATGAGGTAGGTGTGGTTACAATTATGGTGATCAATATAGTAAAGGAGTCCCTCGAGAGGGTAAAGATAATTAAAAAGTGGTTGATCATATATTTTCATATAAAAATATACTATACCAAATATAGTTGGATATATTGGGGTGTTTATATATTTTATTTGATTTTTCTAGGCATGTCTCCTTGATTAGTCCATTGACATTTGAGGAATCAATTGAAGCCAACACTAAGATATGTTGGACCCTTCAAAGATCACTATGTTGATTGGAGTAGTAGAATACTATCTATATCTTATTTATCAATATTAAGGTATACATGATGTTCTCCCTATGTAAATTTTTTGTAGGAACATGCCTAATCATATTCATTCCATTGAATGTGAGGATGTTGAACTAGAACCTGATGAATAATAAAGGTAATACCGAGTGTTGATTATAGAATATTAAAACAAGGTGTTAAGGGGAAAGACTATTCTAATTATATAGATCATATGGTAGCATGGAAGAATATAAGTGTAATCAAGGGAGTGGGAGTCTAATATTTATGAATAGTTGTCTACGTCGGGCAAGAATGATTCCTAGATATGCTTTTTGTTGTATACAATTATTTAGATAGGAGATTTATAATATACAAGGATAGTTAAGGGGATCATGATTAAATTTCAACTTTTAATCATAATTTTTTGAGCTATGAAATTTTTGGGCTGAGTTTAGAGAGGTTATGGTGGATTTTGTATTGTATTATAGGCACTTATGAAGTTCCAGGGTTTGATCATAGTTTATCCAAAATTGTTTAATCTTCTAGGAATCCACATACCTTATGGAAGAATCAATAAAGGTGGTGTTTTATTAAGTAACATTATTTGTTAAACCATGAGGCATCATAAAAAATAGTGTACCATTTCTTGGGATGTTATATATATATGGAACAAGGGTTGAAAAATTGGGAAATATTAACTAGTGTCCAATCATATGGTAATAACATGGTTTCAAAAATTATGTGCCAAACCCATGAGGATTCATAATTGAGGAAAAAATCCATAAATTGTTGAGGCATGATTTTATAAATCATTCTCCCAAACCATTTTTTAACTAAATTTAATGTCATAAAATTCCAGTTTAATGGATATTTAGGGTCCATTTTGAACAATTCTTCATTATATTGGAATCCATGCCAATCCGTGAAACTGATTTGTATGCATGGAAAATTAAACAACTAAAATCCATTATTCTAATGGATCCATGTGAGTTATTCAATGGAATTAAGTTATATGATGCATCAACCATTACTCCTCGTGTTTCTTATTGATCTACATGTATTCACTTAAGATGATTTCATTTTATAGAATTCCATTTTCCTATAAATGGAATACAATGTCGTAAAAAATTATATCTACTGATTGTTAATATAACACATGTGGGTTTTGATGTCAAAATGAAATTATATTTATAAAAATAAATAATATTTTGTTAATAGTATACGTTTCCAGGTATGTCAACATAGAAAAATCATTATGAGACTCTCTTATTCTTGAATATCATCTTGGATATATATTTTGATAAATGATTAAAAATGGATTAAATTTTATTCAATATAATTGAGTATCCCTTTTAGAACCAACAATAAGTTCATAATCCATTATTGAATCAACATCATATATAGTGAATTAATATCCCCATATTCATTATATCTTTGAAGTAGTTCTATTGATTGACTCTATATGGTTTGTAATTCTAGAACTAACCTTATTAGTATTTAATACCATTATTAGTTTTTCCTAAATAATTATATGTAGATCTATAACCAAATATAATCATCCCTGATATAATTACTAGTTTCCAATGGGTGTAAAAGATGATTCGATAATTGTTATTTTTATATACATTAAGATGCTTCATAAATAAGCCCGTGATATGAAGTTACTTACCGATTGGGTCACATGTATATACTTTTTACCTTTGTATGATTACTTTTTTGGTATAATTTTCTTACATAATGTTTGATAGGGATCACCATTTGGCGTGTGTATCCCATGGGACCCGTTTATGATGCTTGATTCAATGATAATTTTCATGTAGATTGTTACCATGCATGACTTAAAAAAATGATTATGTACGATGCTTGTGATTTCTTATGAATAAATGCTTTGTGATACATTTATATTTACTATCCTTTTGTATATATTTCCATGCCACTTATATTATTTTCTGGTATATGTAATTGGTTGACAACCATGTGTTAATTATACTCTGAAGTTGGAGAAAACATGACATGCGGAAAGGATGAAATTTTAACTATAAATAGGGCAGGGTCATGATGGGATTTGTCCTGACCTGAGATATACTATAATGTTATGAAGTCCTTGTGGAATGTCCCAATTGAGTATCAAGATATGACATCATTGTATCCCATCACATGCTAGTGACATGTTAACATATTGTCTTGTGTATATTGAGTGACATGTTCATTAACCTTATGTGAACCTCTTTATCACTATATATAGCCTTTATGACTATCCAATAGTCATTGAGCTATAGATGGTACATAAGGGACTAGTGATGTCTTCGTTAGAACAAGAGTGTTTGTTATATACTTGTTAAGATTTTTTCCACATTCATTATAATATAGAAAAAGTATGTCATACATTTTTCACACATATTACAGATTAATTTATGTTTTCATTTTGGACTTATTACCTAGAACCTATATATGTAACTCAATGCATGTGAAAACACAATTTTTACTGATATAAGTAAGGGAAAGGGTCATGTGGTGGATAGATGAGCAGTAGATCAGGGAGCTAGTTGCGATTCTAAAATGTACTATAGGTGGTTCTAGTATAAAACAGTTTCATTTAGTTGATCCATGGTAATTTGGTTTGTATTTACCATATGGATCCATGATTAATTATTTATAAGGCATTTTATTTCATTTTTATTTAATATTGATTTTATCTTCTTCCTTAATTACACTATGTGTTTTTTTGTTTTCATTATATTTTCAGGTATTTTTATATGATATAGAGGTTATAGTCAATCTATTTATCTCATTCAAATCCCCATTACTAGTTTAATTCCTCTTGTATATGGGGTGGAACCAATGAGGTGTTTTGGAACTCCCGCTAGGACCCAGTGGTTTGGGTAATGGCATTACACCTTATACTACCATATCTTTATTATTGATGGAAAACAATTTCTTACTCCATAAAATTATATATTTAAAGACGTAAAACATCATGGTATACTGATTTATTCCAAAAAATATTCCCCATTATTCGGATTAACATTGGTCCATACTAGTGCATTTTTATTCACCATGTTTATGTTTTCCCTTATCACCAATGTTCTCTATTATTATTATGGGAAGAAAATATGTTTTACATCATTTTAACCTTATGTTTTTTCGTACACCTTTTCAAAAGAATATTTTATTATCATTTCAATGATGTGGTTTATAAAAAATAATTTAAAAAATAATAATGGCTCTTTTGAACTACCCTCATTACTATTGGGTTATCTATTGTTATTAATTTTATCAATTTTCTTATATGTTCTTATAATTTTATTCATATATATTTTTTATATATTATCATCCCTATATCCCTTAAATTCTATAATTCCTTGCACATTATTTTCCTAATTCCCTGTATAAAAATCACCTCATGTTGATTGAGTAATATTATGAAATATCTGATTTGATAAGAAATGGACCATTAATTGGGGAAGGCATCCCATGTAAATATGTAAAACCAAGGTATTTTGTTTTTAAATAGTAAATTAGTTAATTTTTAAGCCATATAATGAGATTTAAAATTTAGGATTGATCGTGTAAGTGCTATTTGAGTGTTTTCTTTCCCATAAGAATCACTAATATCCAAAATTATAGTTCCAAATATGTTATAACTGATACTAAATCCTCTCAATAATCAAATATCACAAGATATATCTGTTTTATCATTCAATAAAGTACTATTAGATCCTTAGTGGAAACATTTTCCTGGGAAATAACTCCCTTTCCATAAATTTTTAGTGGAATGATCATTCTAATATATAGGGAAATTTTTTTTTGTTCTATCTAGAAATGAATATTAGTGATTAATTATTTCACATTCACATTCCTGTATAAGGAAATTAATCTCCTACCATTGTTACTAGCCTCATTCCTTCCCTCCCAAATGGTTCAACATTCAACTAGTAGGAACATTATACAATCCTTAACATCCATGGAAGAGTTTATAATCCCATTAAACCATATATTGATGAAATTATTATTCAGATGACCCCATACATATGTTTATATAAAAAAAAATAAAAGGTTATAGATGAGACCATCCCATTCCCCTTTTAATAATATATGGGAGATATTTATCTCTTTCTAATGGGAATGAGATAATCAGTTTGATGGAAATTGAATACCTTCACACTGCATTTCAATATTAGTGAGAATAAAATGATGCTAAATTATCCATAAAAGTAAATAATACTTATCTATAATGACTCTTAACAATTGAAATTCCCATAATTTAACATCCTCTTATTAATAAGGTATATTTTTTCTAGAACATGACACAATTAAAGACCCATGATAGATTATATAGGGATTGATATATCAGGTTATTCAAAAACATTTATGCTAATGAAGATAATATTCTACAAGATATTGATAATCACTTTGGTAAATATAGGATTTGTTTTTACTAATTCAAATAACATGTCTTCGATTGGGAAACATTATATGAAATAATGATTCCTGTGGTAATTAACATTCATGAAGATGATATTATATCTACCAACTATCCATATATAATGTTCCTGAATTATGGGATGATACCCAAGAATTCCAGTTTAGAGAGAGAAAACATGACCATTCACTAATATTGTAGATGGTTCGTTCATCCCTTAATTGTATTTGATATAGTTGACATGGTGAGATTATTATTCATGAACATCCAATGAAATATTTTCCTTCATAGATTACATAGTCACCTCAACGAATCTCATATTTATTCCTCCCTCTCTAATTGGGTTTACAAGCCACATACATCTCAATAAATGGTATTTATTATACTTATGTGAGTCCCATATGATTTTTTTATCTTCCGTAAATTTATTGTATAACTTCTTTATGAACATTTACGATAGAATGGATGTGAATTGGAATAGAAGAGAGAATAATATTTAAAATAATGAGTCTCATAATGAATAAAAGTAACTAACTATTCCAATTATTTGTTCATGAATTTATTCAATTATTCAAGATATAAAAATTTGTGGATTCAAATTATCCATGATAATAAAGGATCCATCAAGAATTCAATGGGAAAGGAGTTTCTAAGAAAACCCAACCATTTTTAGTCAATCTTGAGTGAAAAATAGAGATTATTGTTGAGTTTTACATGTAGCTCATAATTGTGTGGATGTTCTTTTGAATCCATTATTTGTAATAATATTTAATTTAATTTATTCTCTAGATAGAGATATGTATTCCACTAATAAAGACATTCATTTCATTTATAGATAATAGATGAGAACTCTAATGAATTCGAGTCTACCTGAAATTAATGATATCAACCCATTTTTGATACATTTGTTGATATTTTTGTGGAAAGTGACATGACCCATAATAAAGGGGATGAGAGAGAGTGGGTTACCTTAATAAAGAACATTCATCATCTTTACGAAACTAGGTTTTCCCACTAATGAAATTTGGAAAAACATGACAATGAATCATTGTGGAAGATATGTGATATACTCCCTCATTGAAGATAGAATGTTTGGTTATCCACACAATATAGTTCTATTCCAAACTATCATAATAATTCCCCCTATAAATTTTACCATCAAATTATAGAAAACTATTTTATTATTGATATTTTATATAATTCGTTATTGTATCCCTATAGACCCCAAGATATTCCTACATTTACTAAATCCATTCTAGTCATTTGAGATTATCTTAGTGATCATATGTCATAGTTTATTCACTATAATGAAGGTTATAACCATATATAGGAAATTAAATGTGAAAATGTGATGAAAACTAATTAATTAATGTTTATTTATTTAATTAATAATGATAAAATGGGGGAGGCATAGATAACCAATATTAGTGTATTACCATAATGAAATCCAACATTTCATCAATAAATTTCTCATTGACTATATCGTGGGATTGAGTATAGAATTAATTAGTAAATCCATAAAGATTGGGAACACTATTTGGAAGGACTATATGAACAACAATTATTCTACTTGAATCCTAGGAAATTTCATTATAACGGTCAATATTATTATCATCCTCTATCGATATGATGAATTTAAAAAATGCTCATTCACTTATTCACTGTTTTCTATGATATCTATGGTGTTCCTTCAACCTAAAAGAACCGACTTGTTGTGGTTAAAAAAAGATTTCCAATAACCTTAAAATATTAGATATATATATATATGTATTAATCAATGATATTGTTAATACTTCCTAAAAACCTCATCACACTGATATATTATTTGGTGAAATTAGTGTCATTATCCTCCTACATAAACCACAAATAATTATATATTTTCTAGAATCTCTCACTACCTTTACATGTTTCAATGATAAATTTAATTTTTTTTCTTACTTAGAGTTATGATTATTAGTCCTCTAATTAATCATTTTCATTGGAGTTCGTCATATTAATTTCAGATTTTAGATCCATAATAACCGATTGCATGTTGGTATGACTAATTTTCCATTTCAATGGGTACTATTTAAGCCTTCATAGCTTACTATGTAGGGCCACCCAAATATAACCTTATTTTGGAAGTTTCATGGATGTATATAATACATGAATAAATATTATATCCTAGGTCAACTTCTTATAGAAAAAATGTCATTTATTTATACAAGGGTAAAGTCGAAAATTATAACAATATTGCTGAGTAATCCTAAAGTAATCGAGTAATGTGAATCATAATCATTTGATAGAAGGATTCAATCTGTTATATGTTGTCATCTAGAAAAAATAATATATTTTAGTTAACACTCTTTCTGATACTATCTTAATTGGTACCATATGTATCCAATTTCCTCTAAGTTGTTGTGAACAAAAAACGAAATGAACTCGAGAGTATATATTTTTATGTAAATCCCTTATACTTTATTCTATGCCTATTTGATAATTATATTGAAATATTCACAATGATTATACATGTGTAAATATGTTTGATCTTGGAAAGATAATGTCATAGAACCACCCTTTTTGATACATCATATTTGGCATGAATAATCTACTTGTACATAGAAACATAATAGTGATTAACTATCATTGTGATGTGCTAGGATTTAGATTCCACCCTCTCAAAAAAATATTCCTGAAAATTGAAAATTTTATTGTTAGTGGGGATTTCTGGAAAGAATTGTTTTGTTCTTATAATGTAAAAAAATACTATAATAGTTTTTTTAATTTGACTTTTGGACCATAATTTGAATACAATGATTCATAGGAATCTCACAGCATATAAATTCACACTTTTCTTCTAATCGTAGACCTAGGGAATTCTATATAATAAAACAAATCATGGGGAATGAATGTGGCTAAACATAGATCTTAATGCCCTAGTAAACTAGGAATAGATATTTCAAATATCAAAAATATATATACACCTACATCTAAGAAACATAACACTAGAGTTAACACTGAATGATCTCCTCATACAATGGAATCATCTATGAGTTGTGTCCACATATATCACTTTATCTATAATAGTTAGTGGTTCTTAATTTTAGGGGAAAGATTGGGATCTACCATGTTGTGTTACTCATATAGAAGGGGATCCTCCTCATGGGGACTCCACACACATGACACCAAAGTTAAATCATAATTATTTTTGAAATAACTATATTTCAAAACCCACAATACCAATTTCTTCCACATGTTGATCCATGACATCAGTCAAGTCATAAAGTATATCAATGAGACATCTAACTAATGGATAATATTACCAATGGTGTATCTCATCGATAATGAGTTCAGACTCCCCGATTTTCAAAGTAATAAGGATGTCCATTTATCCTATCTTGATCTATATTCAATGATCTTGTACTTGAAAACAACAATTTCATTACTTTTAATTTATTTTAAAGTATCTAAAATTAATATATTAGTATATTAAAAAGTTAATCTTCCCATACAAAATGGGTAATTAAATTACAGTTATTTTTTAATTATAGTGTTTTATGGAATTAATACCATCTATTTAAAATTATATCTCATCATAAACATTTAAATTGATATTAATTCATGTCTTAAATTATTAATGAAACATCACTCAACCTTTTTTCTTAATAATATATTATATTCTTGAATAATCCATGTGTAACAAATTTTCTAAAAACATTTCTTGAGCATAAAATTTCTCCAAAATTATTTTCTAAAATAAGCCCCTATTAATATTATTGACACTGCATTTTTTCTGATGGATGAAAAAGTGTCAAGGGAAAATATATTAGAATAAATACAAGAATAAAAATTTAGAAGGCCAAGGAACAAAAATACAACAAAGACCATTCATTGATGTACCCCTGAGGAGCATCGATGTGCATGGTACCTATCCATCCACCTAGACGACCAATATACACATCAACCAGCATGGTACTCCGAAGTAAAATACCTTAGATAAATAGACCCTTCACCCAAGGTCCCATATTTTCTTAAAAATAGTACCCTAGGGCTCTTCGTTCAGATAGACGAAATATCATGATGTCTTCTGGATGCTCTGATCTCCCAATTACTTCACCAAATCCCTATGGAACCTTCTATGTAGTCATATAAAACCTAAATAAGAGGAAATTAAAGAAGGGTTGTGAAATTCAATCCCTCTCAAGTTTTAAAATACATAACACCTATTTGAGCAATCCACCCCCCATGTACCATGATCACTAGAGCAAGGTCCCCTTCCAAAAAAATGGACCTACATGATCCACTTTTAGGAAAAATTATTAATACCCTTAGGGGCTTGAATAAAGAATTTCCCAAGGGTTGTTTCCCAGGAAGTCCATTTACCAACGTACCATTAACTCGCCTAGGTCCACCTGAGCAAAGCACCACAGCACGAGCCTTCCATGAATCTCCCAAGCTTACCTATGTGGCGCCTCCATAGGCAATACCTATCCTATATCCTGTAGAATATTATATTCATTCCTTCTTTAAATGCATCCATGGTAGGGATTCTACTCTTTTGGATCCCTTATTTGAAAGGAACTGAGATGAAACCTCAACATAAGCCTTCATATTTTCAAAATCATATAGTTAGGACACCAGTGTATATCGAATTTAGATTTTCATTCCTTCGATCAGAGGTTTACTTCAGTTTTCATACTATATTGTTAGATTCCCCGGGGTGCATGTGTATTTTCATTCCTTTGGTCATGAGGACCCTAACCTTGGGGATGGTGTTTGGGAGTTCTCGGTCTTAGATACAATGATCAAGACTATATCCTATCCTTATCATCACTAAGACCAAGATTACATGTAGGAAGGAAGAGGAAAATTCTTGCGTTTCCTTTTTACATGTAATTTTGTCCTCCTCCGTTACCACAGAACTGATATTAAGGCATCCCTCCGACAGTAAGACCCTTTTTATTCTTGCAGGAGGTTGCACTCCTGGTCCTCCCCAACCTCCTCGATATCGAGTCAGAGAGGGGATTGGAATTGGAGTCCCATATTCTCACTCATATACCTATAATATTTTATTAGTAGATGAGGATACGTGTGTTTCTTCTCAAATATATGAATTCCCTATGTCCATCGCAATCATGAATGACTGATTATGAGTCGTGGGATTAGGGGATAGCCATGATCGTTCCATCCACACCATCAGATACCTGTTTCTGTAGGGGATCATCCTATGAATCTTCTATTACCGTCCACCAGAGTGCTACCATTTAGATTTCCCCATTAGGCAAGGATCCCCAAGGCCATGTATCCAACCTTGGGGAAAAGAAGATTGTGTGGTTTCATAGATTTTCAGTTTCATCTTATTTATCACACTGAGAACCACTCACGTGGGATTAGAGGTTGATGGTGGTCATGACATCCACATGATCCAATGCCTTTTGGTTATCTTTCTATGTTTTGTACCTAACCAAATCGAGGAATCCTATTTAATGGTAATACCATCATAATCCTCTTAAAGGGCTATACTCCCCTGTGATACAAACCTTCAGACGACCACCATAGTGTTGAGTCCACATGACCTAACTACGTGGGAATTGAGTCCTTTCAAAAAGTGATTTATAGGAAGAATCCCTAATGTAAAAAACCATCACCCGAAGTCCACCCTATTCTATCTGGACACATTCTCAGTATGGTCTAATTTAACATGAAAATTCATATCCCTTCCATGTTCCCTAGGCCAGACTGGAATAAGTCCCACACCAAACATTGAATAGTCACCATTTTCCTGGACATCCTCTTTGAATGAAATTAAACCACATGGTTCTGTCCTTATCATATGACCCTAAAAGGTTTGATGTACCCAATTTAGCATCACAAAACTTCATGGGATTAGATTCTATTCACTAGGATATGTAGGAATCCCATCCATGGGTCAAATCCGTACATAGAAACAACTTCAATCTTCTTAGATGATAATAAACTACAGTGTACCCCACTATGTGGCTAGAAAACCCTAATTGTCACAATGGTAAAAAAATAATCTATAATTAGTACATAAGAGGATACCATCGATAGAGACTATTAAATACACATAGATATTTTCATTGATGAAGAACCTATGATACGTACAGATGATTCTAAATTCTATACATGATAATAATTGTTTTTTAATTCAAGGGTGATCCATATCATACATGGTTATAAACGAATTATTCAAAAACATATATTAATTATATATGTGAGTCTTAGAGTAGGAAAAACTTCCCCCAAAAAGGGTTTGATGAGACAGATCTCACAACCCCTGGACCAATGTGAGTTTTGAAGCATCAATGGCCAAACTTCCCAATGACCACCTACCTTCGGGAAGAAGCTCTGCATTGATATAGAACGATTTGGAGGCTTTGGTTCCATGAAAAAACCTATTATAATCCATTCAAAAATATTGAGCCTAACAAAAATGATTGGACAAAACTCAAATCCCTAAAATCAACCATCGGGTGAACCAAACAGATTTTCAATTGGAACAAAATGGTTAATCAAATGTGAATCCTTTACCATGATGATAGTATCACCCATCATTCAGGGCCCTTTAACTCTATTAAATAAAGTTTTTACAAACAAGATAATCAATCATGTATGTCCTCATTGAAATGATATTCTTCATTAATGAGGTTTTATTTTTTGTGTTATTCATATATTCGAGCAGTTTATCTCATAACTCCCCTCAATCCAATAGTTTCCTTCTAGTTATCACTAATGTATACCCTGGATAATGGTCACACCGAGTCTTTGTCCAAGAAAAGGACACCATCACCAACCCAACATCTATAACATTGGGTCTCTAACAAAATGTTCATAGAGTATCATTATCATGGTACTATCCATGCCTTGGAGGTCACCCAACATGCCCTCCAACTCACCAATCCCCACCGCTTATCTGGTCAGTGAAAATCAGTTGTCCAGAAGCAGATAGTTCCATCCATTATAATCAACTTTTTTATGAGCTTATCCCTTGAATGTGACAGCTAGTCCATCATGTATCTCAAGTAGATGGATCAATATTCCACATAAAACCTCTTCCAGAAGACACAAATGTCCTTATAAAGGGATCCTAATAGCAATATATGCTGCTAACACCGTATGTCCATGAACCCTCAATATGATGAGGGTTCTTTCCTCTAATTAATAGTTCAATTAATCTAGACCTGGGCATGCATGATTGCCTACCAGGGGAAGCGACTGACCAACTAGAAGTAGGGAAAAATGCCTCTACCCTATTGAAAATCCCCACGATCCAATATGGTGGTGAACTATGAGTGGGAACATACACCCACTGACCTTAATTCAGTCCACCAGTAGCCTCATCTAGCTGAATCCATGGAAAAAATCCATTCAATTCATGTGGAACACTACATGCTGAAACATACACCTTCCATCGCCCACAAATTCTTTTATTAGCCTCTTTTGGAAACACTCAAATAAGGAATCCAAAAATGTTTGGAGGACATCCATGAGCAAGTTCACAAACTGTCCTCCATTTATCAGGTATTCAAGTAGGTTCATTTTGCAACACTTATAGAAGTCAGTTGGAAACTCATGATTACAAATAGGGGGTAGTCCCAACTCTCTTCCCCGACACATGAGTATAATCTGTATCCATAGAAAAGAAAGAGAATACTAGAGAATGAATATACACCTTCTATAGTAAAGGAATGGGAATATATCCCCATTTTAATTGGCGAAGATACCAATAATATCCTACCAATAGTTACAGGGAATGCAAAAATCCCTACCAACATCCAAAAAAATCTAAGACATCGTGAAGGAAATTACTATAGTGATAGAAGGATGGACTCCCAGATCCATGCCCATAAAATCGGGTGGTTCCCCAACATGTCTCATAGGATAATACACACACCTCTTCTCCAGTCCAATAGGGTTATGGGGATAACTTCCATGAAATGCACATAAAATTGTATTGGGAACATAAACCTATTCTAGTAGGAGGAAATCAGCCTATCCCAAAATCCACTCTAGGGAAGGAAGAAACCCCTACCAGTGAAAACCAATTCCCATATTAAGTGGAAATAATCACTAAGAATAAGGAATCCAAGATGAATCCTCATAAAAGAAAACTACAAGATAAAGACCCAATCTACAATACCACTCTACTAAATCCTAGAGTTCTTGAAGAAATCTGATTCTTATGTGTGTATCTCAATATACTACCATCTCATTACCTAATAATGGGAGATGTAATAATAATCCCTAAGGACCTCCCCAAACACTTCATAATGAAGGATTTCATCATGACCGAAATCTGATCGATCTAGAGAGACCATCCCCTAATGAGAGTAAAAAAATCCCTATGTGTGGCCAGAGTATTAAGGAGCTAGATGATATTTCCCTTGCTGTAATCCACCATTATTGTCTTTCCAATGATGACACTAGATGAAAATGTTCCCTCTATAGTATTGTTTCTCTTTTTAAGAGAATCCTCTTGCTGGTGACATAGTGATTAGAAATCCCTCCTACCATGAGGCACTTGAGAAAAAAATAACAAACATGTATAGTGACATTTCATTAGAATGTTAATTTATTTCTCAACCATAAGTCATCCCAAAGTGATGGTATTTCCTTTAACCTCCTTTGCATCACCTTCCTTACAATATAATAGATGACGTCCCAACCAATATCAATTCTTATGACAAAGTAGTTGGGGTAAATCCACTCTGGTTGAACTGGGTAGAGAAATATTTGGTGAAATATGAAGAATATGTACTAAAAATGAGGAAATAAGTTGCTAAAGATAACATACCAGTCATTTTCTGGCCTTCATCCACCCCTCGATATGACATTCTAGAGGCACTGTTGGAAAATTGTGTGCATTAAATCCACCTCAACACATGGGAAAATATTCATAACATAATAGAAAGAGTATTACCCAATAATAAATATCAAAGTTATGTAAAGGTAATATAAGGGTTTGAATACCAAATTGACATGGAGGGTATTCTAGATACATGAAATTTAGGGAAATCACAAGGATCCCTTAAATGCTCATGCCTCTGTGTTTTTAAAAGATTGTGACAAATGACAAAAGATTCCCCATTTTTTTTTATATTAGAGGATGGTGTGCACATGTAGTGTTACATTTCAGTGAAATCACCAACCAACAAATCCTCCAGAAAGTGGTATCAAGAAATGTCATATCCTCATGCCAAATTTAGAAAGACCCTTTTCGTAACCAGAGATATTCTCAATAACAATAGGTCATGACCGACTCCCACCAATGTGGGTCCAAAATAGAGCATTATTTTGAGATAAATTATTACAATGAAATATGAAATTTTTATCAAGCTTCCCATTTGGGGGAAATCAGCTTGCAGATAGCATAAATTTCAAAGATATTGCAACGGTCTTCCAAAATGGGTGATCCAAGTGCATAAAAAAAGATGCAACCATTCGATGTTTGGAAAAAAATCCTTATATTCAAAAGGGATTTCCTGATATTGTTATACCTGATTGTTTAGGATAAAACTCATCTAGTAGAGCTATGAGATTTTATAAACTAACCATCGAGGTTAGAAACTATACGTGATGGGTTGTAAAAGAAAAATGATAACAACTATATCCCTCCGGGACATGGGATTGTTCACCTCAGCAACCTTCTCCCAAGTGGAAATTATCCTTCTTTTAATTAGTGGGAAAACTATATAACATATCCGCTAATTTTTAATCCATCTAGTGATCTAATAACATCACTAGGAACATACATGGCTGAACTATTTTGATATTCCCTTTGGGTCACCATATATAAAACAACTCTTAGAGACCTATGAAAGGAGATGGCGCAACCTCATTGGGGGGGGGAGGGGTAGAGAGAGGTAGTATCACAAATAAACTGATAGAATTATTATGCTTCAATACACATCAAGGAATGTCATAAATTCTGCACCTTCAAATTCCACATAATCTGATGCCATTTCAGAGGATTAGTCAGAGGGTGAAGTTTAACTCAAAACACGGTCCACACTAAAATTATTTATGGATTTTTTCATATACGCAACCATAGGATTTCCCTAAATTTAGAAATTCCATTAAAAAATCCATCATTTCCTCTTCAAAAGACATCCTATAAGAAAAATAGAAAGGTTTTCATTATGCCTTACCTCCCTCATAGAGTGGTTTATCCCCTTTCACCTGAGGAACAATTTTCTAAACAATATGAATGAATGAGATAATTGAGAACTATAAATGAAGAATCACTCTGAGGCAGCCATTTGCTTTATATAATCTATTGAAAGAACCTCAAATTGAATCCCCATCTAGAGAGCCTCAAAAAATAGGGTTATTCACAGAAACTGAAGTGGATATGAAACACCCTATCAACATGGAAAACCAAACACACAATATTGGGATCCCACAATAGGAGATTAAGAATTCAATACATTGGGTGTACAACCAGAATAGGGCGAGACACATCTTGAGAGGCCTTCCCCTATGTGATGCCCCTGTGAATTTCCACTAGTATCTCCATCCATTTCCCAACCACCTACTTTACCTATTCAAGCTTCATCCTAGGTAGACATTCCTTGAGGGATCATGAATGCTCTTGAGTTACTCACAAATCGATTAAAACCCATGGAGATATGAAGATATCTGATACAACTAGAAAATAAGACTTAACCTAAATCTTTATATTTAACTCATCCCTCATAAAACATTCGGAATCCGAAATTTCCCATTTTAACAACATAGGATACCCAGAGCATCATTTGATGTAGTTAATATCTCAATGTGATCCGATGATGAGGACCCCAGAACCACAGGAGGAAGTGAAACATAGGTGCTCCACGTAATCTTTTTAGGGGTTAGACTTTGTTTTGTTCAAATTATTGTAGGATAGGTAAATTATGGGTTGAGAAGACCTCTATCAGAAGTTTCTCATCTAGTTTAGCTCAACGCAATAAAAGATAAAATTATTCAATTTTTTAAATGACAAATATTGGGAGAATAAAGGGGTCACATATGTTATTACTCAGTGGAAATAATTGACATAATCCTTGAACCTACTAGTAACTCAAGAAGTGTTTTTTCCCATATGTATAGATAATATTCACGATAAGTTGTGCACCTAACTTATCCCTATGAAATAGAATATAGGGATCTGGGACCTTACCATAGTCACTCAAATAGTGAAATAATCCATCGTAGAGACCAAAACCAAGGACCATGTAATTACACTAGCTCAAAGAAAGATAAATAGAAGAGTAGAGACCACTAATGTCAGACTTAAGCAGGCCCTTGTACCAAATCCTGCTCCAAATCCTACACCACATTGTGTAGATACACTGCCCGAGCCATAAATTTTTTTTACTCATCAGAAAAATGAAAAATATCAAATATAAAATATTTTGAGGTGATGAAAAGAAATTTATATTCTTTCTGAAATGAAAAATTATCTTACTAAATCATATCGGCATTCTAAAACAACATGATAATGTTATCAAATTCCATGAATCCTAACAAAGAGGGCGATGAATATCACTAAAATAATTTCATCACCCCTAAACAGCTGGGGAACAAAATATAGGTGTGTTTCATTTTTAAATAAATCCTTCAAAATATTGTTGAATCTAAGAATGTGAACCATAAAAATTTGCATTCCCACATAGTGTGTTTCTCTACTACTAAACTAGCAGAAGAGAATGAATTGAAGGACTTTTTCAACAAGGGAATATATAATTTTGATGAATGAATGGTCCTAAAAACAATCAACCAAATTTAATATATCCTCTAAGAATAACTTTAATAGAAAATTGTTCCTCTAAACTCTTCCTCTATAACACAGAAAGCTACATCGATAGCTCAGTCCTCTGAATGTAAGTCCTCAAAAAAGAAACATGGCCAAAAGGCCAAGAATAAAACACATGATGACGATACCATATCAAGGAAAAACATATCATTTACATTATTGGACTTCATTACAATGTTTTTAAAAGAATGGGAACCCCCTTTTCAAATATCATAACTAGATTCCTCCTACCAGAAAAAATCTCTATCAGATGAGGATTTTATTTTCAGTTCCATTAATGTTATTCAATTAATGGATCCCTTCTCAAATGATGAACATGATTATGAAACTAAATTACCTACACTTTTTGGATAATTGGGGAAGATACCATTAGGTTTTTGGATAAATGTGAGTAATCAATCGTTCCAGAAGTCACTGTTTAACCATACCCCTTCTCAATCTGTCGAGGAAGATAGAACTTGTGTGACAGATCTCCAACATGCTCAGCAAGAGAAAGAAAGTTCCCCCTATCACGATAGGGTCTGTCCTGACCCAATCATCCTAGAAGATAATTTAGAGGATACATCACCACTTAATCAACCTATTAATGTATAAAATCTATCAAACCCAATCAACCAAAACCATAATCACCTTATACTAATATTTCAAGGACTGGTCCATCAACATCAGGAACATCAAATCCCAAATCACTTGTGAATGAAGACCCCTATTCTACAAATGATGATCCTTTAAACCATAAATATGATTTTTTTGTAGAAATTTGAATTTTTTCTAGACATTTTTTAAATGTTGGATGCTTTGAGTCTATCAAAAGACCTTTTGGAAGCACTCATTAAGGCCTTAGTGAGCCCTTGAGGATTTGAAATCAAGGATGCTTCTGCCGAATGGTATCATGTCGAGAATGATCTAATAGAATGCCCCATGGAAATCGAATTCACAGACCATGATAAGGAATCTGACATAAATAGAAACTTTAGACACTTGTATATATCTAGTAGTATAAATTACACTGATATCTGATGTGAATTCATTGAAAATGGATCAAGATTCAACATTATCCCAATCTGATCACTTCACTTATTGGGTTTCAATGATTCCCACATGTCTCCCTCTGCCGTAATGTTGTGAGGTTATTAAAAGAATTATCAAAAGCCCCTCAATGAAATATAACTCAGGAATCGATATGGGAATCTCATGTCTGGTGTAGAATTCATGGTTCCCAGACAGGATACAAATTTTAATGTTCTGTTTGGAATACCATGGCTACATCAACTCATGGATATCCCATCATCATACCACCAATGCATCAAATATTGTATCAATTTTCAAATGGGCATTTTTAATGGTGATAAGGCTCCATTCAAATCATAGGAGCCATAATATATTAACATGAGATTCTACTAGAAGGAATGTAAATAGTGCATGGTTGATAATATCACTCAGATCAATTCCCCAAATGGTATGGAGATTATTCATTCCAATACGTTCAAACATATTAGGAAAGATTACATTCTCACAATTAACCAAATCGAAGATGTGGGTTCAAATTTGGGAACATATCCAATATTTTCCTTGATGACAATTATGAAAACTGATCATGATAGCTTTGGTGAACATGTCACTCTATAAGAAATAAAGAGATCCTTGATGAAAATATCTTCATTACTTCCCATAATAACCCAAAAATACATATTCTATCCTCTGTTATTGAGGAAACTATCAATCCAATTGGATAAAATGAATATTCTCATTATCAGTCCTTCGTTCTCCATAAGTAGCTCTAAGAAAGGCCTCATAGAAACAAGTGAGCCTAAAATGATTGCTTTATCTTCGGAATTCCCAAATGTAGACTCGTACCCAAAATATGAAGAACAAGATTCATCACCTACTGTTGAGTCAATAAGGTTTTCCTTATGAATTTTCCATTTCTTCTTGTTTTAAAAATCACAAACACCTTATCCTTTAGAAAATCTATTTTACCCCTGCTTTACATCCATAAGGAAAATCTCCTTCCCAAAGGAAATTTACCCCTACCTTTTTTTCATTGTTCATATAAATATTTTTCTTAAGTGTAAAAATGGGATTCATATCTAAATCCTCAGAATTGTATAATACTTAGATATGAAGCATTATGTTTTCTGATCCGATTTCCTGTTACGAACTTTTATGAAGTTCTAATCTGAATTCCTTGTTACGAACTTTTATGAAGCTCATCTTTGAATTCTAATTTCGAACTTACATAATGTTCTAACTCTGAATTCTGATGATGAATTCTGATTATGAATTCTCATTACAAATTTTGATGATGAATTCAGAGTACAAATTCTCATTATGAATTCTGATGATGAATTCTGATTACGAATTATCATTACGAATTCGGATGACGAATTCTGATTACGAATTCTGATGATGAATTCTGATTATGAATTCTTATTATGAATTCTGATGAATAATTCTGATTACAAATTCTCATTCCAAATTCTGATGATGAATTTTGATTACGAATTCTCATTACAAATTCTGATGATGAATTCTGATTGCAAATTCTCATTACGAATTCTGATTGTGAAGTCTGATTACAAATCATAGATACGAACATGTATGAAGTTCAACTTTGAATTCTTCTGATAAACAGAATCCGAATATCCTTGTATTATAGAATCCGAATTTATTCTTGGTTAAACTACGATCATTTATTTTACCTTCATTCCGAACTTTCATTTTCTCCATTCTGAATAACAGTTTTAGTTATGCTTTCACTTGTTCTATTATAAAAGGATGACATGCCTTCAGTTATCAACTAACCATTTTTTGAGTGACATGTGTACAGGTCCCTATGATATTCAAGGAAAAATATGACCATTGGAGGAGGGAGCTAACCGTTGGAGCTGAGTCTATAAATAGGAGTTCATTTGAAAAGAGCACAACAATTGACAACATCATTGACAACCGTTCTTAAATGCCATTGAAGAGATTTCTAGAGAGAGAGGCTCTTATAAACTCTAATGCTTCGTGTAGAAAGTTTGAACTACTTGTTCAAACTTTGCTTCATTCAGACTTTCTTTGTGCGACTCCGATTGTTACTGTATACAATCAAGGGATTCTGGGGATAGGAAGACAGAGGTGCCGACTACCTGATAGTTGAGGGCTTGTGAGGATAGCAAGACAGAATCTAATCATCGTATCGAGGGATTATCCTGGTGTGGGTAAGACAGACTTTCTTGAATGTATAAATTAAGGGACCTCTTATCCAGGGTTGTTGGGTACCCTTATCTTTGGGTTAAAAGAGTTATTCTTTGTTACTTGTAGTGTTACTAATTTGTTTTCCCCTGTGAATTTTGTATTGATAAGGAAAGTATAACTTTCTTATACTTCCTTACTTGTACACTGATTTAGTTAGATTCTAAACGCTTTAAGGTAGAATCTTAATTGGTGTAAACTTTAGTTAAGTTTCATTTTCGGAATCACTTTTCTAGAATCTGGCAAGTGTTTAGAACCTATAAGTGGTCTTTTGAATTATTTTGTTTAAACTTGTTAAACATAACTATCATTAATAGATACAAATGAATTTTTAAAAGGTACAATTCACCCCCATATTTTATATGAGAATCTCATACGTATATATTCGATCCTACATTTGGTATTATAGATTATATCATACTCACATACCATCTAACAATTGGTATCCGAGCATTTGGTTAAATCTGAATTAATCTCATGATTAGATTCAAAAAGAAATTCTCGGAATTACATTTTCCAGATTCATATGTTTAGAAATATATTTTTTGGACTCATATTTCAGATTCCCTTTTTCGTAGAGAAACATTTGCTCTATATTTTATTGCTGAGAATATTTTCCTTGTTTACAAACTATTTCTACTAAAAAGTTTTTGTGGAACGACTTTTCTGAAAGATGACAGGAATCAATGTTGGTTCCATAGACAATCTAAATCCAACCAAACCACCAATCTTTGATGGTAATGATTACGAATATTGGAGAGATTGTATGAAGACTTTCATTATCAACACTGGTGTTGAAATTTTTTTATGCTTACTGGTGGATACAAAATTCTTGATAAAGATTTAAGTTCCTTTACAAATCAAGAAAATTATGAATATCAATTGAATTATAAGGTACGCAACACTTTACTTTGTTCAATGACTAGAAATATATATAGCCAAATTTCATCTTGTAAATTAGCAAATTCTATATGGATGAAACTTGAAGTTACTCACTTTGGGACTTCCAAAGTAATCGAGACAAGAAGATCCATACATAGAGCTGGATATCATGGTTTTAGTTTTACTTATGGTGAACCCATATGCAAGGTGCAACAGAGATTCATGAATATTGTGAATTGTTAAAAATCAATGGGTGAAAAAGGATTAGATGAAGAAGCTCTTATTGACAAGATTATCGACATCATGCCAAATGAGTGGGAATCTAAAAGGACTGCAATGGATGGGAATAGAAAGGTTACTCAGATTACCCTTGATGAGATGTTTGGGACTCTTCTTCAGCATGAGACTAGAATGAAGAGAGATGATGATATTGTGAAGAAGAAGAATGGAAATGGCAGTGTAGCCTTTACTACTACTTCCAATCATATGAAAGAAAAGACTCATGAAAGAGTTACCAGATCTAGATCTACAAAATTTGTTATCCATTCTGAATCTAGTGGAAGTGAATCCTCACAAAATGAATTAGTAAATCTTTCTCTAATAATGAACAAGATAGATGGACAGAGGAACTTTCAATCCAGATATATGAAGAAAGAAATGAAAGACAAGAGAGATTCAGAAGTAACATGCTATGAATGTAAGAGAGCTAGACACATAATACCTGATTTCCCTATTCTCAAGAGAAAATAAAGAAAGGAAAGGAATTCTGAGAAAAACAGAAAGAATTATTACAAGTCAAAATCTAAGAAAGTGTTGAAAGATAATGACACATGGAGTGAAAGTGGTGGATACTCTTCAGATGAATCATTGGATTATGAATCTTCTGGACAAAAGAATCATGGTCTAATAGCCAAACTATCTATTGGTAATCATTGCTTGATGGATAAGGTACACAATGTTTAATCAATGAATAATGTTTCTTTGAATTGTAATGATAGTAAATATTATAACTCTTCGGATGAAGAATCCGCTTCTAATGAAGATAATACTTTACCTACCTATGAATAAGTATCTAGGTTTTCCAAACTCCTCGAGAATGAGAATTTAAAACTAAAAAAAAACATGATAAGGAAAATTCTAGGAATACTATTCATACTAAAGAAATATTAATCATTCTAAAGATCTTGATAATAAAAATGCTGATTTTGAATTAATTTCAAAAAATCCTGAGGAAGTATGTTCTGAAAAGAATAAACTTTCTAATGATCTAGAAAACGTAATTGATATGAATAATGTTTTTGAGCCTAGATCTTGCTCAAAATCAGATATTTTTTAAGACAAAAACTTAGTTATCAAACTCAAATTTGAAATATTTTCCTTGAGGAAGTTTTTGTCAAATTATACCATAGGTAAGGAAAATTTTGAAAAAATGTATTCACAAATCCGACCTCGAAGGAAACTTCTGGTTTTGGTTATACTTGTTCTAAACCAATTTTTAGTAACATCTACTTTGTTCCTCAAAGATCCCCATTCAATACTAAATGTCAGTGTGGTGGTCACTGGGCAAAGAATTGTTCCTTAAGAAAAACCCAATCTTTAGGATTTCATAAGGATTATTTTTCTAAGAAAATGTGGGTACCCAAAATTTTTCTTTCTGAAATCTCTGGATCAAAGAAAGTCTGGATTCCAAAAACCTAACTTTTTCTTATTTTTAGGAAAATAGGGAAGGTACCAACAACAATACTTGGTACATTGATATTGGATGTTCCCATCATATGACTGGTAACAAATACTATTTTGAAAAGATTATCCAGACGAAAGGAGGAAAAGTAACCTTTAGAGATAATTCTAAGGGAGAAATTATTGGTATAGGTAACATCATTATTATTGGAACAACTTTGATTTCAAATGTTTTATTTGTTAAGGGACTTAATCACACCCTCATTAGCATAAGCCAATTATGTGATGAAGTCTACCTTGTGAATTTTTATAAATGATAAGTTCTTTGCACACAATTCCAATGAGGAATTTATTCGTTCTGCTAATAGGCATGAGAATGTTTACACACTAAACTCAGAAGACCTTAGGAGCCATGACATACCTTCCCTTAGTGAAATGGATGATCATTCTTGGTTATGGAATAGAAGGTTAGGAAACTTTAACCTTAAGAACTTATGAAAACTCTCTAAGAAAGGTTTAGTTACGGATATATCGGAGCTTATATTTGATTATTCATAAGTTTGTGACCGTTTTCAATATGGAAAGAAAAATAAATCATGTTTTAAATCAGTCGGTGAAGTCTCAACCACTGATGCATTACATCTATTTCATATGGATTTTTTGGTCCAACACAAACTAGAAGCATTGGGGGAAAATATTGTGTATTTCTCATGGTTGATGATTACAATAGATTTACATGGGTCTATTTTTTAGCAAACAAGCCTGAAGATTTTTCTTATTTCAAAAGTTTTAGAGCCCACGTCAAAAATGTGAAAAACCTTCCATTAAAAACTATTCATAGTGATCATAGAGGAGAATTTCAAAATTCTGATTTTGAAACCTTTTGTAGTTGAAAAGGTATCTTTCACAACTTTTCACCACTCAGAACACCTCAAATGAATGGTGTTGTTGAAAGAATAAATATAATTCTTTAAGAGATAACTAGAACCGTGTTGAGTGAGTATTCTATTGCCAAACATTTTTGGGCTTAAGCTGTAAGTACTGCTTGTTATATTATAAATCAAGTTGTAATTAGACCTTTCTTAATAAAACTCCTTATGAGTTATGGAATGGTAGAAAACCTACACATTCCTACTTTAAGGTTTTTGGTTGCAAGGTATTCTTTCTGAGTACTAAAGATAGCTTACAAAAATTTCCACCAACATATGATGAAGGAATTTTGTTAGGCTAGTCCACAACTTCTAAGGCTTATAGAGTTTTTAACAAAAACACATGCACTGTTGAAGAGATAGTACATGTAAAATTTTATGAAACTGATCCCTTTGTTTTCAAACAACCCCAATCTAAAAAATTGGATGTGTTTTCAAAAACGGATTATCAACCTTTGTTAGAAAATCCTTCTAATATAGAAAATTTTCAAGAAGATACTTTTGAAACATTTACCCAAGAAGATTTCCTACCCTATGTTGATGAGCAGGTTTTACAAAACAAAAACGAATCATTTCATAAGAATCATCCTAGTGATAGTATCATTGGTGATTTGAATCAACCTGTAAAGACTTGAAGTTACTTAATAAATGAAGTAGAACTTCTATCATTCCTTTCCCAATTAGAACAAAAAATAACTGATGAAGATTTAAGTGATGATGATTGGATCAAAGCCATGTAAGATGAAGTAAATGAATTCGAAAGGAATAATGTATGGACCATGGTTAGAATACCTAAGGAAACTTTTGTCATTGGTGTAAAATGGGTCTTCAGAAATAAATGTGACGAAAATGGAATCATCGTATGAAATAAAGATAGATGAGTTGCTAAAGGCTATAATCAACAAGAAAAAATAGAATACGAAGAAACCTATGCTCCAGTAGCTAGACGTGAATCTTTTCACCCTTTACATGACATTATGGCATTCTTCAATTTCAAACTTTCTCAAATGGATGTAAAATGTGATTTCTTTAACGGTTATGATCAAGAGGAAGTTTTTGTTGAACAATCTCCTGGATTTGAAGATACAAAATATCCTGATCATGTTCATAGAGTTACCAAAGATTTGTATGGCCTTAAACAAGCCCCACGAGCATGGTATGATAGACTTACATGAGTTTTTCTTCAAAATAACTATGTTAAGGGAAATGCGGATCCAACCCTTTTTATAACGAAAGACAAGAAAAATGTTTTTAATGTTCAAATTTATGTTGATGACCTTATATTTGGTTCAACTCTGAAATCCTTAACTGATTCATTTGTGGGTCTAATGAAATCTGAGTTTAAAATGAGTATGATGGGATACTTAACATTTTTCCTAGGTTTTCAAATTTCTCAAAAACCAGAAGGAATCTATATATCCCAACATAAGTATATTGAAGATCTTCTTAAAAAGTATGGTTTTGACAACACTAAGAGTATAAGTACTCGTATTGGTACCTCAAACACACTTGATCTTGATGAAGCTGGGAAACCAGTAGTTCAAAAATCTTTTAGAGGTATGATATGAATTATACTTTACTTGACAGCTAGTTGTCTAGACTTAATGTTTTCAGTATGCTTAGGTGCAAGATATCAATCCAATCCTACAGAATCTCAATTAAAGGCAGTGAAAATAATTTTTCTCTATTAAAAGGGAACAATGGTTTTAGGACAATTTTATACTTCTGGAAATGATATTGTCTTAACAATATTTATAGATGCTGACTTTGGTGGATGTAGAATGGATATAAAGAGTACATCTGGAACTTTTCATTTATTAAGAGATTCATTAGTTTATTGGTCTTGCTAGAAGCAATATTCTGTACCACTCACCACTACTGAAGCTGAATATATAGCAGCTGGATATTGCTGTGCTCAAGTGTTGTGGATGTAACACACACTCACGGAATATGGCTTGAGTTTTAGTAAGTCTCAAATTTTTTGTGATAACATGAGTGCCATTTCCCTTAGTAAAAAATATGCACATCACTCTCGTGTAAAGCACCTAGACATTAGGAATCACTTTCTTAGGGATCACAAAAAAAAAGGAGATATTATTCTTTAATTTATCAGAACACAAGATCAACTGGCTGTTATTTTCACAAAATAATTACCCTCTGATAGATTTTAATATATTAAACAGAAGTTAGGAATGATAAACATCAGGTAAAATTCCTTCATTATCATTCTGTTGAACTAATATCCTTATAGTAATAAACTACTTTTCATAGGGGGAGTACATCTATTATTAAAGTTAATAAAAATTTTCATAGTTAGTTTTTCAAATTTTGATAATAAAAATTTTCAAAGCTAGTTTTTAAAATTTTCATAATGGAAATTTTGGTAATGAAAATTTTTGTAATGGAAATTTTCGTAATAAGAATTTTCGTAATAGGAATTTTTGTACTCATAATTTTCGTAATCGATTATTGGTACTCAAAGTTTTTGCAATAAACCTTTTAGATCTTATGTTTTTCGTAGTGAGTTTTTCATAGTCAAATTTTCTTCAAGAAGAATATAACCTATTACGAAAAATCATCCTATCCAATCCGAAAGGTATGGTTTCATTAATTAAGTTTTCATAATCATTTTTAGTTGCTGGTATTTTCTTTTAATTTTTTTTGGATTTTTTTCTCCTTAAATATGAATGTTTTTTTAAACCTCAAAAGTTCGAATTGAATATTTCTTTGTGGGTATGTTTTCAACCGTCAGATCAGATCAAAGAGATTTTCAACCGTTAGATTGGTTTTGGAAGATGAAAGGTCACATCCATCGCCTATATAAAGAGGACCCCCGATGGTTGTCCCACATCATTTTTTCAAAGATTTCACGTGCTGATGTTCTTCCACCCTTCTTATGCCCATTTCGAATCTCTCAGAGTTCCTCCAGCCCAAATGTCTATAGAAGCCTCTTCATTATAAATGTCTACCAAGAAGCCAATCTCAAAGTGGCTAGTATACAGGGAAAGGTTGGTGCATCCAAACTTTTTCAAGTATGATTCTATCATTTCTAAGAATATCAAGTTAAATGAATGGGAACATGCCTATATATCTAAGACAGGTGATCAATACATAGTGTATCCGGATTTACTCATAGTGTTTTATGAGTCAGTGTGTTTTTTAAGGAATATGAAATAGAAATATTTTCATTCAAGTTTTATGAAAAAACCTACATAATTTATTATACCAAGTCAGACAGCTTGGTGGGATTATCATATGAAGGGGAGGCATACTTTTTCTCCCACACACTCCTGGATGGTCAAGGTAGATTCCTTATGGTCAAGGCCTTGAAATGTCTTGGACTTTCTGATGTCAAGATAGAAAAAATTTCCCATCTATCTTCTATCAACAGGATCCTCCAGATATGGGTACAAGGTTTTTTTACTGAGAAAAGGTGAAAATGATACCCTCAAGAAGAGTGACATATATTTCTTAGATTTCCTGGTAAATCTAAGGAAAATCAATTTGATGAGTTATGTTGTTGTTACAATTCAGAACATCAAAAATGGAAATATAAGGGCCCAAATTATCATGTATCCTGCCATATATTCAAAGATGATAGTTTGGTGTCTTGAATCATTCAAGATTTCATAAAAATACAAGTCTCAGAATTGCAATGTTATGGTTGTTAGTGATAACACCCTGAAAAGAATTAAAATGGCCTATTCTAAGGTTATAGAAGAGTTTTATGATCTTCTAGAGGAAGAGGCAGAGGTTAATCCGGAAAATATTGAAAAAGGTGCGCCATCGAAGAAGGTTGGCAAGAAAAGGATGTAGAAAGGAGTGGAAGTTGAAGACAAAACCCCTAAACCTAAGGAAGCCCAATCCGCACCTCCAGAACCAAAGAAACAGAAATCGTATTCATTTTAGGTGGTTGAAAAATGGAGGGAAGATAAGGAAAAGTGGAATGAAGGGGAGCCATAGTTTGGATTTCACCCTAATGAAGCTATGGATTTAAGGGATAATACTACTGAATACATTGAAAAGAATGAAAAAGGGAAGAAGATGAAGAAAAAAAGGTCTGAGACTGAAGTTGTGCAATCTCTTTTGAAATCCACAGAAGTAGTTTCTGAGAATATTCCAGTGCCGAAAACATTCTTAGTTGAGCCATTACCTGAAAATCTAGGGAAGAATTTCTTTAGTCCGGAAAAATATAATGAGAATGAAGTTGTTGAAGAAGTGGAAGAGGAGGATGTAGAAGAAGTATAAAAAGGAGAAGAAGAAGAAAGTGGTGATTTAGATGATCTTATTAAAAAAGTTTAAGAATATCCAAATAAGGAAAATCCATCAGAGAAATTACCACTCTAAACATCTGAGGCTGAGTCCTCGAAGCTTGTCACTCCTGGAAAGGAAGAAGAGAAAGATGGAAACAAAGATGAAGACAAGGAAGAAGAAGAAGTAAATGAATTTTCTGAGGAAGAAAGTTATGCAAAGAACTTTATTGAAGAAGGAGCAGAACAATAGAAATTTGATGATGATAGAGTTATTCAATTATCTGATAGTGATCATAAATCTCCTGATGAGAAAGTCTTACCGAAGATTAATATGTGTAAGCATGTGGTTGTTGATTCTCAAATAAAATCTACAGTGAAGGGGAAAGAAGTCAAAGGAACTTCAAAAAGGAATCTTGTTGAGCTTGAAAAACCACTCTCACCAAGTAATTTCCCAGATTCAGAGTCATCTTCACATGGTCATGATTTTGTGGTGCAGTATTTGAAGAAGCTAGTCGGTTCCATTCCAACTTTTACGAACATAGATTCTATATGCCAGATGCTCCAACACACTCTTAATCAGAAGTCGGATTCGGTGTCCATGGTGATGGGAAAGTGTGTAAAGATAGAATCAGATTTCAAAACTTTTATTATAGGCTACGAAGCTCACAGGAAGTCTTGAAAGAAAATGGCCACCTGGTCAAATAAGGTTGTCCAAAATATGGCAGATCTTGATGAATTTCAAGAGGAATTAAAAGAGGCCTTTGATACTAAAGATTCCATTATCAAGGATCTTACAAAATGTTTTTAGAAAAAACATAACCCTAGAGGAAAATTATCGGAATCAATAGATGAAGTATATAAATGGGAATCTTAACTCTGATGCTCAAAGCTGGAAAGCAGAAAGAGATCTCCGGATTGAGATCAAAGAGAAACCTGTAAAGCAGGATGAAGTTCTTAAATATTATTCTGAGGTTTTGAAGGCTCAAGATGAAAGGATTAAATCCTTATAAAAGAAAGTTGAGGAGGACCAAAAAGTGTGAAAGAAGCTAAAAACCCTTCTCAAGAAGCTAATCCCCATCGAAAATGAATAAAAATAGACCTAATCTGATCTTTTTTTTGTAATGTATTTCCTTGTAAAAATTATTTCAATCTTAATGAAAACTATAGTTGCTTGTCTTTTGTGTTATCTTGTACTAATATTTTAGGTACCATATTGTTTTCCATTACCTCGAACTCTTTTTGAAAATCATAAACGGGGGGAAGGAAAAATAATTCTAAAGAAGAGAAGGAAAAAGATTTATTAGTATAGAAGAAGTATCCCTATGTAAGGGGGAGTTTATCTAAGGGGGGTGATCATTACAAAGAATTACATATTCATAATGAAAATCCCTTTCCGGAAATCTAGAATATGATCCATAGTGTTTCAAAGCCTAAGGGGGATTTAGTAGTATTCACCATTGTTTATGAACAAAGGGAGATAAGATTTATTGAAAAATCTAGAAATTCTTTTTCTAAGCCCTTATATTCTTTCTTTGAATGATGTTTGTTCTTCCCAAAAGGGGGAGATTGTTGAGTCAATAATGTTTTCCTTATGACTTTTTCATTCCTTCTTGTTTTGAAAATCACAAACACCTTATCCTTAAGCAAATCTATTTTACCCGTGTCTTACTTCCATAAGAAAAATTTCCATCCCAAAGGAAATTTACCCATACCTTGTTTTAATTGTTCATATCTATATTTTTCTTACGTGTAAAAATTGGATTCATATCTAAAACCTTAGAATCATATAATACTTTGATATGAAGCATTCTATTTTCTTATCAGAATTCCTGTTACGAACTTTTATGAAGTTCTATTCCGAATTCCTTGTTACGATCTTTTATGAAGTTTAACTTTAAATTCTAGTGACGAACTTACATAAAGTTCTAACTCCGAATTCTGATGATGAATTCTGAATAAGAATTCTCATTAAGAATTCTGATGATGAATTCTGATTACGAATTCTCATTACGAATTATAATAATGAATTCTGATTACGAATTCTCATTACGAATTCTGATGATGAATTCTGATTATGAATTCTCATTATGAATTCTGATGATGAATTTTGATTACGAATTCTCATTACGAATTCTGATGAAGAATTCTGATTACGAATTCACAATCTGAATTCTAATGATGAATTCTGATTACGAATTCTGATTACAAATTTTGATGACAAATTCTGATTAGAAATTATCATTACAAATTCTGATTATGAAGTATGATTACGAATCATGGATACGAACTTGTATGAAGTTTGACTCCGAATTCTTCTGATAAAGAGAATATGCATATCCTTGTATTATAGAATCCAAATTTATTCATGGTTAGACTCCGAACATTTATTTTATCTTCATTCCGAACTTTCATTTTCTCTATTCTGAATATTAGTTTTACTTATTATTTCACTTGTTCTATTATAAAATGATGTCTTGCCTTCAGTTATCAACTAACCATTGTTTGAGTGACACGTGTACTAGTCCCTCCAAAATTCAAGGAAAAATATTACCATTTGAGGAGGGAGCCGACCGTTGGAGCTGAGCCTATAAATAGTATCTCATTTGAATAGAGCACAACACTTGACAATATCTTTGACAACCATGCTTACATGCTGTTGAAGTTATTTCTAGAGAGAGAGGCTCTTATAAACTCTCAAGCTTCATCCAGAAAGTTTGAACAGCTTGTTCAAAATTTGCTTCATGAAGACTTGCTTCGTGCGACTCTTATGGTTGTTGTATTCAATCGAGGGCTTCCAGGGATAGGAAGACAGAGGTTCCGACTACATGATAGTTGAGGGATTTCATGGATAAAAAGATATAATCTGATCTTCGTATCGAGGGATTACCCTGGGAGAGGTAAGACAAACTTTCTTGAATGTATAAATCAAGGGACCTCTTATCCAGGGTTGTTGGATACCCTTCTCATTGGGATAAAGGAGTTATTTTTAGTTACATGTAGTGTTACTACTTTGTTTTCCATTGTGAATTTTGTATTGGTCAGGAAAGTATTGCTTTCTTATACTTCCTTACTTGTACTATGATATAGTCAGATTCTATACGCTTTAAGGTTGAATCTTAGTTGGTGTAAACTTTTGTTAAGTTTCATTTTCTGAATCACTTTTCCAGAATCTAGCAAGTTTTTAGAACCTATAAGAGGTCTTATGAATTATTTTGTTTAACCTTGTCAGACATAACTATCTTTAAATGTTCAAAATGAATTTTTAAAAGGTACAATTCACCCCCTATTGTATCTGATAATCTTATACATATATATTCGATCCTACATTTGGTATTATAGAGTATATCATACTCACATACCATCTAACACCTACTACCCAGAAATAGGTAAAAGAGGTAAATTTTGAGGAATAAGAAGAAGAGAGAGATATCAGGGATTCCCCTCCCGTATTTGAGGAAAGTGTATCCACCACTCCTGATGAGATCAAGGAGATAAATCTTGGTATAGAAGAATATCCACAACCCACTTTTATTAGTGTAAAAAATACTCCTAAAAAATGAAGTGTATACATCCTTTCTGAAGTAACACCGGGATGTATTTTCCTAGAATTACACATAAATTCCAAGATTTAATCCCGATGTGTCCAACCATCAATTAGATTTTCTAGAAGACCATTGCTGGTGAAAGAAGGTATCCATAAGGATACACCCAACTCATGTCTCCATAATTGTGGCTGAAGGGGACTAGTTCAAAATGGATAACATTATCTAAGAGGGACAATATCCAAAATGGTTGGAAAATTTCATCATGAAAATGAATATAAATGGAGAAATCATACTTTTCATTTAATTTAGAGATATAAACTAGCACTATCTGAAGGATGAATTCACAATTCTTATAACAGAACACATTATTGTGGGACATATGGTTATAAAGCCCTCTCCTTCATGGATATATATCCAATGTCCAAAAAATATTTGGATGGACCTAGAAGATGAATAATTCACCACCTTCGGATCCCCCTATATGGAGTATTCAACTATTAGGTAATTCCATTTTTATAGAATAATGATGGTGCCACATTCCAATGTTCCATACATCATATCTTCAAACCCTTCCTATTAATTTTTGTTAAATTTTATGTTGATGGTCTGGTGGTCAAATCCTAACAACTTTATGATCACATAGATAAACCAGAAAACTTATTTACCAAGATCCAACAAACATTCCAGATGATGAATCCATTAAAAATTTTCTATAGTAACCTCATGGATGTTTCTCAGCTTCATTGTATTCCATTATGACGTCAATGTTTACCTTGAGAAGACAAAGGTCATCTTTATCATATCACCTCCTTGAAGCCTTGATGAATTGAGAGTACATCAAAGAAACTTGGCCTATATCTGATACTTTATATATAATCTTATAGGAATGTATTATCCCCTCACCGGATTCATGAAGATAGCAGTCACTTATCAACAAACCAGCAACTTCCAAGATATAATTGGAATCATAAATAGGTACCTCTTTATCCCTCTGGTGTTAACAACACACATTTATGGAATGAAACTAATTCTATATGTGATGACCCTAGAATGGTCACTAGGCTCTTTCATCACACAAAATTATGATGTTGTGAATGAAAATAGAATCTATTATCTCAATCAAAACCTACTCAAAACTAAGACTCATTATTCCAATATTGAGAAAAGATGCATGGAATTAATATTTGTGGTCTAGAAAATGAGGATCTTCCTATACAATTCCAAATTACAATTGGCCTCTCTCAGTATCCAAATCATATATATTCGCATCCACCCTACATTGATAGGATATTTGGTATAGTGGGTGTTTATTCTATAGTAATTTTATATAAAATTTAGGCCTCATAATGAAATGAAAGGACAAGCCTTGAAAGAATTCCTTAATGAACACCCATCTATAGACACAACATCGTTAAATACTAAATTTCTAGATGAGGAGATATTCTCTATTCTAGGTAGACCCTAGATGTGAGGAATTTATTTTAAAGGTGCACCTGGATGCCGAATAAGGAGATGGGTGGTAGAGCCTAAGCACAACGAATTCACGTTAGGGATTTTTCACATTTTTCCAACAAAGGTAGTTCAACCTTACCTAATTACTATTATTAGAAGGTAGTACTAATTAAGAGGACAAATATCAGTCTCTGATTATAAGCCTAGAGAAGGCAATCAATATAATGGGGGACAACATGGAGGTGAGAGGTGATTCATATGTGGTAATCAAATTGATAAACAGGGATTACGCCATCTAAAAATAAGAGTTGGTCCCCTTGATTTATTATTTACAAGGGTTAACAAAAGAGATACCCTCAGATCTAACACTTTATTTTCTTCCACAATCATAGAACACCCATGAAGGTAAATTGGAAAATTACTATACATCTATGGTAGATCCAAGCCCTAATAGAATAGTGATCTACATTTCCTATCGTCAGATGGTCTCACCTATTATTCAGGAAAGAACCGAAGAGATCAATGAATTCATCCATATCCATATACCTTATTATCCTACCATGGGTGGAAGATTCCAATTATGGAATAACATCAAAATGGATCCCACCCACATTATAGAGTTGAGAGGGATCAAATTCTATGAAAGACAACTAATGGAACACTTTATGATGCCCCAAATAACAATAAATTACTATATAGGAGAGGTTTTGATGGGGTCATCCATAGGTGTATTGATGGAGAAGAGAATTAAATAATTATAGAATAAGTACATGTGGGAGACTTTGTATCCCACCAGTTATTGTATTGGATTTATAATCAAAAATGAATTAATTTATACTTATAGTGTTTGATGACACCGAATTTCTTGGAATTCACCATGAAATTTCATTCATATCAATTACATTTTGACTTCATACATCAACCCCTAGAGTTTCGAAATATATCAAAATACATCTTTCCAAGAAGTTCAAATACATATTAACTACTACTGATTTATTGTCCTAATTGGCTGAGGTAATACCCCACAATGTAGTTGTGTCCAAAAGAATCCCTACAATCTTTAAATCCAACATCATTTCAAGATTTAGGGTCCCTCATAAAATACTATTGGAAAATGAAATCAAATTCTATTCTATTAAGGTATAAAATCTATATCAGGAATATTAAATTACGTCGAACCATTCATCACACAACCATGTGGCGGAAAACATATAGATTGAGGCCTTCAAAAATAATTTTTCAAACATACATTTGAATATGGTGGATAAAGAAAAAAGTATTATCCTAAAATTATCTAGAATTCTTTACGTGCTTACTAGACTACAACCCAAACTGCTACATGGGTAAACCTGTACTCACTATTATCGATCATAAGTATTCCTACCCTTTAAGATCCAATTTCTTTCACTCCATGATTCCATATACCATCTGCTATCCATAGATGAGAAATCCAAGAGGTGAATGGATAAATTAGAATATTTGTATGAGAAAATATTGAATCCCTTATACCACTTAGAGTTCTATCATAATAAGAGAGAATGATTGTTGAACAAGAAGATCCACCTCCACTCATTCCTCTAAGGAGATTTGGTATTGGTCCTCAGAACTCCAATGATCCTAGGAAGAAAGACTATGAAACATTAACTGAAGTGGAAAGGACCTTATTCCATACATAAGGTCCATTCTAACAGAGATTATCCATTAATATCCATGGATTAAGAGATCATTACGACGCTGTCAAATGTATGGTTAATGAAGAAATACTTCCTTTAATCACATAGAGATTGTCCTAGAAACAAGACCGTAAACTGAGTATCATGTCTTTTTTGTATGAACATAAAATGAATAACATATCATTTGTGATAAATATTGTTAAACTACAAGGAATAATAATACGTATCAGATAATGATAAACTGCATGAAAAAGGTCTGAGTCGTATGACTTAAAACATCAATACACCATTCGTCCTCACCGCATGACATTAAACTGCATGGTTAATGTCCCTCCCATTCGATGTTCAAAATCCCCCAAAGAATCAGGAGTTGAGACATGATTTTTGGTCCCTTAAAAATGGGTCTCCATCTTAGGTGTAAGTCCCAACCATATCCCCTTAACCCCTTAGTGGGTTGATATTCCCTCCCATTCTAAAATGAGTAAGAAAGGATATAAAACTCCCTTGAATAATCTACAATTACATAATCGCCACCCCATGGTTGAAATTGGGTCCCCATTATTAGTATAACTCCCAACACTATTACATCCTCATATCATGAAAATGAACTACATGATCCTATCTAGAACATTATGTAGGTTGATTCTCATTACAATGAGATATGTGGTTATGCTAAGACCTTCCATCCATGGTCTAGTATCGATTATGAAAAAAACCCTTGTTTTTGTTCCACTGTACAAATATGTTATGCATAGGAAACTTTTCTAGGACACGTGGCTTGATTTCCATTACAAAAATATGCATAATGATGAGTAAAACTTAGGTTTTATTCATATACATAATTTTGGAAAATTTAAAATCCCCTTTCCATAAGAAAAATCCTAATTTATTTGGGAAAAAATTATCTTAGAACAACGCATGGCTTGATTATTTTGAAAACAAGATACAATGTGATGCCCATATCCTACATCATGGTCTGTCTACAACATTTATATCATATCAGGTTTCCCATTTCCTAAAAAAAGATGTTAAAATTCTTGGTCAACATCCTTATCGAATGATGATATATGAAATAGTATTTTAAGAACTATGTGTTGCTTAATTTTCACTCCAATTTGATTTGTAGTGATGCAAATATTTCAAATCCTGGGCCTAGATGCAAAAAAATACAAAACAATTCCCACTCTTTATACAGGGGAAATATCTTCAAATAAATTGTTTTTATGAACCATGTGTAGCTTGATTCTCATTCCAATGAGATACATAGTGATGCATTGATCTCAGGTATTGAGTAAAACTATAAGAAAAATTTCCCACCCATGTGTATAGATCATACCTTTATAGGGAACCTCCCAAGAAGGATTCGTGTGTTGAATCCTTCTTTAACAAGATAAATAGATATTTCTATGACCTATCCTATCGTCAATCCACAATACCCCTTTTCATTTCGGGATGCTCAAATCATTGCTGAATGATGTGAAACTATATAGTCCTTCAAGAACAACATGTGTCTTGATTCTCTCTCCGATGAGATATGTAATGATGCCATGATTTGTGTCCTTGGGCAAACAAAAACATCTCTATTCATTCATATCAGTTCACCATATTCTGTACCACGTGGCATGGCACTATATAGCTAATATCTTGACTATATTGCTTTAAACTTCATGGTACCTCAGGAACAATATATGGATTTATTTTACTCCTAATAAGATATGTATTAATTCCAAGATCATATCTCTTGGACCAAACCCCCAAAAAATCCAAATACCACCACCCTCAAATGGATTTCCTTTTTTTATGAATGACCTTTTCCTCTCCTTGTTTCTCACACCGAGAATAGGTCACGTGGGCTTTGGAGATTTTATAAAAGGATTAACCACATAAGATAGGTGTATAAATTCACCTTGGGGTTACAATGGTCATACCTATAGGACCATAAAAGGGACATTCAATTTCCTTATCACATGAAAATAAAATAAATGATTTTTGTAAGAACTTCATGTGTCTTGTTTCTCAATTCAATGAGATATATAGAGACGCTATAATATACAATCAGGGGCCTAGCCACAACACAATATTAGATATGTCCCTAATCTCCCATGCATGATTTTGATATATATGAGAGGACCTAATATGAGTTCTCACCCTATGGATGAACCCATTTTAAATAAAAACCTCATTTTCCCTCGGAAATAATTCAATTAGTGTGTGCAGCTTTAATTTTATAACTATGTGGGGAATGATTATTTCTCCAAAAAGATACGTAGTGACACTTGGGTCATATTCCCTAGCCCAGCCATAGTATCCCCTTGCTCTACACACTGATACATCATCTTCATTTATAGATGATGTAAAATTGCACAAGGTAAGTATGAGTACCCCAACTTCTTTGTATAAAAAAGACATATGTTGGAGATCTTAATTTTATTCCCCCCATAAGTGGGATCCACTATGGAAATAGAGATTTCCCCTTCCCCATATGAGTCACATCTATGTAAAGGGCTCTTCGCTTCAGGGAAAATAATAGTGCAAACATTTCCACTATGCATAGACATATTCCTTCTACTTTTCATACTCATAATCTTGGACACTTTTGTATCTTCATAATATTTCTCCAAATCCTAGTTATAAAATGTTGGACACACAAGGACTCCTTTTCCCACTATTTTATAACACAACCTAGTGGCTATGCGTAATATACACTGCATAATAGGGTTTTCAGCCAAAGCATCCCACTATTAACTATACTGTAACACTCATTAGATTTCATTTTCAAAAAAAGCCCAAAAAATAGGGTTTTCAATCAGTGGTAACTTCTTCCTCATGAGAAACTTTTTTTCATCCATATACTGTAATGAAATTATATTGGAACCCATGATTACAATTTTATCTACATACATCTCACACATACATGTACCATATCATTTCTCTCGATCTGAGAACCCCAATGAAATTGTTTACGATTTACTCCATCATTTCCAAAGTATGATAAAATGACATTGGTACGATATGCCCCATTACACCTATTGTTTCAATGATGATATGGTTATATTCATAAAAACTAAATCTATGGGAACTATATTTTATGTATGTTGGGTCAGAACATAGTTATAAACCTCATTTTTTCATTCATGGATAATTTTTTCTCAAGATTATATTTCTATATTATGGTATTTTACTTCTACAAACTAAACTCTATTCTTGAGGAAATACAAATATCCAAAAACAATCATCAGATTTCAGAAAAAAATTGTCAATATTTATGTGGACTTATTTTCCTAACAATGTTGTAGCATTCCTCAAGACGTATTTTCATAAAACATCCCATAATATAGGTTTTTAATCAATAGTAACTTCTTCCCCAGGAGAGACTTCATCTATCACCATAATCACACTTTCCCCATACCACACTTCTTATTAGGTAATCCCCAAATTACAACGTATGAGTTTATCCTCTCATTCAAAAATATGGTAATCAACTTCTATATATATATATTACCAATAATGGGAGAATAATTAATCTTTCTATTTTATTAAGAGACATTAAATTATAGACTATAATTTCCTCCCTTAATAACTCAAAACACCATAGCCAAATGTGCATTCCGTAAGATGTTAAACTACATGATCAACATCCTTTTAATATACTTTAAACTATAAACCAATATCCTTTTTGTAATACATTATAATACAGGATTAATGTTCTAGTCTCATGAAATTAAATTTCATGGTACATTAACCCTTTTCCGAAAGGATCCACCCTCTGACATCTATCATCTAATAAAACATACCCTCTATAACAAAACCCAAATTTTGGATGGAGTGGTTTCCCATTCACGATAAATAAAAATACATATTCTCTCTTCATTCTCATACATTTTCCATTATAAAAACCACCCATCATGGCCTTGAGGAAACTAAATCTCCATAAACTCAATTTTTCCTTGAGTAATATAATATCTAAATTCATGAGAACTTCTTTGTTTGACAATTCAATAATACACCCCCGATGGATTTTCCAAAAGTAAACCAAAAAATTGAGGTTCCATCTAATGAATTCCACTATTTATTATGGAGTAACACACCCAGGTTGGATTTTCATAAAATATCCCCCAAAATAGGTTTCCCAACCACGGGTAACTTCATCCTCTACGGAGACCTCCTCTATCCCAAAATATTTTTGTTTTGAAGCTAGAACCAGAAATAAAAAACTCATGATTCCCTTTCAGATATATTATGAATTTCAGAACATTCTTGGCCAATATGCCTCTTTTGGTAAATCATTCCAAAACATATGTTCAAATCTAATAGTCCTAAATCACATGTCTTATTAGTCCAAATTTCATGAATTTAAATTTACCTTTAAAAAAGAGAAATATCACTCACCATATTGAAAAAAATCAATGGGAAATCATGAAAAAATTAATGTCTTAGCTCACTATACATACACTTAATATGGTATAGGAAAAAATGGGAAATTAAAATAAAAAATGAAGAAAACTTGTTTGGATGAAAACCCAAAAAAGATGATCTATGAAAAATCCAAGTCTAAACCATATAGACTCCTTCAAATTTAGTTTTGGGGAAAAAATATAGGGTGATCATGAAAAAAATACAATGATTGTGGGTCTGTCAATATGACCCTATAAACAATAAAATTATGATCTCTAAGCCCCATATATTAGGAAAAATTTATAGAACCATCACATCCATCTTAATATGGTTAGGACATGCTAACAAAAAAAATTGTAATGAGAATTTGTTTCAATGTTATGTTGTGAAAATTGGATGATAATAAGGATGAAGACATATATGATTGGATTTAATTTATTTTCATTTATGAAACAAAAAATATGAGGAGAATCCACATGATGGAGTCTCTCTGTCACATATTATAAGAGACCCTCAACATGAATCTTTATTTTTTGAACAACCTCACAAAATCCCATTAGCTACATGTTGAATCCCATGAAACTGAATGAATTCAGTATCCTTATCTTGTTGAAGTGATTTTTTTATAGCTGTATTTGTAGCTGAACTTTTGGTTTGGTATCATTATAATGAATGATAGAGTTGTCTGATATCTTCTTGAGAAACATCCAATTCCTACTAACTGTGCGATACATTAATTGTTTTCACATGAATAAGTTTCTTACATTCTGATAATATCTTGGTATGGTTGGACTCTGTATGGGATAATACAACCCATATATCCTCTTTGTTGATGAGCATACCTCTTTTATGAGGTCCCATTAAAGCTTGTGTTATTGCTCCCATTTTAATATGATATCCGTCAAAATAGCACGAATCATGTGATAATAAAATTTATCATATCTCAACATTACAAATAGGAATGGATGTTAATGGATTCATTATTGATAGTCATAAAAATCAATCTTAGAGATTATTTTCAATATATCCTCAGAATACCCATTATGTTTGATGTGAAGAGCATTCATTATCCACAAATCTGACTAAGTGCTACTGTAAGAGGGATAAACATACCCCTAGATCAATAAACTTGTTTATGTACCCTTCCTTGCTCCCTCATGGCCATTAATGACCTTTTATTATAGTATTGACTGTATTGGCATAGAGGCTCATCCCTCAGACATGGACACAGAAGTTGATGGCACTGGACAGTTGTCAAGACTCATCGTTAACCTCAAAAGATTAAAGATTGAAGAAATAAGGGACGATTAAAGAATCACACATCCAATAATGTTTCAGTAGTAGGGGTGGATTCCTCCATAGAATCCCTGACCTCAATGGGTTTAATTGGAACATTTTGTTGAGGATAACTACACAAGGTCCACCCAAAATTCACCACTGATGGTTGAGGATTTCCTATTTGAAGATCCTCCTGAGATGCACCCCCAATAGTGGGATTGAGATGGAATTTTTTTTTCATCACCACAACTATGATATTCTCCATATATGTACTTATATATTTCCACCATTTATTATTATAGAATCAAACATAAATATTTATTTCCCAAAAAAACGAATCACAACCATTAAATTCACTATTACTTTCTTCAAATACTTCTAAAGAAGTGGGAAGTTTAACATGTTCTAGAACCACATCGACGATCACGCCAAGATTTCTCATGGAATCAATTGACATCTAATTCTATGTGATAATCAAAATAATTGGATCCCCAAAATATTTGACTTGGGAACTAGTATTGAACACTCGTCCGATGACTTGATACCCCCAACGGCTTCTTCAGTGACAATTATAGGGTTTGTATTAGTCAACATGATGTATTATAGTGCATGATATGAAACTAAAATGTCATAAGGATAAAATTAAGCAGTCAAAAGTTGCGACCTTATGATGTAGCATTAATAACAATGGAATCCTCCTCCCTAGTACATTGGGTAGGGTGGTTATAGGATTTAGTGACATATCACTGACCCTATGAAATTACTCTATCGATGGATCCAACTCACCAATAGGGATCCCTGTTTGGTATAGAGTCTCCTTCTTAATTATCCAAGGCTCATTAACAAGCCCCTTGAGGGAGAAGAGAGAAGGATTTTATGCAACCATTAAAATGGTTATACATTTATGATGTATGAAGCAAGGATTAATGATGTCATGAAGTCCTACCATCATTGATGAGGTGCCTTTCCAAGAATTTTATGCTAAGAAGTTATTTCTTTTTAATAAGTGGATTTGTAGTACTGACATCTTCAAGGATTGGTATCAGAGGTGGAAATATTGTTTCCTCCACCTTATCGGCCTCCATTTTTTACTAGATCGGAGCAAGATCTTCCTATTCAGGATATAATCAATCAATCCTGAATGGGATGGTAGTTGGGAATTAATTAATGATGGAACCTCAGAGTATTTCCAATTAGTATACTAAAATTTTAAAAAACCTTTCCCTGAGTAATATTTATTTGTTACAGATTTAATAATAGATGAAAAAATAGGAAACAAGAGAACAAGAACTTACATCCTCTTGATTGACATAGGAAATCCATTCCTCAAAATATTGCTTTTAGGGATGGTGTGTTGGCGACCTCAGAATATGGTCCGTCTTCCCACGTCTCCATTGGAGGGATGAAATCATCATACATATCTCAAAATATAAGATCCCTTTAGATCATATGGAAATCTCACAAAGTAAAAAAAACTTCTACATGCATCAAGTGGAAATAGTTTTTCTGTGGACTCCACCAGTATAATAGCTAACGAATGAATTCATTATTATTGTATATGAATGTTTTCCCTGGGCAAACAAACTCATAGAGTTGGACATCATGAAACTCCTTATTAAATTCTACATAGGTCTAGTGTACCTAATACTCCCACAAACACTATCTGTTAACACCTCCTCCCAGGTGGAAGTTTTAATCATTCCTCAAACCATTTCACTGATCCATATGGGAATCATGAAAGACAAAAAAATAGTTGTTCATCTTTAAATTCCATTTGTGCCACTTAAGATCTAGAGAAAATATATTGTGACTATTGATGTAGGTTGTGCATGATGTCCTTGAAATAATATATGAACCCATTTTTGAAATATTGGAAGTATTTAGGTTTTGTGAATATCGAAACCATGATAGGGGAGTATAATTATTTTAAGTCCATATGAGTACCTCCTTCAGATGACCATGTCTATAGAGAAGGAAATTATTTATTTTCCAGTAATTCATGGTGATATTTCTTCACATGATAGTCGAGTTATGGTAGAGTAGTATCACAAGAAACATAGTAGTCATTACCTATTGTTTTCACTATCTCATCAATGCGATTCTTAGATTGAATATCAGAAAAACTGGTATTCATAGTGTCTATTGAACCTAAAAAAGAAGAATTGTTTTTTTCATTAGAGACAATTTTATTTCAATAAATTGAAAAAATGGTAAAATTTGGAAAATGCATGAATTCACGTATGGTAGTCACACATGTTACTCACACAAGTGACTCATGAATAACCCTCGCCTAATGTTACTTTGTATGTTTCTCACCTAGGAGTAAACAACAAGAAGACATATACACACCTTTTCTGCATGAATGATGTGTTAATAAAGAAGGATAAGTGGGAGGTATATGCGGGAAGCTATCATAGAATGAGAGGAGATGATGAATCCTTGGGACATTACATAATATGTGAACCAACTTATTGAAAAGGAATACCCCATTTATGGCTAGTATATGGGCCCCTCCTATATGGATGAAGTAGGAATACTACCAGCTTGGATGACCAATGCAGATTAACTCTACACTCCTATCACCCTTTTCATACAATTTCCTCGGGATCAAATCCACTTCTTTTGATCAAATTACATCTTGGGGGGATTTAATTTTGACACTCCATTTTATCACCTGGGTGAAAATTAATCAAAGGAAAATATTTTATAAGAAATAGAAGAATAATAATGAAAAATTCCATGGATAAAAAATCCACTAAAATCAATTCACACATCTACCCATGAGTAGTGTCAGTATGCTGGGTACATGCGAAACAGCCTGCATAACAAACTTGCACATCAACCACTGCAGTACCCCTTCAAGACACACCTAAGAGAAAGTGACACATCACCTTGTGTACCATATTTTCTAATAAGTAAGACCATGAGAATCTTTGTTCAGGTAAAAAAATGTTTACAAAGGCCTCTCAATACTCTTATTTACCTAGTACCTATCCCAATACCTCATAAATCTTCTAGTTAGACTTATAAATCCTAAATAATATTGAATTAAAAGTGGTAGTGAAATTAAAATCATACCAGGTTTTATAATTATTAACAACTATATGAGGATTCTTCTTCCTTGTGGTTGAAGAACACTAGCAAGAGGTCCCATTCTTTATCAAGGGACCTACATGAACCGTTTATGGGAACACCACTAGATACCTTTGGGGGATTAAATAAAGACCCACCCAAGTGTTTTTACCCATGTGGTTCGTCACATAGGCTACCATAAACTCACTTAGGTCTATTTGAGTGATTAACCAGAGCCAAAATATGTATCCCCTTCTTTGGATCCAATAGCCTCAATCCTAAGCGATCTTCTGTTGAGGACCTCTTCAAATCCATCCACAGTAGGACCTCTATTCTTTTCAATCCCCTTTTCTAAAAGGGACCAATCTAAAACCTCCACCGAGCATTCAATACTTAAAAACCATGAAGTGGGGCACATCAGTGTGTCTCCGAATTGGATTGGATTTCCTTCAGTCAGAGTTTTTCCACAATTGTTCTACTAAAAAGTTATTGTCCTAGGGGTGCATGAGGATTTTATTTCATTCATTTATGATGATTCCAACTTCGAGGAATTTTTCTGAGGTTTACTTGTCACAAAGACAGGGGTTATAACCATGTCATACCCTTATAATATCTAAGACCAAGAGCCTCTAGTTCCAAGTAGTGAGGGAGATGATAATAGTTGAATTTATTTTTGACATGGAATTAATTCCCCCTAAATTTTCAGGAAACAGATTTTTGGGAACCCCTCATTGAGTAAGACCTTATCCATTCTTATTTGGGGTTTCACTCATTATCATCATCACACTCATGGATACTAGGTCAAATAGGGGATGTGGATTGGTGTTAAATCCTCTCTCGCATAGAATCGTCCTCATCCATCAGCATAGGAGGATAAGTGTGTTTCTTTACATATCGTTTTATTCACCTTGTCTATAACACTCAAGAATAACTCATTAAGGATTATGGGATTAGGGGATATCCTTGATTGAAACATCAACATTGTAAGATTCATGTTTTATAAGGAGATCAACCTTTGAATATTCCATGTGACTTACTTTAGAGTTCCCCCATTCAGAGTGCCCCTATAGGCATGGGTCCTTAAGTCCATGTATCGACACTCAAGGAAAATAATACTGTGTGGTGTCTTGTATCATCTATTTCATCTTTTTTCGCACACCGAGAATGACTCACATGGGAATAGAGGATAATGGTGGTTATTAAATCCACATGATCAAAAGACTTATGGTCATAATTCTATGTGTATTTCCCCCCAAATCATGGCTAAATCTTTAGGATTAATCCCAAACCTAATACTATCAAAGAGACATTCTCTCCTTCAAGAGAAACCTTTAATGGGAAAACATAGTAATGAGTCCTCATAGATGAACTAGATGGGATTTTATTTTTGTCCAAATGGGATACATAGGAATCCCTCATGAGGCTCAGACCAAATCCCCCAAACCAACCATGTTCTCTCTAGGACAGATTATCAGAATGGTCTATTTCAACCTAGAAATTCATATCCCTTACGAGTACCTTGGGAACCTTTTTCCTATGTCCCATACCAAACATTAGAGAGTGACACTTCCCCTAGAAATCATTGTGGAATGAAGTTAAACTTCATTGTTTGGTTCTTATCACATGACCATAAAAGTTATAATGTTCCCCATTATGTTTTACCAAACTACATGAGTTATAATTCTTTTCCAAGGATATGTAGGAATCCCAGGCATTTGTCTCATCCCCACATCAAAACAAATTTTTTCTCCCTGGGTGATGAAACATTTAGAGAACCCCACCACTTGTCTAGAAAAACATCATTGTCCAAATAAAAACCAAATAATTGCTATAATTACAAAAGAGGATACCATCGATAGAGAACCTTAGATACAAACAAATATTCACATTGATGAAGAACCTCATAAACATACTGATGATTCTAAATTCCATACATTTTAAAAAAAATTATTAATTAAAGGGTGACCCACATAATACTTCTAGATTAATGAAGGAGTTGAGAACACATATAAAATATATAATAGCATCTCGGAGTAGGAAATAAATCCCCCCAAAAGGGTATAATGAGACCAACCTCAAATCCTCTCAACCAATCTGATTTCTTAAGCATCGCTAAAAAAACATCCCGACAAGTGCGTACATATAGAAAGCAGGTCCCCATGGATATTGAACCATTACATGTATCTGGATCCATGAACCAACTGATTAGAAATGCTTCATAAATAGTAAACCCAATCTATATTATGGTACAAAACTCAAATCCTTTCAATCGATCATCTCGTGAACCAAGAATATTTTCCATCAGAAACCAATATAATTGAATACTACTTAGTAAAATATTCATCAAAAAAGAATAATTAAATTTAAATTAATTTTTTAGATTTATATAAGTATCATTTAGCTTATGAATCCAAAATGGGTTTTAGAAATAATTTTTCTGAAAAACTAGAGTAAGTAGATAATTGATTTCTCTTTTTATTTTCTGGGGTTTTTTTTGAAATAATGTAAAAAAATATTCTTTAAAATAATAAAAAACTATAGATATATTATCAATTAAATTAATAACTTTTCAAAATATGAACATTAAATTAGTAATTTTTTTAAATATTAATCCTTATAAAGATAGAGATTCTCAAAAAAACTGTAGTGCATTTTCAAGAAACTGTACCCTAAGGAAACCTAGAACATTAAAGGATATATAAGACATTCCAACCACATAATATACAATATCCCTTAAGGTTTGTGTGAAATACCCATTCTTAATCATAATTAAAAATTCCTTGTTCAAAATAAAATAATTTTTTTGAACATTTGAAATTTATTAAAGAATAAAACAAGGGGAAAAAATTCATGACATTTAAAAGAGAAAAATTAATACATTGTATTTAATTAATAATTAAATAAAATTATATTTCCATAAATTACACAATTTAATGATATAACATCTTGATTTAAAATTAAAATAAATATATAGATATATTATTCTTAATTTGATTCTAGAAGATATATTCACTTGAAAACTAATATGGAACTTAGATGAGAAAAATAGTGAATTCCTTAGAGTACATTAAATGTTAATGATATCCATGAACATAAATATATTTTATATATTTATATAAAAAAATTCAATTAAAAATTGTGATCATTATAAATTAAAAAGTTTACAAATTAAATAATAACATTTAAAACTCCTTAATACCCAAATTTGAATCACAATTTTTTTAAAATAAATTCCATTATAAGAATAAATGATTCTATGAATTTGGAACAAATTTTATTAAAAAATAATAATAACATCAATTCATCATTGGAATTTTAATATATAAACATTTTAACAATTTTTTCACATACGTAGAAAATTTTAATATTAAACTATCTATTTTTTTCAAGAATATAATTTTATTTAAAAAACTTTTTCTAACATACACATGAAATTATAACTATAAAAAATATATCACTAAAATTAAAATAAATTTTCTTAATATAATTCCTTGATAATACGGGTTTTATTAAAAAAAATTAAAATATAATTTATAAAAATATTTCCATCCCTTATAAATAATTAATTTAAAAAATCTAAATTATTATTTTAAAATATGTATCATTATACAGAAAAAAGAAATAAAATTTTAAAAAACTTGAAAAAAATTTGAAAAAATTTGATCTTGTTACAAAGAGGTTTTGTAAGATTTATTGAAATTTATTTTTTAAAAACATCTCCTTAAGAAGTTTTTTGAAATGATTACATAGTAATTTAGGAAACATCTATCTATTGAATTATATTTCTAGTGGATTCTTTAATTGCTAAAATCCATCTTCATGTTAATTAATGTGACCCACATTCTTCCACTCCCCATATCATAACAATTGAGACCAATAAGAAAAAACCTAGTTTTACAATAGGGAAAATAAAAGGGATGATGGTTCATTTAAAAATTTTCATAAAGAAGTAGGGTTGATTTAATATATAGGAATATTTATTTTGTTTTGTTATTTTTTTTACAAACTATTTTAGGTTGGTGGAAATAACCTTTATAAAAAAGCGATATTGTATGTGACTGACGTGGATATTTTTTAAAATAATTTTAAAAACATATTTTTTTTATTTTTTTTGTATTTTTAATATAAAAAAATATATATATATTTTAATAATTTTATGTTTTTTTGTTTTAAATTTTTAAAAAATGATTTTTTGAAAATATTTGAGTTTTATGGATTATTTTTGTGAATTTTAATAATATTGAATGAAATAAAATAATTCGATATTAAATTCAATTATAAATAATTTTTTGATTAGATAATTCATTTTCATTTTCATTATTTTAATTATTTTATTATTCCATTTTTATTTTTTTTAATTAATAATTTCATTAATTTAATTTATTCTTTTGTTTTTCAGTTATTTATTAATTCCTTTTCAAATTTATAATTATTATTTTTTGTTGAAAATTTATTTCATTCAACTTATTAATTTATTTTTTAATTTTTTTAAATAATTTATTATATAATTTATTTTTTTCACATTATTCATTATTTTAATTCGTTCAATATTATAATAAGAAAATTTATAATTCTAGTTTGTTTTATTTAAATTTTAATTATAAATTTTTTAGTCAATTATTTTTATAATTTTTAAATTAATTAATTTAGTTAATTATTTATTGCAGAACAATTATCAACCTCTAGGTGAGCTGTTTCCAGGTGAGCCACTGCCAGAAGAAGGCACCGCTATTAGGAGTCACTGCCAGGATTGGTCCCCTCCAGCAGCAACCACCATTACGCTCTACGACTTCTACTCTGATCCTACACTAGAAATCCTGCTGAGCCACCAACATAATAGAGTACAATGATTCAACTCACTATCATCCCTAGACCCACCATCAACCCGAGACACTGTCATTGTCTTCCACCATTCTACCGAGTCACCACCCATACTAACCACCAGCCTTTCCCAACCCATCATCACCTTGAGCCACTGCGAGATCTGACTCCAATGGTAGTACCAATGAATCTATCCCTAATCTAATGACATTAGTAACATTCATCCCACATCAAATGTTTTTCAACCACTAATCATATAACCACATACAACGTCTACAAAACAAACTCAATAAGGAAAAATTATTTTTCCATCTCTTATTAAAAAATGCAATCTAAACCTACACATCACTATGAAAATTATAACATGATCTGTGACGGAGGACCAATCTAAATCCTTTCCATTATATTTGAGATATCTTATCTATTCCACTATCCACAAAACTTAAAAAATGACCACCTTCAATCTCAATTTCCCAAACATTTGAGTCTGGAGACCGCACCAATGCCTCATCTTGTGCCACCATGAAACTAAGTGCCACCATGAGTTGAGACCAGTATTCTGACCTAAGAACTGATTGAAGACCCAAAGAGTAATATCATCGACTAGTTTCTTGAATCACTACCTTTTCAAAGCCACTAAAGCACCCACCTTTGTAGAACCACAAGACCCTCATCTTCCCTGTGAAGCCAAATAATCCTCCTCTTTACAGTCCGACCCCCTCATTATATATTGTTATGTGTAATAATATATTCATATATATTATAATATATAATAAGAATAACTATAATGTTAATAATAAATATTTTAATAATATTAATATATATAAATACCTATAATTATGAATATATTAAAATTATTAAATCTAGATGTATATATATATAATAGTAAATATATATAAATATATAAATATATCTAATTATATAAGAAATATTATTTTTTAGTATATGAAAATATATATATAATTAAATAAATTTATATTTTTTATGTTTTTATATTTCTATAATAATAATAATAATAATAATATATTTTAATAGAATTAATATGCTTTTTTGAACTATTTGACTCCTAATTTTTCGTTTTTATGGAAATAATCATCAAAGGGTATTTCCGGTGAAGGGATCACGGTCACTCCATTGAAAATTCAATGGTAAGTGTGGGTAATTGCGAGCAGTTTTTTACATGTTATGGGTCTTCAACAGAAGATGATGATGAGAATGTCACGGGACACCATGATGATTTTCTTTCTATTGGGAGTTGTTTTTTTCTATTTTTAAATTTTTGTTTTTGTAATTAGAGGAGCCCATCATTATATATTTTATGACCTTGAACACATGAACGGTCTCAGAATCTTGATACAATGAACCCTCTCTATTTCATCTTCTTATTCTTCTTCATTTTTTTCTGTTTTAGTTTCTTATTTTATTTATATAAATATCCTTATTATTTTTATATTTTTTGATTAAAATTCTGTGTTTTTTATTATGTATTCATTATTCCTAATCCAGTATTGTGATCTCAATTCTATAGAAATGGAGAACTAATTTTCAAGGATGAATTCAGGAACTGAGTCTCAATACTTCATAGAGATCCACACTAAATGAAAATCATCACCTCTTCATCACTCTGAGGATGTCATGAAGTTGAATTAGGGTGTGTCAGAGATCATTCTTACACTGGATCTTTTTATCTCTATTACCAATGATCATATCCCCGTTCCACTCAAATCATGACTAACCTAGTGATCGGGTTAGGTTGTGTGGGTTTTTATCCTTTTTAGCATCATTTCATTCATGTAGAAATTCATGGTAAGAGTGACCTGGTTTGGATAGTACTTATTTTCGGAGAGTTATCATATGTTGGAAGTGATTATATGTGATAATGTTCAATGGTTTGGAAGGGAGAGGTGTCTATATCGATCCATTATATAACACCACTAGATATTTATAAAATTGTTTTTTAAATAATCTAATTTCTTTGATACCTTTCATTTTATGCTACACCATGTTAATCTTTCTCAAAACACAATACCATCTTTTCATGCATTGCACGCCACATTGAGTTTCAATGAATCATCATATCATTATCGTAATCATTTAAGTAAGAAAATTATAACCAAGGAATTAGAATTTCAAGTATGAACATGAATAGATAAATTTTGAAAATTTGGTTTACAAATGTGTATATAAACAATTTTTTGTTTACCAATTAATTAGAAATTAAATTTAGAACCCTTTTGAATATAAAAAAAAAATTTTATAAAAAAAATTTTAAGTGTGAAATATTTTGTTTCTATATCAATTTTGATGGATTATAGTAGTGATATATATATAATATATATATTTAACACTCAACTAATGTGATTTCCTGACATGATTATAAAATAAATCCAATTTACGCATAAAAGATATATTTTTCTGAAAAGATAGTGTTTCCACCTTTTCATGCCATACTTATTTGAAATCCAGTTTTTGAACCTTTTAAATAATATATTAGAAAAAATAAAATATTTATTTGACTGAATAATATCAAAATATACTTTGTTTTATGTTTTGGTATTTTTCTTATGAGTTTCATTGTTTGATAAATATTGGAAAATAGTAAATTTTAATTGAAAAAACATTTTCCCATCAAAATCATTTATAGTGTTAAATTATATTTTTAGTTGGTTTAAAATTAAAATTATATAAATTATATAACATTTAATACAATTTAGTTCTTTTTAACCAATTTCACATGTAATTTGGATATAAAAACTTTTCAATCTTTTGAAAATTTTTCGAATTAAAAACTCCTTTTGTCAACCCATCTAAGAGATTAATATTAAGTTAATTGTTTAAATTTATGTTTATTTATTGTTGAAAAATGTATTCAATAATTTTAATCATATATTAACAATTTAGTAAATAGGCCACTTTTATTTTTGGGAAATATTAATTATAACTGTGGTAATTTCCATTACCACAGTTAACGGTAAAACAGGTAATTAAGGGTAAATATAATATTATTAATACTATAAAATTTCAATAATACTTTCCCAAATGTTATAAGATGAATTTAATTCTACCCTTGAAATATAAGGGTATAAATTGAATAATTTAATGGAAACATTTCCATGAAAATGACAGGGATATTATTATAATTATAGAGAGTGGAAAAAGGTCACACTCTTACTTTTTAATGAGTATAATATTTTTAATATGGGGTTAAATATAGGGTGTTCCAAAATATATAAATTCTAATGAAATATAAATGGTTTATATAAGTCATTTATTTTTTTAAATTTTAGTGAACAACTAATTATCATAAATAATTAAACAGTGATGTTGTAGTTATTATTCTATTAATGAAAAACACAATTATGTTTTATTAAAAATAAGAAAATAAATATAATTTAATTAATTAGGATTATTCATGAATTTAATATGTAAATATGAAATATTATGGCTGTATTAAATTATTTGTTTCTTTGTTATCATGGTATATTAATTTTTGTAAAGTCAATGTAATGAATAGTTTCATTATTGAAACTAATGATATTTTAGGGAAAACATATTTTAATAAACTAGATAAAAATTATAAAAATACTAAATAAGGACAAAAGGGATAAATAACGGTCTATAATATCATAAATTTATCACTTATTGTTCAACTGACACCTATATGTAAAAATAATTTCCTTTTAGTATCTATATTTTTATACTGTTGTTAAAATTAAAATAAGTTTAATAAGGGTTAATAAAAATTATATTTTTTTAAATTACAAATATACATATCTAAAATATATTTATTGATGGTATTACCAACCTATCTCATATTACAATTGAATAACTTTCCATTCTTAGGTAACTATATTGATATTTAATTTGTTTAATTTAATACTTTTAAAATTTTCAAAAGTGCCCCCACCTTTATTATAGAAGGGAACCTCCTACCACATCACATTTAACCACATTGAGTCTTCTATCTCAAACAAAATCTCAAAATATATATTCTATAGTTACATATAAGAATTACACAGGATTGGGTATTCCCAAAGAACCAATTCTGTAGTCCATTTTTGGAGATCTAAAAGAGCTATTTCAAAGAAGAGGTAATCGCTCTAACTAAACACTATTTTATTCTTCTCTTATATACCTCCTATAATAACATGATATATATCATAAAATAATAAATTAATCATTCTAAATATATTTAAATTCTATTATGATTATTAACACACCATTAAATACACCCTTTCCCATCAAATAATATGTGAATGTATCCCTCATGCATACGTACGACTTACCGTCTCCACATAAAGATAGAACTCATTTTCCATCACCATATTTTATGAGTGAGAATTATGACGGGTTTAAGTTTTATATATTAAATTTATGACATAATAATTATTCTGTAATTATAATATCATATATACCTTTTTACCATATAATCTTTTTCCAATTGATAACTTCGCCTGTGCATACGTATGGCTTACCATTTATACAATGTAATGTGAATTCATTTCCATATATATTTAACATGGATAGTTATGTGGATAAATTTTATGAATATAAATTATATATATAAATAATAGTTATTTTTTAAATGATGAATCCTTGATTAATGTATAAGGATAATAAATTTTGAACTGAATTATTATTAGAAAATGAAGAAGAAATCATCGAGAATAATGATTATAAATAATTAATAAATGGGTGATAAGATGTTATAAAAAATAATACATGGTATTATTGAAATATAATTATGTAATACATCTATAATAAATCCGTATTTATTATAAATTAGTTTTGAATGTGAATAATTAAAGGTGAGACATAAGGTATGGGATTTTTGTCTCACATTGCTTTTATGTGGGACACATTCCTTAAAGACTACTTATTTATTTTCATCTGGGTATATACTACTCATTAATGTATTTTATGAATATTATTCAGAATATTAGGGTATTTTAATATACATATAATTTTATTTATTTCATGGGACATATGATTCTACTGATTATAAATTGTTAAGGGGTTATTTCACAATATCATCATTATTCAAGATTGTTTTTATTTACGTATCCACTAGGGAATATTTCTCTTATATGTTATTTTTTTATAATTTTTATTCAATTTTATTTTATTATTGTATACTAATTTTTTTTATTTCATTTTTCCAATTTTGGATTTAAAAATAATAATAAAAAAGAATTCACTCGTCTTCTTCTAAAACAAGGTACATTATGACATTTCATACAAAAGTAAAAGGAATGTTTTTCAAATTATACAAAATGAATAGAATTTTACATCATCGTGATGCCTTAATTATTTGAATCTTCCATTAATGATTACAAGTTTATTTTGAAACAAAATTTTTTCCTCTAAAATTTTATAGTTGTTTAAAAAAATTTATAAAAGAAAAGATATTTTCCCAAAGAAATATTTTATGTTATGTGTCAAAAATCAAATTTTCATATAAGTTGAAATTATTTTATGTCACTTATTTTTTAATAAGGATATTAAAAAAGGATATCATTATTATGATTTCTTTTAATGGTTTATGTTTATGATGGAAAAATAATTATAAACCCTCTTTATTTTCTATAAGTTATGTTATGATAAAGTGTTTATGAAACTCATTTTATTACAAGGGTTCTAATATTGTGAATGATTTATGAACCGGTGGAACACATATGTATTGTTTTCATTAATTTATTTGTGTGACCAATATATCTCTTTAATGCATTGGGTAATAAAATATATATATTTAGATTGTTAGGGGAAACAAGTCTACGTGCTAGATTCGTGATGGGAAACAAGTCGATGTGCTTGATATGTGATGGGAAACAATTCAATGTGTTGGATCCAATAGAGGAAATATGTTATAAAGCATGATCTAAGAGTCTTGTTAGTTAACCTTGACATATGAAATGGTTTTATATACTTGTGATGATTCTATAAACATTTATGAAGTTAACTTATGATTTATGATTGAGGTATGATGAAGTACTATTATTATGATTAATATCTTCTAAAATGATAATGGTTTATTATATGAATCATGTATATGATCCATTGATGGTTGGGTATGATATTTTTATATCATTATCATTATCACATACCCATATTTATAATATTATTATATTATAAGACAATAAATTGATATATTCCATGTTTACCCTTATTGAGCATATAAGTTAACAATTTCTTAATGTTTCCTTTCCATAGCTAATGAAGAAATGTTTTAATTAGTGGTAATAAAGGGGAAGATCATTGTTGGAAAAATCTAATATATTTATCTAGACAAGATGTTTTTGTTTTCGATTTACAAAGGAACTAAAATATAATTGTCCACAAAAATGTGTTTTGTAATGTAATGAATATTCATTTAAAAGAAGATATAATGTCCATGCCTGAAAATCATTGGTCTTTATAGATAGTATCAGATAAAGTGTTTAGTAATCCTTTGGAAATATGGATGAAAAACGTTTTGTGATATCTATAGGGGTATTTCCAATTATATTTCTATGTATTTATTTTAAGATAAGCATACGTTGTCATATATTTAAAATAAGTGTAATGATTTGAAAATACTATAAATAATTTTTCTTGATTATGTGTTTTTCCTCTATGATATGTTTTCCTCCCACTATTATTTATGGTCTTACTCAATATTGGGAACTAGAAGGAACATGGTTAACATTGAATACTTCCGATTTCCAAAGTATGAGAATTATGAAAATTGATTTTCAAAGGGTAAATCTCATGAAGATAATTAGAAAGGTGGTATGAGTATTGGTTATACTACTCAGGAAAAAGAGATAGAAAATGACATGTGAAATGTATGAGATGTTCTAACAATATTTTTTACATTAGACATAAGAATGATGGTTATTTTTTGGTAGAAGAACCTTAATAGCTCATTTATATTTCATATTATAGGAATGAATATGATGATAGAGCCAGAGTAATGGTTCAATAATCATGTTAGATGATTGAAGTGTATATGTTTTGGAATTTAAGGATTATGTTATATGAATCAGGAAATATATAAGTTTTTTAGTATATTTTTTTCATTATAAATTTAAAATTATATGTTTAATGGTGTTAAAGACATAGAAAAATGATTTAATGACAATGCTATATTCATGGGAAATATAGGATTAAGGGAAATATAACCATTAATATGTTCTTAAATTTTAGATAATGATGTATGGATAACGATATGTTAGATATGAACCTGTAAATTAGATCAGGAAGATTACCTTCAAAAAAAGTAATTATTTTTTGAAAAAGTGTTTTTTCTCTATCACAGATGGAGTTTACGAAAAAAATTACCAAAGAAATAAATCCAATAATATTTGGATTTAGAAATAATGCATGTTATCTATAAGGATTTAATTTAGTCACCATGGTTCCAGAGAATACATGATGAAGGTACACACATGTCTAGTATGTGAAAATCAAGTGAAACTTTATGATATATGGGGGATCAATGGTATGGTGATTTTGAGAAATTTATTGAACTTTATTCTAATGTTTTATAATTTCATATTTTGGAAGTGTTACAAGGTTAACCATTTATAAAATGGTTTATGTTAATCATCGAATGAGGTTTTAGAGATTAAAGTATTATCTCTACATATGAGGATTTATATATAAATTATATTGACCATTTTGTTGTGCTAAATATAGATGGAATAACCTATCATTGTATTTATGGATCCCCAGATATCTTAATACCTAAATAATGATACAATCACATCCATTTCATGGAATAAGATATGTAGTGGAATTGGATCAAGGAACAAATAATGGTGAGATTGTGATGAAATTAAGTAAGTATATATTCTCATGAGAAATCCTCAACCATAGGAAAAAGGATACTAAAATAATTTTTTTTCCTATTATCATCATGTTTTAAGATTTGAATGACCCTTTTCAAGCCTCTTTGTGTCACGAAGCAACCCGGTTGACCCCGAACCGGTAACTCTAGCCGATCCACGACAAGGCCCAAGATCCATTCCCAATCCTCTAAGGATAAAAACTAATGTCTGTGAATCAATATAGAAACCAAGGGAATGGTTTTTCCAAATAAAAAAATAGTAGAAAAAAATCAAATAAACTTGATATAATATAAATGTTTTCAAAAATAAACATATTTTATCGAATAAATGGAAAGATGAAACAAAATGAACAACCAAACTAAACTAAAAATGATGACCACATTGTCCCCATGTAACCCCAAGGGGCAGTCTCTGATACGAAAACCATACATCAACCATGAAAATAAAAACCAAGCTAAACCCTACACCAATGGCTAAAAATAAAAAATATGTATAGGTGTGAGTATTAAATATCAGTAGGCATTTTTGAAAAAATTTATGCACATTTCACTTCCATTAAATAAAATAAATATCAACATCACGTTTGAAATAGAATATAGAAACATAATATCTTCCACTTTAAACCAAAAAACGTTCCATCACCATCTTTACCATTCAGAACCACATTCTCTTCGAGGAACGAAACACGTGATATTTAAATAATAGAGATAATCGTTTCTTTATAAATGTAATAAAGAGTGTAATAAAATTTCAAAATTTTTTACCATAAACACTTCAAATCATTTTTATCACGTTTTTAAAGAAGACACACTGCATAAGGAAACAAAAAAATAGTCATAAAATAATGAAAATGGATAATTTCCCACAGCAATATCCAAAAAATGAATCTGAATAATCCACCAAATATAACTGTGTTTTATAAGACGTGGTTGAACCTAGGAGCTCATTAGATAATTTTGAAAATTCTATACATCTTGAATTATCCTAGATTTTATGACTCAATTTATGATATCAATGTTTCCCACATGCTAAGAAAAAATCTATGTAGTAGAGACATAAGGGAAATATCCTATGGAAGTGAATACCAAAAAGAGTATCTAAACCCCTTCTATGGGCCACTAGACATAGCATGATCCTAATTAGTGCAACAATCATTGTTAAAAATTTCAAGAAATGGAATTATCCCATGTCACGATATAAATTATGGGAAAGCCTATGATTCCAACTGAGAATCCAATCACATTAACACATATCAATTATAATCAACTAAAAAAACCCCCGATCCACCCTAAGGTGTAGTCTCTTACCTAACAACTCATAGATCTCAAATGAGTCCGCACCAAATATCTCCCATTCCACACAATGTAAATGGGTCAGAAGGAGTAATTAATGGGAATGTTATACCCATTCACATTAATGTATTGTCATGATTCTATAGTGAGGATAACCCATCCATTAAACATAAATAATGTAGTAAAATTATCCAATCATTGTTTCAATGATACTTATTTTCACAAATTTAACAAAAGTGCCAAATGTGACTCAAACACCCTTAAAGAAACTAATAATTCTCAAAGAACCAATTCAAAATTTCCAAAATGTTAAAACACACAAAATTTTCCATTTCACATCCATTTTGAAAAATTTATTTGAGAATTCACAACAAATTTTCAAACCCATGACACTAACATCAAAATGCCAAAATAGGCCACACACATCCACCACATGTCATTCCAATTTCAAAAGACATGTACATACTTGTTTTAAATATAAAACCACATGAAATCTATTACATGAAACCCAAACCATTATTTAATATGTCACAAATACATTAACAAATAAAAACCATGATTTAGATTTCATAAATGACTTGCAAAAGACAACTAGGAATATTATCAAACCCTAGGTGTGAAATATTTGACAAAAGAACACTATTTATCAATAAGTAAAGAAGAAATCATCACTTTTCACACCAAAAGATTATTATAGATATCACACATCTCTATTTAATATAAAAAACGTTTTAAATGTATGAAACCAATGATTCATAAAATTTAAAGGGAAATGCAAAGGAAAAGATACGTAAAATCACAAACACTTCAACAACCCCAAATTGAAACCACTCTATAAAGGATCCAAGATCCATGAAAACCAAAATTTAAATCATAGACACAAAAAACCACCTTTATACAACTAGTGAAGAATAAACCTTATATCCACAAGACCATGAGAGAAGAAGTTCTCAAGAGAAAATGGAAGGAGAAGGAAAAGAGAGAAGATCTGAAGATATTTCTTTGATATATTTTCCCGAAAACCTGGTGAAATACTTTAGATCCACAAAGTTTAGGATGGAGGAGTCTTATAGAAAAAAGAGGGGTCTCCACTAGGGATGTATAAACTATGTGGGAGAAGAAATTGGTGGAATGGGGATAAAATACATAGACGTAAGAAAGGTCATTTTAAATTTTTAATGACCCGATCACTACACTTGGTTTGGGTTCATAGTTTACCAAAACATGTGCTAGCCTTGAGCCCCACACTTGAAACATAGGTCACCGACATGGTTTATCCATATGGTTTTAAAAAATGTGGGCCAATCATGTTAATTGGTTCTTCCATGATATAGAGCCTCCATGCACGATCTCAACATAGTTTGACAAACAATGTGAAATCCGTGCATGAAGCCTCCTACACCAACCTTAATTAACATTTTTTTTGTGATCCAGCCGTTCAACATATACTTTTAAGCCAAAAAACTCCACTTTTTACCACAATGACACGTGAAAAATAAGGGATAAACAAGATATTATTAAGAAACAAAAGATTACCTAAAAATTTAAAACCCATTACACTATGAACTCGGGAGAGGAACCTATACCCAATAATTTAACTAGAATAAAGGATGAAAATAACAATTCAGGTATGAAACTTTTGGTTATGGTTTTTTTATTGTTAACTTTATGTTGAACATGTTCTTTATCTCTATCCATGAGAACATGATATTTAATTTTTCTCTTCTATGTCCATGTTTTCACTTGACACAAACATTATAATTTGTGAAAAACTTGTGATGAGTTAATTTGGATAACAATAAAGTTTCCAATATTATTTTTCAAATTAATTTTTATTATTCTATTTTACTATGTTGGTTTCTATGAAGGTAACTTTCATGTATTAAAAAATTGATGACGATGATGAATTTGAAGGGAAAAATTCATTTTAAGGGGGTTAGAATATAAAACTATGATATGTTAATGGAATATTTTGTTAAATAATATGATTTATTTAAATCCTTTAATCTTATTTTACACCATGTCAAACTACATCATCTTATATTGTGTCACACAAAACAAAAAGTTTGTACAAAACACTATTTACTTATTATAATTATTTTAAAATTTTTAGACATAGATGGTAGAATGGAGGGTAAGAACAAGATCAAGTGAAGGATGAAAATATTGTCTGAATATGTATATATAAATAATTTTTTGGTGACCAATTAATCATAAATATAATTAAAACCCCATGTGATTATAAAAATAAATTTTTCTCAGAAAACTATTTCATTGTGCAGAAGTTTGTTTTATATACCTATTGTTTTATTATATTAATTAAATATATATAATATTTTTAACATTTATAAAATGTTATTTTGAGACACAGTATAAAAAATAAATCCAATTTTATGCGTAAAAGTTGTTCTTTTCTAAAAAGATAGTTTTCCCACCATTGAATGGAGTAGTTTTTTTAATCCATTTTTGAAACATTTTAAAAAATATATTTTAAAAATGAGAATTCTTATATTAATTATTAATATCTAAATTTAATTTGGTTTAATTTTTTGTTTTTTGTGATTAGTTTCATGTTTTGATGAATAATGAAATTTTCTAAATTTTCATTAAAAACTACTTTTTCCATCTAAATAATTAATATTGTAAAATTATTTTTATGATCAGTTTTAAATTATAATTAGATCAATTTTATATCCTTCAATCAAATTTTGGTTATTTTAATTAATTTAAGAGAAAATTTGGATATAAAAACATTTCAATCTTTTGAAAATTTTCACTTCAAAAAAACCTCTTTCTCTCCCAATCAACACGATTAATTTTTAATTAATTTTATCCACTTTTGTGTTTTTAATTTAGAAAAATGGATTAAATAATTTTAATTAGAAGGAAGAAATTCTCAAATAGGTTACTTTAATATTTTGAAAATATGAAAAGTAACCTTGATAGTTTTTATTAATACAGTTAAGGTGAAAATGGAAAATTAATGTAAAAATAGAATCATATATAATATAAAAGTACACTAAAACATAAGAAAAATGATATTGGACTATTTTAATTGCACCCATAACAGATAATATTCTAAATAGATTAATTTGATCAACACATGTCCATGAACATTACTTGCATAATACTGAAATTAATCAAGTTGAGAAAATGTCACACTCTTACTTTTAATATGTATAATATTTTTAATATGGGGTTAAATAGAATATATTATTGACTATATATATTATTGTTAACTATGAAAGTTATTCATACATAATATAAATATATTTTTAAATTTTGGCAAAGTAATAAATATTATTAATATTTAAACAATGATGATATCGTTATTATTTAATTCATAAAAGACTCAATTAATTAATATTAAAAAAAATGTAATTTTAATTAATTTAGGTGATACACAATGTTTTTAGGTTAATATAAAATTTATGGGTATATTAAATGATTTTTTTCATAGTTATCTTTTTTGTGTTGATCTTGTTAATGTTAATGTAAGGAATAGTGTCACAACTGACTCTAATGATATTTTATGAAACTGATATTTTATTAAATTAGTTAAAAATCATAAAAATACCATTTAAGGAAAAATAGAAAAAATTATTGTCAATAATTTCATAAATTGAAAATTTATGGTTAAATTTTCACCTTATAAAAAATAATATATACCATTTAATATTTAAAATTTTGTTACCATAATTAAAATTAAAATAAGTAAACTAAGGGCTAATAAAGAATTTAAGAACTAAAATTAAAAAAACTATTGTCTAAAATATATTATCCTATGGTATTACCACCATATACCACATTATATTATAATAAATTTCTATTTTGAGGTATTTTATTTCATATTTAATTTATTATAATTTAATATTTTAAGAAATTTCAAAAGTGCCCCTCACTTTTATTATAAATGGAACCCTCCCCCCTAATATCATATCACCATAATGAGTATTATATATAGGCTAAAATCATCCAAATAATTATCAAAATAATCCATATGTACATTGTATATGTCCTGGACTTCCTAACAGACCACATTTAGAGTCCATTAGAAGAGATCTAAAAGAGTCGTTCAATGCAGTGGTAATCACACTAACCGATCACTGTCGTTTTATAATATAGTATACCTCATATAAATATATGATATATATCATAAAATAATAAATTATTAATACTCAATATTATGGAATTTTATTATTATTATGAACACACCTCTAAAAATCCCATTTCCCATCGACCAACAAGAGAAAGTGTGGCTCATGCTAACATATTGCTTATCGTATCCACATATAGATAAATTTAATTTTCTATAAAAAAATTTTATGAGTGGGAATTATGATGTGTTTAATGTTTATATATGATATTTAGGATTTATTTATAATTTCTTAATGATATTAACATATATACCTTCTTACCACCAAATCTATTGGGAAATGATAATGACGCTCATGCGTATGTGTGGCTTACCATACCCACGATGCGATGTGATTTTTTTCCATATATTATTACATAGATTCCAATATGGAAGAATTTTATGAAAATATATGATATATATATATAATAATTATTATTATATAAATGATGAAACCACGATAAAAGTTTAATAACCAGGACCACAAAACCGAAGCATGCGTGGAAAACAATGCTGATATCACCAAGTACATTAATTTCAAATTATTAATAAAAGGGTGATAAGATTTTAAAAACAAATAATAAATGGTATGATTGATTATATTTTTGTAATATGAGTATAATAAATACATATTTATTATATATTAGGATTTGGCATGAACAAGGAAAAGAGAGACTTACAGTAATGAATTTTTGTCTCACTTCTATTTCTATGGGCCACATGCCTTATACACTACTTGTTTATTACGTGTGGTGTATATAAATCTTGTGAAATAATTTTATTACTATTATAATCAATATTATTTTATAATAATATCTATATCGTTTTATTTATTTCATGGGGCATACGATTTAACTGATCATAATGTGGTGAGGGGTTATTTCACAAAATAATATTTTTTAGAAACGTTATTTTTTACGTATCTACTAAGGAATATTTCTATTCCATGTCAGTGTTTTCTAATTTTTTTTGAAAAATGTTTTTAATATTTTCCAATTATTGTTTAATTTTATTTTTAACCCTTCTCGACTAATTAAATTTTTTTAAGAGGGATAATCCAGTTATTTTCTAAAACAATGCACTTTATGAATTTTCTAAAAAAAATTAAATCAATGTGTTTTAGCTTATACTACATGAATATAATTTTCCACCATCATTAGGAATAATTATTTAATTATTACTTTATAATATTACATATTTATTTTCAAATAAAAAATTTAATATTATAATTTAACAACTCTTTAAAAAATTATTTCCAAATGAAAGATTATTTTCTTTAAGAATTATTTTATGTGATATTTCAAAAATTATTTTCCATTTAAGATGAAATTATTTGATGTTAATTACGATTTAATGTGGATATAAACCATTTATTCCATTATTATACATTTTTTTAATTATTTATTTTTTATGATGAAAGGATTCTTATAAACCCAATTTCTTTCCCATGAGTTATGTTATGATTAGGTGTCTATGAAACTCATTAGTTTAAATGTGTTCTATGATGGTGAATTATTTATCATTCTATGGATAAAATATGTTTATTTTTCAATAAATCATATCTGGGAACTATTTCTCCCTTTAATAAATTGGGTAATGAATTAGATATCTTGAGATAGTTAGGGTAAACAAGTTGATGTGCTTGATCCATGATGGGAAACAAGTATATAGACTTGATCAATGATGGGGAGCTAGTTGATGAGCATGATCTGTTAAGGAACAATGCGATAAGACAGGATCTGATAGTCATGGTAGTAAACCTTGACTTATTAAATGTTTTCTATATGTATGATGAGGCCAAAAACATTTCTGATGTAAAATTATGATTCATTATTGAGTTATAATGATGTTTCATTATTTTGATTAGTATCTTTTGAAATGTTAATGTTTTATGATACGGATCGTGTTTATGATCCATGATATATTGTATATGAAATTTTTATTTTATGATCTTTATCACATTACAATATTTATTATCTTACTATTTTATAAGATAATAAACATATTTCTTCCATTTTTACCCTTACATAGCATCTATGATCACCCTTTACATGTGTTTCCTTTCTATAGGTTATAATTATTAGTTTTAGGTAGGGTCACTAAGGGGGGATATCTTTGTGGGAAAAACTAAATGCTTTTTACCAAAAAACAATTATGTGTTCCATTTTTCTAAAGGCACTAAACTATTATGGTCACCTGGAATGTGTCTGTGTAATTTATTGAATATTCATCTAAATGAAAATGTATTATCCATATATAAAAATCATGTGTTTTATACATCAACCACAAAATGACTGAGGGTGAGATTTATTCTTCCAATTAAAAAGAAGATATACAACAGTGAGTTTAGGGTGTATTGATCTGGATCTAGACACATTCTTGATTAATTTATTATTCTTAGTGTTTTACTATTTTCAATGTTTCCTTTTCATTCACTATTTCACCACTATAATTTTATATTTCAAAGTCATTTTTTTGGTTTCTCTTTGGATTATTTTAAAATAACAAAAAATAATATTTTTATAAATAGCACTAGGGATTTTGATAATTCATTCATGAAAGAGACCCCAAGGTTGTCCAATATTTTATATTATGAGTATTAAAATTTATATTTAACATTAATTGTGATAAGATTGATGTAAATGACTTATATGGATCAACTATTTCTAGAAAACCAATCAATTACATTTAAATTTTTAGGAATATCTCATTAAAATTATTTCACATTGGTATGTTATTATCATGAATTTATATTATCTCTAGTTTTGTTTGTAGGTTTTTTATGATGAACAATTTATAAGAGTATATTATACATATTTTATTGATGACCAGGTAATGGTATTATTTCAAGAGAGTATATTGAACTTATTTATAAATTTTTTTACCACCTATATCACATATCCTATATTGAAGTGGAATCCAAAATCCTATAGATTAATATATAGATATAGAAAACATGGAAATTAAACTGGAGTTATGTATAAGGAGAATAAAATATTGGCTTCGGGGATCATCATACCTTTACATGAATTTTTAGATCCTCAATCTTTCTTCCAATAATTCTTTATGAATTTTGTTCAAAATTAATGTGTTTATATATAAGCAAAATTCAATATCTATGGTGGAAGTTGTATGAAGAAGATGATTATGAGAAGTGTTTTATTACTATTTTTTTAAATAAAATTTGGAACACATTTTAAAATTCCACGAATAGTTCCCGAATTAGAAAACCCCACAATAGATGTATGGTTGTTTGAGATCTCTTTAAAAATACTTAACATGGGTTTTACCTCTCAACCATGGAACACAATTCATCTCATAGACACACTCACACACCCCTCACTAGGATATTCCCACTTCTGTCCAACCATTCTCCTAGATGATTTATGGTCATCCCATGTACAATAAGCTTCCAATATGTGACAACTGAGAACTGTATCTCACGCTGTTCCTAAATGGATTCTCATAACATGATCACCATCCAACCATGTTTTTATATACATATAAAATAAAATTATAATTTTACGAATTATAACTCTATTATATAATTAGATCTTATTTTATAAAATTAATCTTATGGAGTTTTATTTTTCTATTACTATTCATATAATATATTTGTATAGATTCATTAATTATAGTTTAATATTAATCACATATATCTAAATTTTAAAAAATTTAATTAGAATTTATTAATCAAAAATTTTATTTTTTTTGTATCATAAATGTAACATTTAGTTCATTATTATATTATATACAATAATAAACAATATATTTATGGGAATTTAGGATTATAGTTATGTTCATTTATAATAAATTAAATATTTTATTATAGTTCTAGTTTTTTTGGTCACTAGATAACTATATTTTACACCTTTTAAAAAATTTATCTTACTATTTATATTTTATATACTTATTTCCAAATATAATTTTTTAATACATAATATTTATGTTACATAATAATAATTATTTCACTATTAGATTCTATATTTTTCCTTAAAAATATATTAATTTAATATCAATAATAAATATATATATATACATTGAGAACTCATATCTTATATTTTTTAAATAATATTTCTATAAATGTAATATATTTATTTTAATTTAATAATGTAAAAACCACGACACTTATATTCCTCAATATCTATTATTTTCTTTACTTGAAATTCACTATTATTCAAAATCCCATGTTAAAATAAATTATTATAAAATGAATTCATTAATATATAAATTTTTTTTTAAAAACATGATCAAATTATAAATACTTAAATTTGATGATAGTTTAAAAATATTATTCTTAATAAACACCTAATTGGTTATAAGTATTATAAATATACTAAATTAAGGGATAAATCATTTACACCATAAAATGAATTGAATGCAATCAATTTTTATTTAACATTGTATATTGTTAAGAGAAAATGATACTATATCTAACGTTATGAGAACTAAGTACTCATGTTTTCTACAATATTAAAAAATCATTTATCCTCAAATATTTTTATTTACCATAACCTAAAGTCATAAAATATTAAAAATATAAATTATCATAAACCCATCATGCAAATCTCCAATGTTGTTAAACCTTTTTTGGACAAAAAATAAATCACCCTAGTCTCATTCTCCAACATTTAGTGTAAAAAATTACATATTTTATTTTCTATTTATAAAAAATATGTGACTTTAATAAACAATTAAATGTAAAATGATGAATTCCAATTCAAAATGAGTTGATATAATCACTCGATCATTTTATGTCTATAATTTTTTAGGATCAAGAACCACTATAAAAATTTTATTCTAATTCTAACACTTCAAATGTTTGAAAATACGACTAATTAATTTCTAATATTTCTTTTCTCAATATAATATAATCTTAATAATAGTTTTTATTTATCACTAATCCCTATGAAAAATATTTTTTGAAAATAAAGGTTGAGCACGAAATTTCATAGTATTAAATTTAAAAAAAACCTCTCTTAATAAAAATTAAAACACCTTGGTAATATTTTCATCATAATAGAATACAATTAAATTAATAAATAATATTTCAGTCTATGAATTTACATTCTCCCATAGAATCCAAAATGTTTTTTAGAAAACATTATTTTTTAAACATTCTTATAGGGAAATGGATTTATCAAAGGCTTTAGTCGATGAGATTCATAAAATAAACTGATACCAGTTTCATTAAAAAAAATACCATATACATTATATAAAATAATGAAATATATTTTTTAAATGGAAACGTCTAAATTGACTATGATTCAAAAAAAGAATCCTTATTAATCATGGGTTTTCAAATAAAATGTCATAGAAATCACCAAAAACAAATCAATGAGGAAACACAAACCATTAAGGTCAATATAAGGCATACATATGCCTTAGTGGATAACATCCATCGAGGTTTATGTTCACTCCCCATTCTAAATGAAGGCCAAAAATGAGAAGGAATAATTATTAATAAATATTTTCAGATCATTATCTTTATAAAAAATAAAAACAACATCAATATAATTCAATGAAACAAAAATAAAATACAGTTAACTAGTTGAAATTTAGTAAGAATTATTTTTATGAGAATTAATCATTTTTATTGAAATAATGAAATGGAAAATAATTAGTTGATATATATGGAATAATTTTTTTAATTTACTCTAAAAGATATATTCAGTTCTAAAAAAATATTACAATGATGAGAAAAATAGTGGATATTCATACTATAAATTTAGTGTTAATGATATCAATGGATGAAAATAATTTTTGTATATTATATATAAAACAAGCTCTAATTTTTTTCACCTTTCAAAATAATATAGTCTAATCATTAAATGATAACATTTAAAATCATTTAATACTATAATTGATGTCATAATTTTTTATTTTAAAAAAAAAATCCCATAAAATGATATATACTCTTATGTATTCAAAAAGAATTATTTTACAATAAAATAATAAAATAAAAATTGAAACGAAATTTTATAATAGGTAATTTTAAATTATTTTATATCATTGAGAATAATATTTTAATTTCAAACTCTAATGAAAAAATATTCAATATGGAATTTAATTTCAAAACATGTTTCTCTATTAAAAAATAAATTATAACATTATGAAAACGGATCATTTATATTATAATCGATTTTCTTAATTGAATTCATATATAAATATGGGTTTTATTAAGAATATTTTAATACTAAAATTTTATAAAATATTATACACATATAAATAATTTACTCTAAAAATTATATTTTTTTTTATTTTTTTTGGAAAATACATTAAAAAATGATTCTCTTTTTATTACCTTAAAAAGATGTTTCATAAGATAAAAGTAGTTTTTTTAACACAGCTCCCTCTGATGTTTTTTAAAATTTAAAATATGAAATTTCAAAATATTTATCCCATACCTAATACTACTAGAAGAATCTTCATTTGTCGAACTCCATTTTCAAAATAATCACAGAGTCCCAATTTTCACCTCTCACCGTCTCTTAATAATTAAAAGGATAAGGAAGACATCCATTTTTACAAGATATACCATAGAGAATAAGGATATCCTATTATAAGTGTAAATACATTATAGGCTTCATATCATGTAAAATGATATTTATATTTTTGTTTTATTAGTTTACACGCTATTTTAGGCTGGAGGCATTGGACTTTATGTAGAATTTACCTTGGCTGTCACTATTATTGATCAGAAAAATGTCCACCCACCCACAAAAATTGTATGGACATAGCACTTTGAACATATTTAAACTAGTACAATTATTATCATTCATTTATACAAGTTCTAATTTTCAACATATATATTTTATCACTATTTGAAAATACCCCAAATTTAATTCAATTCTTATGAAAATAGAGACTTTTTATTGACTATATAGGATTGGAACATAGTTGGTAATTGACTTAAAATATTTTGATTATTGACATATTCATCTTTTGGTATAAAATGTGATCACACGAAAAATTATCATAGTGAATTTTAAAATGATAAAAGATACTGCATTTATAGAAAATGTGATTAGTTTGGTTCTAGTGGTTAAAAAATTACAATTTATAAAAGTAACCATGCCATCCACGGTCACCCTGATAACCATGGATACAGATCATGCGATCATACAAAATTGAAAACCAATTGTTACATGGTAGGTATAGTGATCCTTAAATAAAAAGACCATTTCTCTACTCACAATCACTTTACTACCATAACTAACCCCATTATCTTGGTAGTCTTACCTACCATGATCATCGTTAGATGACTGTACATGATCTAAAATTTTGAAGAGGAAAAAATAGGCTAAACAATTGAAAAAAGTTATTAGCCATTCCACCACTAACATGGTAGGAATATAAGCTAGTAATCACCTCATTTCAACCTCATCTCATGGTTGGAATATTAAATGTTCCCTTCAATGTAGGAATTCTTATTAAAATATTTTCTCACTACTGTCTATCTTGCCTCTACCATTTATCCATTAAAAGACCCCAATTTTATATTTCCCCTAAAGAATTAAAACCCAGACGAATAGTAATTGAAGATAAAACTGAGAGAGGGTGAATCTCTAGATAAATCCACCAACACTTATCTACACCTTTTAAATAAAAATAAGGATCCATCTTCTAGGTTAACACCACCTTTTGTTACAACCACAATTTTCCAGTGAAAATGCAGTTAATTAAACTTTCTTGAAGAATAATATTAGTACTCTGACTCAATCCAAGATTTACATTAATGAAGGATTAAATCCATTGGAATGTCCCATGAGTGAATTCAACATTCCTGGACCACCTTGGAATGATCTTTGTAATTCCACTTAGACGCGAAGGATATCTCTACACCCCAAAACCAGATCCATGAAATGAAAGAACAATATCCCATTAAAATTTGTAGGAACCAAGAGAGTAACGTCAAACTAAATATTGTGGCTCTATTAAATAAAACCACTAGTGGGGGTATGTTTTAAACCTCATGTAATAAATTCATACCATCTTAATTTTTCATGTATTGACACTAATAAGATATAGTTTGAATTTTAAGACCAATGATGGAAAATAATAATTTTAGATAATAACAACGCATGAGGTTTCATAGGTAAAATCAGAATTTCCTACCACTAAAAATTAACAAGTCCCATAATCTAAAGTGAAAGGCCATTTTCCCTTCATGTTCACCCACTATGATAAGAGGAATGAGAACACTCAACCATCATAAGTATAGAGGGATGAATCATGGGAGGAATCCCAAAGCATTAAAAATTTTCATCCAACATTTTCATTTTGAATGTGTGTCAACCATCTCACTATAAATAAACCTACTCCATTATGAATTATGAAATTTGTGTATTCAATGAAGAGACATATACCACTCATTTAGAGGGAAGCGTGATATCCAAGAGGTTTTCTATAAATGGATATCATGTTCTTGAAGAATGGGGGATGCAATAACACACTCTTGGGTAAAACTCATGCACTTATATTGATTATCTAGATAACTTTTACTTATAGTGAAAACTATGATGATTTTACATGAGTAAATATATTGTTTCTCATAGTAGAATCCCCTTATATACCCCTTTTTGACGAATTATGATTATTCATTAAAAAAAATCTTCTTTAGATGTCAATGTGTTTAATCATTATATGTTGATTATGATTCCATATTTTAATTTCATTTGATTTTTATTAGAACTAAAAACACAATTCACATGGATTTAATTAATTCCATGAGATTGAATTCAGTCGGGGAATTTAAGGGTGAATGCAAGTATTCAATCGCCACACTTGAAAAATGTAGGAAATATAATTATTTTTTTATTTCCATATCTAACTAAAAATTGAATGATAAAAGTAACATATATGATTCAATGAATGAGAGAATCAATAGGTACTAATTGAATAAGGATTATACCGGTGAATGAGGGAATTTAGTAAGCATTAAAATATTATTCATAAATTGACTTCAAAACCAACAAATTTTTCTTAAAATATTTTTTAAACTAATCCCACAAAAAAATATTTCAAAATATATATAACACTATATTCTTTGGTGAAAATATGAGTTATATTTCTTCTTTATTTTTACTCAAGATAAAAAATAATTTTGTTGAGAACCCCCTAGAATGTGTGAATCAGTCCTAGAATTGTTGTTGGGGAGGAAAGTTTATTGTTTAAATTTTATTTATCAATGCTTTAAAATTTCAAAAAAAAATTCTTCCAACCTCATTGGTTTTGATGTAGAGTTTGTGAGACTGTGCTGGAAAGGATTATAACTATAATGAACATACAATATGAGGAAAGACAATTTTACCAAATTCCATTGGCTAATTCTCCCTTTCCAATTTATTCCTTCTCAAAGGTTAAATTTGGAACTGAAAATGGAAATTAATATTACCCAAGTTAATATAACTTTCAGTGAAATAACTACACCCAGTTTTACTATTAACAAGAACCAATTAAAATTACATTATAAATAAGTATATGAACTCAAAACAAGAATGATAAGAATTATGGATAAGTTTCATGGAATAACTAGTCAAGACTCTAATAAAATATTTTGAGTGTTTAATGATTATATAAATGGATAAAAACTGTAGAAGTCATTGAAGTTCAAATCTTTTAGAAGGCTTTTCCATTATCACCTGAATAGGAATCCAAGGAGTAGCTCTTCAAACTATATACAGGAGAAGTTGCCTGATAAGAGGAACTAAAAATACATTCCTTCATAAATTAATTCCTACATCACGGAGGGATGTACTTAAAAAATAAATTTATAGAATAAATTATAATACTATAAAAACTCTTTATTGGTTATAGGAGAGATTTAAGATACTAAAAAATATCTTTTGAAAGAATAAATATGAATAACATCACTTCTTATTATTCATATTCTATGGATTGATCTAAAATGACTAGAAACATCTTGATTCTTCTTAATGAGGAGTTATAATTACTATGTTTTCTATTTATGTAAGAGAACTTATTTTGAGTATGTCATAAAATTCCAAACAACTTATTACCCGAACAAAAACCATTGTTGTAAATGAGGTAAAACGTTCTAATAAACCATTATCATAAAATAAACATGAATAACTAACATCCATTTTGATAAATTCCATGTGAATAAATTCAATGAATCATCTCCAACCATACACCCAAGGTCCTACCAATTATGCTATTCATTATTGAAATTTAGTAACATATTTCCACATATTCAATGAAATGAATGTAGTGGTTTAATTTACTAGGGGAGAATCCCCAAATAGCTAGGTAGACATAAAGTATTTAGATAATTCACCACAAAAAATTTTGGATATGGGAGACAAAAATCTCCATGAGAAAAATTTCAATAGTATTTTCTAAAACCTTTTCAACATCCTCCATTCTAGAGATACAATTTACAACCCTATAGAAGCTTCTAGTACATATAGAAACCAAAAACATAGATAAATGAGATGTTTTTATTATTTATATATTATCAAAATAGATGACATACCATCCTCACCAATCCCAAGTATTTTTTGGAGGAATTAAATAGGATGTTCATCCAACTCATTACCACCAAAAATAATATAGTAAATCAAGGATCTGGTAAATTCCTATTTAGAAAATTCAAAACCTTAAGGAAAATATTTGTAATATTATATTAATTGGTGGAAAACTGGAAGATAGTAAGGGAACACCCAATGAATCAGCATATAGAATAAACAACACCATGAATATGAAGATCCATCCCCAAAGAAAAAAAGAGACAAGGAGGTACCATCAAATGATAAAAGAAAATCCATAGAAAATCTATATTGACCCCAACATCCATTCCTTGTAAAATTTCTATAAAAAATAAAAAACATAGAATAATCATCAATTCATGAGATGATGGATTCTATTAGAAAAGTAGAGATCAATATCGCCAAACATGATTCTATTTAACATATTCCAAGGTCTAAAAATTCATTAAGGAGAAGTACCCCAATAGAATGTCATTAAATTGAAATAAATAGTTATAACAATGTAAGAATTTTTTCCTCTGGCTAGCCCTAAAATAAACCGAAAATGACATAATCTATGTTTTCTTTCTTTGTCCTACACAAGTGGTAATCCCACTTTTTCCAATGAACTGTGTGACCTAGGAGATTAAATTTATATAATTACATATTCCATTTATTCTTATTTATATATAGTATAACATAAACCCATCTATGTTGTTGTATAGACTTCAAAAAATATAAACTTTATACCTTATATGTTTCCTTGAAGACCTCCAGGTTTGTGCGCAAGGATTCAAATTCCTTTCTAACGTTTATAACCTGAATATCGAGGAAACAAAATGTATGATTCATTCCTAGGTTATCATTGGTAGGAAATTTCTCAATATGGATAAAAAATAATAAAATTTAATGATGGAACACTATCAATGACATATAGAAATGAAAAAGTATATTTTAATATAATGGATGTAATGAAACACACACTAGATGAACTTTATATTTTTAAAGTAAATATTTTTGAACACTACTATTTTCATATAGAGGAAATTGAAATTTTATATGAAAGAATTAGACTATGAGAAGAATTGGAAACTATAAAACTGAGAAATATTATTTTATTGATAATTAATTTAGTCTATAAATAGTTTATATTGTTGAGAATTTTAATGAAATTGATGAAAATGTTTTTCAATTGTTACTAAATATAATTACGAATAATTCTCCCATACATGTGAATGTTCCCCACATAGAGAATAATTAAATGATACATTATCTTGATAAAACCCTTAATTTTTAATTTAATATTCTAAACAAAATGATAAAATATTTATTTTTAAACGAGGATAGAAATCTATTAGTCACAATTTCCAACAACATAAAGGTTAGGAAAGAAAAAAGGTGATGAAGACTCTTAAAATAAATCTATGTACTAGGCTAGGAATTAGTATACATTCCATGAATTAACCCTTCCACATGTATGAAAATAAGATTCTGGTATGATTGATCCATGTTAATGATACAACCACAAATAAGGATCAACAATACCCTCTTAGAGGATAAAAAAATTAATAGAAAACCTTCTAAAAGATAAAATAGTATATCCCATCTTAGAAACCCAGTGGTTGATTCCCATTCATATTTTCTAAAAGATAAGTGATAACATAATTATTAAGAATATGAATAACAAATTAGTAACCACCTAATTCTTGAAAATATGGAGAGTTTGCATCTACTAAAATATATTAAACCATTTTAACTGAGAAATAAATTACCCTAGATATTTTATAAGCCAAATGATAGAGTGACTGGTTATAATTGAACATTTTTGTTTCCTTGATGGGGTTTAACAATATTTTCATGATCCAATAGATCCCTGTGACCCAAACAATCCCACCACCACATGTACCTTTAGTAAATTTTGGTATAGAAGGAATAATTTTGGTCTCTATAATTCCCTACCTACCTTTCAATGTTTCATGGTTCAGATTTTCAAAAAGCTGAATGAGAGATTCTTAGAGGAATTCCATAATGACTACACTACATATGGTACTAGCTTTAAAATCTGGCTAGATAGTATTGAAATGTTTTTAAAATGTTATATTGATAAAAGCGTGATTTTTAATTTTAAAAAATTATATTTTATGGGTAGAACTAACATAATTTAGGCCACTTAATTTATATTCACATAATTGAAGTTTAAAAACCCAAATTTAATGACATTTCTACACTACCCTACCCAAAAACAATTTGGAAATCATTTAGGCCAACTAATGATTGAAATATTCCCCCATCAACTGCCCACAAAATAAAAGACATCCCATTGAGATTATTTATGATGATTCTAAAAACATTATATGGGATTTTCTTCTCAATAATATTGATAGGATCCCAAAAGTCATATCATACACATAAAAATCACTGGACTCTATTTGTGACCTCAAATAACTCCTACAATTTTTTTTCGGATGGATCATTTTGGACCTCAATCATAAAAAATTAAAATAATTTTCTAAACAATTTCCAAAATTCTAGTTTACTATTGGACCTTCACAAAAAAAATACTTCCAAATAATTATTTTTTTGGATAAATATTTATTGTATGGGGAATAAAATTAGTGGGACCATATACGGTATAATGAGATTTCTCTTTTATCATTTTATTCATTTTCTATGTGTCTATGTGGATATAAGAAAAATTTACATTGACAGATGATTGAGAAATTATGATGGAATTTATACAATAAAATATAATTTTTAGGTTTGGAATACTAAGATCCCAAATCAATGAAAAATTAATGTACTTATTTAACATGATCATGGTTTCCCTCATTAGAAAATATGTATATAACCTTAAAGTATCCACATACTACCACCTAGAAATAAATGGAATGGCTATGGTTTCCAATAGATAATTCAATATAATTTTTTGGAAAATAGTTTAGCCTTACTGAATGGATTACAATAAGAAAATAGAATATTCAATATGGGCATATAGAACTTCCTAAAACCCCACATAAGGTATGTTCCAATACAAACTACATATGGTAAACATTTTAACTTACCTACATATTGAGATACAACATAAGGACCACTAGGATGTCAAAAGTGTAATCCTTTAGTATAAAAGCTAGGAGAATAGTAGAAACTACAATTAATGGTTGTTGATGAGATAAGGAGATAGGTATGTGAGAAATCAATATTGTACAAGGAACAAAACAAATCATCCCATTAAAAATTAATAATGCAAATATATTTTTATGATTAAGAAAAATTACTATTATTTTCATCATGGAATAATCTATTACATGGAATTAATTATTTCCAAAAATACATTAAAGGTGAATGACCAACGGTTAATGTTATTTTAGGAGATATTTTGGAAAGAGTCTATGAAGGATTAAAAACTTGTCCTTAATAATGAAAAACAAAGAACTACCAAGTTTAATCTTATCATCATTTGGGTCTGGATGTTTATTTTATATTCTAATATTTTCCTTGATTAAATTCCTCCTCGAAGTCATTTGATTATTTTTCAAAGAAACTATGGTGGAATAAATAGAGCTTTTTATATAAGTTTTAAAATCCAATTTTCATAAAATATGAAATCATATAGTACCTTTTTTCATGTAAAAATAGTTATGTACATTTCCCCTTTTGAATATTTTTTTCTATTTTTATCAAACATAAATTGAACTTCATTGATGTCCATCCTTTATTGAAAATATTAATGTTGGAGTTGAGTAGAAATTGTAATAAATTTTATAGAATTTTGATATTAGAAATAAAGTATGGAGTGTGGGGGAAAATATTTTTGTTAAATTAATTTTATAACATTATGTTACTATATTTTTTAACAAAATTGATGGAAACCTAAACTCTATGATAAATAATACCATAGGGATCCACCTTAAATGAAAATAATAAATGTTATTTAATAATGGAATATAAAAGGATAATTGGGATCCCTTGTTTAATGTTTGAGACAAGGGAACTGAGTGTGTATTAGTAATTAAATAATTCAATTTTTAATCATAAAAAGTTCTATGAAAAGTATTTATACAAATATTTAGCCAAGGAAAATTAAAAAGGCCTTTAAAAAAAAGAGTTTCTTTAGTTGATAGTCATTTTGAACACATAAGGGGTTTTAGAAATTAACATTTAACACATTTATATAAATTTTATCAATATAGAGTATAATAAAAATTTTGTTTGATGAAACATAAGAAAGTGTAAAAATGAAGTTCCTTTTCTTAAAAAATTGATTCTAATTAAATCTAATTCAATATAATTCAAAATTGAAGCATTGAATAAATTTATGTGAAGAAATGATTTGATTCATATGTATATGAGGAATGATGATCTCATTGTGGATTAGCCTCAGTTTATATATATTCTAAATGATAAATTTTGATTCTAGTATGATGATGTTCATTTTGAATAAATTAAATGAAAATATTTCTCAAGAGTGCAATATTTTAATTTTGGGGGAGTGATGTGTTCTGGATTTGTTAGAATTTATTATCTACAAATCATTTAATGTTCCCAAATTCTAATTAAATTTACGGGTAAATATTAATTATGGATTAACTATATGAAAATTAATTATAATATAAAATTGGATTTAAATATGGTTGTTATTGATATATTCATCATTTGATATAAATTGTAAACCCAATATGAAATATTACAATATATTTTATTCATAAAAAATAATAAATGAAAAAAATGTTATTTTTTGGGTCCATAGGATGAAAGATTACAATGTATGGATGGGACCCTGCCATCCATAGTCACTATTCTAATCATGCATATTGAATAGGTTCTCTCCCTGTATATAAAACCTAATATCACATGGTTGGTATGGATAAAATATCTTCAAATTACCTTGAGAACTTATTATAGTCACTTTCAAACCATATCCCACCTCATTAGTAGGCATATCTACTGTGAGTTCCATCATATATTTGTGCATCCTCAATATTTATATAAAGGATAAAAGAACCTAACCTAATGAACAAAATATATTGACCATTATTCCACTCTCACGGCAGGTATACATATCTTGATTCCCACATTTAAAATTCATCTCATGGTTGAAAAACATACCATGTCTTTCATTTTATGAATGATTACTACCAAATATTCATACCTCTTCATATTTTGCCTCTTCCATGAATCAATCAACAGACTGAAGCCTCCATTTACCAAGAAGAAAAATTACCCATTCAATTGGATGTTAAATAGGATCTAGATGATTTGAGATGCTATAGTGGAAGGAACCAAAACATAAATAGAAAATACTTGATAAAATTTAGGTTTTAAGTGACGATGGATATGTCATCATCTATTTCCATTAACATATTTGGGATGTAAATGGTGTTCATCCAATTTTCATAGAGAATCAAAATTGAACTGTAACTTAATTAGAGAACTGCATCAGGTAAAGAAAACATCCAACTTCACATTCCATGACTAAGGCCTCCCTACCTGTATTGTATCTATGGTATCTTTTTCAATCCACTCATGTGAAAAAGATATAACTGCCTTGCAACACTAGATCCATGTAACAAAGTAAAAATATCCCATGAGGAGTTGAAAAAAAAATTGGGACTATAATATTCCTAATGATTTTGAGATGCTCTATTATATATAACCACTACTATGCGTATGTTTCAAACATTATGTAACAAATAAATTTCATCCTTCTGAGAAATAAGTGCCACCGGAAAAATAATACTGGCATTTTCCTATTAGTCATGGAAAATTAAATATTTAAATATTGACCATGTATATCGTCTCACAGATAAAAATAATAATTAAAATTTTCTAAACAAAAAATCTGTCCAATAAACTAAATCCAAATATTATTTTCATTCATATAAAACAAAAATAATGTGAAGCATGGAAACAATTCCCCATAACAAACAAGACTGTGTTAATAATGGGAGGAATACCGATTTCTTAAAAAAATCCATCCAAATCCTTCATTATGGACTTGATTTGACCATCCAATGAATTTTAAACATGTTCCTTAATGATAGAATAGTTTCTAAAATTAAATAATGAATCATGTACCTCTCACATTTAGGGGATGAACGATAGCAAAATAATCCTCTCTAGAGATACCTCATGTGATGGAATATCGAGGGGGATAAAACAACCAACTGATGTGGAAAACAATGTACTACAACTACTAATCTTGTCTTATTTTTCTTTATTTTAAAACTCCGATGATGAAACAATAGGAAATTGGAGGTTTCCAAAAGTATAATCCCCGCATTTTACACTTTTGGATGAATTCTAATAATTTAACTAGCTATCTCTACTTTGGATCTTAACAGTTTTAATAATTAAAAGTTTATTCCGGTTTCATATTATAATTTCTTTTGTTTGTTATAAGAACATCACAAAAAAGAAACATGGATTAAATTAAATATATGTGATAATATTCAACGGGTAAATTCAAATTCGAATTTAGGTTTCCAATCACCATTATAGGTAAAGGTATGAAATATAATGATAACTTTATTTTCATATTTGAACTAAAATGTTCTAATAAAATTATTCAATGCGGTTAAATTGTTGAGAGTGTGAATAGAAACTAATTTAGTAACAATTCTATTGGATAGTGAGATAATGATCTATGGTTGATACTATAGATCATAAATTTACTTTAAAACCATATAATTTTACATTCTTATTCTTTTAAATAGAACCCAAAAAATATGATTTCAAAACACAGACAACATTGTATTCTCTAGGGACAATTTTAGACCCACTTTTAGTACATTTTTCTCTGGTTGAATAATAATTTTATGGAGCTCCCAATGATAGGAATGTTTTATTCATATGGTTCTATTATAGTTTACATTATTAGGATTTATGTGATACTCAATGGATATGTATATAATATTTATTTTTTCCTGAATTCTATGAAATAGTTACATGTTATGAGTTTTTGTCGACATATCTAAGAAATATATACCACTTATCTCATTCCTCCAATTATTATGGGGATTCCCACTACTATGACAAGAATTTAAACATATATATATATCTAGGTAATTATATTATTCTCCCATATAGGGAGAATAAAAATGTTTATTAATGATTTATCATTACTTTATATACTTCATTCAGTATTTATATGATCATCTAATCATCATTCCACCCTTTCAAAAAATCTTACTGAATATATATACACACATTGTCAATATTCTGTGATAACTGTGGCAATAAGTAGAATAAGAAAAGTATTTGAAAAATTTAATTATTTTAACTAATTTTTATGAAACCTATAATGTTAATTTAAAAATATGACGAACTATGTTAGGATAATAAACTACCACATATAAAATTTAGTTGTATGGGTTCCCCTTAATAATCCTCAACATGGGGTTTCCCTCTCATCTATGAAACTTGGGTCAACACTCAGCTACACTTACAAACTCCCTCTCTATGTTGTTCTTCAACATGAATACATTCCTCCATTCCATCAATGGCCATTCTACAAGCACTATTCATCCTCTAAGATCCAATCAAGAAATGTCTCTCATTGATAATTTCATTTTAATAAAAGGGAGGGTAATATAGTGGTAATAAAATTTTTAAGTCTTGCTATTATTATTTTGTGTCATTTTGGGATGGTTCTATGATTAGTAAGGATTTTTCTTTTATATCCATGTTTTCGATTATAATTAAATAAACAATATCTTTTCATCAAAATTTCATTACATACCATAATAATCATTCTGTTACAGTAAATTTTTTGATTATTATTATTCTAATTTTCAAGAAGAAACATATTATATTATAATCACAGTTTTTTATTTTTGCATGATACTTCAATTATATTATTACCAATTAATTAATTTTAATATTAAAAATTTAAATACAAATTTCGTATTACTATAATATAACCTATAATATTTATGTTTCATAATAAAAATGATCATAATATTATATTATGTAATAATTATTAATTATATATTTAATTAATATGAATGTATATATATTTATCTCAAACTAATATATAATATTACATAAATTATACAACTATTAAAATAATATTTTTTTAAAATTTTACAATTAATATTCCATAACACTTATATTTCACATGAAATTATATATAATTGTGCATTTCATTCACTTTTATTCATCAAAATATGATATCATTTTTTTAAAAAATATGATGAATAAGTTCAATAATATTTTCAATGTATAAATTAATAAATTCATGGATATTAAATATAATATTATGTTTAATAAAAATATATTCAAGTGGAAAAACTATTCATGAAATAAATCCTAAGATGTTACATTCTAAACTTCATAAATTAATTTAATCCTCATAATTTATATTTATCCTTGTATAAAATTAATGGGAAATATTATTACTTATAAATTTATGAAATTTAGGATCATATATTTTCTCTAATATTCTATTATCCTTTAGGCTCAAATATTTTTGATTATATTAAAATTTAACCACAATACCGTTAAAACGCAAACTATATTTAACTAATCTATATAATATCCTATATTGGATAAGACTTATCACTAAACTAACAGAGACACCATAGAAACACACTACTATATCATGTTATAAATCCCAATTTTTTAAATTTATAATTATTTAAAAGGAATTGACTAAAATGATCTGTATAAGTAATAAAAATAATTAAAATGCAATATTTGTCCATTAATTTCCAAGATAATGTTATTTCTATAGTTATAAAGAATTAATTACATCCATTAAAAATTAAATATTATGAAAATTAATTAAATGGATATTAATACAATACATTAATTACTAATACATCATTTCTCTAGTAAATACATTCTTCATAGTAATTTCAATTTAAAACTAATACGTTTTCATTTTTTAAAATTTTTGGTGAGAACACATTGATCAATATGGTCTTGTAAAATATCATTCACTTAATATTGTTGACAACTCCTTGAAAAAATTTCATCATAAATGAATACATTAAATATAAAAAAACATTTATATAAGAATATGATTTAACTTTTACATTAATAGGTAAAATTAGTTTTTATAAATCAATTTTTATAAAGGTTCATAAGGATAAAGTGTATTTCTCAATAGATCTCATTGAAGAAATTTTAAAAATGTTGTAAACCAACTTCCTTTAAAAAAAACAATATAAAAATTATAAAAAAAATATTTTCCAAGTACTAACATGTACTTTGGAATAGTTTCAAAAATTGATCCATATGAATATAATGATTATAAATAATATTATATCATTCAAATATAAATAAAATATTTGAGGACACTTGGTTAATTAAAGGTTCTATAGGGCATACCCATCACATTGTGAACAACATCCCTTGAGGTCTTGTTTCAATCTTTATTACTCATTATTTCAATAAATACCTTGTTCCATATTTTGAGAAAACATTTTAAATATTGATAATTAAAATATAAACATAGAACCTAAAAAGGGAAAAATTTATACATTGTTTATCAATTGAAATTACATCTCAGTTTTATTGAGAATTTAATTTTCTAATGTAATTTGTGTATGGTTCCGAAGAAATAAAAATATATGTAAATACTTTTCTAAAAAATAATTATTTTGATATATATACACTTAAAAAAATATGGAATGTTTACTGGAATAACAATGCAATCCCATAATTTATATTAATCATTGTTGATATACATGAATTAAATTTTTCCATTAATAATATAAATAAAAAATATCGTAATTTTTTTTAAATTTTAAAATTAACCATTTTACACATTTAATTATAAATTTTAAAAAACATTAATACCAAATTTGAATTCATAATTATTTACTTATAAACAACTCCATTACAATGATAAATAATTAAATTATTTTTATAGAAACTATTTTATAATATAACAAAAACATAAATAAAAATTTGATATTTTAAAATAGTATCTTTGAAATAAATTACTACCCATAAACATAAAATGTCAATTTTAAACTGCATTATAAAATTGAAAATTGAAGTTTATTTCCAAAAATTTTACTCTGTGAGATTTGAAATTTCATGAACTAACCATGATTACAAGAATAAATGGTACCCAAATTTGTTTCATTATTTCATGAAGGGCATTCCTGATCACTAATAGCTACTGACTAGCGCTTGAGAATAAGTACAATCAATAGGGAATGGTTTAAACATGAATTATATAATCAATCCATATTACCTAAACCATATATAATAATTGCAAAATTAAAAATTTCATGGATATCATTTCACATTTTAAATCAAAAAATCTTTTCCAAAACATTTCAATCACTAACATAAATTTTGTATAATGAGGAATTTCACTCAAATCAAGAATATATAATCATCTTTTTCAAATAGGAATGAAAATAAGTATATTAAAACACAAATGGATATGAATTTCAAAAAAAAAATATGGAATGTATAAAATATAAATTTCATAGAACCATGATTTAGAGACTCATCATTATTATAACATATAGATACTCAAATATCTTCGTGAAATGCACATCTTTGTGTACACACATTCTTATATATCTCGATTGAGTTGAATACGATAACACAAAAAAGATTAAAATTTACAACATCATCATATTTTTTGGTTTTTCATCATGAATTTGATTCTATGAAAAATTAATTCCTTCTCTACAAGTGTTATTACCAAATAAATACCTAGTATCCAATATAATTTATGAGAATCAATTTTAATTGGGGATATCATTCTTTCAAAATTACGAATCAACTAGAACCATGTTTATGATTACAAATATGTTATTTTTATCAAAAAATATCCTCAAAAGTCATTCATTTTTAATCAGTTCATTTCATTTCAAATCATAAAAATATCATACAATTTAATCCCAAAAAATCAATCGAAAAATCATGCATCAAATTTGTCACTTCATTTCAATACCATTTTCTATAAATCACCCATTAATTAAAAATAAATTTTTAATGGAAAATCAAAATATAAACACTATAAAATATCAAAATAAATTATCAAACACTCAAATAATTTTTTAAAAATATATTAAATATCAATTTCATACTAAGAGAGAAAATAAAATTTCAAATAATAGTGATTTCCATACAAACCTACCGTCCTCAATCACATGATTAATGGTCCTTACAAAAATTGATCTACTATTGTAGAGTCAATGAATATAATGATCAAGAGATAATAATATAACCATAATTAATCAATTAAATGTCAATATCCATCAATTAAGTGATGATCCACTTCTCTCAAAGAGGGAGAAAGAGGATGGATGATGAATTCATGACGAAATAAAAATACACATATCAGAATAGATGTAATGCTATAATTGAAACACCAAATGATGAAGAATAATATTTAGAAGAGAAAAATGACTCCGTATATAGATTCCAATTCATTAAGGGTTGAAGTTATTTTTTGGAGGTGATTTAGTTTTAATATTGGTGATAAACTGAACATGATATTATAAAAATACTCTAGAGATTATCAGAAATATTGGAATAGTTTGATTATTATTAGACTCCACTGACTAGTAGGTTGAAACAAGGATATTTCATAGTCCACTAGAAGTCCCACCTGCTTATCCATCAATTGAAAAATAGAGTTCTTTTAATAACACAAAAATTTCAACTCCCCATTTGCTGGTCAGTAGGCCTCGCTTACATTCTAGTGTACCTTATATAGAAATTTTGGAAATAGTATCTTATTCACTTTCAATCAAATACCCCTTGTACATATTCAGTCCTCTATTAATAGATTTAATATAGACCCCCAACCAATATAATTGAAAAACTAATATATAAATACCCATGATTAAATTATATAATGAGAAATAAGATTAGATTTCAAGGAAATATAAATGAAACCATGTTTCATGCTTGGAATCTATTATAAGGATACATTAATTTTTCCAACCATAATAGTATTAATCCTTAAAAATATTATAAAGAAGACACAATATAAAATATTTTAGGACACAATTCTATCTTCAATGAATCACTCTCCAATTTATTGTGATAGTAAAAACCTTACTTCAAAAGCACCATCACTAAGGGTATAAACACTCTATGAATAACCTTTTTGAAAATCAATAATTAGTATTGCAAACTCAGTCACAATCATATGAGGTTTAATATCATTTTCCCCCAAATAAACAAATGTGAAAGGACTAAAAGGTACATTATGAGATGTGACACATTAAAAACATTATGAACTGATTTTATCGATGATGGAAGATCCAATGCTTATATCACTATTACAATACACTAAACAATATCAAATAGTCCAATGTATATTTGTGCCACCTTCACATTTTTATTAATACGTCGATGCCCAATCCGGGGTGAAACATTAAAAAAAACTATCCATCAATTGAGAACCCCAAGTTTTTTTTGAAAATGACCACCATAAGATTAAATCATGCTCCATGTAATTACTATTCCTTTAAGATTCAACATAATCATTTTATTCTTCTCTTGGAAAAAACTCGGTCCAAATAGTAAAGATTCACTAATGCCCAACCCATAGAGTGAATATTTACATGTTTAACCATTCAATTCCTAAAGGGTCTTATATTTATTTAAGACTTGTATATATTTTTATAATAGGCTAATATTATACAAAATAGATGTGCATTATTTATCATTGTGGGCTTTATTTTTGGGTGGAAGGTTAGACAATTTATATGTTTTTGTGTATGCGTGGATAAATAACATAGGAGATATTGGAGTAAAAATTATATTTGATTTATTAATAGTATTATTTTTTTCATTGAATATTATATTCGAAAAATTCTCAAGGATCAGAAGACATTTGGTGGGATGTTTGAATAAACTTCAAGGATTCAACTATATCATTGATTTTAATCTTTAAGAAGTTTTTATTGAAATATTTTCTATTGGAATGAATTTGTGATAGTTTTGAAAAAAAATGGATATTATTATTAGAATTTAATGATTTATTTATAAAATATAGATATTACCACAGGTTACTAAATAACATATCATTGGGTACATGGTATAGAAATAATTGGTGAATAAACCATTATACTAGTAATCGATTAGCATGTTGTGTCACAATAGGTAATTAGAGACTATCTGGGAGTTAGTTGTTAAGAAATGAGTATCCAATGGATTCAATGATGATGTCCAGTACCAATGGAAATTTCACTAATTTTAATTCATTATATTTAGGAAAATAAGTGTACTTGTAAATTATTCCATAATTATAAACCTATTTCACTCAAGTCACTTTACAACCCTTCACAATTGACATGGTTAATTTTTCCTGCAATCCAAAAAATAATTTAGATCAATCACTACCATTGGATACATAGTAGTTAGAGAATATAAGTATATTTTACTTTTTTTCATGATGTCATGTTTAGGTATTTATATTATTTTAATATTATTCTATAATTATATTTCAATAGAATTATGGATTCCCTAATCTAGAATAATAATTAAGTCTTATTTCCATGTAAAAAATATTTTCAAATAAAGAGTTTGGTGACAAATCATATTATTTACCTTTTAAATTAATACTGATATATAAATTATACACTTATATTGTGACTTAAGGTTTTGTGTCATACTAATGAAAATTGTATTAAATTAACTAATAATGATATTATAAGAATTATAAAGTAATAAAAAAATTTATATATGATATTTAGGAATAATAAATTAATTAATAAAATTAACAGTGTTAAATAAAAGAAATAATGCTTAAGTAAATAATTGTGCTATATATTTTCTTTATTATTGAAATTGATAATTTATTTTTCATGATGAAAATGAAGTTTCAATGATTTTTTTAAATTAATGTGTCAAATTGTTTTGATAAAAATTTATTATAAGTTTTTATGATTTTGACAGAATTATTTATGATTAATTAAGTGGAATTATATGTCTTTAGTATTCTATTTTTCAATGGAAAAAATATTTCATGTTTGAAGGATGGTGTAATTTTAGATGGAACTCATTTAAAATTGTTCATATATTTTATATTGATTTATGTTTAATCTATAATGATACTTATGATCAATAGAATGGATTTTATGTCCTATAAAGTATATGTTGACAAATATAATTAATCCACAAAAGGATTGTTATTTTTTATAATATCCAAATGTTGAGTAAAAAGAAATTATGATTTTAACTTTTGAATCATAAGAAATATGATTAAAGGAATTTAATATTTTATAATCAAAGAATGTTGTCATTTTTTAAAGAAAATTTCTTTCATATTTTTAAAATTTTAAATAGGATTTGTATAATGTGAAAAATTAGAATACCTATGAACATGATATATTAATTTTAATAATGTCATTATAATATTTTAACATAATAAATTTTTTATGAACATCCATAAAGATTAATAATATATAGTGATCCTTTTATTATTCCATAACATAATATATTCACATCTAATCCTTGGGTTTTTTTAATCCTTATGTTGAGACTCATCCTATCTTTTATAAAATGTGATTTTCATAACATTAAAAAAAGAAGGTTTTCATATAATATATTCCTACGTTGAATTTTAAAGATTCGGATGACATTGGCTAATGCATGTATAAAATTTTATAGGTTATCTAGATGATTTTTTTAAATTCATTCTATAAACATTTTCATTAAACAACTTATCTGATTTATAATATTTATATATTAAAATATAAAAAATAATAATTGTTTTGTGTTATAATGGTTGTTACTAATAATTATTTCATTTCTACTATATACTCACACATCATGTGCATGTAGATTACATGAATGATTTTAAAGGAAATAAAAAGTGTCATAAATAACATAGTGATGGTTTAATGTGAAATGTTAGAGTTTATTTTCTACTCTATTATATTTATATGAATAGGTTATCCATTTTTTAGTTTTTGGTTTATTTTAATTATATTATTATTGAAATGAAATATTAGATATAATTTATAACTTATTATATAATATTATTTATTTTAGAATTTTAGGGATAATTTATTAGTTTCAACTGTGGATGTTGTAGATTATATCCACTACATAGGGTATTTTCTTATTCAATTTAGTATTTTTATTACTTTAGAACATTCTTGGAAAAATATCACCTAAAATGATACTTTTATACCATCTTTTATAGTCACATTTCTTTTAGGATGAGAGTTCATAGTTGAGACCATTTGACATTATCTCTTGGTGGCATGACTATTAAACATTTAGATATTACATGGAAACAATTTTTAGGGTATATAGTGGGGAATATGACATTGACTATGCCGAAATATTTTCTACTACTCATAGTTATTTTTTATATTCTCATCAAAATATATATGAAAATAATTTTTATAATTGTTAATTTTCATTAATGATTTTTTTAAAAGTATTGATTTCTTGAAAATCACAACATCACAATTGATAGTTAAAAATAATAAATGTATCTAAATAAAAATATATAACATCCAATCTTATGGAAGTTTTTAATGTTATATTTTTTAATAAATATTTATTTTAAAATTTATCTAAAAATCTTAGAATCATTATAAATTAATTTTAAATATAACTTGTCTGTCTAATTAATTATCGGGGATATTGTTTTCAAATATAATGAATTTATGGGAATATTTTTCTAAAAATCGGAAAATCACATCTTGATTATAATGCAAGTTGTGTGATGAAATTATTCAATATTAAAATATTTTAAACATTGTGTATGAATCAATTATGGTATCAAAATTTTTAAAAAAAAGTTGTAAAATTTTTATATACCAAAATTTATTAAATCATTGTACATTGATATGAACTAATGATATCCTAGTTCTTATGAATATATGAATATAATCGATTAAAATAATGAGATATTGACGTGGAACAATATAGTATATATAATTTTTGGTAATAGATATATTATATTCACGATCTGTATGTGTGGTCATTTTGATAGGAATATCATCATAAAATATTTATATCATATTTTTTAACTCTCTATCATTTTACATTGTTTTTTGCTATAAATTGTCTTCAAAGTTTGTGTATAATTTATATATACTATAAAATTTTATATCTTAAGACCATTAATATGGGATGAAATTTTGAGTCACTCATTAGATGACTTATTTAAAATAACATTTTTATTACAACCACAAACTACATTTTCATTTTACTAATTTTATTATTTATATATTTAAAATTAAGGTTAATAAAAGAAACCTACATTAAATCAAATGTAAAATCATCGTGATAAACATACGTGATCAAATGGACTAAGGGTAGTAAGTAAGAGATCAATTTATCTTATAAATTACTCCATATAGCCCAATAACGTGGTGCTAGTTTAAAAAAATTATTTTATCAAATAATGATTTTTTTTTATAAAATATAAAATATTCCTTGTGGAGTACATTTTTTAAACATACTTACACTCTTTATTATGTCAAAATTCCTCATAGAATATAATTTTTTTTGTTATATCCCATGATAGGAACAACAATTAATATATGGATTGATATACGATGCTTTTATAAAAGTTAGTTTTTTAATTAGTTATATAATGATATTTCATAGGTTATATGTTAATAGAAACTAAAAGTATATAATTTTCATATAATTTTTATGAGTTATAGTTATCCTTATTTATAATTGAAAATTAAGTTAAATAATTTTACATTTTTAACATCAATTCTCTTCAAATGTTTAATTCATGTTTAAAATTACTTAAATTAGAGATAATTGAATTTCACCGTGAGGAAAAATATGTGACACTGAATTCAATTTCAAAATTTAGGGGAAATATATTAAAAATATAGGCATTATTTTTTTTCCTCCTAGGATAATTCAAGATTAAAAATGTTACATCGATATTCTAATCATTGAATCCATAAATTTATGAACATTGAAAATTAGACATCATTGAACTATAATTGATATAGAACCAAAATTCAATGTTTAAAGATGAATAAATGTAAACAAAATACAAACAAATCAACACTATTTTTCTAAAATTTTGTCACAAGCTATTTTATACATTTTTAAGGGGATCAATATAGACTAATTTGAATATTTAAATTCATGGATAGATTTCGTGGCACAAAACATAATCCCACCATTTCATTCAAAACATCATTACAGTAAAATAAAATGGTATATAATTTAGTATGGATATGTAGATTTATATAGGAAAATATTTTATTAACTATAACCCGTTATTAATAACCTTTTTTCAAAGTCACAAATCTATGGTAAAATGTATAATTAGAATTTGAAGACTCTACAAGGCTAGAAAAGTAGCCTTTATTATTCTAGCCGTCAAATAGGATAATTGTTTCCAATTTAATTGAAATTTTATTGGTTAATATATATTATGGATTAAATACATATTAGAAGAAAATAATTCTATATTATATATGTTTTATGGGTCAAATTGAATTGAACATAAAAATGATAAAATGAAAGTTAGAAAAGCCACCCCACTTTTTCGAAATACGTTTTTCAACATCAATTGAGGGGGTTAAACCATTTAGCTATTATAGAGGGTCATTTTTAATTAACACACGTTTAATAAGTTTTTGAAGTGACTTTCAAAACTCTAGTTCCACCATGTTAAATCATTCCTCCCTTTTCATTTTTATCATGTTTAACAGAATACTTCATCATAATGTATTGTTGTGTTATACTCATTCTTAAATTTTATGTATATAAATCCATTCTAGTGTTTTGAATATAGTTTTATTCTTCATATATTTTACTATAATTATATTTATATTCACAATAATAAATTATTTTAATATTTTGAAACTATTCACACACAAATATTTTTCTTCCCTCTAATTTTTGGTCCCTTCCCCAAGCTTGAATCAATGAGTCTAGTACTATATTCTATTAAAAACCTCACATTAATGGATGAAGTTTCTTTATATTCATTACTTATAAAGAGTTATATGGGATATAATGGGTGACATATTATGAGATGTCGACCTATTATTAAGTATTCGAATTATGATCTCTGTTTTTTGACTTAATTTATATTTCATAGTTAAAAAATTTATAGTCTATATATTTAGAGTTCCAATACAACAATTACCATAGTGATCATAGAAATCATTTTATATGTGTTTATGAAATTATAATTAAAAATATATTGGGATTATATTATTGAATTATGAGTCAAGAGTTATGTTATTAAATGGATTTATCATGATTTCATGAAGTTCAAATAATTATAAAAAATTCCAATCCAATCTAGAACACTAAATAAAACATTATTGACCCAATTTCATTAATTTTTTTAATTTGATATTAGTTTATTTTATTCCTCAAATCTAATAATCATTTTTTTCAATTATATATATAAATACCTAATCAAAACCTAGGATTTATTGAATCACTCCTTAGGTCCCTGTGGAATCTACAACCTATATGTGTTATATATTATCATTTGGTGGTAATGAAAATTTTGGATAATTAATAAGTGAATCCTTTGAATTAAATTTGATAAATATTATTAGATAATACATGGGATAGATCATTTATGGATATAATATTTTTTTAATGGGGAATTACTCATATACCAATTTTTTAAAAGGTATAATACCTTCTATCCATGTGATTTTTGAATATTTGGATATGATTCTATATTTGTTTTATATTTTTAGGTAAATAGATATATGTTGTGGAGGTTATTAATCATAAACAAGAAATTTATGCAACTCACTCTTCATATTGATTGTGAAAGTCAAAATAAATTTTAATTTTTTTATGTTTTTTAGGGATTTGTTTTGGGGTCTAGAATTCGGATCGAAATATTTATTTTTTTACATCTCAAGGTGATGTTTTAGGACACGAAACAATACCCCATCTGGTGAAATATTCTATAGTAAATATTAGAACATGGAAGAGATTCCATGTTTATTTTATTATTATATATCATGTTTCACCCTGAATCATAGGTCACACTATGAACAACCTATTTTAGTGTTTTATGTCAGGAAAGGCCTGAGGGCTGCACTGGGATGGGTTTTGGTTGAGGGGTTTCACCCACTATATCACAGTTCACACCAAAAAAAGAATTTATTGATAAAGGGAATTCTATGTAGGCTATTATGTCTTTATTCATGAAATCTACTTGAAGTTAAATAATTCCTCAATCAGGTAGATAATCCTTTTCTATATAATGGTTGGACTCATAATTTACTATTAAGTCCCTTTATGTGTTTGTAAAAACATGCCTTGTTAGGGATCATCTTTTAGATGATCCTCAACCAACATTTCCTTTTTGATATGTTGCAATCTGAAGAGGTTTCTTGATGATTTGAGTTCACGTTTTGTTACTTACTAGGGATCGACAATGAAACCAACTGATTGTTGGATATCATATGATTATTTCCTATTGGTAAATGATGAATTATGATGATTTGGGATCTCCTTGGATTACATCCTAGGGAAGGGTTATGATTCCAAATTATTATTGGATTTTTTAAGATTTATTACAATTGATCAGGGAGGGCGACTAATGATTATTTGACCACCTTGGATTATCTTAATGGAATCAGTGAGGACACTTAATTATTATTGTGATTTTTTTGACCATAGCAGAATTACCTATTGGGAAATTTCGAACTCTACATTTTTAATTATCAATGATAACTCTGAGAATAAAATGAATTATAAATCCATTACCAATAAAATTATATCAAAATATTTATTTAAATATTCTTAGATAAAGAACTAATTTTTTCACATATAATTTTAATTTAATTTATTTCTCGTACCCATTAATCCATAACACAAGAACCTAGTTGTTCCAAGAACCATCTGAATTCTCTAGTGATACATGAGATTTATAATCCATGTAAATGGTTGTATCTATGTAATAACGAACTAACTCAATGTATATCCATTTCTATTTATATTGCTTGTATTTTTAGCTATATAGGCATATAAAACGTAATAGTATGTTATAGCTCATTAAGGAGCTCCATTTTATCCTTTTCAAGATTCCCTGATACAAGGAGAAACTATGGTTCAGAATGTCTTGACTATATTGTGATATCCTAGGATTTTTGATCTTTTTCCATAGTGGTTATATAGCGAAGTAGGTTGAATCATGAAATAAAATAAATGTGTGAGGAAGATGACATATTTTCAATCAAAGATGATGTCATTTTCAATATGTGTATGGTACACATTTAATATGCATCCCACATCAAACAATATTATGGGATGCCTATTATTAAAAAACAATGACACTCTACGCTCTTAGTAGAACAAGACAAACCGGATTCAAGGGACTCAAATCCACCATAGTGCGGGACCCCCTAGTGATGACTTCTCCTACTATTCAAAACTTATTACCCATTATCCAGTATAGGTGTGCTTCTATTGGAGATTTTATTATAGTATTTTAATTACTACACTCACACAGCTTCACATTCTATAATGATGTACCACCATATAGGCTCAGCCTGCTACCCATTTGGTCCGGGCTAACTGTCTTGATCATGGGTTGAGGTATAACTTGGAAGCCCACCATTTTCTCATAAAAATAATAAAAACACATTATAATAAGAAGATTATAACACTACATTATATTTTACATTTTTAGTTTTTTATAAAATTGAATCATAATTTTTTAATACCCACCAATGAATAAGAAAAGAAAATATTGTAATAAACTTCCAAAAAATAAATTTATTAGCAAATAAAAAAAATAAACAAATTATTCATAATTTTTTTGAATTCAACTGGCCATCGTGGGATCTATATAATGTGATTAAATAGCATAGAGGGTGGTTAGGGGACCTTATAAAAATCCCTTTTAACCAAAGCATGATCACAAGGTTTCCCATTATGCAATAAATAGGTGGTGATCATTCAATTGAATTACACGATCATCAATCAATCATTAATAAAAATATATCTCAAATCTCATCTAATTCTTTTATAAGAAACAAAACCATTTAATATCCTATATAACATCATTATATATATCACCCCCATAGGTTTAACAATTTAAATCATTAGAATGATGTATGTGGCTAAAGAGGGTCTCACAAACACACATAACATGCAAACAATTAAAAATTTCCAAACATGCCTTAATTAAACTCACAAAAAATTCAATTTCATGTTTTATAATGAAATATATTTCATTTTAAATAGTTCCTTAAAACAAATCAATTATGTGAATATTTAAAACCATATGAATATATTAACCAATTTCAATTCAAACCATTGAATAACCCAAAAAATTCCATATTTGAAAAAAACTATAAAACTAATCTTTTAACCATTAAAAATGTAAAGAAATGTTCAAATTGAATTAAAATACACAATTTTATTTTAAACCTTAAATGAATTTTATAAAACTCATGGAACTCAAAAAAAAAACTTTTGAAAAGAAGACAAAAAATTAAATTAACCATTTTACATGCATGAAACTAGATGAAAAAATATATAAAAATAATTATAGTTAACAAATATAGATATAATTTTATAGACATGGAATTTACAAGAATAAGTACTCTAATGAAATTCTAAAAAAAAGTAATGTAATAGAATAACTTACCTTGATCCATCCAGAATCAAGCAAAAAATCATCATTCACAATGATGAATGCCAAAAAAAAATCCACTCTCCCCATGCCATAACAAACAAAATATTCCTAATTAGAAATCTCTAGGACCCTACGTTCAACATGAACAATGATTAGGGTTAGATAGAGAGATAGAATTGAATGGAAGGTGGAGTGTGGGAAAATAATTGGAATTTGAAAAGAATATGCATGAATCTAAAGTAATTGAACATGGAATCTAAGAGGAAGATGGAAGATATGAAAGATATCCATATTAAAAAACCAATGGTAAAGCCAAATGGGGTATATGGGTAAAAGAGGCTATGATATTTAAAAATTGAAAAGTGGAAAAATTATAAAATCCTAATTTTTTCCTTGGTGGAAAATACAATGTTGTAGCATCAACACATAAGAGGTAATACCACCTTCATTGAACCACTACGACGCAACTGTAGTTATTTAGGATGATGTAACTCATAGGGGAAGGTCCATCAACCCATAATAATTAAGGACACTATGACATAGACTCATGTTATGTTTGTAGGGGACCTGCCTAACCATTATGAATATTCTTAATGAAAGACCCTTCCACCAATACAGAAAACCCTTATTAAACTCTAAAATTACTCTTATACAAATCACTATATAATGAAACCAAATTCTTGTGGTGTGGGATTCCCCCCAAACCATAACACAATACCTTCGCATAACTAAAAACCGCCCATACAGAACTCCCTCACTGACTCATGCCATGGATTGTGGTGAGGGATTTTTACCAGAACATAAGACAAATAAAATAGACAAAAATTCATATAAAACAAACCATTATCCATGGATCAACCAATACTCACCCTATAAATTTCATAAAGGCTTGGATTTAGGTTTTCCCATGTTCTAGATTTACCACAACATGGTCTATTTCTATATAAGGCTACAACTCCTTAAAACATCCCGCAAATCCCATAGAATATCAATAGTACATAAAAACATAAAAATAACACAATAATTAAATAATTTACCACAATATTGACATGGAGGAGTTACATATTCATTCTTTATTCTGAAACTATGTTATTATATACAGAATAATGATTTTTATTTTGGCGTTGGGAATAATGAAAATTTTATATTATATATAAATGGATAATTAGTTTAATGATATATATAAAAAGAATGTCATGGTTGGTTATAATACAAAAATAATTGGGTATTATCAGATTAGACATATAAATGAGGATGTAATTAAAATAATCAATATAGATATATAGTTTGAATAATTTGATTATCAATCATTTCAAATATTGGAATCATATTTACATACAAAATTTTCAAAGGCATATTTTAATATAAATAGTGAACGAGTTATTTGAATATTGGATCTCATACATGTTTATTTGGGTAGACTAATCATTGTATAAAAATGGGTTGTTTCAAGTACATTTTTACTATTGTTATGAATTCAATTAGCATGATTTAGTTAATCTAATGAAATATAATTATAGAAAATTGAAAATAAAATAGCGTTAAAAAAATTTAAATAATAATCCAGGAAAAATTATTATAATTATTCGATCAGATAAGGGTTATAAATACATGAAAAAAAAATTAGGGTTCATCACAATGATTGTTAATTTTATTTTAAAAATCCTTCCACCATGAAACCACAATCGAATTTTTTTCTCGAAATAAGGAATGAAAACCCACTAGATAGGGTTTAATATATCATTATTCTAAGAAATTTTATCATTTAATTCTAGGGTTATGATCGGGAGACTACTTTATTATTATATAAAATCATTCCACCTTAAGAAGTTAAAAATATTCCAAATATTATATAGTATTGGAAATAAAAAAAATTAAATTTCATGATAATTTTGGGTTCTTATTCACTTGTATGATGATTTTATTTTGATAATATTTATGTGAATCCAAAAAAAATATTTTTTGTTTCTTATAATGTTAAATCTATGGGTTATTATTTTTATAGCCTCGCTGATAAAAACTTGTTTTAAGTAAAAATTGGGGTTTTCTGTGATCAGATAAACAATGTACAAGGATTCAGGGTTATGAGTGTTGAACTTGGACAAGTAAAAAACATGAAAATAAAAAGTGTTCCTAATATTGATATTGATCTACTTTCAAAAAGAATTAAGGTTGAAATAAGGACTCATGTTAATCTAGAACCTCAATGTTCTTGTAGTATTAAATGGGAACATGAGAGATATGGATATATTGTGAATAATAATGATGATTTAGTTCTTATAAGAGATGAGTATGTATCTTATCCTTAAGTAATTGAGATTTTTTATTCCATGAAATGGTTTAAATCCATGGAATATGAGATAAAATCAATGTACACTAAACATGTTCATAACACAATGGATGAATATTCATGAGTGAAAATATTTGTGTGAATGTGGTTTTTCAGAAATAAAACTGATATCGATGATAGAGTGCATAACTATAAATCACTCATGGTGGATAATGGTTAAAAAAAATTTATGTTATTGACCATGAAGAAATATTTTCACATGAGGAAATTATAAGTATTATTGTAAAATTTTCAGCTATAATAGAACATTATGACCATGTTATATAGAATATGGATGATAAAACCACATTACATAATGTTAATTTAGGCCAAAATTTTTATATAATACAACCAAGAGGTTTTAAAATTCAAAAAGAGACTCCTTAATTATACATGTTTCAGTAGTCAATTTTTGGTCCAATAAAAGTTTATTAATGTTTCAAGATCTATTTTCTTGATGTAATCAAAGAGTTTCACATTATAAATATTTTATATTTTTATTTTGAATATAATAGAAATAGTGGGAGTAAAATAATTTTTATGATATTGAATGAGGATGAAATTATACATATCATAAATGAAATCTTGACTCTTAACTCTATAAATATGATGCAAGTTATAGGATTCTAAATGATGTAAATTGGTGAATTTGATTGTATAATTTGCGCGAAGATTTGAATCGATAGGTATACATGATTCGTGGACATAGTTAAGACTCATAAATTAGTTTATATCTACTGACTCTTATCTTGTAGAACACTAATAAGGGTTCTTTACAAGTATTATGTGGATAAAAATAATAGGATGATTCAAGATCCCTATACTAATTTATACACAATGGATGGAATTCCCTATACATATATCATATGATCGATCATGTATGTTTTGAAGTATGATTGACACGATTTTCCCAATACTACAAGAATTATTCTTAGATACCAATACTATCCAAGTTGAATTCACTTCATTTATGTGACAAACATCGTAATAAACTAATGCAGCTCTAAAGATATGTTCTTGTTTTGGTAGAGTGGTTTTACTCTTTATAAAATGTTAAAAATATTCGAGTTATCATTCCAAAAAAATGATCATATAAAAATTCAACAGGTTTTTTTGTTTTTCATAAAAAGTGGAGTGATAATATTTAAAATTTTAAAAAATACACCCTAGTATAGTTGAAAATAGAGAGAGAATACATCATTTTATCAAACATTACAAAAGAATAGTTTTTAATTAGAAAATTTATTTTTAAATATGGATTTTTTCCTAGAATAAAATGAGACATTAAAATTTAATTTTATATAGATATTAATCTTGAAAAGAACCATAATATCATGAATTAATCAAACATATTAATTTGAAATACCATATCATATTGGATATTATTGATATGGGTAATGTAAATATTAGTTTGGTTTCTATAGAGGAAAATATAGAAGATCCATTGGAAAACATTTAACAATAAAATAATTTGAAGGCTACATTATGTCTCTTGTAATTTTATATTTGTGTGATTGATGTAATTTCATTAAATAAATCATAATTTTATAATATTGTCCATTCCCATATATCATTCCTTCATGGGTTCTCTAAATTATCAAAAAATTAAAGGTTAAATAAAAAAATCACCAGATGGAAAAAACATTGTGTTATCCATTACCGAGGATCATAACATAGTATTATTAGTTTATATGATATGTTATGTATAGAAATAAGATATTCATGTACTAATTACAAAAGGTTATACATGATATATTGATAATACATTATTAATTTAATAATTAATGTTTTATCATTTTGACTGACATGATAATGCAAATATCATGTAACATCATAAAATCAATGATATACATAGGGGTGTATAGTTTTTTTCAATCCTTCATAAACGAGGTTGTTGTGATTTCTAGAATAAAAACTTTTATACCATGACTCCCTACTCAATCATGTAAAAATATGAACATAGATAATCAGGGGGTGATTGGATATGTTTCAAAACATATAATTGGTTGAACTACAACCATGATTGGATTATTCCACGTGTTTGATGACATATGAATCCTAGAAATGATTTAATTAAAATAATTAAATAAACAAGTGTATTTTATTATCCCAAAAATGTTTTTCTTTACTACTAAGATGATGTATATGTTTTATGATCATATTTAAATGAATTCATTTTGATGTATTAATAAACATAGTCAATCTAATTTAGAAAATTAAGATAATTTGTGATTCACTATACTAGAATGAAATTTTACTTGTCTAGAGGACATGTGATGTCATTTAAAATGGTATTACAAAAATATATATATAATTTTAATGATATATATCATATATAAAATGTTTTTATAGAGGTATGTGTATGTTTTGATGATTACCTTACTAGATCCCATAGTTTCTTTGGTATCACTAATTCATTTCCAGAGGAAAAACATTTTGTATATATATAAAATATTTATGTCATAATTATTTTAAAAAAAATTATGCATTATATGTTCAAAAAAACACTACCTAGAATATGAATATATTTCTTTTGGTAATTTTAATGTACCAAAATAAAGTGATATTGTCAAAAAAGTTAAAAATGGTTTTGGAAATATTCAGAATGTGTTGTGAATATTTTCATATTGTTATACAGGGATTTCAATAATGGAAGGAGATAGTTTGATGTTCAAAAAAATGTATACCAATACATTATGGTGGTTTGTTTCCATGAATTTTTTAACAATATCAATGAATTTATTTTTTATCATATGATGCATGAATCTACCACATATTTCATCGCCCAAATTCAACCATATTAAATTAATTTAATTATTACTGCTAAATTCATTTAACATCAAGGATCATATCATGGGTTTTCTTTCATATTACTATAGTATAACATATGTGTCATTACTTTATGAAGAAACATCATATATCACCAATAAAAGGATAAATGCATCTCTTTATTGGCGTGTTTTGATTGAATGAGTTAATATTATACTATTATATATTTTTAGATTCATGAAAATTGTGTTAAATATTTCTTCTTCCTCTAGGACATTCATTACCCTTGAGGACGGTGATATAAACCCTTTGGTCATATGATATTATAATAACTTGGAATCAGAATCCACTATTTAGTGTCTCCCCATCATAGGAAGATGGAACTGTTCAATAAATCCTTCACAGTCTTAATCAAGTATTCTTCTCCAAAAAGAATATATTGGGTGTTTTTTTTAGTTTCAAGTTTGCTCTATATTATGATATAATTAGTAATTTAGTTTAATGACAATAGATCAACTGGTTTTGTAAGGCTGCATTCACAAAAAATAAATTATTAGATGGTTATAAAAAACCCATAATAAATGATTCAAATTTTACCTTTAAAAATTATAATATAAAGAGGAATTCATAAATACATTCCTTCATCCCCAACTAGTCATAATATTGATGAGGATAATTTAAAACCTAATCATGTATTCTTATGATTAAACTCTCAAGGTTGATCCATGTCTTGACCTGACGAAGCTACCCAGCCAAAAAATTACTGAAATAGTGCATTTATATACTGATTTTATTAAAAAATCTCACAATATCCACGCAACCCAAAGACCTAAATGTTTTGTTTTTTTAATATTATTTATATAAACATGTTATTTTACAATATTTGAAAAAATTTATCCATGATCATGCTCTTCTAAAAAATTTATATACATTTTGCATTATACAATCATATTCATAATATATGAATTAGAAACATAAGATTATGGTGATCTTAGACACACTGAATGATATAACATAATAAATTAAATAATGGTTAGATTATAATCATATAGAAAATAGTGTATTAGGAAAAATATCTCCATTAAAAGAATAAAAATCATTATTTTTTAATCATAAGAAAAACATATCAAAACAATACCAAATTATCCAAATCATGAAAAAATAAAAAACTATTCATATACCATGAGACATGGAATATAGGAAAGAAACGTCCATAATTATAAATATAATATTTATTTTCATTGTAAACCTGGATACATTCCATCCTGTTCACTCATAAAATTTTGTGAAAAGCTAAACTCCATCAAATCCACCCATTGAGAACCTATTTAATTTCATGTACATTGGAATAAAATTTTAATCTCCTGATATATAAGTCTTTAACCAATACATTGGTTAGAGATATAGTCCCCACCCTTTCAATAATCCATACACGTATGTTCCACATGGAAACAACAAACACATCATAAAATAACCCATTAAAATAAAATGTGTTTCATGATATTTAGAAATCATCAAACAAAAACCCATGGAACTATAACTAGGCTAATAAAACATCCAATATAGAAACCATTAATGTTTTATTATAAACATATAAATAATTTGTTTTAAAAAAATCTATATGTTAAAAAATAACATCAGGATGTAAATAAATTGATTCTGAAATCTTGATCAACCAAAACAATCACCTAAAATAATAATATAGGTGAAACAAAAAAAATATCTCCATTAGTGATAGATCATTTAAAGATAGTGAAAACCATTATTATGAAATAAAAATATGGGAAAATATTATATTTATCCTTCTAAAGTCGTTATTTTGAATATATTTTTGAATTTATCCTTTAATTTAGAGAAAAATGAAAATAAAACATTTAATTGAAATATAATTTTTGAAAAAGATTATATTCACTAGGGTTATTAGAAAAATTGTTAATTAAAACTGGAGGTTTTGAATTATATATGTTCAAATAAAAAATTTATAACTTAGTTACATGAGTTTAAGTTACCATGTCCTTTACTAATGTCATGATTTATGGATAAAAGTAAAGAAAAGTCTTTTGAAATATTTATTATTTAGAGTTAAATATAAAATATCCTCGAATGAAAAAAAGTTTCAAAATAAGGGAGGTGGAAATAATTTGATAATTTTAATTTTAAAAATATTATACTATTATAGAAACATGAAATTTAAATAAAGTTTATCAAAGGAAAATGTGTAGATGGTGAAAGAAAAATTATTTTGAAAGGATGTAAAAACATTTTGAGCACTGTGAAATAGCATAATTTAAATTCCAATTAATTAAAAGTTTACATAATTTTCAATTTTTTAAGAGATATTTATTTATATTATTAAAATAAAAGAATTTATTTTTTCCTTCTAGAAATGAATGTATAACATTAGTGTGGTGGAAATATTAACATTGATGAAAGGATCTATTGGTAAGAATGAGAGTTATTTACACCTATTGTATACATTAATTTTCACATCATTTTCTCATAGAAATTTATACTGATAAGGAGAATTAATATTCCAACAAAAATGGTGTAAATAAAAAACAACATCATTTTTTGTTTTAATGGATTCATATTGTAATGTTATAATCAATGAAGAGTTATGAAGACCCTGAGTAGAGATTCCAATCATTATAACCCATTCCCACCTCTATAAATATTGAATTGTAACCCCATGAAACGTAATACATTAAATAAAAAATTAAATATTAAAAACTATTAGTTAATCATGATTAAATATGATAACAAGGAAGTACATAAACCATTTAAAATGAAACATGGTGTTTAATATAAATATGTATCAATATAATCATATATGAGAAAAAGAATCCCTTATAATATGAGAAGTGAATGAATTGAATGTAAATATTGGATATACATTAAAATAAACATTTATATATAATTTCCAAGGGTTATTTAGATTTATGTAATTGTTTGTTACTATAGCTATATATAATCAAAGATAAAAAGTTGTAAAACATTAATTCATGCCTCAAGGAGCGTGAATATGAGTGAACAAACCCTCACCATTATTCCATACAAGGTTCCTGACACTCTAAGGTCTTGTAAAATAAACATAACTATTTTTATATTCCATTTCAGAAAATTAAATATAAATAACACACTTTCATAATCCTGACTAAAAAATATATTTTGAATTCATTAATTATTCATAGCGAATTATGACCACCAGGTGTCAATAATATTAACAGTTTTATAAAATTTCAATAATTTTGGTATATTTACAAATTTTTTTATTATAAGTTAAAAATTTAAATATCATTAATTATTTTGAAATATATAAATTTTACTTATTTAATATCTTCTTATTTCATCTCAAATGTGTTTTGATTACATTATCTACAAAAAATATATATCAACTTATTTTGATAATTAATAGAATTAAAATAATAAATTTATACTAAGATAAATACACAATAAAATATTTCCATAATAATGTAATAATAATTATTTAGTTATTATAATATAATAATATTTTTTTCATAGTTCCCATAGTCATCCATAATTATATTTTTAAGCATTTTAAATATATGTGGTTAAACCGACCCAGACGAGAAGGTGCTTTAACTCGATTGGAGAGTGTGGTTAAGGAGGTTTTTCAGTTAACATAATTTAACTATAAAAAATAATAATGATATATTTTTTTAATTATTTGGACATGATTTTGATATATTTAAAGAATATCAGAAAATCTAAATGAAAAATAATGAAGGTTTCATCATGGACGAGGTAATCCACATACACACATGTTTTCTTTCCCATTTATCAATGAGTGAGGGATATGATGTATAATATTAATTTTATTTAATTGGATCACAATTATAATTAAAATATAAAATTTATTCATCATTGCCACCATTTATAACATCCGTGAAATTCAGTAATGAAAAACAAATGGAATCTCTTTATGTGGGTGGTTTTCAACCCAATTCACTAACAATGTTATTTTATATTCCATAGATAAACGAAATGAATAAATAAGGAAGGTACAAAAATTATAAGAATACAGAATTATAATAAAAATATAAAATTCATCATATTGGTTTTGTGGTATGTTATTTATAATAGTGAGATTAATAATAAATTATTAATAGGAATAACACTTACATTGGAGACTTCGTTTTTCCCAAGGATCATAGGTTGAAATTTAACAACATAAGATAATAATGAGATCCCAAGGGATTATGTTTTTGAGAGTGTGTTTTTGGGAAATTAAAATTTCATATTTTAAAGGATAAATTTCAATGATATATGTGTTTTTTAAAGGGATTAATTTGTCCCCTTTTTTATAAGGGAAAATGGAACTTTTGGAATCATCCTATAGAATTTATTAATTCTATGATAGTTTTATAAGCTTAATAGATCCAAATATTCTAAATTATTTTGAATTGGAGTGTTTTGTTTGATTAATGAGTAATTATGAGTTTCCACCCAATTTTTAGAACATTTCACACTATTTATTCCATTTTGTTTTTACATTTTACTTTTTTCACTTTCAAATTAGGTAACAAGTATTAAAAATGTGATTTTATATTTTATTAATAATATAACCAATCTATCATAGAGAAATTTTAATGACATGGAATTAAATTTAACCATTATTTAATCCAATTAAATTTAAGACTATTATAAAATTTACTTTTAAATTCAAATAGATAATGTCTAGAAAAAAATTATTGAAGAAATGACATTTGGATCACTATGGATTATTAATCTTATATAGATTTAGTCAAAAATTTAAAATCTGTTAATATGTTTATTTACGTGTTTATAAATCATATAACATCCATTATTTAATGTTATTCAATTTAATTTTTCAGTTTAAATTAAATTTCATAAATCAAAAAATAATTTTAACATAATTTAACTGTTATTATCATGGAGATTTGAATTAATCATAATATTCTAAATTTTATCCCTAAAATAAAAACTGGTAATATAAATTATTAGAAAATTATTATCTGAAATATAATAATTATTTTATCAAAATGATATTTTATGTCTATGGAAACACTTATTAATGTTAGAATGTATAATACACTTTCATAGAGGTAGATAGGGTTGGTGGACAACCCTGGCCTTCAATATTATCGGTTCACCCTTTCATTCTATTCATTGACCCAACATCTCCCCCACTATTATAAGGTGTCAATATCTCTCCCTTATTCCAATTGATCGAAAAAGGATTTAAAAATATTCATACATCCATTTCCAGACCATAGTATTCTTTGAATATAATCTATATACTCTCTAATTATTTTGGAACATCCCCTCGGGGCATGCCATTGATTAGTTTGACTATGATTCATGGAATCTACAATAAAATGACATAAAATAACTTATAGTCTATTTCCAAATTCTAATTCAGTTTATGATGGAAGAAGATATGGGTTCTAAATTTATCTTCAGCCCAACATATCTTCAATGAATACCATTTCTTGATTCTATGACAGTCTTGTGTAATTTATCTGAAAAGGGATCCTCTATGCATGACAATATGGGTAATTATTCCTAGCTAAACATTTCCATTCAAAAAAACTGCTAGGATATTGATGATTCAAAACTTTCCTAGTAGAAATCTATTGCATAGAATGTAGCTCATGATATTTATGTAACCAAATTTCTTCTAGAATCTATGTTTAAATTGATGTCTTGAATCCCACTACAATTTCTTTTGGATAGAGATAGGGAGTAAACATGTGAATAATTTTTTATAAATATTAATATATGATTGTCTTGTAATCATATTTTTATTGACATAGAAACCTCTAACATGTCTATAGGTGTCATATAATAGGTCTTTGGTTAGTGCCCCGTGATTTGGCATATCTAAACGACCTAAAATGAGTTGAACATAGTGGAATGGATTCATCTACATAAATAGTGTACAATCTTGATAGAATATATTATAATGAAATTCCATTTTCAGTCCCTTATTCATTTAAGATCATGTCTTATGTCTCTTTAAGGGAAATTACTTTCGATATAGGGAAGGTCCCTACTAATCCTGAATGGTGAGGCACTAGTACGATTCAATAGATGGTTCATAACACTGGATAATTATCTCTAGGTGGTTTCCCCAAATTGATGCTATCATGTGTTTCATAAAAACGAATAGGGAATTTAATATGATTCTTATGATTGGGTGGTCTAGGGGTTATTTCTATATAAGGGACTTCATACACTATGAAATCTCTCTCCCCTCCCTTATCACTAGAATTAATAGAGAAGGAAAATTAATTAGTAATGATGTAAAAAAATATAATCAATATTCCAAGGGAAGTAAATGTGGAACCCATTAGGGCTCGTGGTATAAAAAAATTAGGCTGAAGTGGAAGAAGAATTAAACATGTTGTGAAAAAGATGACGGTGGGGAGGTGGAGCACTTATAATAGACTTAATGTGATTCATATGCTAAAAAATGGATGATGTAATCTATACTTTTATAACTGCTTGTAATATGGAATATCAGGCTAATTCATATCATTATTCAAGGTTGATAATCATGAAGAGATGATAGTTTTATTTGGTTGAGTGTACAATTTATATGGTAAATAAGACTACTACCCATAGTGATTATTACACCATCCCTATACCGAAGAAAAACTGATCGATGGATAAATGTTATAGTCAAATAGGGAGACAAATTAATCTAAATAGCGGTTCAACATCAATCAATAATTGAACATTTCTAAAATAACCAGACCCTAGAGATACATTGGAATGATAATATACTACACCATTTGAATTAGTCGATTAAATGGTTATTGATGAATGTTTAGGCCCTGAAATTAATGTTAGAGGGGATGAAGGAATGTATATAGAAATCAGGGTTGATCTCAAATTTATATTGGTTGATCATATTCATTTCATGTAGGAAAAATTGTTATATAAGTTTCTCCTCAAATCCATTTAGGTGTAAATTGATACAATATATAGAAAGGATATTCATATAACTCATAGTGATGAAAACTCCAAATGAATCAACACCTAGGATATCATCATATTGTGTGGATTTAATGAAGGGAGTATATGGTTGTAGTAGTACCGTAATACATAGAATAAGATGGACTAATCTTTTAAGGATCTTGATTAAATATATCCAACTATGTTGATGATTGAAAAGGATAGTAGTTTACAAAATTTAAGAGGTACGAACATGTTGAAATTATAGTCAAATGATTCTATGAACTCATTTAATTTAAAATTTCTTATAATTTCTTATATAGGGTAATTTTTCTATTTGGGTTCCCATTTATCCAATAGAAATTTCACCCATAGTGAAATTTAAAAAAAATCATTCCTAGTGTTATACATAAAACTGATTTAAAAAAAAGATTATTTTCAAGAAAAAAAAGATTTATGATTAAGAGAAAATTATCAATTATATTGAATCCAATGAATTTAAAATAATAATTACCTATTTATTTTTATTAATTAAAAATAAAATAAATAATAAACATCATTTCTTTATGTTATAGTTTATAAGAAAAAATATTAGCAAAAAAAATATATTGAAAAAATTACAATATTGAGAAATGGGTTTTAAATTATAAATAGGATTTTAAATAAACATATACAATTTTATAAAATGTAATTTTATATAAATTATTCTAAAAAACATTAATTTTATTTATATAATAAAATATGTTCACTATAGTAACAAAATTAAATTGTATTTTCTCTATTCACCTAAAAATTGACTATTTTAAAAAAATTTAAAATTTAATCCTATGGTAATTTAATTATGATGAATTTAAATAAGAATTTCCATACATAAAATTTAAAAGAAATTATATATATATATATATATATAAATAAAATAAATAATATAATGGAAATATATTTTATTGGAAATAATATTTTTAATAAACTCATATTAATTAATTGCCTTATAAAAGTAATAATTGTTAATGGTTTACCATATTAAAGTTTATTATTTATTTTCAATAATATATTATTAATATGTTATGTTTTATTTATGATGGGTGTATCATGTGTCCAATGTTATATAACCTAGTATCTATATTCAAGGATATAAATTCATGCGTCATTACATTCTACCCTATTTAATTAACATGAATCTATATAATTTTTATTATCTTTTAATAAAGGAGTATGCTACGTGAGCCAGGAGAAAACCAAAATATATCTAATAATGTGATAAAAACATATTTTCATTAGATGTACTATAAAACTAATTTTCCCATATATGATTCTTAGGAGTTCATAGGGACATAACTTGGATACCAAGATTCCCAAGATCTTAATTCATCCAAACTCATAAACCAAGAGGGTGATGATAATATCCAGAACATTTAATTTATGTGAATTTTAAAGTTCTGTACTAAGATTTATTCTCCAATGAAAACTTCATTTCATCTTGTGAAACATTCATTTCAAATATGACATACATGATTAATTCAATAGGTCTCATTGTTCTTTATGGGTTATATGAAATATGTTTATCTTAGACCACTCATTATAATTCAAAAACATAATTTTGGAATTAATCAATCATATTATATCGTATAGAGAATATGATTAACCCAATCATATCACTATGATTTTATATATTGATGTGAAGTCATATTCCCACTTATCATGTATATGAGTGATGGTCGAGTCAATCCCTAATAGACCATTATCTAGGTGAATACCATAACATGAATATTTTTAACAACTAAATCCACATTATAGTTATCAAATATGAATATATTTTCTATAAAAATATGTAACCCAAAACATTAACAATATTTTAGGACATCATCTAATAGTTAAAATCATCTCTGGGTTTTTCACTAAGGTTCTCTAAACTATTATCCAAAAAATAACTAAACTATTCTCTAAAATAACTAAAATATAATCCAATTATAATGGAAGATATCCAAGATAATGATGATATAAATATTTCCATAATATCATGATATTGATAATAAATATCATAATGGTCACAAAACCCAGGATCCTAGGTTCATTGTATTTGAGATCAACTATATTAGCATCTTATTTTATAACACTTACAAACTTGTATCCATTACCATGACCCTCATGATCAATTCTTGAATTATAACATGTTACAAAAGTCATCATTACCTGAGGATTGGAAACATATGAAAAGGGGTTGATCCTATTTATTTCTAAGGGATAACAAAATACTGACCTTAGTGTTTAGATAATAATCATATGGAAAATCATGAATAACATATAAATATATAAATTTAAAGAACACAATCGATTAAATTTCAACCATATGTTTAACACCTCAAAAAATATATCTTTTACCAATTCCTGATAAAATAAAACATAAATCAAATTACATTATCCGTGGAACATAGGTTAGAATATGTCACAATAATAAACAAATGATTTCTATTCTTTGTGACCATGGTTACCGTCCAACCCATTCACTTGATAAATTATGAGTAAAGATAAGCACCATTACAGTAAAACTATTTTGAAAATATAAAATTGATTAAAAGTTTTGATTAAATTTCCATATTAGGAGATATAATGCGTTACACAATGCATTGGATGGTGATATATATCCCGCCCATATCATAATTATATTGGCCTATTCCGAATAGACCACTGTATGGGGGTGAATAATTATTTTAATTTTTAAAAATTCTTTATTCAGAATTCAAACTATTGAAATTGTTATTATTCTTAATCCACTTAGTGATATCTCAGAGTCTCATATCATTTATAAAAATAATAACAGAGAGAAAATAACATGTTATTTAGAAGGTTATTTAAAAATACATACTCCTTTCAATTTTGGGGTTTCCCCAACATGGATTATATACTATAATATAGTTACTGATTACAATGGATATGGAAGAAAAAGGTTATACACTCCAGCAGTCACTCTCCAGTTGATCCTGGTTATACCCCCACTAATATAGAACTTCATCCTTGGTTGATTATACCACAAAACTATCTTATACTCATTGAATGGTTATACGCCACAATATTGAGTCTCTTTATGAATTGGTTGCACCCCCGGTCAAAACCTCATTCTTCTCTTCTATCTTGATCCACTATAATGTGATATATTGATCTTACTCTATAAGAATAATTGATTAAGCATTCCCATGTACCAGCTCAAGATTGTTTTCAATGTTTTCATATTTTCTTAAAAAATAATATAACCTGAAAGAATCACACAACACTATTTTTATCAATATGTAGTGTTCCCATGATCATTTAGTTTTCATATGAACCAAAAAAACCTTATTCATATTCATATATTCTAGGTATATCTCATAAATACTTTTTATTTCTTTATGTGATAAGAACTATATGAGGTTATTACTTTTGGGAGAAATAGGTCCTATAGTTACCTTATGGTTCACATAATCCAAACAATAGAGTGTTATTCCTCTAAAAAAACTATTGATTTTTTCCTCTAGTATTTTAAATTGTAAGAAACAATCCCTCAAGTAACAACCACTATTTTTATATCATAGAATTATCACTTCTTCAACTCCTAATTTAATAATTGAGTCCTAACATCTTGATGATCATGTGATATCATTGAATACTGGTTCTCTAGTAATCATTTTAAAATTGAGTGATTACATATGTCTTAGGATCACTCTGCATGAACTATTTTTTTTTTATTTTCCTCCTTCCTCTAAATGATGTATTTAAAAATCCATGATTCCAATAAATCACATATCTTACAAAATTATTAAATAATATTATAAATACTCTAAATGATCTTCTTATTTAAATACCATGATGAATCATGTATTTTTTTGACATGTTTATCTATATAGTATAAAATATTCTATATCACCAAAATATACTGTTTTTGAATAGTGAAAAAAATATCACTAATACTAAATGGTTATGTAAATATTTTTCTTAGGTATTTAGCTATGTGAGATAACACTAAGAATCAGTTATGTGATTCTCTTCTAAAAATGGATACGTAGTGAAAACACAAACGTGAATCCATTATGAAAAAGCATATGTCGGTTCTCGATGAAAATGGATGCATGATTTGATACCAATATGTATAAAATAGGATACTCTAATCCTTAAAAAACATGATATATGAAATATTCCATTAAGTATTTATTCTGATACATCAAACATATTAAAATGGGTATTCATTCTACTTAGAGAAATAGACTACGTGGATATTTACATTGAAAAAATACATACCAAAAGGATATGTGGATAATTAAATTAATAAAAATATAGACATATTATTTTATTTATTAAATTTGATATTCATGAATTCATCAGTATATCACTGCCTTTAATAGTTTGATCTCACCTAGAAAAAATCTACTCAAACTGTCAAACAATGATTAGAAAGAGTCTTTATATTAATATTTTTGGCTTCATAAATAATTTATCATGGCTCAATAATGATAAATTGTTAATCAAAAGGCGTAATAAAATCAATAGTTGTGATCAAATAAGTTAGATGCACCAAATTAGACAATAAGTGAAATATCTGTGCGTTTTAATACTGATGAATAATGCATTATGGGCCCTTATCCCACATAATTTCTATGTTCTATCACAACTATGATTTATCAATAATAATAATCCCCAGAATACTCGATCATGTATCATGGGACCAAATCCTACATACACCACACTTCACACCATATAGGCCACACCATGCCCATATTGCCCCACATTCACTAGAAAAAAACCTTGCATTCCCATGTGTTGTGACATATTGTAGGCCTATACACAACCCAATCACATCCTCTTCCACTCCATCATGACTTGTAGATGATGAATCCACCCCCTATGTAGTGGTTTGGGTCTCTTTACGTAGCTTAGTGTGGTTGGATAATTTTGTATGTAATCTCACAAAAATTATTAGTCTTATATAGTTTTTATTAGAAAATAAATGACTGTTAATATATTTTTTATGTGTTTATTTTTCGTATTGTATAAATAATTTAATTTTTTTTCAATTTAATAATTTGATATTAATTAGTTGAATATAATAAAATACTAAATTTAAAATAATTTTTTTTTCATTATCTTGGTGATTAATATATATCCTAATAATATAGATTTTATAAATTATAATGAACTTGTAAATATATATTAATGTTATAATAATGTCTTATATAACAATAATTTTATAAAATTAACTTTATGTGTGTTAGGAAATAAATCTTAATGTTATGGTTTGTAACACATAAAAACCAATTTTTTATGTTTAATTTTTAAAAAATATTTATAATTAGAATATAATTATCAATTATATTGATCTAAATTATTTAAAAATAATTATTATCAATAAAAAAGATCTTATAAAAAATTATAAATCAAAAATATAATTTAATTATCTTATAATTATTTCCGTAAAATGTTGAAAAGATGTTTCATCAAAAAACTACATAACTTTTCCAAATTTTTAGAATACAATTAAAAATTCAAATTATTATTTTAAAAATATTATATTATATTATATATAATTTTAATGTATCATTTTTTGAAAATCTATTATTGTATTTATATTTCAATATAATTTCACAAAAGTGGAAAGAATAATTGTTATTTTTACCAATCATATGAAAATTAATTATTTTAGAAAAATATAAAAAAATTAAACCTAAGATAATTTTGTTGTGAGGTTTTCAAAAAATAAATTTACATTATCATATTAAATTTCTAAAATTTTTAAATATATATTTTTAAAATTAAACATGTAAAATAAAGAAATGGTCTTTTATTTTTAATAACATTTTTGATATTAAATTAGATTAATCAAAAACATTCAAAAGGTAATAACTATTAATTCATTACCATATAACTATTTATTATAGCTTTATTAATAATAAAATTATAATATTTTATGTTTCTTTACATATGGTTTAGTTTGTGACATATGATATATAATACAATATGTGTTTTCATGGATCCAAAATCATAGGTTGTTACACAAGAGTTCAGATCAACTTCACATTTTGTGGAAGGAATAGTAGGAATATCTATATCAATATGATTCTATTCAATTATATGATTCACATTTATAAGATTATCTATCCATCCATAAATCATTAAATATTTTATTGCAATTCAGAAAATGATACAAACAAAAAAAGACATGGAGGTCTAAAATAATTAAGACCAAGAACATCTGATTAAACAAAACTACCACACTCAGGAGGGAGCGACCCCAAGGTGTAAAATAATAAGCACCGATTCACATTATCCACTTTAAATGCAAGGAAGTCCGCCACCTTATTTTCCTCATTCCATGTATGATAAAGGACAACCCAAAATTCAAGGATCCTTCTAAAATTTCAATTGAAATATTTAATAGTCCATGGAACTTTGAGATTACCTTGAAGCACTCCCATAATTATAGTTGAGTTAGTATTTATCAACTCCAAAAGAATATTTTGTAAAAGGCATAGTTCCATTACCTTCAACGATGAACATTCCTCCTCCAAAAATGATTCCCCTTATCCAAATCTATCATGAAAAACAAGAAGAACTGATCAATGTTTACCCTATACCTCCCACCCCCACATGACACCATAATTACATTTAACCATGAAAATGAAAATAAATATTTTATATAACCATCAATCATTTATACAAATACAAAATGAAGAAAAATAAGGATTAATACAGGTATGAGATGTTGAAGTGACCAAATATATATGGATAAAAAAATACATACTAAAAATATTACATAATTATTTTACCAATATCCATGTCACAAGACATCCCCCAACATTTTAAAACCCCCGTACATGAAAAAATGGTACCAAAAGGCACTATCTCAAAGTTGAAATTTTCAATTACCAAAATCAATAATGATATATTATATATCTTTCAATATTATTTATTTATGGTGTGGGGTAAAATTCACTATACTATTATACAACATCATCTATTCATAATATTTAGAAAAATAAACCATTCAATGCTGGCTTGAAAAACAAATAATAATGTACACAATTCAATTTTATAGAAAAAATTAATAGGTAACAACACATTATAACATTATTTTAAATTTAATAAATACACACACACATATATATATAATGAATAAAATTTAATGACTTCCACTATATGGGTACCTTTCAACATCCAATAATGAAGAAGGGGATAATCCCTAATTCCCATCTTCAATATGACAAGAGTTGGTGACTAGATCGACCAATCAAATCCATAACCTAAATAAATATCCAATCCCAAAATAAGAATTTTATATCATAAACATTGGGAATAAATTTTAATGATATGATCCATAACCCAGAAGTGAACATGAACACTAGTACCTCTATGAAATATCTATCTGATAGAAATTCCTTCCTCAATCACAAAATAGCTCATAAGATCATGAAAGATATTTTTGTATATATATGGGTGAGAATAATATTATTCTTATTGGTATGCTACTCAAAAACACATGTGGAGATGTGAAATAATAATACTAAATCACATATAGTTAACATAGTAATCCAAATCCTTACATAAATAGAGTAAACTACATCATAACCTCACAAAGTCTTACTCACCAAGTAGCACATAGAAATAACAATGTCTATATCTGAAACATATAAATAATAATGTTACTCCCCATCCAATTTCCAACTGAAATAGTCTCCCTCACCCAAAATTATTATATCAAGGTGAACTCATTCCCCCAACCCCACCATAATTCTTCCTACCATTCTAGGAAACCATAAAATAACCACATCATCCTCTCATTCCATATCACATGCACACATTTCTAAGCAACATTCACATCACATCCATAATAAAGTATCCACTTTTATAGTTTTTTCAACTCATGTATCAAGATTTGTACCGCATTCCACTAAAAATGGTTTTATGTATTCCTATATTACATGTGTTTAATATCACAAGAATACATGTATATTTTATAATAAAAAGATGCCATAGCCATCAAAAAAATCTATTTTTAAACTGAGATCAATCATATACCCTATGAGTATATAACCTATATTATTACCAAATACAACTAATATATGCCTACATATAATGATATATCTATAATAGATTGAAGTTTTGTAGAGCAGTATTCTTTTTTATCCTTTCCATTCTAGATATTGGGAAAACCACCAAGAACACAAGAAAAATGTGGGTTTCAACCTCTCTGTCCAACTTGGATGCTGGAGAATGTGAAAACATAAATCATAAAGAATATAACACACTAAAATAAACTAGAGGAAACAACATTAACATTAATTATAACCATATATTCTATCATATACTTCAACATGGTCTCCAATTCCATGACAATGAAAGATATATGTCAAATAATCATTCAAGAATCGCAGTCCATATTAAAAAAAATCATTTAATTACTAGGATATATCAATCTTCCACTAATAATATCATTTATTCTAGTTTAAAAATTCTCATATCATTAGAAACAATATAGCATCTAAAATTCATAATCAATTTCTAGATTTCAAGAAAAATGCTTTGGCTATTTAAATAAAAAATCAATGATTCCCAAATAATGAATCATTATATTGTTCAAAAAATTATCCCATCAATTATATTATATATTACATTAGGAATAATTATTCTTAGGTATTATAATATTAAAAAACCAATATCATTGATAGGTGATTCCTGAGGAACATGTAACTACATTATATAGAAATATAATAACAACAATATACCTAGGGAAAAAAATATAAATTGTAAATCATAGCTCTCAACATGATCCATCCAACCAATCAATATCCCAAATAGAATTATCTATAAAATAGGAAACCCAAATCTCATTTTATTCCATCATTCAATCCCATTATCAACAAAATCAATCTATTTACCCAAAAAATAAAAACCTAGCCATCCATTATTAATTCATCCAACCAAACTATGTTTCACAGAAATTCATAGAAAATGATCTACCATCCTAAGGAATAATCATGTTAGAGAAAAACATTTCTATCACAATAAATTCATGGGAAACCAATGAAAAAAACTCATCTATAAATGAATTCCAGAAAACTAAGAGCATTTAAATAACACCAAGTAAATTAATTATAGAATTAAATGATTTCCTCTACTAACATGATTAAATGATTTATTTTTAAAAGAATTAAATAACAAGTATATCTATAAACCAAAACTATATAATCAATAATAACTAAATAGGGATAAATCTTTTATTATTTATATATTTATATAAGAATGATAGATGAATTACTATTCCTTATTCATTATTCTCATTATTTGATCAAATTTATGTTTTTTATCTAATTTTAAATATTTGAAATATTTAAATAATACAATAACAATCAAAAAATACTATTTGTAACAATATAGAAGATATAAAGAGGCATCATCAAAATATTACACAACTGCATGTGACCCATAAAACCCATTTCATAATATATAAATTTATTAATTCATGGGTATTAGAATAATTATGATAACTTCTACCATAAACTCAATGAAAAAAGTGATGTGTATCACACTCTTGCACATAATGAAATAAATACCACATATCTCATACCTCGATATGATACTTTGACAAATTAATATACAATAATAGGGAAACAATCAATCATCCACTAACATATATGTTAAAAATGACCTAAAATCCTACCAAAAATTAAATACTACCAATAATTATGGATTCTGTATTAAAACTATATAATACTATCAATAAAAATACCTAAAATTATAATTGAAATGATGAGACCCTATACACCATAGAGCTGATGCATTTATATATTAAAAAAAATAGATAAAATGTTCAAATCCCAGGGGAAAAAATAGTTTTTCATTTTTGGGAAAACAAATTACAATTATAATACCTACATAATAGTACAAAATAGAAAATGAAACATTATACATAATAAAATGAAATAAATAATATCATTTAAGGATTATTCGAATATTTATTCTTTATAACATGTTGAAATGAAACAAAATCATGATGAGATTAAATACTTTGTAAGGGTAAGCAATTTTGAAGAAATAACGAATTGATGATAGTAAATCAACATGGAAATTTAAATAACTAATAAAAAATTCCATTCAAAAAAAGATAAGGAATATTCAATATAGAAAGGTCATAAATAGAAACAAAATCCTTTTAATCAATAAACTGGGAATGAAATGAATCCATTTAATAATTTTTCCTATGCAGAAGATAACTGTACCGTCAAGATAAGAAATATTAAACTATTATAATTTGTCTTATTGATTCATCTCATTAGACAATCGATGCAACGAGGGGCATTAATTAATTGGTATCCAACCCATAGATATTTCATAAATTATCCCTAACCAATTTATTTCATATAAAAAACATTCACCATATAAAAAATTATTAATTTATTTCAAGATAATATGCCTTACCAAATTGTATCCATATTGAATAGAAGATACATATTTTCCAATAATTATAATATTTATCAAATAATTGTCAAAGTGAACAATGTATGTTAATATTGTATATGGTTTAGGTAATAGTTATATAAATCACCCATAAATTTGGATATTTAAGGAAATATACAATGAAAATTTATTAAAATAAAGTGATTGTCTCATTATAAAGTTAACAATCACAAAAAAAAGTAAGATTACAATGGTAACTTTTACCACTTGTAAATTTTCATGGTAAAACTCTTAGGTTATACAATTAAAATTAAAACATATAATATCATGAATTATGAGTGAATAATGATATTAAATGACAACGGTGAACTATATACACCATAATAAAGTGAATTTTTGTATAGAAACAAATAAGCCTCAACAGAATGTAAATTGAGACAAAAGACATCTTCCATTAATGTGAATTTAATTTAACCAACTATATAATAGTTTAATGAATTTTAATAACATTTTATATAACCTCATTAATACTTATTATATCATATATGTTATTTTTATAATATACTATTACCTGTTTGTTATTAATCATCATTATTTTTAATATTTCTGGTGTTAATTTCCTAGTTTCTCGAGTTTGTTTTGACCATTTACTTGTTTTTCCTATCTCAGATTCATCATCTAAAAAATTTTAACCATTATTTAAATATCATATATATTCAGTATATATTAATTTATAATAATACATTTTATCTAGAGACAAGTAATGAAATTCGATGTTCATAGAGAAGGTAGGTTGTACATACGAATGAACACTACTTTTAATTATTTTCCGCATTAATAGAATGAAAAGTAAATTATATATATATATATAAATTATAAATTATGTATCATATTTATTTCATATATTTCACCTTTTTTTGAAAATATTCTTTATAAATTTCATGAATAGTATGAACAAATCACATCATTTTGAGTAGTCCATAGTCCACACTTCCACTAAAGATGTTATCATATTCCCAAAAAAATGAAGACATAAAGCTATAATAATTAAAAAATCATTATGTCTTTATAAATATAGTATGTATCATGTATAAACATATTTTCAATCATAATTCCGAACCATAAATGATGGTAATGTAAAAAACAATTAGTCATCATTTTGTGAAGAGTTAGTTCTTCGTACACATACACGATATGTTTGTTACCCTTTTGAGGGAATTGTGTGGAAGTGTCGGTTAAAACCTTAGTATAAAAAAATATAAGAAAATTTGTGATAAATAATTTATTATTTATTCATAAAATAATAATCTTTTACGAAGTGGATAATTTTAATAAAATAAAATATCTCGAGGAACGATGTTATATCGCCTTTGGGTGACTCCTTTTAGTTTGTGCAATGGGAATCCTTGGATAGATTTATACCCAATGTGAGGATTATAGAATGATAAGTGGTATTTTATGAGATTATTTGATCATATTTTGTTCTAGAAAATTGGATTTTTATGTGTCAATAAATGGGATGGGTGAGTGCCTTTTTATATTGGAGGAGGGGTGCATTGTTGATTTTTTATGTAATATGAATTCAACCCACACTTATTCAATTTTAAGTTGATCCAATAATTTTTCAAATATAATAAAATGTATTGTTGGGTCTAACTATGTCCATAAACGTTTTTTGATATGTTTATAGGTCATTTTGGGCCTTATGTTTATGGTTTAGTCTATTATTAAGGTAATTTTTCTATTAATCAATATAATTAATTTTAATTACTTTACTAAATATTTTTTTTTGAAAACTTAAGTTAACCTTATTGGAAATTATTAAGTTTTATAATAAAAAATATGGAATCAATTTATCTAAATTAAAATCATAGAATCATCATAAATTAATTTAAAATTAATCCCACGGACATGACGATAATATAGGTTTTTAATGTAAAATGGTTCAAAAGATTGATATGTTTTTATCCAATTTCAAAGTGAAATTTATTTAAATGACCTAAATTGAATTAATTGATAAATAATTATATAATTTAATTTAAAACAAATTTACAATTTAATTTAAAATTATAATAAAATTTTGATTAAAAATTAGTTTTGATTTAAATTCAGTATTTTAAACTATTACTCAAAAAATGAAATAATCGAGAAAAATATAAATAATAAATACTAAACTAATTTTCATGTTTTTTTTACAAAAATGAAGTTTAGTTTTTAATATAAAATTTTAAAATGTTGAATAAATAATATTCATTATTGGTGATCCCTTAGAAGTTAGTAATTATGAAACTGTTAAAATATGGTTTTTTATGTAATATTAGGGTTGTTCTTTTCTTATGAATATAAAATATTTTAAATGATTTTAACAATATTTTATTGAATATATAACATATGAATTTAATATAACAATTATTTAAAAGTTTTACAATTCAATTGACCATAGGAAATGTAAATAAATGGTTATTTTTTAAAAACAACTCTTGTGTGGATTGCTAAATATTAACAAAATTAAATATAATATAAAAAAATATGGAAAATAATTTGGGTGATATATTATTCTCTAAAAAAATCATCCTTGAAATTTTATGGGTATTAGCTTCTAAAAAATATCTCTATAGCTATGCTTCATAGAATCTGTTGGTTCCCTTGTTTCATCTTCTATTTTGTCATTTCTCTAGAGTACCTTTAACAAATGAGTCATCTAATTCCTCGATACTTGTAATCTAGTATCAATAATTAAGATGGGTTTATCATAGTCTAAAAGGTCAAGATTTAAATATATTTCATTATATGTTATCACATGGGGTGAGTTTGGAATTTACACCCTTAACAAAGATATATGGAATACATTGTTCACTTTTTAGAGATTTTGCGGCATTTCCAGGTGGAAGGGGACAACTATAACTCTTTAAAGAATCTCAACAGGTCTGATATCCCTTGTAATTAGTTTCCTTTTCTTATAAAACCTTATAACTCCCTTACATAGAGGTAATTTTAACAAAAAATTATCTCCGATATGGAACCCTAAATATTTCCTCTGATTATTAGCATAACACTTTTGCCAACATTGGGTTGCTTTAATACGATCTTGTATATACTTTACCTATGTTTTAGTCTCTTTAACATGTAATGGACCTATGAATTACCTTTCAGCAGAATCATCCCAAAAATTTGGTGTATGATACCTCTTTCCAAATATTGCTTTATACAGTTTTATTGGAATAGATGAATGGAATCTGTTGTTATTGTTATAATCTACCAAAGATAAGTACTGATCCCACATAGCATGAAAATCGAGTGAGAAAGACACAAACAAGTCTTTTTTTGTTGTAATGTTTCTTTTAGACTGTCCATTTGACTGATTATGGTTGGAAATTTCGAAATAAAGATCAATGCCAAGAGACTTCTGAAATATTTTTCAAATTTTTTGATGTAATGTGGGGATCTCGATTAGAAAAAATTGATATAGCTATATCTATATGTATTATAAATTCATTAATATAGTGCATTATAAGAATCTCAAGATCTGGGTCTTCCCATATAACAAGGAAATGTGTTGACCTGATTAGGAGATAAAAAATAATCATTATTGCATCATTCTTCTTATGATTGATTGAGATTCCCATGAAAAAATTCCATTGTAATTTCATCCCATATCCATATAGAAATAGGAATAGGATGCATGATTTATTTAGGATGATACCTCACCAATTTTTCTTATTTACAAACCAAACATCTGAACACATAATCAACAATTTTTGGGTTAACTATATCCCACTAAAAAAGTTCACTAAATCCCCAATACGCATTTTTTCTTCGGGGGTGTATTGAGAAACTTGATCTAGAGACATCATCCAAAAATTCTCTTTTCACCAAATGTATATATGGAACACAAATCCTCTTTCCAAAAATTATAACACTATATTCACAAATAATGTTTATTACTTTTCCATTATTCAGTGCATTAATTGTTTTCAAAAGGTTCTCATCATCACATTGAGAATTTTGTATCTTCAGTAATATTGTTGGTTCTGCAATTACTAGATTAATGATTGATGTCTCCCCTCCATTATAAATTCACATATATATATTTACTAGATCCCTGAACATTAGATCCTTCTCAATCCTCATATGGGTTATAACTCCATGATCAATCCTACTCAATGCATCTTCTACCTTATTTGCTTTCCCTGGGTGGTAGTGTATTGAGCAATAAAAATTCTTCAGTAGCTCGAGCCATTTAAATTTTCTAATGTTGATCTCTTTATGAGAAAAGGGTGTATTTATTTCTATTAAAATCTATATATATCTCACATATTCTAATATTAACAAAATGTATCCATATTTTCAAAGAGATCATTACAAAATCTAATTCAAGATCATGTGATGGATAATTATATTAATGAAACATTAATTTGATTAATTCAGATGAAATAAATGAATCATTTTCACTATAGAAAAACTATTTACATTATTCAATGCATCACTGTATATGAGAAAACATCACTTCTAGATGGTAGAGTCCAAATCAATTCTTTGAATAATCTTCTCTTTAGTTCATTATATAATTGTATTAATTATTTTCTCCAAACAAACATAACCCCCTTGTGTGGAATTTAGGTTTACGGGTTATCCAATTAGGAAAAATTCTAAACAAATCATCAATAGTAACATATCAAAACAATGAAACAATGTACCTCAGTTATGGTTTTTGGTGTAGGAAATTCTCTAACTACAATTTTCATTTTAGGATCATCTTATATTCCATATTTTGAGATAATATATCCATTAAACGATCATTCTTGATGCCAAAAATCACACTTAATATATTTTCCATATAACTATTAAATTCAAAGAGTCTTAATAATTTTCTTTAAATGATTATAATCGTCCTCACATATTTTATAATACTCCAAAATATCATCAATGAATACCACAAAAAAAACATTCAACACATTCCTTGAATAATCTATTTATTAAGTCCATAAAAATAGGGGGCACATTAGTCAATCATGATAAAATTATTATAAAATCATAAATTACCTATATTATTTTGAAACTCGATCTTTAAAATGTATTCCTTCTTTACTCGAAGTTGGTGATACACAGAATGAAGATCAATATTCAAAAAATATTGGGTTCCATGACGTTTATCAAACAAGTCATAAATGTGAAGCATACAATATATATTATTTATTTTAATAGAATTTATTTACATATAATCAATTTATAATCACATAGATTGATCATTTTTCTTAATAATGTATACATAGGCTCCCCAGGTTAAAAAAATAGGCTGAATGAATCGCTTATTACCCAAATCATCAAGTTTTTTCTTCAACTCCACTAATTAGACATTGGTAATTGTATAAGTATTATTTGATATTGGACTTGAATTAGTGATTAAATCAATTGAAAATTTAACTTCACGTTCAGGGGGATTCCTAGTTAGTTCTTTAAGAAATACATCAATGTATTCTTACACAATGTGTACATCATAAATCTGAAGAATAAAATCTCCATCACTAGAATTTTTCCCTTATTTCTATAATAAATCATTTAGTAGAGCTATTGGGGGTGGAACTATATAATAATCAAATGAAAAAACATATTCTCTTAAGATGAGGGATTATATATCTTCCTCATAAATTTTAATTTATTTCTACTTTAAATAATTTTTTTTCATATTTCAAGATCTAGTGATACTGAGAAATTTATCAAATTTATCCATAGGTATTATGACAAGGTCAGAAGATAAAAAACATGTATGTGTCATAATTGGGACTAGCTGGCACATCGTTGTTTTAATGATACTTTCATTAGGAATTTGGCTTCCAACTATCTTATTAAATAAAAGGGAAATGACCAATTGTTTTGGAAAAAATTGATAGATATAAAAAGTGAAACAATCTAGTATAAAATAATTTTTTTAAAAAATTTGAAGATAGGACTAATGTAACTTCAACCCCATCATTTTGTACTTCTACCTCAGTTGTACTGATTATGTAATCCAAACCATCTCCCCTAGTCCTCTTATCTAGTATATTCCCTTGATGAATGTTGCATTCATTTGAGTAGTGTCTCATCTCCCTATAAGTGAAACATTGAATAAAATCATTTACTTTCTTCCCCTTTCATTATTTAATATGATTACCCTTTTATACACACATACAATAGACTCTCAGTCCCTTCGTGAATTTTCTATTGTGATTTTACCATAGTTTTCATAATGTGGGAATTTATTTATTCTATTCTTCATCCTTGCCTTAGTACCTTTTTTCATGGGTTTCAGAATACCTCTTCTTTTCAAGTAATCCTTTAAATACATAGGATATTGATAATTCCTTCTCGGTTTTCCTGGATCATAAAACTATCTCTTATTATGAGGAAAAAGTCTATAAAATATGCGCCCTTAATATATTTGTCTTGATACCTTTAAAGAAGTGGTCAATATTGCACTATGTGTTGCGTATGTAATCTGTATATTACCTGGATAACATTTTAAATGTTTCTTCATAATCAAAAAAATCTCTTATTCCATTTTCATTACTCAATTGAACATTATTTTTATCTCTATTTTTTGATCATGATGGATTAATTTATAAAATAATTTCTCCTTAAATGTTCTCTATTCCATAAGTATTATTTCATATTCCTACTGATTAATCTAGATCAGAGACCACCATTGATTGGATTCACCTATGATATAGTAGTCCATAAGTGTGTCCTGTTTCATTTTACTACATTGCTTGGTTTAAAATATCTTATCTAGATACATAATCAACTAATCATCTATAATTGGATATGTAGTCCCACTAAAAAATGGAAGATTATATCACATAAAGAGATATAGAATAAGAGATTATCTCTGTGGAACAGGGTTCTCCATCTATGAAAGGATATTTTTCATAACATGATTATGTTTCCCTAATATTTGGATAATTTTTTATGTTCCAATACAAGCTGTATTGGTTTCCTCCATATGGTAATCCATACGATTTCAATAATTGTTGATACCATTTTTTTCATCTAGATTCTATTTTAAACAATGGAATATAGTGGATTATCTCATAAAATAATAATGTATAATTCCAAACATGGTATATCACATAACATAAATTTGTAAGTCATAAATCATAGAATAATAAATATTTTCTTCTTTGGGGACATTATTACTTTTACAACATTTATAATAGGTTTTAATAAAAATGTCAATTATCCGAAGACTATCCCTCAAGATTGTCAAACCAGGTGCATTGTAAGTCCTGTTGTCATGTACCAAGTTACACTGATTCATACCCAATGCACCTCTTTAGTGTTGTTACCCATTGGTACATCTGGGAAAGAACCAAATCCAATTTTATTATCCATATAGGGATGTATAACTAATAAGACCCACACAATATGTACCTTAACAAAATTTTAGGATTTTTTTATATACATATCCTTAATTTCTATCATAGGTTCAGGTTTCCTTATCTATTTTTTAAAAATATAGTTTCCAAGGTTGATTTTAAAATTTATAAGATACAAAATTCAATGAACCAAACCCAGAAATCATGGAGTCAGTGCATTAATTTATTACATTTGAATATATATAAGCTTAAAATCATAAGGGAATGAGTAAATAAGTGGTTTTGAAAAAATAGATTTCATACATGATACCTATATTACATTGGGAAATATAAAACAAAACATGATACATAATATAATGAAATGAATATAATCCTTGATGGATTATTCAAATATTTTTTCTTCTTGACCTGGGGGAAGGAAACAAATAAGGTTGAGATCACATTCTCAGTAAGGGATTGTAAGGAAGAATCAATAATGAATTTATGAGATAAAATTGATATGGTATGTTAAATAACAGATAACACGCTCCATTCAAGTAACTAGATAAGGCATAATCAATATTTAATTATAAGAAACTATAACAAATTACATATAATCAATAAAATGAGAATAAAATACATCCATAGATATTTAGAGGAAAAAATATCATGGATAATAAAAATAAATTAATTATTACTAAATAAAATTATTAATTGTTGGACATCATGTTTTCAAATAACATGATACCTTTACTCTCAATATAATAATGTTTAAACTATATTAGTTTTTCCAACTGATTCATCTTATGAGACATCTGATGCATCGAGGGGCATTCATTAACCAGTCCCCAAACCATAGGGATTTCATTAAATAGTCTCAAACCCATATATTTCATTTCAAAATCATAAATATTATATCTAATAATCTATTTAACTTAAAAATAAATCACCCTATCAAAATATATCCTTATTGAATAGAAGATACAGTTTTATCATCAATTCTAAAGTTAATCAAATAACTATAAAATTTAACACCATACATAAGTATTTTATGTGGTATAGGAAATAATAAAATTAATAAAACTTGATTTTTTATAGATAAGAAAATATTCAAGGAAGAATTAATAAAAAAAGTGATTGTCTAAGGAGGAAGTTAAAATTCACAATAGAATATAAGACTACAAGGATAAATTTTACCACATTGAAATTTTGAATATGAACCCCATGGGAGAGATAATAAAAATTATATCCTAAAATACTATGATTTATGAGTGAATAATTATGTTAAATAAAAATGGGAAAGAATATACACTTTGTAAAATTGAATTGTTGTATAGTAATAAAACAATTTTCAATGGAATGTAAATTGTGACGGAAACCCTAAATTAGAATTTCCTTTGTGTGAAAAACATCTTACCTCATTTATAGTAGTTGGAATAATATTAATGAATTATTCATGAACCATATTAATAATTATTATATCTTATATTATCCTATTATAATATCTTATTAACAATTTGTTATTAATCATAAATTATTTCCACTATTTTGAGTCTTAATTTCCATGTTTATCAAGTATGTTTTGACTTGTTAGCTATTGTTCCTATAATGGTTTCGTAATATGAAAAATTTAAAACAATATTTAATTACCATATATATTCAGTATATATGTATGTAGAATAATTCACAATATTTGGAGATAAGAAATGAATTGCACCGTTCGTTGTGATAATAGGCCGTATGTACCCATGAATGCTAGTTTCATTTCTCTGTCATATTAAAATAATGATAATTAGATTATATATATTAATATTATAATAATATTTTTATATTTATAACATATATTTCACATATTTTTATTGAAATCATCCTTTAAAAATTACACATATAGTGTGAATGAATCACACCGCTTTGAGGAGGTGGTAGTCCACACTTCCACAAACAGTATTATTGTATTCCCACAAAATTGAGATCATAAAGGTGTAATAATTAAATAATCATAAATAAACTATAAATATTATATAAATTATATATAAATTAAATGTAAAAAATAATTCTCAACAATAAATGCTGTTAAAGGTAAAAACGATCAATCGTCGTTTTGTGAGGTGGTTGTTCTCTGTACACATAAATGGTAAGATGGTTACCAATTAGATGGATGGGTGTGTACATTTTGGATCAAAACGTAATATAAAAACTTTTTAATAAACTTATTATACTTATTTTATTATTTAATCATGTAATAAAACAATTTATATGGGTGTAGGTTTTAAATACAACAAAATATCTTTAGAAAAAATGTCACCACTTCTTATGGTAACTCCTTTTGGTTTTTGAAAAAGAAAAACCATTGATTAATTTCATCCCAAGGGGAGGATTATATAATGTAGTGAAGGATTTTAGGAACATGTGTGAGCATATTTTGGGAGATCTACATGGCTTTAGAGGTGTAAATAAAGGGGATTGGTGAGTGCCTTTTTATAGTAGAGGATGAGTGGCATTCTTGAAAATAAATTGAAAGGGCATTACACCCAATTTTTTTCCATTGAAGGTGGATCAAATATTGGTAAAAATTAGAAAAAAGGTAGGAGATGGTCAAAATATGTCCATAAAATGAATTATATACAATATTATAGGTCATATTGGGCATTAAGTTTATGTTTTAATCACGTATAAATATGATTTTTCTCTTAATTGCTATAATTAATTTTAATTACATTTATTAATTTTTTTTGTAATAAACAATGTTGAACATATTATAAATTATAAATTACTCTATTTCCAAATATGGAAAACATTTTTCTTAATTACAATCACTTAATAGGCATAACTAATTTAAAATTAACCCTTCACTCAGGAAGACAATGCATGTTTTTAAAGTAAAAATATTCAAAAGTGTTCACTATTTTTATATCCAATTTCAATGTCAAATTGATTTAAATGAACTTAATTTGATTAATTGATAAATAATTGAAATAATTTTACTTTAAATACAATTTAAAATAATATGTATCATTATAAAATATTAGATAAAAAATCAGTTTTGAATTTAAATTCTATATTTTTCATTACTCATCAAAACAAATAATAATTCAAAAAAATCACTCTAATATAATTTTTTGGTTCTTATTTAAGAAATAATTTTTACTTTTTAATATTAAAATTTAAAATTTATACAAACTCAAATTTAAAATAGGTACACCCTTAAAATATGAAAAAACTACCTTGAATAAAATATTGTTTATATATGTAAAATTGTGACTGTTCTTATCTTATGCCTATAAAATATATTGACTGATTGTAAAAAACATTTATTGGATATATAACATATCAATTTACTATATAAATTCATTAAAATCATTATAATTAAATTTACCATGAAAATTGGGTCTAAACAGTGTATTGTTCAAAATAGGTATTGTGTGCATTGTCAGTTGTCATAATAATTTAATTTATTAGAAAAGGAAAATATTATAATGTCTTGGGGTGATACATTATTCCATAAAAAAAAATTCCTAAAAATTTTAGGGGTGTTAACATCAAATAATATTTTTGTATCTCTACTTAATAGAATCCTTTGGTTCCCATGTTTCTTCTCTAACTTTATTGATTTCTCCAGAGTAATTTTACCAGATGAATTGTTTTATTACTCAACACTCACAGTCAGGTATCATGAATATAGACGGGCTATTCATAATATGAATGATCACGTTCTAAATCTATTTCATCATAGGTGATCACATGTGTTGGGTCTAGCATGTACTTAGTTAACATTGATATTTGCAACACATCATGTACATTTGAGAGATTTGGTGGAATTTATAGGCATTAGACGAAAAATCCGTCTCTTTAAAAAATATAAAGGGGTAAAATGTACCTATTAATACGTTTACCATTCTTTCATAACCATATAACACCTTTTTATGTGGGTAATTTCTTAAAAACATGATCTCCCACTATGGTATCTAAATCATTCATCTTATTGACAACCTAACTCTTTTGAATACTTTGGGATGCTTTAAAATGATCCTCAATATCTTATACAATTTTCATCATCTCTTCAAAATTTTATGGTCCTATGGGTTTCATTTCAGAATGAGAATCCCAAAAAGATGGATTACAACACCTCTTTTCTCTTAATTCTTCTAAAATTCCATTTGAATACTTGATTAAAAACTACTATTATAGGAATATTATACCAAAGGTAAGTACTAATCCATCATACCTTGAATTTCATGTGATAATATCCTCAATAAGTCATCCTTTGTTTGAATTTTCCTTTTAGGCTCTCCATCAGTTTGAGGATGGTTGGCAGTGTTCAAATGAAGTTTAGTGTCATGTGACTTATGAAGAGTTTTCTTAAATTCCGATGTAAAGAGTGGATCTCGATTAGAAACAATTGATAGTGTTACACCATAAAGTACTGAAACATAATTAATATAGAGCCTTTCAAGGATCTAAATAGACTCGTATTCCCTTATAGGATAGAAATTTATTTACTTGGTTAGGCAATAAATAATAAACCATATTGTATAATTCATCCAAAGAGTGTTTGGAATTCCCATAAAAAATTCCATAGTATTTTTAACCCATTTATATATAGGAATTAGAAGAGGATGTAAGAATCCTTTAGGATTATACTATACAAATTTTAGTTATTATCAATCCATACATATAGACACATAATAATACATTTCTTGGTTCATATTATCCAATAAAAAATATTCCCTCAAATCAATATACACATTTTTGTTGATATGGTGTATAGAGAGATTTGATCTACGAGAATCATCCAACCTTTTTTCATTATAGGTATATAAAGGACATATAACCTCTTTCAAAACATTATAAGACTATCTTCACAAACATGTTCTATTAATGTTTCATTGTTCATATCATTAATTTTATTCTGAAGGTTCTCATCATCATACTTATAATTCTTTGTCATCTATAATAAATATGGTTTTTCATTCATCTGACAAATGATCAATGTATCCCCATACATAGAAATTACCACATCCATATTTGCTATATCTCTAAACATAGTATCCTTATGAATACCCACTTGGGTTGAAACTTCATGATACTTTACACTCAATGAATCTATAATCTTATTTTATTTCCCTTTATGTTAATGGATTGAACAATCAAAATCCTTGAGTATCTAGAACAATTTCCTTTGTCACACATTGATGTCTTTCCAGGAGAATATGTACATTATGATTTTATGATCCCCGTATATCTCAAATTTTTAATATATATTTAATTTCATCGTATTTTCAAATCGGAGATTACAGTAGCTAAATCTAGACCATGGGTTGGATGTTTCTATTCAGGAGACACTAATTGATTTGATTCATATGCAATATCTTTATCATTTTTAATTAGGAAACATCCCTGTCTATTCTTCGATGGATCACTATATATGACTAAGACATCACATACATATGGTAGTGTCAATATGGGATCATTGGTTAACATTATCCTTACTTCATCAATGCAATATTTAAATTCGTTTTTCCAAAAAATCATAACACAATTTGGTGTAATATAGGTTAATGATTAATCCAATAAGGAAAATTTTTGAATAAATCAAGAAAAGTAACATTTGAAACCAATGAAATGAACTACCTAAACATTGTTTTTGGAGTAAGAAATTCTCCAATTTCCATTATCATTGCAGGTGAAACTGATATTCCATCATCGGAGACAATGTGGCTAGAACAATAAACTTCTTGAATCTATAAATCAAACATATAGAATTTCCCATATAACTTGTCTCTTCAAAGTGTCTAAATAATTATTTGAATATTGTTTTCATGGCCTATATTGTTTTTTAGAATATAGTATAATATCATAAATGAATACCAAAAAACCAATAATACCTTCATTCAATAATCATTTCATTATATCCATAAAAACTTATGATATATTAGTCAATTCAAATGGAATTCCTGTATACTCATAATGTCAACACCTTGTCCGAAATGTTGTCTTTGGAGTGTCCCCCAAATTTACCCGCAATTGGTGGCAATAAGAAAGAATATCAATATTTGGAAAATATTGGGATATATGAAGTTGATAAAAAAAGTATTCAATGTCATGTAGAGGATACATATTATTTATTGTAATAGCATTGATCTATATATAATCAATGCACAACATCATGGATTCAACTTTATTCTTAATAAATAGGACATCGACTCCGTGTGGTGAAACACTAGGGAGAATAAATCCCTTATTACCAAAATCCCTTATTTTCTTCTTCAACTCCATTAATTTGAGAGTGGATATTCTATAGGGATTAAATTTTATTGGCCTTGTATGATGGATTAAATCAATGGAAACTTCAACTTCACGTTCTAGGGTATATCCATGTAGTTCCTTAGTAAATACATCAATAGATTCATTCATAATAGGTACATTCTCAATATAGAAACTACTTAATCCCTGAGTAGATGTTTTTTTCTCTTCATCCCAAATAATTTCTATCAGTATAGCTATTTGGGGTGGATATAGATAATAATCTGGTGAGTAATCATCCTATATAAAGATGTGTGATTCTACATTTCCTTCAAAAATTTAAAATTCTTTCCGCTTGTAATAATTTTTTCATCATATTTTTATATAAAATACATAATGATTATTATATCATATTAAACGATATTTATTAAATGAATGTTGTCACATAAAGAATGTTTATGGGTCATAGTGGGTCCTAACTTACACATATTATTTGGAGTGAGAATTTCCTTAAGATTGTTGACTAAAAACTCTATTATTAAATCAAAAGTAAAATGTGTATTTTTTTTAAAAAACGTGGTAAATATAAAAGATTGGGATGATCAAGAATTAAATAAATAATTTTCTAAATTTAGTGATAGTATTAATGTACCTTCCACAACATAATTTGGTACTTATACCGCGGATGTAGTAATCTTACAAACTTTTCCATATCCACTTGGCCTCTTCTATGGTAGATTCCCTTGATACATGGGGGATTAATTTGATTAATTCCTCATTCCTTGAAGATTAAACACTGAAAATAAGTGTTTTACTTCCACCCATGTCATTTTTTAACATGATGACCCTTTTCTCCACACTAATAATAGACTCCCCATCCCTTGAAGAATTTCCCAATGTAATTTTGGCATAGTTTTGACAAGGTCGAAATTCCTTCATTCTGTTCTTATTTATCAAAGTCTTTTTTTTTTCAGGGTGTTTTTAAGAACACTTCATCTCTTGGATTAATTTATATACATAGGATCTTGACAATTCCATCTCTGTTTTTATGGTGCATGAAACTATCTCTTCAAATGATTAAAAGTATTTGAAACTAGCACCCTTTGGGGATTTTTGAGACCATCATAGAAGTGTTCAATAATTAATGTTTTGTTTCTTATGTGTTATATATCATACTATCTAAACTGGTATAGGTAGCTTCATAATCATCTCCACTCGCTTATTTCTTTTTCATTGTGCTAATTAATATTCTCTTCATCAAAATTTGTTAATCGCGAGGGTATTATTTATTATCAATTGTTTAATTAAATGGTCTAAAATCTGTGATTTATATTTCTTATTCCAATTAATTAACCTGGATGAGAGACCACCATTGATCAACATCACCTTTGAGATAATAGACCACAACTATAACCCTTTCCATTTACCTGCATCCCAAGGTTGTAAATATTTTCTTCAGATAACTAATCCACTACTCAACTACAAATTGATTAGTAGTCCCAACAAATTATGGGAGCTTCTATCACCTAATGTGATCAAATATAGAAGATTCTCCATATAGAATAAGATTCTCTAATTGGGGAAGATTGTTTCTAATAATTAGATTAATTTTCCCTAATTTTCCCTTAGTTTTATTTATTACAATACTAGCTTTATTGGTTTCCTAAATAGGGAAATCTCTTCATTTTCCTTGAGTATTGATACCATTCTTCCTTCTAGATTCCATTTCATAACAATTGAATATATTATATTATCTCATAAAATAATAACATATATTTATAAACATGTTACAAAACCTATCATAAATGTATACATCATTATTCTCTTAATCATAAACATTGGTTTGTTGAAGGATGTTACTACTCATAATGGTTTGTAAATAAAATGTGAATTATCCTAAGAATATACCATGGGTGTGTCATACCAGGTGATATTAAGGCCCATTTTAATGTACCAGGTTATGTTAAGTTGGGCCTAACAGACCTTGTTAGAGTTGCTACCCATTGGTCCATCTATTCCATAACCATATCAACTTGAAGTATCCAGACAAGAATTTATTTATAGAAATACCCACATAATATCATCCTTAAAATAGTTTAGGATGTTTTTATATACTTATCCTCAATTTATATCATTGTTTTATATTCAATATCATATATTTCCTAAATATATATTTGATGGATTCTTTTATACTTTCTCTGATACCAATTGTAACAACCCGAACCCAAAAATTTCAGAGCATGAGCATTACTTTATTACATTGGTATATATAAAAGCTTCAAATGGAAAGGGACTAAAAAATTTAGAAGTTTTTTAAACCCATATTCCATAAATGATACTTATAAGGCCCTAGCCTTAAACCTTACTTAATCTTGAGTTATTACAAGATTACACATTGAGGATCTCCTCGGGTTTAGAGTTTTAGAGAATTAGATCATAAAACTTGCATTACATTCCACATATAAACAAAGTGGTTACATAAAGATAGTATTCTTCATTCCCATCAATGTAAACATTTTTAAAATAAAACATGGATTCCTTCTTGACACTTCCTTGACACTATCATCATATCATGTACCTTTCCCTTGACCTGTGAAAAACATATCAAAAAACATGGGATGAGCATAAAGAGCTCAGTAAGGGATATAAAAATATCGAAAGGAAACATGGGTACATATATACATAAGAATGAGATCATACTTTACCCCTAAAACATAAGCACTTTAACATACCTCCTCAAAACATGAATAAATCATAGAAATCATAAGACATAAAGGTAACTTGAGGCATTAATAACATTCTTACGTTGGGAGTAACCCTCTTGGTTACGTTTGGAATACCCATCACAGTATATTCCCTAAATCTATTCATAGAAACCTTAACGTTTCACTCCTTCATGTTACCCAATGCATTGGAGAGATATATCGGGCTCACCCGCCCTTAGTTTATCACGGACCCACCCGTCTTCATAATAATGCCCAAGAACCTCAACATAATCGTATCACATAAAACATGCATAAAGGAAACATAATGTTTCCACCTTTCAATCACAAGATATCAATACAACACATTGATATAAAATCATTATGAAAACCATTTTCAATACCAAAATAAAAGAAAAGTAAAACATGGTATTTATTTTTCTTTTAAAAAGAATGTATGGCTTGTAGAGGAAGCCGAAACTCAAATAATGGTCAAGGCGGCGGAGAAGTCGTTGTCTCTGCATACGTACGACAAAGACATTCCCTTTTGTCGTTCTGTAAAACGCTTCGTATAAAAAAATATTCCTTTTGGATAAACGTAAAAGTCAAAGGGGTTTATACACCGTATAAAAAAAGGTTGTGTATAAAACAAAATATGCCTCAATGAAAGGAGATTGAGACGAAGTCCCATACCTCGGGTCTGACTTGACTCGGTCGTTCTTTAATCTCCTAAATAATAAACTTGAGTTAATTTTTCCTTGTTTAAGAACCCTTTTCATGTTCATTATTCCTTTTATATAACTTATTGCCATGTCATGAACACTATGTAATTATTTAAGTTAATAACGGTCGTTTTAACGATCATTGGTACTTGAGTAAAAAATAATCCCTTTATAATTACATGGTGTTCATGTATCCATTATATCCAGAATTATAATAATGATGTATATATCATATATATACAGTATATACATGCATTTATAATATTACATAATCATTTAGAGGTAAGAAATGAAATGCACCGTTCATGGAGACGGTAAGCCGTACGTACGCATGAACACTACGTTCATTTCTATTTCATATTTTATAGAATGGAATCATAATTATATAAAGTTATATTATAATTCCAGTTTAATATCATATATAATATCATAACTCCATCCTTTATATGTCCCACATATGGTATTTAACGAATCAAATCACTTTGAGGGGGCGGTAGTCCACACTTTCTTAAATGAAGATATCGCGTTTACCCATAATGGAAAACATAAAGGTATGCCCAAAATGAAAAATACATAAGCTTAAGGAAAACATAAACATATTATATATCATATATAAATATAGTTTCATCTTAATGGCCACCTTTGAAGGTGTTAAAAGAATGTTGAACAATCATCGTTTCGGGAGGCCTAATTTCGCCATCCACGGAAACAGTATGTTCATTAACCATTAGATGAAGGTGTGTGTAAGTGTAGCTCGAATCCTTCTTATAAAAACATCCTATTATATTTTAGATACTTTATTTGTTACAAAAGAAATTAATAAAAAGGGTTTAGGGGGTTGGAGAAGCAAAATAAAACAAACGGACTCAAGTGAAGACTTTACCTTAAAATCGGGTAACTCCCTTTGGTTTGAGCTCCAAGGCTTTCTTGGGAAGACTTCTGCCCAAAGTGAGGCTTCAAGGAGTAACATAAGGAAGTGGAGAGACAAAATTGGCAGGTTTTGGCCGAGCCAAAGGGTTTGGGAGTGTGGGTAAAGAGGTAGAGGTGGGGGCCTTTTATAAGAAGAGAGGAGGGGCACTCTTGGAAAGTAAAGATAAGTTACTTTATTTTAAAATGAGTTTCGGATTAAAAAGGTCCCAGATTGATATAATTCGAGGATAAGGTGATAAGGGTTCGAAATCAACCCATCCAATAGGTTTTGGACATGTTTAGGTCATAGAGTTTACATTATCGTTTCATTTTATTTAAATCCTTTATTAATGAGGTAATCGCTACATCATTATGATGTCATAAATAAATTTATTTATTTAATGTGAAAAAATTATAAAAAAATACTATGATGTAGGAAATCTTTTTATCTTTCCAATGAATATTTATAGTAATAAATCTGACTTGTATTACCCCATATAATTTTTTTTTGTAAAACATATTATGTTTGTGTCATTTTTACTTTTACATTAAATAAAAAGTTATTTATGTCATTTCCCAACCAAAGTGTCTCCATGGGGTCCCCAAGTTGACACATGGATTGTCTTGGTCGGCCCTGACACATCAAATAAGGTTAGTACATGTGTCTAGGTTATTTTATATTATTAAAGCATTGTTTTTACCTTAAACTACACTAATTACCACTAATCGCGATTAAAAACTTAATAAGTTACTATTAACCAAAAAATTATTTTAATCTCATTGAACCACATTTTACTTCTTAATGACAACCATGTATGTCGGATTTTTGAAATTCAAAACACAAAGGTGGAAAAATTTCATTTAAATGAAAAATCAGTTTCTTTAACTACTACTTAGTGATTTAACTATTCATCAAAAATTGAAGTTTTTCAGAAAAAATACCAAAACTTCACCCTAAGCTATATTTGATATTATGGATTCAAAAATGAAGTCTATTTTACAAAATTAAAAACATATAAGTCACATTAATTAATTTAATAATTAATTCCCGCTGTCAGAGCAAATAACGTGTTTTATGAAACAATAAGTATCAAAAGATTGACACCAGTTTAAGTCCAATTTCAAAGTTAAATTGATTCTGATGACCACCATTGGATTAAATGGTAAAAATATATTCTTATTTCACTTCAAAATAAATTCAAAACATAATCTAATCATATAAATAATTTAGATTAAAAAGCAGTTTTGATGTAAAATGCAGTGTTTTTCACTATTCATTAAAAAATGAACATTGTCAGAAAAATCCCAAAAATTCACACAAAGTAAATTTTGATGTCCCAATAATAAATAATAAGTTTATTTTGACAAACATAGTTTATAAAATTGTCAAAATATAGATTCAAAAATGGTTTTCCATCAAAAGGCAGTAAAACAATCTTTTAAAAATATTATTGTATTCCATGCTTAAGATTGGATTTATTATCATTTTAAGCCTCTAAAACACTATCTAATTCATTAATAGGCATAGATAAAAATATCTATTATTCATTACTTACTTGGGATGTTACATCCTTACCCACTTTAGAAAATTGTGTCCCCACAATTTATTTACTTATCGAATAAATGGGGGTACTTATCCCTCATTGCATTTTCAGATTTCCATGTTGCCTCTTCAATCATGTGGGTTTTCCACAAAACTTTTACCTGGTGAATCACCTTATTCTGTAACACTTGCTCCCTATGGTCATGAATTTGGACCAGTTGTTCCTCATAAGATAGGTTCTCTTCCAGCTGAACTACCTCTGGACTCAAAACATGAGATGGATTTGGCATGTACTTTCTCAACATCAAAACATTAAAAACATTGTGTACCTGAGATAAACTCGGAGGTAAAGCCACTCAGTAAGCAACTGATCCAACTCTCTCCAGAATTTCATACGGTCCAATGAAACTTGGACTCAGCTTTCCTTTCTTACCAAATCGCATCACACTTTTCCATGGTGATACTTTGAAAAAAACATGATCACCTACCTCAAAAGATAGATCCTTCCTCCTGTTGTCTGCATAACTCTTCTTCCTACTCTGAGCTATTCTCATGTGCTTCTGAATCAGCTGAACTTTTTCTCCCATATCATCTACCAATTCTGGTCCCATCAACTTCCTTTCACCCACTTCATCCCAGAAATCTGGAGTTCGACACCGCTTCCCATATAATGCCTGAAATGGTTCCATCTGTATACTGGAATGAAAACTGTTATTATATGAAAATTAAACCAAAGAAAGATGTTGGTCCCAACTTCCCTGATAATCCATAGAGCAAGAACGTAGCATATCCTCCAAGGTCTGAATTGTTCGTTCTGACTGCCCATCTGATTGAGGATGAAAAGCTGTACTATAATTTAATTCAGTACCCAACGACTTTTGAAGGCCTTTCCAAAAGTTAGAAGTAAACCTGGGATCACGATCAGATACAATGGAGAGAGGAACTCCATGTAACCTAACTATCTCTTTAAGATACAAACAGGAATGTTGATCCAGGGAAAAAGTATCTCGTATAGCAAGGAAATGAGCAGAATTGGTCAAGCGATCAACAATAACCCAGATTGCATTATTACCTCGAGATGTCTTCGGTAATCCCACAACAAAGTCCATGGATATATTCTCCCATTTCCACTCTGGCACTGGTAGAGGCTGAAGCATCCCTTTCGGTAACTGCCGCTCTGCTTTAACCTATTGAAAATTCAAACACTTCATAGCAAAGTTAGCAATATCTCTTTTCATTCCATCCCACCAGTAATACTCCTGCAGATCTCTATACATCTTAGTACTGCCTGGATGAACTGAAAACGGAGAACTATGAGCTTCACATAACAACTCTATCTTCAACTGTGAATCACAAGGCACACACAATCTCTTCCCAAATCTCAAAACACAATCATTATCAATGTTGAATTCAGGCAACTTACCTTTCTGAACCAGCTCTACCTTTTCTACAACTCACTATCTTGCTTCTGTGCTTTCTTGATTCTATCTGATAGAGATGATCTCACTGATACCTGAAACAAAACAGAAGAACTTCCTGCACCAAAACCTTCTATGCCAAATTTCATCAAATCCTTAACCAAAGGATCTCATTCCAAACTCAACATTGCTAATGACTCATTACTTTTTCGACTCAAAGCATCAGCCACTTTATTTGCTTTTCCTAGATGGTAATGAATTGTACAATCATAATCCTTGATTAATTCTAGCCATCTCATTTGTCTCATGTTCAATTATTTGTGAGTGAATATATACTTTAAAATTTTGTGTTCGGTATATATTTCAAACTTTACTCCATACAAATGATGCCTCCAAATTTTTAAAGCAAAAACAACAGCAGCTAATTCCAAATCATGTGTAGGGTAATTTACCTCATGAGTTTTCAACTGTTGTGAAGCATAAGCAATTACCTGATCATTCTGCATTAGGACACAACCAAGTCCTTTCAATTAAGCATAATTGTATATAACAAACTCACCATTTATGGAAGGTAGTGCCAAAACTAGAGCATTCACCAATGTTTTTTTCAATTCATGAGAACAATCATCACATTATTTTTCCCAGATAAACTTAACACCCTTCCGAGTTAGCTTAGTCATTGGACTAGATAACCATGAAAAATTTCTAACAAAACTTCATTAATAGCCTGCCAAACCAAGGAAGCTACGAATCTCAGTTACATTTGTGGGTCTTGGCCAGTCTTCCACAACTTTTGTTTTTGCAGGATCAACAGTTATTCCATCTTTAGAAACAATATGACCAAGGAAAGAAATTTATTGCAACCAAAACTCACACTTTCTGAATTTTCCATACAATTTCATTTCTTTTAAGGTTTGCAATATAACCCTTAAATGTTTTTCATGCTCCTCTTTACTTTTAGAAAACACCAAAATATCATCATTGAAAACCACCAAAAACATATCCAAGAACTCATGGAAAATTCTATTCATTAAGTCCATGAATACAGAATGTGCATTGGTTAGCCCAAAAGGCATTACTAAAAATTCATAATGGCCATATCTCGTACAGAACGCGGTCTTCGGAATATCTGCCTTCTTTTACCTTCAGGTGATGGTACCCCGATCTCAAGTCAATCTTTGAAAAAAATTGAGCTCCCTGGAGCTGATCAAACAAATCATCGATATGAGGCAAAGGATATTTGTTCTTAACAGTGATATTATTCAAGGACCTATAATCAATGAAAAGTCTCATAGAACCAGCTTTCTTTTTAACAAATAAAACAGGAGCACCCCAAGGTGATGTGCTAGGTAGAATAAAACATTCCTCTAATAAATCTTGCAATTTCTCCTTTAACTCTAAAAGTTCAATTTGAGCCATTCGATAAGGGGGTTTTGAAATTGGCTTAGCATCAGGAACTAAGTCAACAGTAAACTCAGCTTCTCGATCTGGTATTATTCCAGGAAACTCATCAGGAAAAACATCAGGATACTCATTTACCACTGGGAAATAATTAATCTGAACAGTTCCTTTATTTTTAATGATGTGTGCAAGGTAACATTCATTTCCATATTTTACAAGTTTCTGGACCTCTTGATAAGTTATCAACAGTAAGGGTTCATTCTTGTACACAAACTGAAAGCATTTCTGAAAATAAACTTCTTTATCTCTACAGTCAATCTTAGCATGGTAAATAGAGAGCCAATTCATACCCAGGATAACATCAAACTCTACTATAGGTAGAACAATAAGGTTTGCAAGTAGGTTCTTTCCACAGATAAGGATAGGAAGATTCTTATAAATTCTTTTTGCCTCAACATTTCCCCCAGGTGTTTTTACCACAAGATCAGAAGTCATTTCTTGAGATGGTATTCCCATTTTACTAGAAAAGGTTTCAGAGATGAAAGAATGTGTAGACCCCGAATCAAACAACACACTGGCATAATCTGAAAAAACAAAAAAAGTACCTGATAAAACTTCATTTTATGGCCCGACGTCTGCCGAAGTAGTTGCAAAAGATTTCACCACCCCTTTATGCTTGTAGTCTAACTACTTCCCATCACTCAAGCTCTTTGTCGGACACTCGTTTGCATAGTGACCCATCTCATTGCACTTATAACATTTCACTAACTGTAAATCAAATTTGGTCTTACCATCACCCTGATCTTTTTCAGTGCAATCCCGAGCGTTATGTCCCATCTTACCACATCGGTAGCACTTTCCATAATTCATAAGACATTCCCCCGCATACCTTTTTCAACATTTATCACAAACTGGAAACTTAGTTTTCTTACCATTAGACTTTTTTGAAGAATTGTTACCTTTCTCCTTCCACCTCAGTCTCTTCTTCTGCTGGTTGTTATAGAACACTTGGTCATCGGAAAACTCCATTTCCACCTTCTCAGCACATCGAACAAGCTTTTCATAACTTTTAAACTCACGAGAAAATAATGCCCTTCGATATTTTGGCTTTAATCCTGAGTAAAAACGATTGATTTTACTATCAAGGTCTCAGATAAAATTTGGAGCATACCTTGCCATTCTAGTGAACCTTTCTTCATAGGTAGCCACAGAGTCTTCCTCTTTCCTCAATTCCAAGAATTGCTTTTCCATCCTAAGATGAATATCCTTAGGAAAATACTTCTCAAGAAACATGCCTTTGATTTCATCCCAGTTGAGAGCATCAATATTATCAGCGTCCCTGATATTTTTAACCATCGACCACCACTGATCTGCCTCACCCTCCAAACGGAAAATAGCAAGACTAACCTTTTGATTGTCTGAACACCCTATGACATCAAAAATCTTCTCGAGTGCTTTAATCCACCCTTCAGCTAACACATGGTTAGATGATCCTCTGAATGATGGAGGATGTTGCCTCGTGAAATGTTCCACCAGTGACATGTTCCTCTGTGGTTGGTCTGGCTGATGTCGTGCATGGATACCACCACCATTTATAGCCTGAGTCAACTGTGGCATCACTGCAACAAACTGTTTAGTTCCAATTCCGACCATCTTGGGATGCTGATTCGGAAGGTTATTTCCTTCTGTATGCCTTCCTAGCACTGCTTCCCTGTTTCCTCTGCGGAAAACCATTCTGAACAAACATGTCTCAGATGAAGCAACATGGTAATCTTCAAATGCTATATCATTTCAAAAAAATAGTTTTGGATAATCATTTAATAGAATTCTAACTCCTAAAGTTATCTAAACCAACCTCTGATACCAACTATAAAGCCCTATCCTTAAACCTTACTTAATCTTGAGTTATTACAAGATTACACATTGAGGATCTTTTCGGGTTTAGAGTTTTAGAGAATTAGATCATAAAACTTGCATTACATTCCACATATAAACAAAGTGGTTACATAAAGATAGTATTCTTCATTACCATCAATAGAAACATATTTAAAATAAAACAAGGATTCTTTCCTGACACTTCCTTGACACTATCATCATATCATGTACCTTTCCCTTGACCTGTGAAAAACATTTCAAAAAACTAGGGATGATCATAAAAAGATTAGTAAGGGATATAAAAATATGGAAAGGAAACATGGGTACATATATACATAAGAATGAGATCATACTTTACCCATAAAACATAAGCACTTTAACATACCTCATCAAAACATGAATAAATCATAGAAATCATAAGACATAAAGGTAACTTGAGGCATTCATAACATTCTTACGTAGGGAGTAACCCTCTTGGTTACGTTTGGAATACCCATCACAGTATATTCCCTAAATCTCTTCGGAGATACCTTAACGTTTCACGCCTTCGCGTTACCCAATGCATTGGAGAGCTATATCGGGCTCACCCGCCCTTTGTTTATCACGGAACCACCTGTCTTCATAATAATTCCCAAGAACCTCAACATAATCATATCACATGAAACATGCATAAAGGAAACATAACGTTTCCACCTTTCAATCACAAGATATCAATACAACACATTGATATAAAATAAAAATGAAAACCATTTTCAATACCAAAATAAAAGAAAATTAAAACATGGTATTTATTTTTCTTTTAAAAAGAAGGTATGGCTTGTAGAGGAAGCCGAAACTCAAATAATGGTCAAGGCGGTGGAGAAGTCGTTGTCGCCGCATACGTATGACAAAAACATTCCCTTTTGTCGTTTTGTAAAATGCTTCGTATAAAAAAAGATTCCTTTTGGATAAATGTAAAATTCAAAGGGGTTTATACACCGTATAAAATAAGGTTGTGTATAAAACAAAATATGCCTCAATGAAAGGAGATTGAGACGAAGTCCCATACCTCGGGTTTGACTTGACTCGGTCGTTCTTTAATCTCCTGAATAATAAACTTGAGTTAATTTCTCCTAGTTTGAGAACCTTTTTCAAGTTCATTATTCCTTATATATCACTTATTGCCATGTCATGAACACTATGTAATTATTTAAGTTAATAACAGTCGTTTTAACGATCATTGGTACTTGAGTCAAAAATAAGCCCTTTATAATTAAATGTTGTTCATGTATCCATTATATCCAGAATTATAATCATTATTTATATATCATATATATCCAGTATATACATGAATTTCTAATATTACATAATCATTTAGAGGTAAGAAATGAAATGCACCTTTCATGGAGACAGTAAGCCGTACGTACGCATGAACGCTACTTTCATTTCTATTTCGTATTTTATAGAATGGAATCATAATGATTTAAAGGTATATTATAATTCCAGTTTAATATCATATATAATATCATAACTCCATCCTTTATACGTCCCACATATGGTATTTAACGAATCAAATCACTTTGAGGGGGCGGTAGTCCGCACTTCCTTAAATGAAGATATTGCGTTTACCCATAATGGAAACCATAAAGGTATGCCCAAAATGAAAAATACACAAGCTTAAGGAAAACATAAACATATTATATATCATATATAAATATAGTGTCATCTTTATGGCCACCTTTTAAGGTGTTAAAATAATGTTGAACAATCATCGTTTCTGGAGGCCTAATTTCTCCATCCACGGAAACAGTATGTTCGTTAATCATTAGATGAAGGTGTGTGTAAGTGTAGCTCTAATACTTCTTATAACAACATCCTAGTATATTGAATATACTGTATTTGTTACAAAAGAAATGAATAAAAAGGGTTTAGGGGGTTGGAGAAGCAAAATAAAACAAACGGACTCAAGTGAAGACTTTACCTTAAAATCGGGTAACTCTCTTTAGTTTGAGCTCAAAGGCTTCCTTGTGAAGACTTCTGCCCAATGTGAGGCTTCAAGGAGTAAGAGAGGGAAGTTTAGAGACAAAATGGGCAGGGATTGGCCGAGCCAAAAGCTTTGGTAGTGTGGGTAAAGAGGTAGAGGTGGGGGCCTTTTATAAGAGGAGAGGATGGGCACTCTTGGAAAGTAAAGATAAGTTACTTTATTTTAAAATGAGTTTCGGATTTAAAAGGTCCCACATTGATATAATTCTAGGATAAGGTGATAAGGGTTCTAAATCCACCCATATAATATGTTTTGGCAGGTTTAGGTCATAGATGTTACATTATCTTTTCATTTTATTTAAATCCTTTATTAATGAGGTAATCGCTATATCATTATGATGTCATAAATACATTTATTTATTTAATGTAAAAAAATTATAAAAAAAAACTATTATGTAGGAAATCTTTTTAGATTTCCAATTAATATTTATAGTAAAATATTTGACTTGTATAACCCCATATAAAAATTGTTTTCATAAAACATATTATGTTTGTGTCATTTTTACTTTTACTTTAAATAAAAAGTTATTTATGTCATTTCCCAACCAAAGTGGCTCTATGGGGTCCCCAATTTGACCCATGGATTTTATTGGTCGGCCATGACACATACAATAATGTTAGGACATGTGTCTAGGTCATTTTATATTATTAAATCTTTATTTTTACCTTAAACTACACTAATTACCACTAATCGCGATTAAAAACATAATAAGTTACTATTCACCAAAAAATTATTTTAATCTCATTGAACCAAATTTTACTTCTTAATTGTTAAGTCAAAAGTCTTCTTTTGGCTTTTACATCATGTTTTGGAAATCACAAATATATTCTATGTCATGTTTTGGAAATCTCAAAAGTATTCTATCATATGTTTGTAAATAACAAATTGTCTTTTATCATGTTTATCGTATCGTACGATGTTGATCGTACTGACTCTGTCAAACGTATCGTACTGACTCTGTCAAACCTATCGTACTGACTCTGTCAATCGTATCGTACTGACTTTGCTATTCAGATAATCATTATTTGTTTTGGTACTTTGTCAAAAACTCTCTCTGCATATGAATCGTACTCATGTTTTACATTTCTATATATCTCTTATCCTAACGAAATGATGTCGTTGAGTTAGTTATATACTAATCAAAACAATGTCGTGCTTTCTGTTTCAATATGACCGTTGGAGGCAATATGACCGTTGGAACCCGAGGCCTATAAATAGGAGGTCATTTGAAGCTGAGAAAATACTGATGAATGAAGAGACTCTGTGAACTACGAAGTTTTTAGAGAGAGACACTGTGACTTCTCTCATCAGCCTTGTGCGTCCGATCATCGTATCGAGGGCTTTAAAGTAATTGAAAGACAGATGTGCCGATTACCTGCAAAATCGAGGGCTGCCAGGGATAGGCAGACAGACGATCCGATCATCGTATCGAGGGCTGCCGGGGATAGGCAGACAGACGAGCCGATCATCGTATCACGGGCTGCCGGGGATAGGCAGACAGACAAGCCGATCATCGTATCGAGGGCTGCCGGGGATAGGCAGACAGATGTGCCGATCATCGTATCGAGGGCTCACCAAGGTGTTGGTGAGACAGACCTCTTATCCTAGGTGAAAGGATAACCCTTCTCTTTGGGTTAAAAGAATTGTATTACTTTTACATTTCCGCTGTTGTATTAGAAAGGGATTTGTATTGTTTCCTTTCTTCTTTACATATTCAATTGTAATTGTTTCAATTACAATCATTCTATTACATATTGTATTGATTGGTTCTATACGCTTTAAGGTAGAATCATTTACATTTGTATTACTCTGATTATTGTGTTCATCTTGAATACAATTGTTTTGCTTTACAATAGTATTACAATACATCATACCTTTTACATTCAATACAATTGTGGGTGTTTGTATTTGTATTAGTTTAAAATCTTTTAAACTAATCTCTTTGTTACTAAAACTCAAGGTTTTTAAAACCTACAATTCACCCCCCTCTCGTATTGTTCCATCTAATAGACTTTTATATCGACTATTCGATCCAACAATTGGTATCAGAGCGAGGTTTTCCACTGATTTGTATTACTAGCTTTATTTCTTATTACTTTCTTAAATACTTACTACACTAACGTGTGGAGTGGAAAAGTTGTTTTTTGTTATATTAGATGGCAGGAATGAATATCGGATCAATAGATAATCTGAATCCTTCTAGACCACCAATCTTTGATGGGAATGATTATGAGTATTGGAGAGATTGTATGAAGACTTTCGTCATCAATACTGGTGTAGACAATTTTATTATGCTTACTGGGGGTTACAAAATTCCTGACAAAGAAGTTAGTACTTTCACAAATCAAGAGAAGCAAGAATATCAACTGAATTACAAGGTACGCAATACTTTATTATGTTCTATGACCAGGAATATATATAGCCAGATATCTTCATGTGAAGCAGCCAACTGTATTTGGAAGAAATTAGAAGTCACTCATTTTGGTACATCCAAGGTTATAGAAACAAGGAGAGCAATGCTACGAGCAGAGTATCATGGATTTGTTTTTCCTTATGGAGAGCAAGTATGTAAAGTGCAACAAAGGTTTATGACAATTGTCAACAGCTTACAATCTATGGGAGAAAAAAATCTTGATGATGAAGCTCTTGTTGATAAGATTATAGATATTATGCCAAATGAATGGGAGTCAAAAAGAACAGCTATTGATGAAAATAGAAAAGTTTCCCAGATTACTCTTGATGAACTCTTTTGAACTCTTCTACAGCATGCGACAAGAATGAAAAGAGATGCTGATTTCAATAAGAAGAAGAATGGGAATGGAAGTGTAGCTTTTGCATCTAAAGCTAAAACACCTGAAAGGGTTACAAGGTCTAAATCCAAGAAAGTTGTTGTTTCTGATTCAAGTGATTGTAATCTTTCAGACAATGAGTTAGCTAATCTTGCTCGGAGGATGAACAAGATTGTGGGAAAGAAATATTTTCAATATAGATTCAAAAAGAAAGACAGGAAAGATAGGAAAGATTCAGAGGTAACTTGTTATGAATGCAAGAAAGCAGGACATATAAGGCCTGATTGTCCTTTACTGAAGAGGAAAGATAGAAAAGAGAAACACTCTGAAAGAAACAAGAAAAGGTTTTATAAGACAAAGAAAGTCTTGAAAGAAAATGATACATGGAGTGCAAGTGGTAGTGATTCCTCAGATGATTCTTCAGAATATGAGACGTCAGGACAAAGGAATATTGGACTACTAGCCAAACTACCAATTGAAGATCATTGTCTCATGGCTAAGGTACATAATGCTGAAGCTGTTACAAATTTCTCTTTAAATGCAAATTATGTTGATAATAGATATTATGAATCTTCAAATGATGAACCCTCATCATCAGAAGATGATACTTTACCTTCTTTTGAAGAAGTCTCTAGATTTGCTAAGTTACTTGAAAATGAAAATTCTAAACTCAAAAAGAGATTTGAAAAATCAAATTATAGAATTTCTATTTTGACTAAAGAAGTATCAGATCTTTCTAAAGATCTTGATGGGAAAACTTCTGATTTTGAAAGTATTTTGAAAACCCTTGAGAAAGTCAAATCTGAAAAAGATAAACTTTCTAAGGATCTTGAAACTGCTATTTCAAAGAAAAACATTTTAGAGTCTAACTCTAGTTCTAATTCAAATGTTTTAGAAAACAAGAATTTGGTTTTAAAACTAAAGTCAGAGATTTTATCCTTGAAAAAGTGTTTGTCAAACTTTACTCATGGAAAAGAAAACTTTGATAGGATGTACTCTCAAATAAGACCTTTGAGAAATCGTTCTGGTCTTGGTTTTACTTATTCCAAACCTGTTTTTAGTAATAACTATTTTGTTCCTCAAAAAACCATTTTCTGTTCCAAGTGTCAATGTGGTGGACATTGGAGAAGAGATTGTTCTCTTAACAAAACTCAATCCTTAGGATTTCATAAAGCTCATTTTGCAAAACAAATGTGGATTCCTAAAATTCTTTTATCTAATCCTTCTGGATCCAAACAAGTTTGGATTCCGAAAATCTAATTGTTTCTTTTTCAGGAAAACGAGAAGTGTATCAATAAGAACATTTGGTACATGGATAGTGGTTGCTCTCGACATATGACTGGAAACAAAGATTTCTTTGAAAAGGTTATCAAAACAAAAGGTGGAAAAGTTACCTTCGGAGATAATGCTCAAGGAAAGATTGTTGGTATAGGTAATATCGTTTTTCTTGGAAAAGTTCTTATTTCAAATGTTTTGTTTGTTAAAGGTCTTAAGCACAATCTCATCAGCATAAGTCAATTATGTGATTAAGGTTACCTTGTGAATTTTAGAAATGATAAGTGTCTAGTTCACAATTCCAAGGATGAATTCATTCTATCTGCCCATAGGCAAGAGAATGTTTACACTATTAACTTAGAAGACCTTAGGAACCAAAACTTACCTTGTTTAAGTGTAATAGAAGACCAATCGTGGCTATGGCATAGGAGATTAGGACACTGTAATTTGAGAAACCTAAGAAAACTCTCAAAGAAATGACTTGTAAAAGGGCTACCGGATCTTAGATATGATTCTTCAAAAGTCTGTGATCCTTGTCAGTTTGGCAAGCAACATAAAACTAGCTTTAAACCAATTAATGAAGTTTCAACTTCTAATGCATTACAGCTTGTGCATATGGATCTGTTTGGTCCTTCACAATCTGGAAGCATTGGAGGCAAATACTATGTATTTGTTTTAGTTGATGACTTTACTAGATTTACATGGGTCTACTTTCTCACAAAGAAATCTGAAGCCTTTTCGTATTTCAAAACTTTTAGAGCCCAAGTTAAAAATGAGAAAAACCTACCATTGATAACTATTCATAGTGATCATGGTGGTGAATTTCAAAACTCAGATTTTGAAACTTTTTGTAGTAAGAAAGGTATTACTCACAATTTCTCAGCACCAAGAACTCCTCAGCAAAATGGTGTTGTTGAAAGAAGAAATCGTATTCTTCAGGAAATGACTCGAACCATGTTGAGTGAATACTCAATTGCTAAGCACTTTTGGGTTGAAGCTGTAAGTACTGCCTGTTATACTATAAATCGTGTTTTAACTAGACCATTTCTTAATAAAACTCCTTACGAGTTATGGACTGGCCGAAACCTAAAGTTTCTTACTTCAAAGTTTTTGGATGCAAAGTATTCATTCTGAATACAAAAGAAAATTTACACAAATTTGCACCAAAATCTGATGAAGGAATCTTTTTAGGCTATTCCACAACCTCTAAGGCTTATAGAGTTTTCAATAAAAACACTTGTACTGTCGAAGAAACAGTACATGTAAAATTTGATGAAACTAACCCTTTTGTTTTCAACCAACCCAATCCTACATCCTCGGATGTGTTTTCCAAAAATGTTTATCAACCTATATTAGAAGAACATTCTGATAAGGAAAATGTTCAAGAAAGTGTTCCTGAAACATTTACCACAGAAGATTTTCTACCATATGTTGATGAACAGGTTTTACAAAACCCAAATCAATTGTTTCTTAGGAATCATCCCAGTGATAACATCATTGGTGATATAAATCAACCTGTAAGGACCAGAAATTCCTTGAGAAATGAAATAGAACATCTTGCTTTTCTTTCCCAATTTGAACCTAAAAGTCCAAGTGAGGCCTTAGGTGATGATGATTGGATCAAAGCAATGTAGGATGAACTAAATGAATTTGAAAGGAATCAAGTCTGGACTTTAGTTGAAAGACCTAAAGAAACAACTGTAATTGGTGTAAAATGGGTTTTCAGAAACAAGTGTGATGAAAATGGAATCATTGTAAGAAATAAAGCAAGACTTGTTGCTAAAGGCTATAATCAACAAGAGGGAATAGACTATGAAGAAACATATGCTCCTGTAGCTAGACTTGAATCTATTCGCATTCTATTAGCCTTCGCAGCATATTTCAATTTCAAACTATTTCAAATGGATGTCAAATGTGCTTTTTTAAATGGTTTTGTTCAAGAAGAGGTTTTTGTCGAACAACCTCCTGGTTTTCAAGACCCAAAACATCCTGATCATGTCTTTAAACTTACCAAGGCTCTATATGGTCTTAAACAAGCCCCTAGAGCATGGTATGATAGACTTACAGGATTTCTTTTACAAAAAAATTATAGAAAAGGTACAGCTGATCCAACTCTTTTTATCAAAATGGAAAACAAAAATGTTTTGGTTGTCCAAATCTATGTTGATGACATCATATTTGGATCAACTCAGAAATCTTTAACCGATTCTTTTGCAAATTTAATGAAATCTGAGTTCGAAATGAGTATGATGGGTGAGTTAACATTCTTTCTAGGTTTTCAAATATCTCAAAAACCAGAAGGAACTTATATATCTCAACATAAGTATATTAAAGACTTACTCAAAAAGTATGGATTTGACAAAACTAAAAGTATTAGCACCCCAATTGGTACCTCAAATACTCTTGATCTTGATGAAACTGGGAAACCAGTAGATCAAACAATTTTTAGAGGTATGATAGGGAGTTTGCTATACTTGACAGCTAGTCGACCCGACTTGATGTTTTCTGTATGCTTATGTGCAAGATATCAATCTAATCCAAAAGAGTCTCACTTAAAAGCCGTAAAGAGAATCTTTCGGTATTTAAAAGACACTATGGATTTAGGACTTTTCTACTCTTCTGGAAATGATTTTGTTTTAAAAAGTTTTTCAGATGCTGACTTTGGTGGTTGTAGAATGGATAGAAAAAGTACATCTGGAACTTGTCATTTCTTAAGAGATTCTTTGGTTTCTTGGTCTTGCAAGAAACAACACTCAGTAGCACTCTCCACTGCTGAAGCTGAATATGTAGCAGCTGGAAGTTGCTGTGCTCAAGTATTGTGGATGCAGCACACACTCACTGACTATGGTTTGAGTTTCTCCAAAACTCAAATTCTGTGTGATAATACAAGTGCCATAGCTCTTAGTAAAAACCCAGCACATCACTCTCGTGCAAAACACATAGATATTAGGCATCACTTTCTTAGGGATCACACACAAAAAGGAGATATTGTTTTACAATTTATCGGAACGCAAGAACAACTTGCTGATATTTTTACAAAACCTTTACCTTCCGATAGATTTGAATTTATAAAACAGAAGCTAGGAATGATTACAATAAAATAATCATTCATATCTACTTCCTGTTTTACATCTCTCCTAATAGAAAGAAACTCCTCGTAGAAAGGGGGAGGACATTTCTTTATGTCTTTTTGTTTCTGATCTTTAAATATTTACTCTCTTTATATATGTTTCTTTCTGTTTATAGTATTGACAGTTTTATTGTTTCATTTTAAGTTTTCCTGTTTATCGTATTGACCATTTCAGTTTTTCTGTTTATCGTATTGAAATTCTTTTCCATCGTACCATTCAATAATTTTTGAATCGACCGATGATAGTATTCAAATTCTTTTCCATCGTACCATTCAATATTTTTTGAATCGACCGATGATAGAATTCAAATTCTTTTCCATCGTACCATTCAATATTTTTTGAATCGACCGATGATAGTATTCAAATTCTTTTCCATCGTACCATTCAATATTTTTTGAATCGACCGATGATAGTATTCAAATTCTTTTCCATCGTACCATTCAATATTTTTTGAATCGACCGATGATAGTATTCAAATTCTTTTCCATCGTACCATTCAATATTTTTTGAATCGACCGATGATAGTATTCAAATTCTTTTCCATCGTATCATTCAATATTTTTTTTGTATCGACCGATGATAGTATTGAGATTGTTTTCCATCGTACTGTCGGTTATTGGTAACAACTATTTTACATCGTACGGTCCGACCATAGTAATGACTTTGTTTTCCATCGGCATCATGTTTTTTTTCCTTACGATTGTTTCTTTGATACTTACCAAATCCAGCAATCACCTTTTGTTCTCCGACAGGTATCTTTTTCAATTTTTATTTTCTTTTCTTTCTTTGTTTTAATCCTAACCATTGATCTGGTATTATCTAATCTCGACCGTAGAAGTTCAACGGTCATCTCTTTTTTTGCCTATAAATACCCCTCATCCCCTCCCCAAACCCACATTGATTGTTCAGGAATTGAGGCGAAGCTCTGCTCCCCCAGCTATAAACAATCGTACGATCTTCTCAATCGGCATCATCTTTATGTCTCAATCCTCTGCCAACACTCCCGCTGAAATGTCTTCAAAGACTTTTACAGAGAAAGACTTTCACAGAGAAAGGTTAGTATCCCGAGAATTTTTCGATATGTACGATTCTACAATCAAGAGGATTATTTTGTTTCAAGGATGGGAACATCTCTGTGTGGAAAAGCCTGATATTCAAGATCCAGTTCTTTTTGATGAAGTTTGTCAGTTTTACAAAACCGTGTCTTTCGACAAAGATATGACTATAAACTTCGCTGTGTACGATCGAAAATTATCCATGTCTGTGAAACAAGCGGCACACTTTCTGAACGTTTCTATAGAAGGGGATTCATTCTGTCCATCTCACAAACTACAAGAGGAAGTTGGTACGTTTAATAGAGAGAGTGCTGAAAAATCTTTGTTTGTTGTTAATGAGGGAAAGAGGAAAGTTTATCATCTTTCACCGGACAATCGGTTTGTCACATTATGGATGAAAGGTTTTCTTGTCCCAAGGAAAGGGGATAGAGAAACTCTTAAAGTTTCTGATGTCTTTATGCTCGATTATCTTGTGAATATGAGGAAAGTGAATCTCATGGGATATATTTTTGAAACCGTCAAGAATGTCAAGAAAGGAGGGATTAAATCCCAGATAATAATGTATCCAGCCATCCTTACAAAATTCATTCTTGAGAGTATGAAGTTTTGTAACATTCCTTTGAAAGGAAAACCTATGGATTTGTGGCCGTCTTTCATTAATAAGAGTACGATGAAAAAGCTGAATGTTTGTTTTGATTCAAATTCAAAACTTTTTGTCAGAGATGTAGAAGCTGAATTGCCTGAAAATCAATCGGCACCTATGCCAGCCAAAGACAATCAATCCGCCGGTGTTACTCGAAAGTCTGATCCGCAGACTAGTTCAAAGCCGAAGAAGAAGAAGCCGAGGTACAGTAAGGAAGTTGTAGCCAAATGGAGAAAGGACAAGGAACAGAGAAAAGAGGGTGATCCGAAGTTTGGTCTTGATCCTGCTGAGGCTTTTGCAGAAAGAATAAGGGTAGAAGAAACCCTTCAATCTGAAAAGAAAAAGAAGACTCTTTTGAAAAGAAAGGCTCAGGACTTTGATATTTCTAAAGTCTTGAAAGCAGTTGAAGATGCTAGTGCTCAACTAACTGTGGAAGTGCATCAAGAACCCATCGTACAGAGTTTGCCTGAGAAAGAAAAAGGAAAACAAGTGATAGAAGAAGTGGAAGTAGAAGAAGGAGATTTTCTGTTAGAATTTCTTCAAAGTTCAAAGAAAAGTAGAGAGGAATCGCTTCAAAAGCTGAGCGAAGGTGTTCAACAAACTCCTCATGCCGATCAGGAAAAATCTTCGGACAGGATGTCATCTCGAGAAAAGCAAGATGCGCAATCTTCTCAATCTGATAAAGTAGTTGTCATTAGTGACAGAGTGGAAGAAGAAAGAAAGCAGAAAGAAAAAGTGAAAGGGAAACAGCCAGTTGTTGATTCAAGCAGATCGTATGAACTAGCATCGTACGATGATGATACCGATTCAGAGCATACAATCTCTCTCAAGAAGAGTGATTACATTGTTCAAGTTTTGAGAAGGATGGAGAAAACCATTCCTTATTTTCCGAGGCTGGAAGGAAAGATTTATTTTATCACTGAAAATCAGAGAAAGAAGTTTGGATCTGTAAAAGAATTGAGAAAGAAAGTCTTGTCTGTTGAAGCCGATCTGAAAGTTCTTTCGGAAAGCTCAGTTGCTCATAAGAAAGCTTGTAATAAGATGACCAAGTGGTCATACAAAACAGAGAGCTCAATCAATGACCATGAGATTGCTATTGAAGATATAAGAAGGTTATCAAATGAGCTTGCAATTGCTTTCAGCAAGCTTGATAAAGAAACAATTGAAAGGCTGAACCTTTTGTCGTCTCAAAGAGCCGATGTTCCTTCAGTGAAAGATTTGCAAGAGAGGATGAATGCTTTCCAATCTGAATTCTTGAAGGTTTCATCTTTCAAAGATGAAATGGTTTTACTGAAGAATCAAAATTCCGAGTTGTCCAAGGATAACAAGACTCTGCAAAACAGAATTGATACCCTTGAAGAAGTAATCAGAGTACAGGAGGAGACCATCAAAAATCAAGATCAGATTTTTGCGGATCAACAGGAGCTTCTCAAAACTCAGGGTGAATCAATTTCTGAAGACAAGAAGGAGATCAAGAAGATGAAAGCTGTGCTTCATGAGCTTATAAAGAAGGAGAAGGAAAAAGAAAACAAATGATTGTTGTATTTGTTTCTTTTGGAACTTGTTTGTTTTGTAATAACTCTTATAATCCTTTCTCTTTTGTCCATTGTCTTGTATTACTTCACTAACTCTTCCAGACAATTCGAGATTCCTCCTTTCTTTTTGTAAATCACAAAGGGGGAGAATATTTACAAAGCAAAGGTTGTTTTACAAAGGGGGAGAATGCATTACAATGCTCTTATGGAAATTCTGAATACAATCCTTAGGAAAGTCAATACCTAAGGGGGAGTTAGTTGTATTCAATTTCTTATTCAGAAGAGTTTTCAATAACTCAGGGGGAGATAAGTTTTTCTTGTTTCATTTACATTGTGTGTTTGTGCTTTCCAAAAAGGGGGAGATTGTTAAGTCAAAAGTCTTCTTTTGGCTTTTACATCATGTTTTAGAAATCACAAATATATTCTATGTCATGTTTTGGAAATCTCAAAAGTATTCTATCATATGTTTGTAAATAACAAATTGTCTTTTATCATGTTTATCGTATCGTACGATGTTGATCGTACTGACTCTGTCAAACGTATCGTACTGACTCTGTCAAACGTATCGTACTGACTCTGTCAATCGTATCGTACTGACTTTGCTATTCAGATAATCATTATTTGTTTTGGTACTTTGTCAAAAACTCTCTCTGCATATGAATCGTACTCATGTTTTACATTTCTATATATCTCTTATCCTAACGAAACGATGTCGTTGAGTTAGTTATATACTAATCAAAACGATGTCGTGCTTTCTGTTTCAATATGACCGTTGGAGGCAATATGACCGTTGGAACCCGAGGCCTATAAATAGGAGGTCATTTGAAGCTGAGAAAATACTGATGAATGAAGAGACTCTGTGAACTACGAAGTTTTTAGAGAGAGACACTGTGACTTCTCTCATCAGCCTTGTGTGTCCGATCATCGTATCGAGGGCTTTCAAGTAATTGAAAGACAGAGGTGCCGATTACCTGCAAAATCGAGGGCTGCCGGGGATAGGCAGACAGACGAGCCGATCATCGTATCGAGGGCTGCCGGGGATAGGCAGACAGACGAGCCGATCATCGTATCGAGGGCTGTCGGGGATAGGCAGACAGACAAGCCGATCATCGTATCGAGGGCTGCCGGGGATAGGCAGACAGACGTGCCGATCATCGTATCGAGGGCTCACCAAGGTGTTGGTGAGACAGACCTCTTATCCTAGGTGAAAGGATAACCCTTCTCTTTGGGTTAAAAGAATTGTATTACTTTTAAATTTCCGCTGTTGTATTAGAAAGGGATTTGTATTGTTTCCTTTCTTCTTTACATATTCAATTGTAATTGTTTCAATTACAATCATTCTATTACATATTGTATTGATTGGTTCTATACGCTTTAAGGTAGAATCATTTACATTTGTATTACTCTGATTATTGTGTTCATCTTGAATACAATTGTTTTGCTTTACAATAGTATTACAATACATCATACCTTTTACATTCAATACAATTGTGGGTGTTTGTATTTGTATTAGTTTAAAATCTTTTAAACTAATCTCTTTGTTACTAAAACTCAAGGTTTTTAAAACCTACAATTCACCCCCCCCCCTCTTGTATTGTTCCATCTAATAGACTTTTATATCGACTATTCGATCCAACATTAATGACAACCATGTACGTCGGATTTTTGAAATTCAAAACACAACGGTGGCAAAATTTCATTTAAACCAAAAATCAGTTTCTTTAACTACCACTTAGTGATTTCACTATTCATCAAAAAATTGAAGTTTTTTAGAAAAATACCAAAACTTCACCCTATGCTATATTTTATATTATGAATTCAAAAATGAAGTCTATTTTACAAAATTCAAAACATATAAGTCACATTAATTAATTTAATAATTAATTCCCGCTGTCAGAGCAAATAGCGTGTTTTATGAAACAATAAGTATCAAAAGATTGACACCAGTTTAAGTCCAATTTCAAAGTGAAATTGATTCCAATGACCACCATTGGATTAAATGGTAAAAATATATTATAATTTCAATTCAAAAAATATTCAAAACATAATCTAATCATATAAATAAATTAGATTAAAAAGCTTCTTTGATGTAAAATGTAGTGTTTTTCACAATTCATTAAAAAAATGAACATTGTCAGAAAAATACCAAAAATTCACACAAAGTAAATTTTGATGTCCCAATCATAAAGAATAAATTTATTTCGACAAACATAGTTTATAAAATTTTCAAAATATAGATTCAAAAATGGTTTCCCATCAAAAGGCAGTAAAACAATCTTATAAAAATATTAGTGTATTCCATGCTTAAGATTGGACTTATTATCATTTTAAGCCTCTAAAACACTATCTAATTCATTAATAGGAATAGATAAAAATATCTATTATTCATTACTTACTTGGAATGATACAATACCCATATTACATTGTGAAATCTAAAATAAATCATGATACATAATAAATTGAAACGAATAGAATCCTTTAAAGATTATTGAAATATTTCATCTTCATAACCTCGGCAAAGGATTAAAATAAGGGTGAGCTTGAATAGTCAATGAGGGAAAGTAAAGAAGAAAAAAATAATAAATTTATTATAGTAAACAAACATGGAATGGTAAATAAATGATGACACATTCCATTCTAATAACATGATGAGGAATAATAAATATGCAAAGTCAATAAACTGAAAGACTTTCCATTGAATCAATAAATAAGGAATAAAATGAATCCATATATTTTTCAATGAAAAAATATCATAGATAAAAAAATATTTATATTACATTAAAATTTTTAATATTAAATTTCAGGTTTCCAAGTCACATGATACCTATACTTTCAAGATATGTCAGTTTAAACTGTTCTGATTTGGTTAACTAATTCTTCTCATTAGACATTCGATGCACCGAGGGGATTTCATTAATAAGCCACCGAACCATAGGTATTGCATGAAATAGTCCCCAAAACATTTGTTTCATTTCTAAATAATTCCTCATATACTTATTAATTGATTTAATTCAAAAATAATGTACCTTATCAAAATGTATCCATATGAAATAGAAAATGCAAATTTATCAATAATTCATTACAAAATCAAATAACAATGAAAGTGAAACCATTATTTAAATATGGTATATGGTTTTATCAATAATAATATACATCACCCAATAATGGGGATATTTAATGAAATATCCCATGAATAATGATTAAAAAATTGATTGTCTCGGGAGAAAGATTACAATAAAAAATGAGAGTATGATTGTTAAAATAAATTTTACTTATTAGAAATTTTCAAGATAAACCCCTTGGATGAGATAATTAAAAGTAAAAAAATTAATTCCATGATTTATGAGTTAATAATGCTATTAAATGTGAATGGGGATGTACATGAACCATACTAATGTGAATTGGTGTATAATAACAAATAATTTTCAATCAAATGTAAATTGAGATGATAATGCTCAACATGAATTTCCTTTTATGTGAAATTAGTCTTTAAACTATTGTATAATGGTTATAAGAATTTTAAAAACTTATTCATGAACACTAATAATATTTATGATATAATATAATATATCTTTATAATATATTATTACCCGTTGTTAGTAATAATTCAGTATTTTTGCTATTTTTGGTGTTTATTTCCTAGTTTCCTAAGTATATATTGACTTGTTAAATATCATTCCTATCATGGTTTAATAATCTCTATAATTTAAACCTATATTTAAATATCCTATATATTATTATATATTTATTTATAATAATCCATAATATTTGGAGACATGAAATGAAATGCACTGTTTAGGGAGTCTGTAGGCCGTACGTACATATGAACACTAGTCTCATTAGTTGATCATACCAAAATAATGAAAATTAAATTATATAAAATTATATTATAATTTGATTATAATTTTTATGTCATATATGTAAAATATTTTTATTGAAATCATCCTTTATACATTCCTTGTATAGCTTGAACAGATCACATTGGTTTGAGGAGGCGAAAATCCCCTCTTCAACAAACGATGTTACCATATTCCCAAAAAATGTAAGTAATTAAATTATAAGAATTAAATAATTATAAATACATTAGAATATAATATTTATCATAAATAAACATATATCCATCATAATTCTCAACCATTAATTGTTGTAAAGTTAAAACGAACAATCTTCTTTTCCTGATGTGAGAGTTCACCATACACAAAAATGATAAGATCATTACCCAATAGATGAAAATGTGTGTATGTGTATGTATAAATATATATAATAACATATTATTGTATTTAAAGTACTTATATTATTGTGTAATCATATAATATTATGATTTTAGGGGGTGGGTAATTTAAATAAAAAAAGATTTTGTGGAAGGATATTACCTCTTATTTGGGTAACCCCTTTTGGTTTGTCCTATAGGGAATCCATGGTAGTATTTATACAAAAAGGTAGGCTTATATGATTAGGTTAGGGATTTGGATGATTTTTTATAATACTTTGTTTAGACAAATTTCTTTAGAGAATTTATTAATGGGTCAATGTGATTTCATTTTTATAGTGGAGGAGGGGTTGCATGTTTTATGTTTTTGGAATGGGAAATCCGCCCATATTTTATCCATTGAAAGTTCCTCTAATAACGATAAATATTTTATACATGGGGGGATATGGTATAAATATGGGAATAAAATTTGTTTTTATAATTTTAATGTTTATTTTGGGCCTTAAGTTTAAGGTTTAGTCTCTTGTTAAGTTAATGTTTCTCTTAATTGCTATAATTAATTTTATTTACATTCACTAACATTTTTTTATCAAAAACTATGTTGAAATTATTAAAGATTATAATTTATTATGAATCCATCTATGAAATCAATTTTACCAAATTAAAATCACTTAATTGTTAGATATAAAACATAAAATTAATCCCACAAAAGGGACAACAATGCATGGTTTTAAGGTAAAAAGAAACAAAATTATGCTATGTATTTATATCAAATTTCAATGTGGAATCGATTTTAGGGACCAAAATTAGACTAATCAAAAAATAATGCATATAATTTTATTGAATTTAAATTTAAAATATAATTTAACGATTCAAATAATTATATGAAACAATAGTTTTGAATTTAAATTAGGTATTGTTCACTATTCATCAAAAAATAAAATAATTCACAAAAATTCAAAAAATTCAACCTGTCTAATTTTTGACATTACTATTTCATGAATTGATTTTATTTTTTAATATTTAATTTATAAAAGTTTCATAATTCAAATTTAAAACTGGTGATCCATTAAAATGTTGTAGAACTACCCTTATAAAAATATAATTTTTTATCTATCAAATCAGGGTTGTTCTAATATTTTCCTAATAAAATATATTTAATGAATTTCAAAATATTTTATTTCATATATAACATATAAATTTTCATTATAAATTATTCAATAGTGTTATTATTTAATTGATCTTGAAAAACGTGACTAAATAATATATTGTTTAAAATCATAGTTACTTACATTGCAAGCTATACAAAAACTAATTTATTCTAAAATGAGAATATGTTAAAGACTTGGGGTGATTAGAACATTGGAATATAAATAAGGGGAGAGTAATAAAATATATAAAATCAAATAAATAGAATTTTATCTTGATAAACCAAATAGGTTATAACCTAAAGAAAAATGATTGAAGAGTATTATCTATTACAATAGTTGGATAGCGATTAAGGGTTGAAAATAAATTTGAACTACGGGATAACCAAAATATTATTATAAATAAGTTTTGAAAATCATCAAGAAATATATGGTGACTTGAACCATGGCTATACAGCCACTGACCAAAGCATAATATTAAATTTTGGGAATTTTAAATTCCCATATCCCTAGGATTTCATGACCGCTATAATCTTACATAAATTTGGATAATAAACATCAGTACATTCACCATCACATGGAATACTTAATTTCAATCCCCATATGACCACCATGTTTGATCTCCACAATGATGGGGAAATTCTCTCACTATTGTAGCTCACTACAACCTAAATCATGGTGGTGTGAGGCAATGCACATCATTACACACCTCCATGCTTATCTCTCCCTCACCTAGAATAATCATCATTCCCTATAACCTATTATTATTTTCTATACCAATTTCAAATACAAATAATTTCAAATACAAATAATTTCATCACATCACCCAATGAAATGGATTTCCCATGGACATGGTTCTCCACACGCCGATAAAGGAAAATAACTAGACTATAAATAACCTCATTTACTCCTCTATAATAATGGATTAGTTATCCATTTTCTATTGGGTAATTGTCTTGGAAATACATAAATAACCATAGAAATTGTTTTACCTAGGTTTATGGAGAACCAAAAAGACCAAGATCTGTGTCCACATCCAAACAACTTGTCTCTTCACAGACACCACCACACTAACACCAATGGTGTTGTGAACCACTAGAGGTAAAAACTCATATCTATACTCTAGAATACCTATGAAATCCATCAAAACCCCCCATAAAAGGGTAATGAAATCGAATTAATTAGTAATATTATTACATTACAAAATATACCTCTCAAAAAATTATCATAGTTAAGAATTATAATATAAAATAGTAATGAAATGAAATGAAAATAAAAATATCTCCTCCTGAGATACCTCGCAAAGATCTCAATATAGAAAAAAAAACAACCAACACATCCGACGTACGATGTTTATAAAAAATTAAAATTCATTAAATATATCATACATCAATCAATATCATATATATCATCACATAAAAATAAAAAATAATAAAATTCAGGATACTGAGAACACATATGTGACTCATGATCAAATATAAACTCCTCTAACCCATCATGTCATAATGGGAAATTTTCAAAATGAAAATAATGTATAAAGTAGTTATTAACCTAATGTTACTGAATCATAATATGAAATTCATTAAATGAAACATCAAATCAGACATATAAATACCCCTAGTAAATGACCTAAAAATCATCATAAATATACCAAAAAATCCATGAAACACAAAAAATAACATGAATCTAGATTACATATAGGGGAATTTTTATCCAATTCACACCAAATCTAATGTATTCAAATATCTAAATTGGAATTAAAAATATAAGGCATTTCTATAAGTGACATGATATCTCCAAACCACCATTTTATAATCTAATAGTTGAAACCTCTCAACCTATTTCACCAAGTATGACTATACTATAATCTGAAATAGAAACACTATAGCATTGTATTCTCCTATATCTAGATTCATATTGAAGCTTCATTAATCTCTACGAATTACATCACTAGTGGTCAAAATCAACACGTGATTCCTATTTTATCACATTATCCAAAAAAAAATTCTTTTCCAAGAGGATAGAAAATTACAACATTATAATTCAATGATAATTTATTCAACTATAATTTTTGAATATTGAAATCATGTAGGTAGAATATATACCATGTGATCTTCTGAAATATAGAGACAAAAAATCATACCTAAGTGAGGAATTTCTCAAAATATCTAAATAAAACCTGAACATATAATATATATATTCATGGGTATTATATTTATATCCATGGTTTTATAATAGTGAAGACACATAAATTTTATCCTCTCTCAACTAGATCATTATAAAACCAATATAATATGATAAGAACCAAAATATAAATCAAGTAGATCTCTCTCCTATTGAAAATGTAAAATTGGATAACTCACCTAATTCAATTTAAAATACCAAAACTTAATCTGTTTCTAGAATGTCTATAAAAAGGCTTAATATTTATTAATCAATGATATTAGAGGAGTTGTCGTAACAAATTTTTTATTTTTTATCCTATTGTAATAGGTTTCAATAGAATGGAAACTACACACCAAAAAAACATTAATAATGGGTACCAAATAATCAACTTACTTTTCAAAAAAAGAATTATCTCATCATAAGGATAACACTGGCATGCATAAAAAATCTCTATAGAATATCATTAATTGTAATGTTTTGTTTCTTTATCCCATAAGAGGTCACCCTATAATGATAAATAAATATCATAATGATAAACAATTAATACTCAATAAAAAAATCAATACCATGTTTAGTGGGTAATAACATGACACCTTTAATAAGGGAATTATGGTACTCTTCCCTAACACTAGAAATACTAATGAATGAAACTAAATTTAATTTAACACCTCCTATATGACATGCCTATCAAAAAGTGTGAAAAACTATTATTAAAAATATTCCCTAAAACAAATGATAATTTAGCTTGTCAATGTTTGGGTTTATCCCATAGATACCAAGGGTATTAGTTTTATATATGCATTTTCCAAACGATATTAGAGACATAAACTTTAGAGAAAATTTGAAAATAAAAAACTAGATAATGTTTTTCTTGTGGTATATGGGGTTCTAAGGATGTATTGAAATAAAAGATGAATGAATTTTGTATTAGAAATTTTTTATCCTAATTACTAAAATTGTTTCAATCCATGAACGGTTACTATAGTACAAAATAAAATATGTGAGTCTTTGGTCTGACACACAAAAAATAATAATAGATTAATGAAAACTATATAATACTATCCATTTCAAGTAGCATTTCATTAATTAAAATAACTAAATTCAATAGAAAATAGATCTACTAGTAATGGAATTCAATTATCCACATTGTATTCTTATTCTCTTATACTCAAATATGTGGTTCCATAATTAAATGTAATAATGAATTTTAATTTTAGTAACCAGAAAATCCGAACACTATGCATAAATAAGAACTCAATAAAGGGGTTAAAATATTTTGTAAAACAATATCTTCAATCAATGATACCAGAAAATCAAAAAAATAATGAGTTTATGCAACATATTTATCAGTGGAATTATATTTAACACATAAAAAAGATAAGAAAACCCATTTTTAATAATGATCCAAAAATATTCCCTTGTTCAGGATAACCCATTCTTGAAATACACTCGAATCAACATTTGATTATTCCTCTAATGATCATCAAGGATTAAATTTGTTTTAGGAACCATATATAAAATCTTGTATGTCCCCATTTTTGTTCCCAATTAGTTCTATATGTAATACTTTCAAAAAATGATTCCCAAAATATGCTAAAATGGAGGTTCTGTGGGGAGGATATAATGAAACACATTAATGTTTCATGAGTTTTTGACCACGTGAGAAATATGATATTTTCCAAAGATCTATGTTTTATACTAAAAGGTTCTAGAATGGTTTTGGTAATCCATTCAATACGTGTATAAGTCAATATTACACAAATATTGTACCCTACATGGTTTCCATGGTGAGTAACTTGGTTTCAAAATGAGGAAACACCCAAAAGTGGGATAATTTTTCTCTAAAACACATCCAAATAATTCTTTCCCACTTGGTGGCATCCATGTAGTATAAATACACCTAAATGAAATATTTATGCATTGTAAAAAAATCTATATGACATATTATCCCATCTATCAGGGAAAAATCATATTAGTTTATTAATTTTTTACATCAATATGCACTTTTTATAAACATTCCATTTCATTAAGTAGGATATTAAAACCATTATAAAGGTAATTCCAAAAAAAAGTATGAACATCAGAAATAATATAAAAAATGAATATTTATTTAAATATAAAATAATTAGATATTCTACATTAACCATTCCTAACACTACAATCTTAAAGGATTGTAAGAACTGTGGATTCAATCTAATTTTTGACTTTTTATTTAAAACATTTCTTTTTAAGTATGAAACCCCATTGATAATTTAAAATAAATTCATCCAATACATATCCATATTCTTATACTCTTAGTTATGCTATATAAATAGTTAATTAACATCAAATGATTGGTAATAATATGTATAAACAACACACTCGAATTGAATTTCAACTTTGAAGCATGATATAGTTTCATCATAATAATTGGTATACTTTTTAATATCTAAAATTTTTATTTGTTGAAATTATTTTTAGGGGATTTATTTTTCTCATTACTCACATTTTTGAATTATAAAGTCAATTCATGAGATTATCGAATTAAGTTAGAAAAGGAACTGCTTGGTTAAAATCAATAAATTTGTATCATAATTTCTAGAAATTGAATTTTATATACCCTATCCAAATATATACCTAAATAAAAAAATTTATGTCTTTAATTCAAAATATTTGACATTAATTTTCCAAATACAACTCATTAAAAAAATTGGTTTTCCAATCCAAGCATATGATAACTATCTAGATGATTCCCACGATATATTTTATCATTTTAATATTACACTTGTGTAAATTTCATAACACGAAGAAAATTATTCTTAATGAAAAACATGTCATATTTGTTAATTAATATTACATTATTTGTGGTGTGGTATATATATAATCATATATCGAAATTGATATTGAATATCTATTTTTAATATCAATTTTCATGGTGGGTATGAATATGTAATATGTTATATATCATTAGATCTAATTAGTACTAAAATTAAATTAAAAAATGAATTAGGATAAAAATAATCCCAATTTAATTTCTCATGTCACACACCAAATCCCATATGTGTGGTTTTCCCTGACACCGATGTTTCATCCATTATATTCCCTATAAAAATATAAATTTTTAAAAAAATTAGGATATTTATAATAAATGATCACTTTTGATTTTCTAAAATATTCATGATATACATAATATTAATAAAATTATATGATAATTTATAGGTAATGTTGTCACATATGGTGTGAATGTAATTTTTTTTATAAAATTAAAATAAAATGAAAAGAGAAAAAATACTTCATAAACATCCAATGTTTATTTTTTGGAATACCTCCCAAATAACACCATTTTTTATGGTCATTGGTTTGACTACGTTTTCTGAACCTCATCCATAGTAACATGGAAGATATAAATTTATCCAAATAAACCATTATAATTGAATGATTTCTTTCCCCTTGCAGAATATTTACTCCCTTTAAGAGAGAGGTTTTGTGGTTTACAACCACAATTGACCATAACAATCATTATTGGTGGATCCATGTTATATTTTTCAAGTAATAATATCTACATATTAGTCGATACATGGGTTATCCAAACTGTGATTCAATGGTTATGGGAATAATATATGTTGAACTTCAGTGGGATTTTCATGATCTTAAATTGCATAAACATAAAATTTATCAAAACTCTTTCCGATGAAAAGTTAATGTCAATAGATATATCAACAATAATATGTTATTAACATTAGATATCAATATGATATAATTTTATTTGATTTTGGTTTTCAGAACCTGAAAAATAATTATAACAATATAATTTAAAGTGATCAGGAATTAAATTATCACTTGAAACCGTAGATGATGCATTAGTTAGTGATTCAATTTAAATTTTGAATTCATTATTAGACCCATTTTACAATTAAAAATTTATAAAAATTAATTAATTGGAGGGGAAAAATTATTTTAATTCTTGATTTATTCATATTGTATGTGTGTAAAAATAATTTCTCATTATATTCAGAGGAACACTTTAATCTCTATTCAATTTTTTTTTCATGTTATTTACTATATCAATCAGTTTCCCAACTAAAAAAATATATTTACAGCTGATTAGATTTATATAATTTCCATTTATTGAAATACTCCATATTAGATATTAAATTTTATAAATGAATATTCCTGTTTGAAATTGGTGAAGGTTTTGGTTGTGCCAATGGTGGAAACGATATCATGTCTCTGTAATCAGTCGACCAACTTTCTTCATACCCCAACTATGAAAAATTTTCTAGATGAAATTTTTTTTATCAAATGAATAATTAAATTGATTTGTTTCAAAACTACAACATGGGCAAGACTCCTCCATCCAATTGTGATTTTACTTACATAAACAATGAATGTGGACTCTATTGATGGATATATAAAAACCATTCTCTTTATTTCACACATAAACATGATTTACTACAAAAAAACCTTCACATGATATAACATAGAAGATTGAGAGGTCTACTATTTTTTGGCCTTAGGATCATTACATAATAACATAGGACATGAAACACAACATTTTTATTGAAAACATCCTTTACATAACCACAACATTCCTTTTGTACATAACATTGCATGGGATAACCTGATTATATGCTTAAGAAAACGGTGAAATATAAATCCCAGTAAGGGAGTAAACACAGAATAACATGAATAATAAATTACATGTTATGAAATAGGCTTATCAATGTATCATACTAGAAAAATGAATATAAATCCTTGATATAGCATTATTATCATAACATGGAAACGTAGAAACAACATTTAACATGATATTAGCATTATCCAAGGCACATTACACATAGAGCACGATTAAAATCTAATTGTAAATAAATTAGCTTCGGTAAATCCTCATTTTACTTAACATATAATGATACTAAACTTTACCCAATGCATTGGAGAGCTATCAGGGCACACCCTTCTTAATCAATTTATTTCATTTATAAGTGTGCCACATGGATTATATAAGATCGATTCATGAAACATAATAATTTATTCCGTGATAAAATAATGTATAATTATTAATTGAAAATATATAATCAATAGGTAAATTTGAATAAAGGTGAATACCCTTGATAGATAATTGGGCATGGTATTCACTACATAACGACATTGGCTTGGAAAATCATTTTGAAATTTTGGCAGCATAATGATGTGACATAAGAATTAATGAAAATTGTAGATGAGAGGGAAAGGGGTGTCTCATAATATGTACATGAAATGGAAAGTATGTGGGTCATATAAATACATTTAACAAAATATGTAATCAAATTTAGATTCATAATTCAAAATAATTGCTTGAATGTATGTGAGGAGAGTGAAATCCCTTATGGAATTTCGGCATGGTAAGAGGTTTAAATGGGTGTAGTTAATGAGAGATAAATGAGCCTCTCATAATTAAAACATAAGGATGGAAGTATGGGGGAGGTGTGAAATCATACCACAGAATTTTTAATTAGAAAATGGGTATAACAACAAAATGAAATTTCTACAAAAATGAGAAAGAAAGAAACCCCTTACTTGGAAATGTGATCCCAAAGGATTGGAATGAGATTGAGAGAGGATTCATGGGTTCTTAGAGAACCTTTTGAGGATTCTAGAGAGAGTAGGGTAGAGTTTGGTCATTCTTTGAAAGCTTTAAATGAAGTAGAAGTGGGATCTTGTGTTGGTTTAATTTGGAAAAGAGGGGATATTATTTATTATTTAGGTTTTTGAAACCACACATTAAAATAATAAAAACCACTATCCAACACATGGGTTTTTTCCATGGTTTCTTCCAAAGAGGAGTGGAAAACAATATTTTATAATTCAAAAGGTCAAACATCTTAAAATATTTGGATTGCTTATGTGGATGTGAGTCACACTCTCAAGGAAATCCATTTTAAAAAATAAAATGATTTATAAGTCTTGAAGGGTTCACTAAGGCTTTGTAAAATATATAAAACAAAGCTAAAATAATATTATTTTAATGTAAAAATATATATCGGCTGAACAACCAATTTATAGTATTTTATTACATCACTATATGGTCATTATGATGTCATAAAACACATTATATAATTAAAAGATATTTAATTTTTACCAAAAATTTTGACTATCACATAAAATTATGAAAAATTCACTATTTGATAATTTCGACATCCTGATTTAAAAAATAATATTCATTTTATCGACATAATTTTCTATATATGTCAGTTTTTAATTTTAAAATCAAAATCAAAATTTATCTAAAATTAATGGGATTTGATAAAAACAGCTTTCAAACCATAATAAAATTCCCAATTGTATTCAATAAAATTATACGATCATTTTTATTTAACAAAGAGTAACATGGTAATAATATTTTATTAAAAAACATTTAATTTAAAAATCCATTAATTCATCAAAATAGATTTTTTAACTGAATATTAACTAAAAATAATATTTGCACTTTAAAATATGATTTACAAAGTGACAATAATAAAATGAATACATATTCATTATTATATACAAAATTAATGAACATAATAATAGTTCTAGGGTCTTATTAAATAACCCCTTATAACACCCGTATAAGATATGAGGTTATGTTGTGTGACGGCGACATCCTCTTGGGATGGCTTAGATAACATCACTTAGGTGGTAATCTCTATCAAATTCTGCTTCTCCTTTTATAGGTTTTGTTCAAGGTTAACGTATTGAAGCTTATCATGGGCTTGGTCAAGAGTGAATCCCAATCAAGCCAGCTCCTTTTTGAGATTCAATGAAAGGGATTCGTCTGAGGAACGCCTACTGGATGAGACCATCGATTATTTCGTTTGAGTAAAATGGATTTTTTTTAATGCGCTATATTTATATTAACCATGTGATCACTGTTCAATGACTATATTAGCAATGGTAATAATCCTTAATGGTATTTTGAAATATAAAAACATAAAACTAATGATGTGTATATGTTTTACATTACCATTTATCATAATAATACATTTAATTGGATGAAGATGAATTTTAATTGATAAAAGTTTGGGTCGTTACAAACTTCACACCATAAAAAATTCCACCCTCAAAATTTCATTTTCCCACACAGTAACAGATGAGGTTAACTCTACAACCTCACTTCCTCTGATTTCCACTTTACTAATTCCAACTTGTCATTTATCCAGAACACATTGACAAGGAGAATTATATTATTTCATAGAACTTTTTCCCTATGATCTAATATCTTCACCAGCTTCTCTTCATAAGAGAGGTCATTATCTAATGGTACCATCTCTAGATTGAGTAAATGAAATGGGTCAGGTGTTTACTTCCTCAAGGGTGATACAAGGAATACATCAGAGACTTGGGGTTTGTTCTATGGGTGTGCTAGTTGATAGGCCACTACTCTAATGTGATCAAGGATCTCAAAAGATCTGATGTACCTTGAACTATGATTTACCTTCTTCCCAAATATGATATATCTCTTCCACAGTGACATGCAAAGGAATACCACGTCTTCAACATCAAAATCTAGGTCTAGTCAAAAATTATCATCATTGATATTTTGCTAACTCTCGGTCAATTTAACATACTACTCGATGGTCTTAACCATCTCCACAAATTCATTGACCATTTCTAGACCTATGAGTTTTTTCTCACCAATATCATCCCAACATGCTGGTGTTCTACACCTATTAGCATAAAGGGATTCATAAAGATCCAATTGGATTTTTGGGTGGAAACATTTGTTGTAAGAGAAATCAACCATAGAAATATGTTGATCTCATCATCCTTTGAAGTCCATTGAGAATTCTCTCAACATGTCCTCATGTTTTTGGATAGTCTACTCAGATAAGCCAACAGTTTTAGGAGGAAAATCCAAAATGAATTTCTACTAAGTATCCATAGCATGTTGAAATATATTCCAAAACCTATCAGTGGATCTTGGATATCGATCAGATACAATCAATAGTGGTACTCCATTCATCCTTAACACTTCTCTGATGTATATCCACATTAGTTTATCCATTGAGAAATCCTCCTGAATGGCAATGAAGTGTTCAGTCTTTGTAATATGATCCACAACAACCCAAATAGCATTATTTCCATTGGATGTATTTGGAAGTCAGCTAACAATGCCTATCGTGATGTTCTCCCATTTCCATGCTGGTATGGGTAATGTATGCATCACCCACTTAGAATTATGCCCCTCAAACTTCACTTGCTGAAATTCTAGGAACATGGATTTATACTCGCCGACCTACTTCTTCTTGTTATCCCACTAATACTTCTCTCGGAGATCTCGATACATCTTTGTGTTTCCTGGGTGAATGGAGAAATTTGAACTATGAGCATCATCCAAAAATTCTTTCTTTAACTCCAGGACTGATGGAACATAGAGTCTTGTCCCAAATTTCACAATTCCTTATTAATTGACATTGAACTCTATTGTTATCCCTTTTATGATAGTTTCTACTTTTTTCTGAATTCCCATGTCATCTTTTTGATCATCCTTTAACCATTACGAAATATACGTTTGAGCAATAATTTGTCAAAGGATTTATGATGTTACTTTTTTTATGATTCCCATATCTATATTAATCAATTCTAAGAAGATTAGATCCTTTTCAATTATCATCGATGATAAAATTGGTGGGTCGTTTCTACATATAGAATCTGCCACCTTGTTCTCTTTCCCAAGGTGGAAATGGATTGACCATTCATATTCTTTGATCAACTCTAACCATCTTAATTGGTGCATGTTTAACTCTTTCTGTGTGAATATATACTTGAGTATTTTTTGATCCATATATATTTCACCCTTCTCCACAATGAAGTAATGTTGAAATTTTTTTAATGAAATGATTAGTCCAGCCAACTATGTATCATATGTTTGATAAATTTTCTCATAAACATTCAATTAACTTGAAAAATAGGAAATGACATTGTCATTTTGCAGCAACAAAAAAACCATCCCGTTCTTCTAAGAATCCCGGAATACCACAAAACGTTCTCCAATTGTTGGTAATGTGAGCATTGATGTAGTGATAAGATTGTTTCTTCAACTCCTTGAAGCTCTCTTCATGATAATCACTCAATGAATACATGAATCCATTTAGAGTTAGATTGGTAATTGGTTTTTAAAATCATGAAAAATTTCTCACAAATTGACGATAATATCTAGCTAACCCCAAGAAGCTACGGATATCGATCACTGATGTTGGTCTCTGCCTTCCCTCAATTGTAGCTGCCTTTGAGTGATCCACAGATACCGCATTGCTTATGATGATATGACCCAATAATGATACAACCTTCAACTATAACTCACACTTTCTCTACTTTTAAAAGAGTTTATCCTTTCACAAGGTCTCTAGTATAGTGATTATATGCTCGTTATACTCCTCCTTGGTTTTGGAGTATATTATAAAATCATTTATAAAGGCTTCTACAAATTTGTCGAGGAAATATTTAAAGACCCTATTCATCATGTCCATGAATATTGCTGGAGAATTGGTGAGTCCGAAACACATTACTATAAATTCCTCGTGCTCGTATCTTATACGAAAATCTATCTTGGGGAAATACTCCTTCTTCACCCATACTTGGTAATATCCGGACAGCAAATCCACCCTGGAGAAGAATTTTATTTCGATGGAGATAATCGAAGAAATCATCATTTCAGGGAAGAGGATACTTGTTCTCTATTTTGATTTAGTTGAGCTAAAGATAATCAATAAAAAGGTGCATTGACCAATCTTTCTTTTTGATTAAGAGGATTGGTTCACCTCATGGTGAATCACTTGGGCGTATAAACCCTATATCCAGATTCCCTTATTGTTGTTTCTTCATCTCCAAAAGATCCACAACAGCTATTATATATGGATTCTTGGATATTGTATATTACCCAGGTATAAGATTGATTGAGAATTCAACCTTTCTTCTAGGAGGAAGACCTAGAAATACGTCGGTAAACACTTCAGCAAATTCTCTCACCACAGGAATGTCTTTAAGGATGGTAGCTTCTTTAGGATCAATAATCTTATCCAGATACACATGCTTATTGGAAATTAATATCCACACTTTATATGATGGTTCTAATGAAGATTAATATTCCTCCTTTCACTTTTACAGAATAAGGGGTGCATTCTCCAAATGGAGAGTGATTTACCTCCCACAGTAATTTATTTTGGATCTATATATAGAAAGATAATCCATGACAAGAATTGCATCAAATTACAGCAGAGGGAATATGAAGAGATTTTCTGGGATGGTTAATCCACAATTTGGACTGGGGAGGAGTTATATTCATGGGATGAAATGATTTACCCATTTTCTGTACTCACATACATCTTTACTTCCATGATTTGTTGTGGTGTTGGAATTTTTCTACTAAACAATCAGGTTATAAAAGAATGTGTAGAACTGGAATCAAAAGGTATGTTCTCTATTCATGAATTAATAACTATCATACCTATCCCCAAATAGTTATTGGGGTTCACTTCGAAGGTAATGATGTAAAAATCTCTCCATTCCTTCCTTGAAGTTTGTTGGTTGCCTTAGAAAACACTTGTATTTAAGAACATGTTTGAAAAGTGCCTGTGATTCTCTGCTGTTGAAGTAATGAAAAATGTGTTGAGAATTGAACAGATCATTCCTTTCCAGTTTCGTTGCCATGGTTTTTTCTTTTCATTAGTTAATTTCCAGGTTCCCTTATCATCCACACCTAAATCAATTCCTTGTTTCATTTTAGGCAATTTTCATTGTGCTTCATTCCACACCTTTTTCAAGTGTGGTGCTGGATTTTCATAGAACCATTGGATTTATCCATTGGGAAAAAAGAATTAGACTCCAAATTATCTTCTAATCCTCATGATACCCTAAATATTCACCGATCTCCATTTCGACGTTGATTACAAATTGGAAAATTTTATCACAGCTCTCGAAGTTATGGATTGCTAGGGATTTCTGTAGGATCAGTTTCAGCCCACCATATAAGTGGTCAACCTTGCATTCAGGGTTAATGAAAAAGCCAATGGCATATCATGAAATCCTTCTAAATTTTTCCTCATATGATCTAACGGATTCATCCTATTTTATCTGGAGGGAAAGGAAGTCCCTTTCCATCTTAAGTCGGAGGGTACGAGAAAAATATTTGTAGAAAAACATTTTCCGGATATCCTTCCAATCCAACGCCATGATATCTTCCTCCGGATTTTTATTTTTAATCAATGTCCACCATTGATCAGCTTCACCCTCCATACAATAATCATTAAGAATAACCTTCTCTTGTTCAGAACAATGAATGATGGAGAAGATCTTTTCAATGTAGTTGATCCATTGTTCAATGATTTTGGGGTCAGATGATCCATTAAAAGTAAGATTCCTTGTTCTCATGAAGCTCTTGATTGCGAATTTTTATTTTTTATGTGGGGGGGGGGGGGTTGAATGTTCCTCTTGACCCATGATTACATTGAAAAAATTAGTTAACTAAGAGATTATCATGAAAAAGATTGTGAACCCTGCTCCCAATGAATTGGGAATCTCATTAGAACAGTCATCACATTGATCTTTGCGTCAGTTGTTAGCCCAAGTCCTCCTATTACCAACCATTATCTGGAATAAATGGAAATTCAGGGTTAACACAAAAAGGTGAATCCAATGAAAAAAACAGGTGACTTAAAAAAAATTTCCTTAACTTATGAATTTATTGACTTCAATATATGTTATCCATGATTACCCCCGAACATATATTCTAGGGGAAGTTTTTTTTAATTCCCTTAATAATGGTTTATAATAATCTAATGAATTTACCAAATCATATCCCCTAGGAGGGTTGTAACCAAGAGTGCAGCAAGGCCCGTTGCTGTGAACCATTTACCGTTCGAGTCTAGCTCAAATGGGTGTTTTCAGGTTTTACCCCATGATACATCTGTGCCAGAACAACTTATACCTACTCGTATCCATACTGGGATGTATTTTTTTGATAAACCACTTAGTAAATACTCACCAAAATTTATCGATTATTTTATTATATACATTCTTATCCCTAAGGATTTCACTAGGGTTTTCCAATCCTAATCCAAAAAATAACTAAACTTATCCTCTAATACATCCTATAACAACCCTTCTCTTTATTTCACATTAAAACATGATTTATTACATAAGAACTTCTCTTGATACAACATAGAATATCGATAGGTCTAGTGTCTTAGGGTCTTAGGATCATTACGTATCAACTTAAAACCTAAAACACAACTTATTTATTGGAAACATCAATTACATGACTACAATAATCCTTTGTACTTAACCTTTCATGGGAAAACCTAATGACATGAATAAGAAAAGGGTGAGCTAAAATGACCAATAAAGGAGTAAACTAGTCATATCATGAAAAATATAGTACATGTTAGGAAATAGGCATATCAATGGAGAATAAGTGAAATATGAACATAAAGGCAAGATATATCATGATTATCATAACATGGAAAGGTGGAAAGAACATTTAACTTGATATTAGCATGATCCATGGCTTATTGCACATGGATCATGAGTTTACGCTAATTTCACCTTAATTATCATGATTAAACCCTCATTTCACTTGACATATCATGATACTAATCTTTAACCAATTCATTGGAGTGCTGTCAGGGCACACCCTTCTTAATCATTTCATTTCATGCATAAGTGTGCCACATGGATCATATTACATGGATTCATTAAACATAATCATTTATTCCACGATATAGTTGAATTTATACATGAAAATACATAATAAATATGAAAATTCGCATAAAGGTGAATACCCTTTTTCAGTCATATTTCAATTATAAACCATATAAAGAAACATTAAACAATTATTCATATCATAATTTTATTTATCTTCATTAATCAAACTGTAACATAAATGGAAATTTATATATCATAGAAATGAAATATATATAACAAATATAATTCTAATCATAAAATGGGGGTAATATTTTTTGCTACACATCTTGAATTTCATTCAAAAAAAAAATAAACCTTATTTTAATTTTTAAATTAATTTATAATGTGGATTATCCTAATCACTAATATTAATTAAACATATTAGTTTTAATTATAATACATTTAATTTATATTTTTTATGTATATTTATCACAGTTTCATTTTAGTTTAGTGTTGCATGTGGACCAAGCTATTGAACATGTTTGAATCATTTTAATATGGATTCTAGAAAATATCAATGTGTTACAAATCTCATAGTCTTTTAAAATGTATTTATTTTTGTTTCACTAGAACTAAACCAATCATAGTGGTGTGAAAAAAAACAATTTAAATCTCTAGATGAAAACCATGACTATTCATCGTAGTGCAGGGGATATTCCTTAGCCATGAAAACACAAAAAACAATGTTGTGATGAAATTATAACCAATTATACTACAATTATCACATATTTTCCTCACCTAGACACACCCCCATGTATAGAATAATAGGAATATTAATTATACCCATTTCCTATAGGGGATCTTTCTATGTTTCATACTATCCAAAACTGCTAGCCCCAGAACATTGTTCTCCCAACAACAAAATAGGGAAAGACTCCAAAATCCTCATGTGATGACCCCAAATTATTGACCATGTAAATTTGATGTTAGGTTCTATGAATTTTGTTAAATGTCACACATAATATAAAAAATCCATTATATATTTATATAAATTTATTAATAAATATGTTATAAAAAATATTATATCAAACTGTTCAAATTTATTTTCCTTAAAATGTAGATATTTTAAATATCTAAAATTATTATTTTTAATAAAATCCATTTTCATTATATTATTTATATTTTTTAAAATATATAATATTATATTTGAGATTAAAAACATTACAAAAAATTAACTTTTTTAATCCTCATAAAAATATTTACATTGTATAGATTGTTGATTTTTTTGTAAAATGATTATTTTTAGTAAAAAACTTGTTTTATTGAAATTTTAATTTATATTCTTTTACAATTTTGTAAGAATATAAATGAAGAGTAAAAAAACAATTATAGTTATAAAATACATATTTAAGATATAAAATTATGAATTTAGAATATTCATTGAGAATATAAAACCTATGTATAATGTTTTTTAATCTAAATAAAAAAATTTCATTAATAGTTACACCCTAAACAACTGTTTCATTCACTTATAATAGGATAACACTTCTACCAATTCAAGACTCACCAATCTATTAATGTTTTTCATAAAACACTACCACATTACACCTCTTGAAATACTCTTCAATGTTACTATGAATTTGGTGCAACATCACACCCCAACCAATATCTTGGGAATAGATGAGGTGATATTAACTGTAGCTCTCACGTACAAGATATGAAAGGCCGAAAATAAATTTTTAATGATTTATATAACATTGGAGGATTATTGTACCTAAACAAAAACATGGATACCCAAAATAAATGACTAATATGAATATATGATGGATCATTGTAAACTAATAAAACATAAAATTAAAATAAAAAAAATATCTAAGTGACAACAACATAAAATTAAAACATCTTTAAAGGGATAAAACAAAACAAGACTCATTTACACCCATGTGGTATGATCGCAAGCAATAGTCATACAAGAACTAAGATCAATCTCTACATGTCACTCTATGAAGTCAATAAAATCACTTGATAAATAAGATGCATTTATATTATCTATTTCAGGGAATATATCATTTTTATATTCTAAAAATTAAAAAAGGGGTTTAGTATAAACTCTGTATGCATTAAATAAATACTTATCAACACATTCCACTATGATAAATACTAATTAAAACATTTTTTATAGAGTATATTATAAAAAATATAAATAGATTATACAAAACCATAAAATAAATAACTATGAGATATTCCATGAATATGGATAGATCCATTTCTTATACATTTCACATAATCATTAACTAGTAAAAAAACAAAACCCCACACATACTCTCAATCTTTGTGATTAAAATTTATGGTGGTACTTCATGACCTTGTTTTATACCCCTTGTTGACAATAATGCTTTATGACTATAATCCATCCTACATTTCAAATACTCCATGAAAATTATTACAAATCCCATTCCATGACATTTAATATAAATAAAATACTTCATAAAAAACATTTTAAGAAACAAATTTCTTACATAAATACCATTTCATAATCATAAAACAATCTGTTTAAAATTATAAGCAATAAGATTTTTCATAAGAAATGAAATTTACACATTTACAAGTCCACAATACAATGTGACTTCCTTTATGAATTAGAAATTTTTTTTATAATTAATACATGTAAAACATTTAAACAAAATTGTTCCTTCACATTCCCTACAAAATAGATGTGAGAGATAACAAACCTACCTCTCAACGGATGATGATGAAGAAGAATATCCCAAAAACTCTAGATATAGCCTCCCAACACCTTCTCCTCAATATAAAAAAGATGATTTCATCATGATCCATAACAAGGAATATCAATATTTCCAAGTATGAATAGATTTAATGAACTGGGTGATAGAAAATTATAGATTCTAGGGGAGAGAGAGAGATAGAAAGGGAAGGAGAGAAAAAAAATGATGACTTGAAAAATAATCTCAACCAATAAACTACTTAAAAAAAGAAGCCTCACGGTCAATATGAATTACTAATGGAGCTTATAGAGGATGAATAGGTCAATAAACATTAATAATAAGGGAATATAAAGTTTTTTGTTTTCTTAATCTATTTCAAAATCTACTTTTATCGTTAAATTCGGGTTGTATGGTCTGTCTGTATGTTTGGTCAAACTATTGGCCAATTGTGTGCATGACACTACCTCACAAATAACGTGCTCCACTATTGTACATCATGGTTATGTAAATGGTCCTCCCACTACATAGAGATAATATCTTAATGGAATAAACATTCACAGTCATGTTTTAATGTTTTAAAAACTATGAACGAACCTTGATTAACCCTTTTTACCACATTAATAGTTTCCCCTAGGAAATCATACATTTTTTGAAAAATCCTGAACTGACCATGATTTTTCCATACAACTTCTATAATAATCTAAAACTATCAAAAAACTACTATAACATAGAGAAATAATTATAAATGATTTAAACACATACTAAAAGGGTTATGTATTAGCAATTGGGGGGGGGTTGCATTCATTAAATGATTATATTTTCCATCACAATAATGAAATTGTACACTCTTTCTTAGGAAGGAATTAGTCCCTTGATCCAAAATTTAACATTAACATTCCTTTTCCTCATTATAAATTTTACCATGATATTATATATATATATATATATTAGTCCAAACTAAATAGTTTACCAGGAAAAGGAATCCCATTTTAATCCATATCGTATATCATTATATGAATCAATGTAGTAAGATTGAATTATTCCCATAAAAGCATGCGGTATATGTCACGACCCGTCCTAGTGGGGCCCGAGCCACAACTCCCCATGCCCACCTCCAATAGGCCAGGGGCTGGTGACTAACACCGAGTAGGCATATCACTAACATGGGTGGCATTGCCTATAAACCTGTACACATGCACACACATCTCCAAGGCCTCAAAGCGGAAAAGTAAAAACTCAACTAAATATGGAAATGCATGTATACACTGAAAATCCCAACCAACAAACTACGACATGAAAGTAAAGTACAGTAAGTGTAAAACCCTGGGCCAAAAGTACAATCCCACCAAAAAGAGAGTCTGTAACAATGTCTAACCTGTAAGGAAAGGTACTGGGACTGCAGTCTGTAGCTATAGGAACACACCTCGGCCTTCTTGATCTCACTGAGTACCATCTAGTCCTGGTCCGCCTAGAATCCTGTCAAAGACTCGCTCGTCTGCACAAGACATGACGCGTGTAGGAAAAGCCCGTGCAGGGGTGAGTATAACAATACCCAGTAGGACACCCTGAAACCACAAAGCAATACAACAAAGGAAATACCAAAAAAGAAAGGTACAGTTATCTCTACACAGTATATGTCTACCCAACATATAAAAAGAACATCCAGATATACTCATGCACGATCGACCATCACGAATACCACCAATAGGATCCATCTCGAAGATTCCACTAAGCATCCAACTGGGAGAACACACTCCTAGGTCTGAAAAGAGAGATACAAAGTACTCATTCTAGGATAACACACTCCACATGTACTTTGAGAACATGATGCTCAGATGAGGATCACAACCAAGTCATGGGGTGATTCCAACAACTCAGTCTGAGTTAATCTACTAAGAAGAGGATCAGCAACCGGGTAAAGTTGGTCACGTCAATACCAAGAACTCTACCTAGGGTTCTAGGAATGAATAGAGGATATGGATCTAAGTCTCACAGAGGGGATTCCAACAACTCTATTTAGGAAGTCCTACTGAAGGGATCATAATCCTGTATAAAGTAAATGATACCAGAACCTTTAGGGAAAAGACCAAGGGTACGAACTCTAAGAAAACTAGTCCAAGTCACAGAAGAGAAGTGGCTCAAGTAATGAAGAATTGGTTACATGGCGTGTAGTATGGTTACAAGCCATGTTCCTTGATCCTGGTTACTTCCCCTGTAAATGGCCCATGTCATCCTCTCATGCTGTGTAAAACCCAGATACACGGCGTGTAGAAAAATTACACATCATGTTCCTTATATTCGGGTACTACTCGTGTAAATGGCCCGTGTCATTCGTCTTTTTGGATAGACGGTAACTAAACTGTGTGTAGAAGAATCACACTCCATGTCCGAGCACCTTGGGCTCACTCCGTGTACGCTCGCCATGTGCCCGTACACGGCCTCTATCCATGTCTGTGTCACCTACCCGTGTACCAGTACACGTGGTATCCTGTGTATCTGGCCGGGTCTGGCCGAGGAGCGGTATACACGCCATGTCCTTGGGCGTGTACCGAACTTGTTTCCTTGTACTCCCGGAGTAAATTTCATGTGGTTCATCGATGAACACACGCCGTGTAGCCCATACTACACGGCGTGTCTTTGGAAAATTTCCAGAACGCCGTCTTCTTCCTCGCGCTTCGGTTGATCTTCCGGATCCGTGATCTCTCGTCCGTTCGTATCGGTACTCCAGGGGTTGGTTTGTTTCATCATATGAACATTGTAACGGGTGTTTTTAGTCCTTAAAAGGATCATAAACCACGAATGATATATTCGAGGAAAAAAGTCTGAAAACTCATAACTATCGATCTGCTCTGAACCGTCTGTCGAAACCATCGTCACACCTCCATGACATCGCTCCGAGGTTGGATCTACAATTTCGGATCATTGCGTCATAGAATTGATGCGCAACGATCCATTGTTCATCGCCCTGTGAAGAACGCGAAGAACGTGAAGGAGAGAAAGGGGAGAAATCCAAGGAAACGAATTTGAGGAACGAACTTCTGCCATCGTTCGTCATGGTTTTGATCTGCTCCTATTAATAGGATTAAACGGAGCAGAGAAATTGGAAACAACAGATCAACATGGATTCAAAATCTCATAAAATCCCTGCAAAAGCCCATCCCGCAAGAACGATCGATCCGCAGACTAATCTATTCGTGGATTAGCCTGCGTTAATCGTAGAAATCAAGAATGTGGAAGAAATCACAAATTAAACATCCTACCTGGATCCACGACATTTGTTGGCGAAGATCTGGTCACCATGTCATCGTCGCCGGTAAAAAACGTCAAGAACATCGTTGCCGCGTTGGGAGGTCTTCTCCAGAGCTCTCTAGAGAAAATCAGTGTTACGAGAATTGTAACCCTGGCCCTCCCCAAAAAATCTCTATTTAAAAGAATAAAATAATTCGTCGCAACAAGGATTTAAATAAAATATTTTTAATTAAATATTTTATTGCAGTTATGTCCAAAAACCAGATTTCACCACCAACCTGCGTCGGCCGAAGTTCGGCCTCGCCTATGGTAAAATCACTATTTTGAACACAACAATGCCCTCAGATTTCTTATCTGAGCACCCATTCAGGAGTTATTCTATTTTTTCAGGAAAACCACATGCGTGCTTAATTTAATTATTAAATTAAATTCAAACATTTGTTCTAGGCTCACTGGGCCTCGGAACTACACGTCGTCTCAGAGCCTAGTCTCGAATTAATTCCCATATAATATTAAAATAATACATGAAAAAACACGGGACATTACATTACACCTACCTTAGGGATTTTACGTCCCTAAAAAGCCAAAACAAAGGCTACTCAAAAAGATGTGGGTACTGCATGAGAATCTGAGCCTCCCGCTCCCATGTGCTCTCCTGGAGATTCTCGTGCTACCACCAGACATGCACCAAGGGAATAGCTCACCCACGAAGGATATTATCCTACCGATCCTCGATCTCCACTGGTTAAATTGCAAAGGTCGCTCCATCGTCGATGTCCAGCTAGCCCCAGTCGATAACGTGCGATGGATCATGAACGTACCTCCGTAGCTGCGACACGTGGAATAGGTTGTGTACCTGGTCCATCTATGGAGGTATAGCCAAGCGATACACCACCTCTCCAACTCTACTCAGAATCTGAAAAGGGATGATGAACCTCTAAGATAGCTTGCTGCCTTGGCCAATTCTCTGAAATCCCCATCGAGGTGAGACCTGAAGGAATACATGGTCTCCTCCCTCAAAATCCAATGGCCTCTGTCTCCTCTCAGCATAAGACATTTTCCGACTCTGTGCAGTCTTCATCCACTCCTGGATGACCTGCACCTTCTCTGTAGTAGCTGTCACCATCTTTGGGCCCATGAGTGCTGACTCTCTTGGGTCAGTCCAGTAAAGTAGTGACTCGCAAGGTCGCCCGTACAGAGCCTCGAATGGTTTCATACCAATAGTGGAATGATAAATATTGTTATAAGCAAATTCCACCAGTTTTAGGTGATCCTACCAACTACGAATGAAGTCAAGTATGCAAGCTCGCAGCATATCCTCCAGAACCTGGATGGTCCGCTCTGTCTGACCATCAGTCTGGGGATGAAATGTTGTACTCAAGCGTAACTGAGTCCCAAAAGCTTCCTACAATCCCTTCCACAACCGGGATGTGATATGAGCATCACGATCTAAGATGGCCATGGATGGCACTCCATAAAGTAGAACTATCTCTTGTACGTAGAGGCGTCCAAATCTCTCTACTGAACTATGCTCTCGTATGGGTAGGAGGTGGGCCGACATGGTGAGCCGATCAAAGATCACCCAGATGGATTTGTGTCCCTTGATCATACGTGGTAAACCCGTCACAAATTACATGGATATCCCATCCCACTTCCACTCTGGCACCTCAAGTGGCTGATTCAAACCTACTGGCACCCGATGCTCAGCCTTTACATGCTGACAAGTAAGGCACAGAGAAACAAACTCTTCCACACTCTTCTTCATTCCTGGTCACCAGAACTGAAGTCGGAGGTCCTGATACATCTTTTCCACACCTGGATATACCGCCAAATGAGATGTATGGAACTCTCTCAGATCCTCCTCCCAAAACATCACTGGAACTATTGTACGTCCTCTGAATAGAACAACGTGCTCCCCACCTTCTAAATATCCATCAACAAAATCACATGTGGATATCTGGGCATGTAGAGTCTCACAATTAGCATCCTCGAGGTGTGCTTCCCTGAATCGCTGTAAGACTGGAGGGGTAACAAACATCGACTGAATATAAGATCCCTCATCCCCATCCATAAAGGATAACCGCAAAAAGGCCAACTACCTCGTCGCATCATCCAGCAACTGCGAACTGGTTTTCCTACTGAGAGAATCTGCCACAAAATTCCCCTTCCTAGGAGTATAAATGATCTCAAAGTCGTAATCCTGGAGGAACTCAATCCATCATCTTTGTGTCAAATTCAGATACTTCGGAGAAACGATATATCTGAGACCTTTGTGATTAGAGTAGACGGTAAACCACTCACCCATCAGGTAGTGCCTCCACAACATCAATGCGAAGACTACCGCTGCCAACTAAAGATCATGGGTCATGTAGTTATGCTGGTGTGGCCTCAACGGACATGAGCCATAGGCAATCATTGCTTGCCTCTACATCAGGACACAGCCAAGTCCGGTTACTGATGCATCGTAGAACACTACGTACTCGACACCCTCCTCTGGTAATATCAATATCGGGGTACTAATCAGACTCTATCTCAACTGCTGGAAAGCCTGTTGGTAGCTCTCAGTCCACACGAAAGGCTGCCCCTTTCGAGTTAAAGCTGTCATGGGTGCAGAAATTTTAGAGAAATCAAGAATGAATCTCTGATAGTATCCTTCCAACCCAGGGAAACTCTGCACCTCTATCACGTTTTTGAGTGGCTCCCATGCTATAACTGCCTCTACCATGGCTGGGTCCATTGCTACACTATCTGTTGAGATAACATGTCCCAGAAAGTGGACCTCCAATATCCAGAACTGACACATAGAGAGTTTCCCATACAACTGGTGCTCTCGGAGTGTGTCCTGAACCATCCTTAGGTGTCTCACATGCTCCTCCTCAGACGTAGAGTACACAAGTATATCATCGATGAAGAACACTACAAACCGATCTAGATAGGGATCAAAGATCTGGTTCATGAGTCCCATGAACATTTCCTGGGCATTCGTCACACCGAAGGGCATCACAAAGTACCCATAGTGACCATAGCGACATCTGAAAGCTATCTTCGGTACATTCTCATCCCGTAATCACAACTGGTGATAGCCTGATCGTAGATCGTCCTTCTAGAACCATTGTTCCCCTCTCAACTAGTCGAAGATTTCATTGATCTTCGATAGTGGATACCGGTTTTTCACGGTCACCTGATTCAAGCGTCGTTAATACAAACATAGCCTCAAGCTCCCGTCTTCCTTCTTGGAAAACAACATTGGGGCCACCTAGGGTGAAACACTGGGTCTTTCAAATCCCTTCTTCTATAAGTCATCCAGCTGCACCCTCATCTCACAATGCTCTACAGGAGCCATCCGATATGCTGATGCTGATATCTGTGTCATTCCAGGTTGCAACTCAATGCAGAAATCTATCTCCCGACAAGGATGTAGTCCGGGGAAATCCTTTGGAAAGATGTCCTCGTACTCAGCCAATACTACTGAAAACTGGAAACTCGTAACATCTGCTGCACCAAGGGCTAGGTTAGCCAACTAATGTTAAATCAGTTGTGCCCTCCTATGCACGAGTCCATCCTGCGCTACCTGGGTCTCTCTTTCACCGAAAAAAGAGAGCATCATTTCATCACAACGGACACACCACTCCCTTCGCCTAAAACAATCGATCTTTGCATGAACATTGGATAGCCAATCCATACCAAGAATAACATCGTAAGTCCATGAGGCTATCACCAAGAGGTTCCAACTGAAACTCTCACCTCAAAGGGTTAGGTCACACTATCTAAAAAAGTGTGTGATCTCTGAATCTTCTCCAGTCGGTGTTTCTAAACGTAAGGGTCGAGTCAACAACTCAACTCGAATCTCAAGGTCTTGAACAAAATAAGAAGCCATAAAGGAATTACTAGGACCTGTGTCTATCAATACGGCAGCCAAAGTAGAAAAGACACTAATAGTACCTCTAATCATTCCGGGAGTACCTGGGTCATAAGCCTCTGCCTCCTGCAGCTGTCCCTGCCTCTATCCACTAGCTCCCTAAGCCTGGGGTGGACCTCTTGGGGGTGGTGGTGGTAAATGGTCAAAATGAAAACCACCTCCAGCTTCTCTCCCAACTCCCCTACCACGTCCACCGCCTCGCGGATCTGTCTGCTCCACACGTTGCCTCTGCCTCGGTGGTCCATCCACTACTCCCGTGTCTGTAGTAAGGCGGGTCGGACAATCTTGAGCGACATGTCCCCTACCATCACATGAGTAGCATCGCCTCTCTCTAGACTGGCTGGATGCGCCATGCGAGACCTGTACGGCAGATCCCCTATCCTGGGATCTCCTCAGAAAACGTCTCCCATGCCTGGGTCCCTGACGTCGGCTCCCTGCTGCCAAGGTCTCTACTCCGGCTCGCCCACTATTGACATTTGCCGGCTTTCTATGCTTTTCCAAGAGGCTCTCGACCACCAAAGCCCACTCGAGCACCCCAGCATAGTTAGGAATGATCATAGGGATAATGCTTGCTCAGATATCTCTACACAATCCCCGCCCCAAAGTTTGAGCTCTGAAGTACTGATCTCTGACCATATCCATCGAGTACCGCGAGAGGTTAGTAAACCTCGATGAATAGTCAGCCACCGTCATGGTTCACTGCTGGAGATGAAGAAGCTCTTGTATGCGTACTTCTCTCAAAGTAACTGGTGAAAACTCTTATCTGAAGAGACGCTCAAACTCCCACCATGCAAGTGTCACCTCGTCGTGAGTCTGGATAACCAAACTCCACCATTGTCCTACCGTGCCCTGCAGAGGGCTCGCTGCCAGGATCACCATCTGGTCTGCTGGTGTCTTGACCAAATGGAAGACTCTGGTCACTACCTCAAGCCAGTCCTTTACGGCATGAGGGGCAGGCTCTCCTCGAAACCTGAGGGGTCTCTATCTCTGAAACTCGTGGAGTGCGCTCAGCCTGTGCTCCTCCTCCACTGGTACAGTAGGCACTAAACACTGCTCCATGGGTGGCGGGATAACTGGCACACCACCTGATTGTAAAATCGTGGGATCATATCCCTGTATCGAGGCTTCATCACTGAGGGGGTCATCCTCGTGATCGAGCTGCAGGATCCTAGCGGGTGCACGTCGTGGAGGCATCTTATTAAAGAAACAAGATGTATCTCAATTAGTGAGTATATCAAGAGAGCTGACTCAAGAAGGACATGGAAACCACAACCCATTCCAATATGATTCATGTTCCATTATTTTCCCCCAGCAACTAGTGTCCACATGTTCTGAGTAGAAAAGAAAGTTATCAGAGTCCTGGTGTTTGGATACATCGACCGACCACACCAACACTAGGTTCCCTGGCCAGAAAGCTGAACTCGAAACACCTAACACTGTTGCCCCAAACCAACTCACAGACTCTCGGTCCAAAGGTAGAACTGACCAGCTCTGATACCACTCTATCACGACCCATCCCAGTGGGGCTCGAGCCGCAACTCCCCAAGCCCACCTCCAATAGGCCAAGGGCTGGTGACTAGCACCGAGTAGGCATATCACAATCATGGGAGGCGTTTCCTAAAAACCTGTACACATTATCACACATCTCCAAGGCCTCAATGTGAAATGTAAAAACTCAACTAAAAATGGAAATGCATGCATGCACTAAAAATCCCAACCAACAGAGTACGAAAGAAAAGTAAAGTACAGTAAGTGTAAAACCCTAGGCCAAAAGTACAAGCCCACCAAAAATAGAGTCTGTAACAAAGTCCAACCTGTAAGAAATGGTGCTGGGACAACAGTCTGTAGCCGTAGGAACACACCTCAGCCTCCATGATCTCACTGAGTACAGTCCAGTCCAAGTCCGCCTAGAATCCTGTTAAAGGTTGGCTCATCTGAACAAGACACAACACGTGCGGGAAAAGCATGTGCATGGGTGAGTATAACAATACCCAGTAGGACACCCCAAAACCACAAAGGAATACAACAAATTAAATATCACAAAAGAAAGGTACAGTCAGCTCTACACAGTATATGTCTACCGAACATATAACAAGAACATCCAAATATACTCATGCACGATCTACCATCGCGAATACCACCACTAGGATCCAGCTCGATGATTCCACTTAGTATGAAACTGGGAGAACAAACTCCTAGATCTGAAGAAAGAGATAATATGTACTCATTCCGAGAGAACACAGTCCACAAGTACTTTGAGAACATGATGCTCAGATGAGGATCACAACCAAGTCCTGGGGTGATTCCGACAACTCAGTCTGAGTTAATCTGCTAAGAAGAGGATCGACGCTCAGGTAAAGTTGGTCACATCGATACTGAAAACTCAACCTAGGATTCCAGTAGTGAATAGAGGTCTGGATCTAAGTGTCACAAAAGGGATTCCAACAACTCTATTCAGGGAGTCCTACTAAAGGGATCATACTCCTGTATAAAATAAAATGATACCAGAACCATTAGGGAAAAGACAAAGGGTACAAACCCTAAGAAAACTAGTCCAAGTCACAGAAGACAAGTGGCTCAAGTCATGAAGAATTGGTTAAACGGTGTGTAGTATGGTTACACGTCATGTTCCTTGACCCCGGGTACTACCCGTGTAAACATCCCGTGTCATCCGTTCAAGATGTGTCAAACCCAACTAACCGGCGTGTAGAAAAATTACACGCCATGTTCCTTAAATCTTGGTACCGCCCGTGTAAACAGCTCGTGTTATTCAGCTTGTCAGATCGAAGGTAACTACATATCATGTAGATGAATCACACGCCGTGTCCGAGCACATGGGGCTCACTCCGTGAACGCTGGTCATGTGCCTGTACACGGCATGTGTCTATGTACATGTCGCCTGCCCATGTACTAGTACATGGGGTATCCTGTGTATCAGGTCAGGTCTGGCTGGGGAGGTGTATACACGCCGTGTCCTTGGCCGTGTACCCAACCCGTGTCCATGTACTCCCGGAGTACACGCCATGTGGTCCACTGACGACCACACGCTGTGTAGCCCATACAACACGGCGTGTAGTCGAGAAATTTCTAGAACACTGTCTTCTTCCAAGTGCTTCGGCCGATATTCCAGATCTATGATCTCTTGTCCGTTTGTCCCGATACTCCAGGGGTTGGTTCATTTCATCATACGAAAACCATAATGGGTGTTCTCATTCCTTAAAATGGATCATAAACCTTGAACGATCCATCCGAAGAAAAACTTCTGAAAACTCATAACTCCTGATCCACTCCAAACCGTCCGCAGAAACTGCCATTGCACCTCCGTGACATCGCTCCAGGGTTGCATCTACTATTTGGGGTCGTTGCATCAAAGAAAGGATGCGCACCGATCCGTTTTTCATCACCCCGCAAAGAACGCAAAGAACACAAAGGAGGAAAAGGGGAGAAATCCAAGGAAACAAATTTGAGGAATGAACATCCACCATCATTCGTAATGGCATTGATCCTCTCCTGTTAAAAGGATTAAATAGAGAAGAGAAGTCAACAACAACAGATCAACATGGATTTACAATCTCCCAAAATCCCCCCAAAAGTCCATCCCGCAAGAACGATCGATCCACGGACTAATCTGTTCGTGGATTAGCCTGGGTTCATCGTAGAAATCAAGGATTTGGAAGAAATCACAAATTAAACATCATACATCGATCCGCGGTGTTCGTTGGTGACGATCTGGTCGTCGCGTCGTCGTCACCGGAGAAAAACGTCAAGAACGTCGTCGCCGCGTTGGGAGGTCTTCTCCACAGCTCTCCAAAGAACATCAGAGTTATAGGAATTGTAACCATGACTCTGCCCGCGAAATATCTTTTTAAAACAATAAAATATTTGTGTCTAAACAAGGATTTAAATAAAAAAATTAATTAAATATTTTATTATGGTTACGTCCAAAAACCATATTTCACCACCGACCTGCACCGGTCGAAGTTAGGCCTCTCCTAAGGTAAAATCCCTATTCTGAATGCAACGGTGCCCTCAGATTTCTGATCCGAGCACCCGTTCAAAAGTTATTACATTTTTTCCAGAAAACCACATGCGTGCGTAATTAAATTATTAAATTAAATTCATACATTTGTTCTAGGATCACCGGGCCATGGAACTGCACACCGTCTCAGAGGCTGGTCTCAAATTAATTCCCATATAATATTAAAATAATACATGGATTAATTAGGGACATTACAGTAGATATTACAGTAGTACTTTTTTTATTATGATACATGAAATAACTTTTTCATGGAACAAATATTTTAAATAAAATAAAAATTATAAGACACATTACTCTCTCATTCATGTAAAATAAAATATTAACTATTATGATGATTAAACATTCATTTTATTTGAAAATGATGATGCTATAATCTCGAGGATATTCACCATTAAATATGATTACCCACCTCAAATGGTAATGGTTGATGATGATGATCCATATATAATTTATAACAACACTGAATAATTTCTATTTTATTTCATATCATCTTGTTATTTTCTATTATATGATATAAAATTATAAGTTTTAGGAGGGATAACTCACCTGATTACCCATTACAAATTGCTAAAAAACATAGGATTCAAATCAGAGATTTTATAGGATTCATATGTATTGAGTCTTGATAAATTTTATTTTATAAAAACTCAAATGAGGGTACATTTTCCTCCCATGAGCCACCAAAATAAATCACAGAAGATCTAATAACGTCATCGAATATTTTGGACTGTTTAATTGGATTTTCAATCCATTTTATTAGAGAAGATGCTCCCATAGTCTGATTAGTTATTAGGTCATTTTTAAGGACATTTAAAAGAGATATGTGAACTTGAGGTTCTAATTAGACACAATCAATACATGAATGTCATGTAGTTTTTCAATATCATCGATATATATTATTTATAAATTTTACTTCAAATTTATATATTGAATTGAGATGAAGTAGTCCAAATTTGGGAGTTAATATATAGGAAATAATATGGAATCTTATATATAATTTGTTTGATGGAATTTGGAAAAATCAATATCTACCTCATCCCATTTACATATGAGAATACGTAAATAATGTAACATACTAGTTGTCCATTATGTCTTCTCCTTGACCTTCTGACATGTGAGGCCCCTCATAAGAATCTCCACCACATTCCTCCCCTATCAAACCAACCAGAACTATTCACTCACCTCAATTTATGTTTTTTAAATTCCAAGATATAGAAACCACTTTGAATGGTTTAAGTATTTAAAAATTTGTTCTAACTAAGATGTTGTATGTAAAATTGTTTCTATAAAACATAACAAATATCACTCATCAAGCATATACCCCACAATGATCACCCTTCTATTTATTTTTTACCTAATGAATAGACATTCTGGATTAGATTTTTGAGCAGCCCCTACCCATGCCAAAAAATGAAGAACTAAATAGATTATAAAGGGAAAAATATGAACACATTAATAACAGTATATATATATTTTCTAAGACCAATATTATATTTAATTGATCTAAAGCCTCTTAAATAAATTAGTATATTACTTCCTAATTATTTTATTAGATATTTATTTACCATTACCTATTCTATACATCAAGGGAAAAGAAAACATCAACTGATATTCCATCCATATTTATTTCCATTAGTTCAAATTTCATTGTGAGAAATTGTGTTTTATGATGTTATGATTCATAAACATGGTAAATTTCATACCCAAAATATAATTACACCAAGGAATCAAATAATGAACTATATTAGGTAATTTAAAATCTCGTGTTGGGTATATTTTCTCCCCAGGGTATAAATATTATGAACTTTAAGATATAACATGATTATTCTTCATTAGAACACATCGCAACCAAGACCTAGTTGCATCACAAAGGGCCATAGAGATGCTTCCAGACTCTAGAAATGATTCAATAGTCTCTAATGTAAGAAAGACATTATGCACTAAAAATTATTTATGGGCCTACTAACTTCATTGGAATAGAACAAATATTCTTTTTAAACCTATAATTGGTGAGGAAGGCCAGGACAAATTATTGACAACGAATCGATAATATCTTACTAAGATAAGGAAACTAGATATCTCAAAAACATTCATTGGTGGTTTCCAAGAGATAATAACTTCTATCATATCAGGATATATAGAAAATATATATTAAGAAATAACATGAACTTGTAATATTATAACTTTAACTCAAAAATAAATCCTATAAAGATTTTCATAATTTTTATTTCTTACATAGTACCCAATACTAATGAAAAGTGTTTCTCATAATCAACTATAATCATAAAATATTAAATAATTTCATCAAAAGACACTATAATAAAAGAGTAATGATTCCTCTAAATTATAGGATTCATAAATTCCACAATCACTACAAGTGAATTCATTAAGAAAATGGCTTCAACACATACTCATAATGGCTGTACTGACTTCAAAATTCCATTTTAGGAATATCCTCATTTAAAACTCGATTTTATGACATCAAATAATAAATCGATTTAAATGATCCATGTGGAATCCCTAAATTGATCAAATAAGCTATAAATCATTGTAATATGATAAAAATTCATTATCAAAAATGGGTTAACATAGAGTAATTAACATATATCCAAAGTGTTATAATAATTTTTTTCCCAATAGCACTGGTTTTGTTCATAGGAAGGTGGCCAGATTAAAAATCACTTAATATTAAATTCCAATAATTGGACCATAAATTACCTCAATTTTATTGGTTACATATTATATGATGGATGTCAAATATTACTAGAACTTAGTAGAATATCAATTGTAGATTCCACTTATCTATTAGGTGGAAATCTAAAAAATCACGAAAGACAGATAGAAATAGGAAAAATATGGTCGAAAAAGTAATTTGTTCAGCATCACTAACAATTGAAAATGTCATTTCCACCAACTAGTATGTTTTATTCATGACCAATGGTAGTCATTTTTTAGTTCCTTTATTCTAACCCTAATATCATATAAATATGATCTCTATGCCATTAGAATATTTGAAAATAACCTAATGGTAATTAACATTTATGTTGTCTTTGATGTATATGAACCGATCCATTAATAATATCAAGTCATATATTTCCATGTCATGAATAGATTAATTAAAAACCAATTCATCCCTTAAATATTTATAGAACATGTTGTAAACTTTAAGGATAAACATCTTCATTGCCCCTAATGTTCTTGAAGTCTCAAAACATAATGAATAATCCAAACATGTTAACCCATATGTTGAAATAAAAGATAAAAAATTAAATAATGTGATTCAAACATATAAAAAACACATGTATAAGGGTATAATTGAAAATAATAGTACCTCTCACCATCTAATGACTATGGTAATCCTCCATAATGAACTGTTGATCACTAAATATTTTCTTATCCTCTCATCCTTTCTCAATATTTTCTTAATATAATTTCATAGCATATGGGGTCATGGCTTTCCTAGAGTCCCCTTGGCTCACTTGGTTTTATAGATGTGAATTGTTTTGAAAAGATTTATTAATCAAATAATAAATGGTTAATAAACATGAGTTCAATTTAAATCACAATAATTTGGAGAACTACGAAAATAGCACTGGGGGTGTTCCATCTTTTATTTGTAATGAAATACTATAGGTGGGGTTATAAATTCTCTCTTGATGTTCTCATGTAAACCACACTGAACACGCTCAATCTTACACATTGTTTCTGGAGGAACATTTACTGATCTCGTGGTCAGATTTTGAGATGCCACACCCTTAAAATATATGTGTTCCTATTTCACATATATCTATTGTCTAAGTGTGAACCTTTTCTAATGGATATGAAGATACATCATCCTATTATTATTCTATAAATCACATGAACCTCAGCCCAGTTGGTTTGGACTCCTTATGTTCATCCAGGAGACTCGGGATCAGATCCAGGCAGAGGCTAATTTCGGGGTACTGTAGCAGTGTTGTTGCAGTACTGTAGCATATACTGTAGTAGGAACTATGCGGAAATGGATCAGGTACTTTAGCAGGGTTGTAGCAGGCATTGTTTGGCACTGTAGCAGCCAGGAATATCCCCATGTTGGGCGTTTAGCCTACCTATTTGGTCCTCGAGTCCATTAAGACCTTCGGGCCACCCAGTCCTTCGTGTCAGTAAGGCCTTCCGGCAAGCTAAAGGCCTTCGGGTCACCTTTAGTGCAGATGAAAACCAGACAACCTAAAAGAAAAAATATTCAAAATGAGGAGGAGGTAGGATCTTTCACCATAGAAGAAGCTAAATGGATTGTAAGAATGATAGGGTATGGTACCTACCATAGGGACAAGCCTTTGCATGCATGGGAAAGCCTAGACGAACAATAATGCGAAGGTGTAGGGCTAATTTCACGATGATGATGCTAGGGAGGAGCAGTTCCAAGTAGTTAGTTTGGGTTGTATGTAATGTTTGAAGCCTACATGCAATGAATTCTTCTAAGGCCTATGGGCCATGTAATACTTATGCCTACGGGCCTTATGGTGGTTCCAACTCACCCCATAAAAGTTGGATTATAAAAAAATCAATAAAAAATAAATACCTTCGGGCTATTGGAGGATAATTATTTAAATATGTCTTTATTCAACCATTTCTGGATTTACCATATTATAATAATCTAAAATTAAATGATTTACTATATTCAAAAGAATCACTAATCATAGCCCAGACATAAATATACATGTCATCAAGGACACACTATATGAATCTTCTAGGTAAAAGTTGGGTAATTTCATAATCATATCTACATATTCAATTACATATTTATTCTCTTGATTCATGATGATGAAATTAGTTTTTCTTGCAATCCTGAATGGGTGTGGATAAAATTGATGGTTAAAAAATTATTGTAATTCCTCCAACATATTGACTTCATAATCATTAGCATAGACTGATAAATCTCACCAATTGAATATATGTTCATATATAATATACACTACCATTGATAGAATTATATTTTATGGTTTTTGTAGGAAATTTAAGGCTCAATTTATTCTATTTAGCATTGCCTCTTTTATTTTATTATCAACTCCCAAAAGATGTGTATATTATATTTATGAAATTATATAGAGCTGACCACTTATTGAGGCTCATCATTCCAATACCCACTATCAATAAATTAAAAATAATTAGTTATTATTTTAACAAGTTTCATGTTGTCATTCGGATCAGGTGCGACTAGATTTTCTATAACCTCTTATTGTTGGCTTCTACAATGTCGACTCAGTGCCATTTATATAGTCAAGAAAAAACATCACATAGTCACCAATAACAAGAAAATGAATAATTTTCACACTTAGAATCGAAATATTTAATACAAATAAAAAATATTCTTATAAAAATACATGAATTTGAAACATTTTTACTATATTCATAGTTTTTCAAATGAAAAATAAGAAATATGGTTCATGCAGGAAGTCAGTAGATCGAATCATGATATGAAATTAAAATTAGCTAAACCAACTATGATGAGATTAAACACAACTACATGTGTTTTAGAATACCTTCATACCAAAAAAACATTGGTAACATAAATTACCACATAAAATGATATTATACATCTTTTTAATCTATACATTCTTTATTCTAAAAATCTTATACCATTATTACCTTCCAAACTCACGTAATAAAAAGGACTATTAATATTTGTAACATCTGTCCCATCACCCATTATATTGGGATGATATTAAGTGCTACTAAACAAAGGTCACATCAATATGATACCAATAAAAAAATATAAATTTTATACTCATAAGATAACACTGGAGGAAGATTTTCCCTCAAAAACTAAATCAAAATGGCTACCAAAATTAAAATTCCAAATAGGCCACATGAGGAATGAATATATATAAATATGAATAAAACAAAAATCCAAATATCCAATAATTTATGAGAGATTATATAAATAATATAAATTTCCAGAAATGACTAAAACAAAACTAGATTCAATGACATTCAAATGGAATTATCCTGAGAAAAAATCATTATTGCTCCAAGATCCTACTTCACATTCCGTGGAATAGTGTCAAGATGAATAACTAGAAAATTAATATACCTTCAAATTTCTTTGGACTTGGTAGATAAAATCTAAAAATTCATTAATGTTCCTTAGTAGGTAGTGTGTATAAATATAGTTATAATTCCCTAAAGACTACCCAACACTGACTACTTGGTTAATAATAAGTTATCACATTTTATATATAGTATTTGAGAAATTATAAATATTTTCTAATAATCCATAACTGAAATCCCATGTGAGAATTACTATTATCAAGAATATATCAATCATTTTAAAATTTGGAATAATAATTTTCATGTCCACACACACAAATACACACACAGACAAACACAATTATTCTTTGTATTTTATTTAGGTCATGGTACTTCACAATCATTCTCTATGCCATTACTAACAGTAGTAACTTGTGACCATACTCTATCAAAAATTTCACACACGAAATCCTAAATAATAAGAATTTCATTCCAAAAAAAATCAAATAAAATTTCTCATTCCTCAAAAAAATTTCTTCAAACATCTTTATGTAAAAAAAACAAATCAAAATATAAAAACTATTCTTTTAAAATTATATGAAAATTTGTTTTAATAAATACTATCAATTTATTTATTTGTAAATAATAAATAGAATGTTATTTCTCTCTTTAATAATACAATATTTTCTTAATGAATATATATAAAATGTTTTTCAAAAACCAATCATTCATTTTCAAGATCATGTATAGATAAGAGAGAAGCCACTCTCCACTGAACAAATTACCAAAACGATGAATGACATAAGGAATCAAGATCTAACCTGAAAAAACCATTCATTAAGTAACACCAAAATTATTTCATAATGATCTACAACAAGGAACATAATTCTATACCATGTGGAGTATATAAATTGATTTGGGTAAAAGAAAATGAGAGGATCTAACGAGAGATAAGAATAAATGTATTATCAATGAACCAGATCATGAATTCACATTGATTGGACCAAATATAAATCCATATTTAATTGAATTTACATTGGATAAAAGGGATTAAGGGGATTTTAGGTCCATTGAATATTTATAGAAACATTATGGTTCTGAAGTACTAATCTCATTTAAAATCAATTTGTTTTCAAATAATTAACAGAATCATGCATGGTTGGGTTACATGGTATGCCAAAATGTACACCAATTGTGCACAATACACATCCTAAAAAAATATCAACAAGTTTTTTCCATATTTTTTGGGAAAACATAGAACAACCATGCATTTGTATTATCTTAAGGGGACACCCTAGAATGGTTGGCTCACATAGTTTGAAAAATCTCACACTGATACTTCTTTCCCATGTTTCCCACCTTCATGGCTTCTCTTATGAATTTTTCCTTGTTAAAAAAACCATATTCCAACTGTGAATCTTTCCATTAACTCCCAATCTCGGTTTCATGGTATCTTGGAGATTTATCATGGTTTCTACTTAGAGTTCATAAACCATACATCTTTAGAAACAAATAAAAAAATATTCCAATACACTCCCAAAACTATGAAAACACAGCCCAATAATGATATAAGATAAAGAACATAAAAACGTTTCATGTACATGAAACAATATTATGACACAATTTTCAAAAATAGTTTGTACATTCTCTTTATTCTATGTAGAATTTGATGGAAAATTAAAGTCCCCAACATGAGTATTATCAAATACATATATTTTCTTATTAATTATTTTCTATCACATTTATTCTACTCATAGTAATATAATTATGTTACTATAAAATAGGTAAATTATTATCATTATATAAAATTAATTGTAAATTTTTTTCATTTATTCCATCTATTTAGAAAAAATTAAATTTTTTATCACGCCTACATGTGGAATATAGTCTCCACATGCAATAAAACATCATATATTCATAACCACCAATCATTGACAGGTAGTAGGATGAATTTAATGATAATACACATTTTTATTATAATTTAATAATTTTTTATATACCATATTATCATTAACTATATACAACCTATTTCTTAGTGAATAATTATAACACAATATCATTTGGATTGATTTGACCACCTACATGATAAATGTGAGGAAAATTACGTAATAAATGATTCTGGGATTTAATATAATGTACATACCATATTAAATTGATATATTTCGGATATTTTATTGATTCGTGAATGGTGTTTTTAATATTTAGAATATTTATCAATATGTCATTTTTTGATCCTGAAACACATTTATAACAAGTTAATAGAAAAATATCTTTTCAAAACCCGTATTCATGTATATTACCTAATGAATATGGGACTTAAGTAATCAGTTAATAAAATTATTATTGTATAATTAATAATATTTTAATTATGAACATAAATCCAAATAGTGATCGTTGATCTTTACTTCATGATTATTGTATGAAACAAACAAAAGAAAGTTCTAACACTTTATAATATATATAATAAATAATGAAATAATATATTAAAAATACATAATGAAAAGCATAGTATATTAAATGGTAATTTATATGAATAATGATATGACATTGATATTGTGATATTTATTTTTTTAGAATAAATTAGAGTTCATTGGACTATGTTGGAAATAAGAATAAGGTGTTTTCAAGATTCAAATCCTTTCCTTGGGTCATAATCACTCTTTTTTGTTTAAAACCTCTCATGTTTGATATTATTTAACCAATAATGAGGATATATTTTATTGACACCATATTTTTTATGGATATACTTTTTCAAAAAAATCAATCTTCCATGATGAATTTAACATTTCAACAAAATTTAAATTATATTATGAATAATTCCCATTACTTTTAATGGGTTTTTCTTGTATGTCCATATTTTCCCCAAAAAAGTATCCTTTCAATAGTAGAAACATAATTTTTTTCTTATCTTTATTAAATATTAAAATATTATTTATTTTAAATCATATTTTTCATTAAACTTTTAATTATTTTGGTTTTCATGGAAAGAGTTCTAAATATTTTCAAGACGATTTTTGTGAACACATTTTTAAGTTATTAAATTTTTAACACCCTAATGTGTTCTGAAATATATATTTTTAACTAAATTTAAAATTTAAAATTTCGTTATTTAAGTGAAACGACACGTTTATATTTTGTTACTTTCATCACTATGTTTTGTTTTTGTTACATAAAACACTGAGTGTATCTTTTTCTAAACACAACACTGAGTATAAACAAAATGTGGGATTTTATTAAAATATTTTTATCTTATATTATTGTTATTATCTAGACATTAGAGTGGTGGGTGTGAATAGAATTATGTAAATTATGATAGTATATTTTGTACACATGTATATAAAATAAATTCTTTTGTGAATAATTAATTAGAAATTAAAATAAAAACTATTTGAAAATAAAGGAAATATTTTTTTGATCATCTATTTTTATTAAAAACTTTCATTTTACCTCATTAAAATAATTTTATTGGTCGAAATATTATAATATAAATTCTTATATTATATATTCAATCTAATTTTTAACAATTATCTTATGTATTTTCCAGATAAGTGATGATAATAAATCTAATTTTTCATTTGAATGTATATGTTTATAAAAATACACATTTATTTCCCATTCCTTACTTAATATAAAACAAATTATTCCCAATTTTAGAAATTTATTAAGAAAATATATATTTTATTTTTTGAAATTTTCATGTATAAATTATCAAAGGGTTATTTTTTTGAATTTTCTATGTAGATAGATTTTGTGATGAATAGTTAAGTATACTTATTTCTGTTATGAATTTTCATTTCTTCTAAACAATTAAAAAATGTAAATAAATTTTAAAAATGGGTTTAAAGGTATAAATTTTTAAATAATATATCTCTTAATAAATTTTAGTTCCTTATCTTCAACTTCATATATAAATTTGATATCATTTTTTTAATAATTAAAAATTTTCTCTTTGTAAAAATGCTTTCCTATCATGCCGGTGAGATTAATTTAAAATTTAAAATTTTACACATTAATAAATTTAATTTGGAAAAATTTATTTTATATTTATAATGTTCAACAAATTTATTTTCTAATAACTTCAACATAATTTTTTAGTATAATGAATATTAAAATCACAGAAAAATATTATTTCTGGTTATGGTATCAATGGTTTTACTGTGGGGTTAAACTAAAAATATATGGGGTAAAATGACTTATAAATGTTTACGAAACCCTTTTATGGAGATATTTGGCCCTTTAAACTAATAATGAGATCAAATATCCCATTTTGAGAATTGTTTCATGTGTAATACATAGGTAAAAAATTTTCTTTTCAAAATTTACAATGGTATCACTCACCTCACAAATAAATAGCTTCCCCTATCCTCTCATATTAATACTTCCATTACCTATTTTTTATACTAATAACTTCTAAAATAACTACTTTAATTCTATACCCTCATCCTATAATCCTTATTTTCGATATAAAAACAACCTAAGAGGACTTTCGGTGCAAACCAAAATATGTTTCTTGAAAAATAGGTAACACACCAAATTGTGTGTTTTATTTTATTTCATCCCCCATGGTAACAAATTATTATAAACACATACATATATAATAACCAAAATATATTTCATGTAAATATAAGGTATACTTTTAATTTAATAACCCAAATCCTTCTCCACTTTCATTTAATGGGGTATGAAATCGTCATTTGTGTGTACATCAGAATATAATCTCATGAATAGATGTTATTACTTTTCAATAAACACCTTTCACTGTATGATATATTGATTTAATAAATGTTTCTATATGATATATATAGTATTATTATAATATAATAGTTATTATATCACATATTCTATGTTACATTCCATTATGTGCATATATGATATGGTCACTCATGTGTATTGCAGATTATTGTCTTGAGAAGTATTGTGATTCATTCATGCTTTATATTGAGGGTAATAGGGAATAATTTATAAGAAATATTATAAATATATTAATTAAAAATAAATACATAATGTTAATATTTTAGTTACCATTATTTCACATCATCAGTTAAAAAATGGATACATTGTTCATGAATACAAAAAACATACTGTCTCCAGCAATGGTGTATTTTATTTTCTCTATATAACATTTATCAATTACACTAATTACATATATAATTAATATATTATCTATTATTATGAAATTTAAAAATTAGGATATTATTTAACCATGATCAATGTAATAGGGTAGAAAATAATAATTGAAAACATACACAAAATTATTAGAAATTATTATCTAAAAAAACATTAACATAGATTTGTTAACAAACTTATAAAAAGGTCTTAATTAAATTATGTGTTGTATGATATATATATATATATATATTCATGTAACCAATCTATCATAAAATTATATTTAATATGCATTATTGTTGAATATTTATTATGTAATTCCTAACATAATGTAATAAATTTTTGTCTCACTATTTAATTCTCTAAGAGACATGCCATACTCCCCAACTATTTAATCTTTGTGGTGTGTACAACGAAGATGAATATATTTTATTATTATTATCCATAAATTTAAAGTTATTAAACAAATATTTTATGGTCTATCTTTTATAGGGTTTACAGTTCAAAAGTTACCAAAATTATATGATATTTTTGTCCCCATTTTCCTTTATTTAGAGTTACATTGTATGATGAACCTATCTACATTTTTTAGGTGTATATTAATCCAAATTGACATTTTATGTAATGAATTTATTTATTCAATTTATTTAATGTTTTTTAATTCAATTTTTTCTTGGGTATTACAATTCCAATTTACCAAAGTGGTTACTCTTTTATGTAACAATCCCATCATTTGTCAGGATTTTTCATGATTATTCTTACAATGATGAATTATAATGATAAGTATCTCAAGAAACTCATATATTTTATTCTCCCATAGTTATTTCATGAGAATACATTTTTCATTAATTTTACTATCTTAATTTATCCTATATTTCAAAATAATATTTTTAGCAAAAATCATCTATAATTATCTCTTTGGTCGAAAATCCTTTTTCTTCCATGGTCAAGTTTTCTAAAAATGTGTTCCGAACATTTCTTAAAATTTTAAAAATGATATATAAAAAAGAACTGTATCAATTATTGATTTCATTGAAAGAAAATTAAATGTATCTTCAGGTAATTTTATAAAAAATTAATTGTTTACTTTTACTGAATATATGAATAGAATATTTGTTTTAATGTGTCTAGAATGGAATTTATTTCCCTCTATTCTAAACATTATTTATATTTAATATCACATTATTATATTTAATTTTTATTTCCAATGAATATTCTTTTTTTCTTTAAAATGCTTTTTTCAAAGAAATAATGACATTTTCCTCAAGAAATGTTTTAAATGGTCATTAAATAGTCATGTATAAACTTCCATGCACATTTTCAAAGAAAATGAATCAGAATATTTTTTTTATTTTATTTTTTTCTCAAATAGGGAATGATATTTTCGTTAAGAAATGTATTAAATTACCTATAAAGATTTCATTATATTTTTCCAAGTTCATTTTCATATAAAAGGATTGTGAAAATGTTTTATCATTTTAAAAGTGGGTTTTAATGTGGGTAGGATATCTTCCCCATTAAATAGTCCATGTGTTCTTTTAGAAACATTTTACATCTAGGATTAAATTCTATTATGTTTTGTATAAGTTACTATGTATATGATTCTGGGATACCATTCTATTTCATTATATGAATAATTTTTGTTTATGATGTCACAATATCTAGGAATTCACTTTAATTCTATTGGTTATACCATGTAAAATTCATATGAAACTCAATTTTTCCATGGTTTATGCTTTACAGAAATGGTTAAATTATTAAAAAACTTATTTCTTTTCTATAGGTTATGTTATGAATAAATTTTTAGGAATCTACTTATTTTCATTGGATATGATATAATTATTTCTTTATGATCTTGTTGAAAATATATATATTGATGTTATGATATGATGGGTATGACTTATAACTCCATCCAATTCATTGGGTAAATATTGATATCTCATGATATAAATAGTACTGGAATTTTAAGAGATCTTTTTTTAGTAAGGAACTATCTACTTTGATATTCATTGGAGTGAACCATCACTACTACAATGGTTTATGGATTAAACCCATTCAACTCTGAAAATCTAATAAATAATTCTTGAACAAATAAGGAAATGGATTTCTATGCTTATGTGTATGCTGAAAAGCTACGTATTATGATAATATTATGTTCTCATGGCCCACGTTCACTGATTAAATTATTATACATGTCTTATGTACTACCATTATTTGTACCATAAATCATGTTTATGATATATGATAAGTATGGTATCCTTTTCAATTGTTATTATCTTGTTATGATATCCTTACTCTCATGATATGTTGATATCTATAATGTTTACTCATAGTGAGAATCTAAGCTCACCCTTTCTTATGTTTCATTTCCAAAGGTTATATTGAATGGTTTGAAGTGTGATATTAATAAGAATGGTTATAGTTATTAAGAACATAGATGGAGACGATGTTTCTCACTTGTAGACCTATTTTTTATGTGTCCATGATTCCATAAGAACTATAACTTTATGGGAATAAGTTGTGTGTTTTTATAATGTAAGTAATGTTCATCTAAAATCATGTAGTATCTATATATGAAAAGATTGGTTCTCTACAATTGGTATCTATGGAAAGGTTTAGTTTACCAGTGTCACTACAAAATATTTCACTTTTTCCAACGGGGGCATATCTGTTGGTAGAAGTGCATTTTTTGTTGGTTAAATTTTTTACCAACAAATATGTCTCTTCCACTAAACTGTTAGTAAAAACTCTGTTACTAAATGTTTTTACAACATATAAAATAGTTCTGTTGAAATTATAATAATACCAACAGATAATATATATGTTGGTTAAAGTGTTTAGCAATAGGTTATACTGAAAATTTTTTATATTAGTAATAATATTATCATTATATAATATTTTTTTATAAATTACATTTAATTAAAAATTATAAATTTTTATTGTCACTAAAATTTCATATTATATTTATTAATTTATCATATATAATACATATGTTTTAATTATTAAACCAAACAAAATTTTAACACATGTTAAAAATTATACAAGAATTAGTAATATTAATAATGAAATTCATTACAAAAAAAACTTGTTCGATCCCAACCAGGATTGTTCCACAATTTTATCACTGGAACACTACACTACCCCCCCCCAAATTATATAACACAATTATATCACTTAACAACACTAACCACACATCCCACCCACCCCACCCCCAACATTAGCTTCAACCCATCATCGACAGCGACTCCAGCACCAGCAGCTCCAGCCCATCCATGTCAGCTCTAGCCCTATCTATTTCATCTCCGGTCTATGTCAGCTCATCCAGCATTATCCCCATCCGATCCATTCCAAATACAGTCTAGATTATCTCTAGCCAGATCCATTCCACCTGTAGTCTGCACAGGTAGATGAGAATATAGATGAGAAAATACCTTATATGGATTTGAGGGAGGTAAATAAAAGTGACAGAAATATGCTTACACCATAGGGATAAAGTTTAGTACCTCCACAATAAGAAATAAACATTTATGTTGAACTTCTTGAATTTGTGTTGAACTTCCTGCATTTGTGTTGAACTTCCTTTTTACATTCAACAAAGTACTACATGCACAACAAGGAAATAAACATTCATAAAAATCGATTCACGTTATATTTATACCAAATAAAAATACTCACAGGTCCAAAAAAATTCCCTATACCCAATAAATGCATAATACTTTCTAATTACTTTCATCAGATTTAACTAGGGAACATTTCATCTTTCCAATGGTTTTCTATATCAGGGTAATTGGTTAATTAGAAGAAAGATATGTGGATGTACCTTTTTTTCTTGGGCGGCTCTTCCCTTTACTAGATAGTTGAAAAATGTATGTCAATGTTGATTCATCCCTATAATAAATTGTATAGCTACATAAGAGATGACATGAGAGATGCGATTATGATTTTGAGTTAGAACTTACACTGGTAAGGGGTATAATCTATGGTCACTTTCCAAGGAGAAAGTGAGTGATTAACGTACTTTGAGTGGTTCTAAAGGTATTGGTTGGAATGATATATAAGTCAAACATTGAATAAAATTGAAATGTTCATTTTAAACAATTACAGCTCTAGAAAGAATCAAACCAAGATCCAAATCCACCTCTATCATATAATTATGACATGTAAAAAACCATAATTCGAGGGGGTTGAGGAGGAAGCATCTTACTAGTTAATTGTAAGAGCTACAAGAAATTTCCCTTCTTATTAACGCTTGCTTCACTCCCTTGTAAAAAATGATTAAACTAGCCACTTAAATTCCAAAAATAAACCTGAGAATCAAGGAAAATACAAAAATACCAACAATGGGTGGTCACAACACCCATTAGTAAATGAACAATGAGTATCCCATCAACAGAAACCTGAATATGAATGCCCACTCTTATAAAGCACTATCCTATTCACATGCCCTATCGGAAATGACATTTAAAACATAAAAAGATATTACATATTCAAGATAGAATGTAATTAAAACACTAAATTAGATTACGGATTCTAGATTCCACACATCAGTTAACTGTACAATAAGTATATACCAGACCATGTGTGCATAGATTTCATATATAATATTATGTGTTATATTTATACCCAATAATAATTTATATGAGGAGATAGACTACATAGAATACATATATAATAGTCTGTTTAATATTTATACCAAATAATAATATGTGCAGGCCTACAAATATTCCCTTACACCCTACAATTGAAGTATACATTCAAATTACTCTTATAAAAATTATCTAGTGAACATTATAGTATTTATTTGGTTCTATAAATATGGGTAAATGATTAATTAGGATAGACATGGGTGAATGTACCTTTTTTAGGTTGGAATTTACTTTTACCTGCTACTTCACTCCAATTCACATGAATTTTCCTGTTAAGAAAATAATCAATGTGACAGGAGAACACCAAATAAAAAATGTAATGAAAAAATTGTGGTTAGTATCCATGAAAATATGAAAAAAATCAGAGATTTTATGATGTCTTAAAATAAATTTTTTTCACAAAATTAAGACAGATTGGATTTTTTCACACATAGACCATAATCACTACTTTAAGAACGGATTCAAAAGCAAGTTCAAATACAAAATTTGTGTTCTGAAAGATCATTCGTCACATTTCCATATCTTCATTCACTGAAATTATGTAATTATAACCAAATAGCTCGCAGTCACGCCTTGGATCACCATGTGAAAATATTCAAATTGATGAGAATTAAAGCTTTATGATCATGGGAGGAATGTAGAAATCTAAAAATGCCGCTCCTCTAAAGCTTAGATGTGGCATGAATGAATCATATGAATATTAAAATGTAATACTCTTTTAGAAACACAGAATCACATGTATACCAGAATGAACACTTAACAACCCTTGGAAACAAATGAGGGATAGAAACACAACCCAAAATAATAATGAGGGATAGAGACATAGTACAAAAGAGATGCTATAATGATAATTAGTATAGATAAAGTTATGAAAATAATCAGCAGGAAGAAGAAGAAATGGAAGAGAAATAGTCCAAAAAATAATTGGGAATTTACACTAGAATGTAGTACTAGGGTAATTGATTAATTAGGTGAAAGAGAAGTGAATGTAACATTTTTCATGGATGTATTTTCCCTTTATCAGAATGTTGAAAAATTCATGTCAATATCGATTCATCCATCAAATAAATTTTCTAGCTATAGGTTTAGAAAGTATCTTCCAATCTGTAGAACATCTAGCCTCTTCTTTGTGACCTCATACCACCCCTTCAAAGTTGGAAATGTTGCGTCACAAGACCAGACTATATAGGCTGGGACTTCGATGCTCACACTCTCCCCACAATGAAAATTTCAGATTTCATAGATTCTAGATTTTACACTTAGTAAATAAATTCAAGATTTCACCAACAGTTTGAAACCCACCTGGCTTCTACTAACATTTCATACACATATGATGAATAAATATCCCAAACGAATTAGACAAAAATATATTATTAGTGAGAACACTAAAAAAGATTCCATATTTCAAACCATGGAATTATAACGAGATTGGGGTGATTAATATGTTAGTAAGAACACTAAAACAGAAATGAGATATCAATATATTACCTTAAACATGTGGTCCTAACTTCTCCACACACTTCATAACAAGATGTAGATGAAGAAAAACCTTCCAACTCTTCATGATACACATTATCAAGGCATCAATGGAATACTACATTTACTGTTCAACATCTTCAATAAATTTTTTCTTTTCATCTCCAAGAGGTAGAGGAATCTGATAGTAAAAATAAGTAAAAACTTCATCATTCTTGTATTATTATCACCAGTCACATTGAAAAGATGTTACATAAAACCATCAATTTTTACCATGTCAAGACATTTATCATTATAATTTTATTGATAAAATTGTAATTGAAGTCAAAGTGATCTACCTCTATTTATTTTTACAGCATTCCCATCCAATGGCTTCATTCAAGATAGAAATCTGAACCCAATTTTCAAACAATGAAAGATAAGGTCATTCTACTAGATTTCTTGCTTAACACGTCTGTCATACAGTTTATATAGTAGTGGATCTGAACATGGAAAACATCACCATCATCCATTTGATTGCATTAGACATCCCCTCTATGTTTGAAGCAAGACATGTCCCAAAATTGATCACACACCAGTCTATATTTGATGCAACACATGTCCCAACATTTATCACAAGTAGCACCTATCTATTTTATACTTGCACCATCACGAGCAACATATGATCACACAAACACAACAACTAACATATAGTTTCATTTAAATACATGCTATAAAAATGAAAATTCATGTAATAAAAATATCATCCACCACAACAAGAGGATTATCTAACTAGTGAAAACAATAACCTCTTTGAGTCTTCACTTGATCACAGTTTCTAACATGTCCTAGAAATTTCAATCAGTGGTTTATTTAGTTTGTTCAATTCAACAGATAAATACTACTTATTTTTATTACAACAGAATCTATTCAAGGCCTTTCCCATAGCTTCTCACATCTCCCAACCTCTATATTCTAGATGTTCATAGATATAAAATGGCCCCAATTTAATTTTCTTTTGTGCATTATATTTTTCTATTGATATATGATCCCTTCTAAATAGTGGAAACAACCAACAGAAGATTATCTAACAAGATACTTCAATAACCATAAGATTATCCATCTTGTGACCAACCAATGACCAAATCCATCTAGTGAAAAACCAATGGCATGTAAATATAACCAGTGAGCACAACTGAAAAATTAATAGAAGCACAAAAAATTACAAGTGGCGACAACAAATCAAAATAAAAACACATGATATAAAAATAACAAGAATCTTATCAATCCCGTTAAAAAAACCATTGATAATAACACTAATTTCAATTAAGAGTGACACAGAACTGAAAATTAAATATTCTATACAAACTACAATGAAACCCATACTCTATTAATGGTTCTTTCAATTTATGATGATAATAATTTCAATTGAGAAATAAATATAATTCAATAGCCAAAAAACCAATTGCAATGAAAAACATTATGTGTTAAGGATAGAGTTACAAAGACGGTATTGAAGGAAAATTTCAAATTGTATGAATATAACTAGAAACTAATTGTCTCTTGACGGTTGGTTTGAGTTAAAATTAAACAAACATGTTTATGTTAATGGATTTCATGATAATGTTTCTTTTTATGAGGTTGTGGATGAGTTTTCCATTTGTGGAATAATAAAGAAGAACCGCAAAACAAAACTCCCTGAATGGATCTATGTCGACAAGGCAACATGATGAAAAAGGGTGATGCACATGTTAGATATTTTAACAAAACTATAGTTTCTTGGGCTATAGATATCGTGGATGGAACACCTCGGAGACTAGGTTGCAATACCCCCACGTCGGAGACCCAAGCCAGATTTGAGAAAAGATGTGAGAAATTCGTAGGAAACAAGTGGACAAGAGAGAAAAATAAACATGGTTGAACAAAAATGCTTGTATGGGGTGGTTCTGATGATTCTCATCTATCGATTCCTACTACTTTTATCCTTCGCCATATGCTTCATTCAGCGGAAATGAGATTTGATGTGAATCTGCATTCAGAATTTGAAGCATACGATGGAGAGGAATGACCAAAGCTTGGTCTTGTTGACTCCATCAAGGTTTGTTAGAGTCATCCACATGGTGTTGTCATGGTGAAGTTATAGGATAGGAACTGAATAGAGATAAATGGTTTTGTGGGAGGTAGGTTGATACGAGCATGGATGGTGGGAGTGTAAGCTACACAATGGTATGAGGCCCAGATTTTGATGCTTCCCAGCCGGAGAAGTTCAGAGCCAAGAAAGAATAAACAAACACGGCTAAAATGCGGCTAAAAAGAACATATTTTGAAATACTCTAAAACAGATTATGCACTACCTAAAGAGGATAAAATGCATTTAAAAAAGAGGCTAAAACAAACAGATTATATGCTACCCTAAAACAAACAGATTTTTCACTACCCATGAACAGATTATGCACTACCCAAAAAACATTCAATATACGCAACTAAAAATAACCTCAATCAAGACTCACAAACCCTAAACTAAATAAATCCTCAAATAAGACACCCAAAATAGGGTGAGGGTTCAGATGGGTCATGCGCACCGCAAGTAAGAGAACAAAATATCAAAATTAACAGAGAAGAATAGAGCGGAGGAGAAGAGATGCTAACCTGGGGAGACCGTAAGCTAAATCAAAAAGAGAGATGACCATGGCCAGAAGGGGAGGGAGGCGCATAGTCAGGGATCCTCCTGGCTGGTATGCTCAACAGGGGATGGGTTAGGGCAACAATGTGGGAGGAAAAGTAAAAATAAAAATAATTAAATTAAATAATAATAACAAAAATAATAATTACAAGAAGAGTATTTTATTGGTAGAATTTAAAAAAATAGCTTGATGTATATTAAATTTATATATAATTTATATATAATGAAAATGTTTTAAATTTATATTTATTATTAAAAACAATTATATTATATACATATAATGAAAGTATATATAAGTGACTTTATTTTTTTTAGTTTCTACTAGTGTAAATTCGATCTTATTTGAGTTTTCAAGAATTATAATCATTTATCTTCAGTTTTTTATTAGATATATATATATTATAATATCACAAACATAAAATTTTTCAATAGAAACATATTATTATATGATTATATTAAAGTACTTATAATTTATAACATTTGTTGAAAATAATATACATATATTAAAATGTTAGTATTGACATGATAATGCAGTAGATTTAACTAATGGTAAAAGATTTAACGGTATTAAATGATCAATTTCAACAGATATAATTGTTGTTTAAATCAAGTGTTGGTACATAAAATCAACACAAATAGAACTTAATATCTGTTGTAATTAATCATTTTTACCAATAGATATATTATCTGTCAAAAAATATATGTTGGTATAATCTATTTTTCTTGTAGTGTATAGATATAGATTGTAAAATATTAGTGAGATCCCCATAAATTTATTGTCGATATTTATAAGGATATCTCTTTTGAAAAGATTATGAGTGAGTCAAATTTCATGAAAATGTCCTTTAATTTTAGTAATGGAGAGAGAAATTGTATTCATAGAAATCGCATCAATATCTTCACACTACAGGTGGTTGTATCTCTTCCACATAGGCACCAAGGTGTAAAAACACTGAAAAAAGAAGATTGTGCTAGATTCTATCATCACACGGTGCACAAAAACACAAATTTATTCAAATGTGGATTGTACCTCATAGGGAAAATGCTTTCAAAATTCATAAACACTATATGAACTGTCATGAGGGATTTAAATAGTGTCATGACCTGACACTGACTGGGACTTAGGCTATAACTACATCAATCCTGCCACCATAGGCTACGGGTGCTAACAAACTACGAAAGGAATAACCTAAATGGGACACCCTTGACTGGGTAACTATGCACACACACACACCAGACCCTCTCAATGAAGAAGTGTAGAGGAATAATAATAAAAAGATTAACAACTATAAATTAAACCATGCATGCATAACCTCTAGAATGTAAAAGAGTAAAAAAGTGAAAATAAAAATTAAAAGGTAATAATACATCACCAAATAGAAATATTTCCCAACCTATCAAAAACATGATATGTAAATTACTGAGATATCAAAACTCATGACCTCCAATCTATGGACACCATATGTGATCCAAATTAATAGGTGTCCATAAGTTCCTCTGAAGTCACCGTTGACCTCTCTATTGTCTGCATAAGACATGACACATATATGAAATTCACATTATGGGGTGAGTATCTACATACCCAGTAGGATGCATAGAAAACTGGAGTACAATAAGTAAGAGATTCAATCAGAATATAAAGATAGTATATAGTACACCAGATTCAACATACAGTGAAATAAAAGTGCTCATCCCAAACATAGAGTGATTAACATCATCCCAAAAAATGGGTGCAACATGGTGTGTAGATGAATTATAGGTCGAGTCATTTCCACTTATAGAATGAGAGTAGACTTATCCCACCATGAGAATCTAAACATGGAAAAGAATGTGTCATACCCCAACATGTATTTGAAACCCCTTTAAGGATAGTAACGAAATCCAAAGGTAAGGATAATGAAGAATGAATATATTTATATATATGCTCAGTAAAATAATCCCCTAAGGGAGAGAAATGGGATCTCTATATCTCAATGGGAATAATAAGAAGAGACATAAACAGTTCCAAAAGACCATCAATAATTTCCCACATCACACTTATCTTCATAGAAGTAAACATGTAAATTAAACCACCTATCACCACATTTTTGTTTATTTTAGGGGTACAAACATGGAGTAGAGGACCCATGCCCTGGTGTCTCATCGGTGTTGGGGTATGGGTAGGGGGTTCCCCTTTATAAGTATCCTTAAAGGATTCATGCCTGAGATTATCAGAGTTTTGACTATATTTTCATGAGGAAGTGTACCCTATCAAATAGGGGGTTAAACTCAGTGGGTAGTGTACCCATATAGAAGTTTATGGGTGTGTTCCAATCTATGGTTTGAGGACCTAATCCCTTTTGTCACAAGGGGTTCAAGTATGTTCATCAACGACCCATGCCCCATATGAAAGTGGTACTTCACTACGTAGAAAGAGTACATGGAAGCTATTTGATGTGAGTTCCACTATAAATATTGAGGACCCACACCCTACTATGAAAGGGGGGGGTTCCACTCTGTTCATTGAGAACCAACACCCTATATGATAGGGGGTTCCACTCAGAAGGTAGCTATCGAGGACCCCCACAAAAGATTATTCGGGGTCCCACTATAGTGTCTCTGATGATAATCTGCAAGATAATTTCCATTATTGGGAATCCCCTCAAATATGTTTCATCCCCAGAACATTTTACATCATATCATTAAATCCTCAATGGAGGTCACCATCACATTCTACATATAAAAAACTCATGATATGAATATCATGGTCCCAAATTTGAGTCTGAAATAAAGTGGTACGAAAGAATAATGATTCCTTAGAATGATCTAAGGGGTATACAACATGTTAGGTGTTTGAACAGTGTGTGGTCCTAATCCATCTCTTGCTTTTCCCATGAAAGATCTTGGCTCCAAATCCATGTGTAAATAAATTCTGTTCAAGTATACTACAGGTCTTGACCAAATTATTTAGGACCAGGCCATTTATGGTTACCTAACCCCATGTCTATGTACTTCGATACATAATATTTTACCAGGAAGTGAACTCCCACAAGGTTTATCACCCATGTTATCTACTACACAAGAAATCCAACTGGGGATGAGGTACACAGTGAGTTAGATAAATACATGTCATTCTATCCTTACAAATTTATAAAACCCTAGCCGCCATTGCCATGGGGATATATTCCATTTGAACATATTAGCAATGATCTTATTGTTGATTTTCTCATATATTTTAATATCCTCAATACATACATCAATTTAGGATATTATTCCATAGTCCCTAAAATGATTCTACCTGAGATTTGTGGATCTGGGCTTCATTCATCATTTTTGGCCTTTCTGTGGCCATAAATCTGATCCTGTCGACCCATGGGAGTTTCAACATATGCACATATCCTTCTTCCATCAATTATTCAGCTACCAGTCATCCAAATGATCATTAAAAACAAGAAATCATTATAGATGTACTCACATTTCATCAAACTATGCCTTTTTCATCATTTTGACCTGGTTTCATGAGTTTTTTCGGGATTATTATTACCTAGAAATGTCAAACTGAGACTGTAGAGTCCTACCATTTAATAAAGAGAAGTAATAGAGGTTAAAAATCATAGTAAAAAGTGTTTAAATGATAGTTTCCAAGAATTATGGGACAAAAATCATTAACATGGTATCTGGAGTAATAAAATAATTGAAATAATCTTATTTAAGTGATAAATAGACATAAGAAATTACTACACCTCTTGTAGATCCAAGAAAGATATTGATATGCTCAATTAATTTGATCAGAATGGTATTAAGATTGAAATTGAAGATTCCTACCTATATATTGGACCATTAATATCCACATAATGAAATAGATGATGATTGAAGGACGCCGATGTGTTCATTGTGCTCTAGTCTACTTCAATCTGACATTTCATCATCATATGATGTGACTCACCATCAGATGGAGATGGAGATGAAGAGCATCATTAGTGATTCTTGGATTATGAGGCTAACCATCATAAATTCTACATGACGATGTAATTTTAAGAAAATCATTGAGCTTAATTAATTAATTAATTAATTTAATAAATAAATTATTCCACATAACGTACCGTAGATGGGTGAGATGTCTAAACACCCCACACCGAACAATTTTAGGTCACACATATGGTAAAAAATGTATTCGGGACTTAACTATGTTTTCATATTTCTAATCCATGATTCTATATAAGATTAATCTAATTTCATTTTATAACTACGCATGTGTAATATAATATATATTTACTATTTCAATAAACATATTTTCAGGAATACCAGACCTTGGAATCATATGTCGTCTCAACACTTAACTCTGGATATATATATATATATATATATATATTTATATTTAAAATACTTAAAATGAAGAATATAGGTCTAAAATCATTTTCTCCTTAGTATTTTAATCCCAAAAATGAAAACTAAAAACATAACTTAACATTCTGAGCTCTCATCAAGTTGTATGGATCCAAGAAGCTCTCCTACATGTTCCCATATGTCCACAACACACAAACCAAGAGGATGGTTCATCTATGAAGGGTCCTCTCCTATCGATCCTCAATCCCCACTAGGTGCTTCACAATGGTGTCTCCATCATCATTGTCCATATCATCCCAATAGATGTTGTGTGTGGGGTGATGCACATATCTCCTTAGCTTTGACATATGGAAGTTTTCACGCACTTGCTCCAGCTATGGGGTAAAGCGAGGTGGTAAGAAACCTCGCTAGCCCTCTTCATGATTTTGAACAGCCCGATGAACCTCAAGAATAGAATACCTCCCCATCCAAACCTATATTGTCTTTATCGTGGGGAGATTCTTAGAAACACTTATTCTCCCAACTCAAACTACAAGGGCCTATGATGATGATATGTGTATGATTTATATATGATCACTGCAATCCTCACCCACATATGGATGAACTAGACATTATTCATTGTCTGTTACACCATCTATGGACCCATAAAAGACATCTCAACAATATCTATATAGTAAAATGTTTCTAGTAGGTTCTCCCGTACTGGGCCTCGAATGGTTTCATTCAGATGGTAGAGTGGTAGCTATGATTGAAGGAAAACTCTCCAAAGGTAATGCAATCCTCCATTCATCAACCAAATTATAACACCCCAGCCTTTAGTATATCCTCAAAGACCTAGATATCACACTCATTCTTCCAATTAGTATTTGGGTGAAATGATTTACTCACCCCCATTTTGGTTCTAACATCCTCTGGTTGGCCTCTCCACAATCGTGACATAAACCACATGTCAGGATCAAAAACAATTATCGAGGGAACCCCAAGAAGGAGAATAATATCCCATATGTACATCTACCCCAATAAATCCACCAAACTCTACTCCCTAATTATAATGAATTGTAAAAAATTTATGATTTGGTGAACTATCACCCAAATTGATTCATGGAACTTCAATGTGTGTGGAAGCCTTATAAAAAATTCCATATACATTCCATCCAATTTCATCTTCGGGATCTCATGGGGATACCAAAAAACATGTCGGAACATAGTACTCAACATTCACCTATAGACATGCGGGGTTCCAAGAGATGAACTCATCCAAACCCCCATCATATTTATGACCACAGAAACTACCATTAAAGGTATTTGTATAGAATCCCCACACTAGGATGTATAGCTAGTAGATAAGTGTGGAACCCTCATATAACCTCCTCCTAAATCATATCCTGAACAATAATCTATCAATGAAAAGACATGACATGATTTCATCTATACATTTTTTATCTAATGAGTCCCCTATAGATATATGATCATATAAGAACTCAAAGTTCGTGTCTCCCAACCAGGAATCTATCACACGCTCAAGAATCGGAGTAGTCAACACTATTGAATACATAAAAATTGTACCCTCTTTTTATACAAGGGTCAGCTGTAAGGAAGAAAAATATTCAGATAAAGCCAAGACCAAGTAACCTTGGGGATTCTTGATAAGATAATCGACTATTATATTTCCCATACCTAAATTATTTACTATATCAATGTCATATTCATAACCTGACTCCATCCATGGATGCTATCTATGGTCAAGAGACTTTGTGTGACGATGTACATGAGACTATAATGGTATGAGTAAACATAAAGTTTCTTTCCTAGAAGGTACCTCCTAAACATATTCTCCGTTATGACTACCACATTCAGCTCTTGGCTATGAGTATTTTGGTTCTACTCATGCGGTTTAAACTACCATTACCAGTATGTAATAACTCTCTATCACTGCATTAACAAATATTTGACCCTAGATCCCGAGGTATCATAATAAAAAACATATGACACACCCTCTTCTGGTAGTCTAAATATAATATAACTTTTTATACTTAGCCTCCACACTTCTATGGTCCTCTAACATAGCTCAGTCAAAAAAACATCTCCCCTTTTCGTGTTAGGGTGCTCAAAGGGGCTGCAAACCTTTAGAAGTCTGCCAAAAACCTCCTATTGTTCCACAATATGATATGAAACCCCCGAAAATCTAATATAATCTTGGATGGATCCCAATATATAACTCCATTGATCATAACTATTTTCATGGATTTACCATGCTCAAAAATGACATTCATTAGAATGTGAACCCCATGAATCAATAACTAGTTTTTCAAGAGTTTCCCATAATGATAATTCCCTCGACCAAAATCTAGAACCCCTAAAGTGATTTTCAATGTCCCCCTATAATAAAATAATAGATGATTATGTCATCAAAGAAAAATAAAAAAACCCAGCCCATGTACACATGTACAATCCAGTTCATCAAATCCATAAACATGAAGGGGACATTTTTCACACCAAGGGAAATCTATGGGAAATCATAGTGTCTATAGAGAAATCAAAATTCTATCTTTGGAATATCTGCCTCGTGAAATATCAAACAGTTGTATGCAGACCAAGGATTGACCTTGAGAACTATCTCACACCTTAAAACCTGATGAAGAGTTCTTCAATTCATAACAAGGGGTACTTTTTTCTTTATGGGGTCCAGGTTCAGGAAATGATAATAAACACAAAGCTAAAAGATCTCATCTGCCTTTTCATGAATAAAACTGAAGCATCCTAGCAGGAGAAACTAGGTATGATGAAACCCTTTACATAATGGTCCCCTAACTGTAACTACATCTCCCAAATATTAGTAGGTCCATATGATATTCCATAGAAGATACGAGTTCTTTCATAGGATACAATTTTATTCAAAACTCCATCTCTTTCCTTGGTGTGTGTCCCAGAATATCCTTGGTTAAGGCATCCATACAATCCTCCACAACTAAAGGAATACAAATTCTTTATGATACTAATACACCAATAGATACATTCCCCAACAGATGGGAGATAGGATATGACCTCCTTCTCACAAAACCCACTCATCCCACCATGAGATATCTCTCACCCGAAAAAGAGAATCTCATCCCATCAATATATATGAATATGAATTATCTATTTTGAGCATCAATTTAGGATCATATAATAGAAAACTAATATATATCTAATATTACATTATAGAATTATATCGAGAAAACCAAAAGGTTCCTTTTTAACCTCTCTCCACCAATCGATAGCTCTCACTTCCATAAAATAAAATATACAGAAGAATCATTCCCTGTTGGAATCTAAAGATGAAGCTGATAAACTAGATCCTCATTAGATGATCCATATTATACACCAAGAGTATAGATACAATGTAAAAACTAGAAATTTTTTCTATTAATAATGAGTAATGAGTATACTAAACTGAGAACATACCTATGATCATATGATATAATGAGGGTTCATAATCCTCTAGGGTCGATAACTGTCTGCAACCCCGGTTACCAGCTCCATGAGCATGATGTTGGCCACCTAGTGGTTTTTGTGGTGGTACATGGGATTTCATAACATCATCCACCATACACAACTAATCCTGGTCCACTTTATACTTTAACATCCTTTGGCGCATCCGTTCCCTATCATCAGAGATCCCTAATAATAGTATTGCCTCTGTAGTGGTGGTTTGTAATCTATCTACCTATGCTCCTTGTCATGTATGTTGAACTAAAATTGTGCTATATTACCTTTCTTGTCACAAGAAAAAACATATAACCTCTTTGGGATTCCATCTACCTATTTCCTTCCCCAGAACATTTTTTTTATTCTAATAAAAGGTATGTCTCTTATGTCAAGATCCTGGCACCTGACAGCTGTTGGCTGCTACTGAAAACACAACCATGGGATTCTCACGACCACATCCTCCTACCTAGTGTCCCTATGAAAATATATCTATATCACTAGTGCCCTATCCAAAACCCCCACACAGGTGGGTATGTATAAGTGAACCACACTGGCACAAAGATATCTTTAGAATTCATGATCAAACTTCCATTCTCATAAAGCGCCATAATGGATCATGTCATGGGTGTACCAGGTAAGTTCGATGAACCTCGTTGCATAATCATCCACTATCATTCTTTCCTGCTGTAACTCCTAAATCTCTGAGATCTGAATTAAGAAAAAATTGGAGGGGAAGTAATCCTCATGGATGAACTGCTAGAAATCAGGCACATAGAGTGTCGACTCATTGTGAATTTGTATAAAAAGGCCCTACCATTTATCAACTGCACTGTGGAAAATGATAGCTTCCCGTGAAAACACATGACCTCTCGGTGTTGGTATTAGCCTGAAAACACAAACCATCGAATCTAGGAAACCCTCAACTACTTGAGGATATATCTCTCCATGAAACCTCAATAACCACTGGAACTAGATCTCATGTAGGGTTCTAATACTCGACACATACTCAGCCTAGTATACTAGGGTTATCTACTTCTTTATAGTTGGAGGGGATGATACCTTTCCACATAGAGGATGAAGTTTGTGAGGTGTACCGTAAACTGAGGCCTTGTATCTAATTTGAGCTTCCCCATGATCTGAAGAAGGTTTATAGGTTGGCAATCATCATAGAGACATCATAAAAGTTATCAAGATGTAGAACGGTAGATGAGCACACACACTCACATAGATATATATATATATATATTCATACATATATATAAATGATGGGGACATGGCTCAAGAAGAACATTAAAAATATGAATATAACATGATGAATGTACCTTTGATCTCTACAAATCCTGTATTTTTTGCAGAGTCAACAAGTAGTTATTGATAGTCACAGTTAGTGGGTGCATCATCCACCAACACCATCACGAGATTATTTGGCCTGAGAGCCCCACTCAAAAAACATTGAAACTATTTCCCTAAACCCAACCAATTTCACATAAGGGGACTACTCCAAACAAAATCCAAAGGAATGAACTTCTCTGATACAAATATTTCAAAAGCATATCCCAACAAGGGCTCGATCCATAACTGCCCCATTATCGTCAACATATTCTAGTGTTGGTGAAAGGAGTAGAAAAGAATATCCTAAATGGGAGGACTTTTCTTATGTACATGCATGCACACACCTGGCCATCACAATTGAGAAATACAGATGATTAATAAAAAAAATATGTAAATTCTAGAATGTAATACAAGCATGTATAACCTCTTGTGTGTTCAAGAGTATGATAGTGAAAACTAAAAAGTTAAAGGAAAAAAACATGGTCAACCAAAGATATTTCACAACTTGACAATACATGGAAAAGTAAAACATTAAGAGGCCCAGTATCTTGATCTATATGTTTCAACCACCATACATGATCCAAAGTACCAGATATCCCTATATGTAACATTCATATATTTTAAAAGGAATCACTATGTACTTAAATGAACTACTATGTGACATTTAAACAAAAAAATTTCACTTATGTGTTTGGAATTTGAAAAACCTTACATACATGGTTGCGATCAGTAAAATGTTTGAAGTCTGATAGGACAAAAAAAATGGTGACAAGTAACCTACCCTTATGAGTAGTAACCTACCCTTATGAATACCACTATAACAAATATGAATAATAAATCTTCCAAAATAATAGTAAGCTCGCACATAAATGTATAAATTAAATTTAGGTATCTTATAATTGACAATATAACCTTAATATAAGTATTGGTATTTTTATAAGTGATAAATAATGAATTATAATTAAAAAATTAAATTAAAAAATATATTTTCATTAAATGTTTTCATAAATTAAATTTTTTTTATGCATTTTGGATTTATGATACTTTTATAAGACCTTATGTAGTTTGTGAAAGAAATGTAAATTCCAATTTAATTTTAATATCTGTAATTCTCAAGTAAATTATGGTTTTAATTAAATAATAAAATTTTCATGTTTTGTGATTTTTTAAGAAATGTTTTTCAATTTTTGATTTTTCATGTCAAAAAATGGTTAGGGTGACTTTTTGGTATTTTTTCTGAAAAATATTAATTTTTGGTGAATAGTTGATTTTGATAATTTACAAAATATACTAAATAAACGCATTTATGCATCATGATTGATTCATGGATGATGTAAATGGACATTGGTTAAAAATCAAATGAACATGTTACTATTTTTAGTCATAATAATCCTCATTATTTTTTGACATGTGTAGAAAAATAAATTAATGAATATAATATTATGAAACCCCCCCCCCCCCATCGACTATTCATTCCACCTCCACACCCTCATTTATTCACACGTCTCAAGATTAAAGTCATTTATAAATTCTAAAAAAATCTCCCGCATGCTCCTTCACCACTTAAAACATCTATTGGTCCCCTAAAAATACCAAATACTATTCCCTAAAGAAGCTCTCAAAGGAGATACACTCAAGAGATAAATTCATCATTCCGATTATTTTATTTTCATTGATGTTCCTTTATTTTTATTCTATTTCCTCACCTAAATTCACCTAAATGGTATGATAACTCCATTAACAAAAATTTAATGTAATTATATTATTCTAAAGGGATATTTTATCATAATGTAACCTTATATCTCCTTTAATACAAAAAATGAAAACATCATCCAAGAAGTGTTAATTTATCACATTGAAGGACGACAGGTTCTTAATTTCCATTACGATCATAGAGACAAGTCGTTAAAACATTATAATAGTTTAACCAGGTAAAAATATATTTATTTTATCTTTTTTGGAGGGGATAGTTAATCATAATATCACCTTCCCTCTCCTTTTAATCTATAAATGAAAACACCGTTTGAGATGTGTTAATTTATCACATTCAAAGACAACCGATTTTCAATTTTAATGAACATATTAGAGACTGGTAATGATATAATTTTAATAGTTTAAAAAATCATTATATATTTTATTTAAGCTTTTGTTATGTTATTTAATCCTTATAAACTCATGATATAAAATAACAATACAAAACATGTTCATTGTGAGAAAAAATGCCAAATTAATCCAAGCATTCTTTATTAAAATTTTATCTAATGATTCATCCTCATTATACATAAAAATTAATTATAAGATAATTTTTATCTCTAGAATTTCACTAATGATATATATTAACAATTTTGGTTGTTTAACCACATTTCAAATCAATATCCATTCATGAATACTAAGTGAACTGTTTACAAAAACTACAAAAATTTACAATCTTGAACAATGAAGTGAAGCTCTATAACTCAAACAATGGTCCATAAAAGAACATAATACAATAATAATGAATAAAATTAATGTATTAATATATATGTAATTGTCAATAAATGAATCTAATTTCATTATATAGTAATTTAATGTGAATAAATTTTTCAGACACAAGGTATGGGGAAATTCTCAAACCCAACCCACTTTTTATGGGGTTCCCTCTTCAACCCATTTTCAGTATGGATATACCTTAAAAATCATTTAATCTCCTTTATATTACCTTTTCAAGGATATAATTTTGGTCGAAATTATATTTTAAAAAATCTAATGTTTTTCAAAGGAACTCTTCTTTCAAATAAACACACCCATTTTACTTCTCGAATATTGTTTCACTCTTTAGTGAACGATAATAGTTCTAGGTCAATAATGATATTACCTCATTATTTTGGAAAAAATGTTTATGAATCTAGAATTTTTGATGCAAAAAAAAAAATATTTCCATGGGTTATTTTAGGTTCATGTTTGAAATATTTTCTATGTGTCGTGCATGATAATGTAAATGTTATGTTATGATGGGTGCTCCCTTACTTATATATCACAATATGAATATTTGAATGTGACATGTATGCCCAGAATTTTACAGTACACAAATAAATTGGGTAATGTGATGAATCTCATGAGATAAAGTGAAACTATGAGTGGACACATACCAGATTAGTGCACACGTTTGTGTGGTAGAAAACCACTAGGACCCAATGTTTCTTTTTTATGCATTTCCACATTACTTGTCTTCTATTAATGATTCATCTCATGATTATGATCTCATACCTATCTTATGATGATAATGATTATTCTCAACACATTAAATTTTGTTTCAAGATCATATATATCCTATTAATAATATTTTAATTCTCAACACATGGATTTAAAATGTTTTTTCATTGGATTCCTTTGAATTTTAAAGGATGGATAAGGTCCTAGCAGAGATGAATCTTAGTAGTTACTTTGTAATTATTTTTTTTATATAATTTGATTTAAAATATGGCTTGTCTAATCCTACAAAACCTATACCAGATATGGTCCTCAAATGTATAATGTATTGTGTATTTGTCTATAATATTTTATAAAAAAACTTTCAACGTGTTTTATTACTAAATCTAAATGTTTAGGTTTAGGGTATACACTAATCTCATTTAAAGTCACTATCGACCTATCTATAATCTTCATAATATATGAATGTGTAGAAAAATCCCATGCATAGGTGAGTACAAACATACTCAGTAGGATGCAATGAAAGTTCATGTGGGATCAATAAGAGAGACTACAACAATAGAAATATAGTAGATAGTGCACATGATGCACGATACAATGAAAGAGAATGTATCAATCCAAACTTAGTGAGAGTGACCTCATAAAGAAACGAGGAAATAATGGGAAAAATATCATAATTTGTTTTTCGAACCATTTTTATAGCCCTCCAAACCATTGGTATAGGCTATACCAATGGTTTGGAGGACCCTTGTCCTATCTTCCACTATTATAGATCTATACCAACTATTTTGAGAAACCATTTGTATAGGGATATACCTATGGTTTTCAAAAACATTGGTATAGGGATATACCAACAGATTCCGAAATAGTTCATATAGTTAATTTAAAAGATATATTTCCTGTATTTGATCCCAACACCTCCAGCTTATATTTTAACAACATATCCACTAACCTATAATAAATTTTTTGAACATAATTTGATAAATAAATATATGTATATTCAAAAATAATTTAAATTTTTATGTAATCAATGTTTATTAATAAATGAATATCTAAAAAATTTAAATACCAATACCAATGGTTTTCAAAAACATTCATATAGTTATTTGAATTTTTGGGACCTACACCAATTGATTTGTGAAAACTGTTTGTAAAGTTATGACTGATACAAATGGGTTTTTCAAAATCGTTGGTGTAGGGTATTTTAATAGAAGCAATAATAATAGTTTTGGTCAAACTGTGGGTATCTCTATGACCTATACAAATTTTTTGTCTTAAATCATTGGTATATGGACTTATTATGGAAGCTACACCAACAATTCGGCCAAAACCAGTGATATATGGCTTCTTTATGATAGAAATACCAACTGTTTTGTCCAACCCATTTCAATAAGTACCCTATTCCAATGGTTTTTCAAAATAATTGGTATATGATTATTATTATTATAAGACTAATTTATAGTTTTCAGGTGACCAACATGGTTTTTAGATGAACTACACATCGAGTCTTTTTCACATATTGTTGTGAGTAGAATCATCCAACCATGAGAAACTGAGCACGAAAAGAATGTGGAATTCCTCATGCATCCTCATATCCTAAATATGGAGAGTAAGAATTTACAAATTTATTGATATAGAATAACGTGTATATATATATATATTTCTCAAAAAAATACCAAATAATAGGGAAAGGGGATCTCTATCTCATAACTTTTTCCAGGAAGATGAGTTCTCAATAGTTCCAAAAGTCCTTCAAAGATTCCCAACATCTCACATGTCTTCCACATAAGTAACCATGTAATTAAATACATTACTCACCACTTTTACACATAGATGATGGAAAAATCAAATATGAGTCATTCCCTAGTGATTAATGGGATTGTACTATTTATGTATCCATAGACGACTCGCATCTTAGATAAAAGGGGGTTCCACTCTAGAGTCATGAGGACCTGGGAAATATCTGATAGGAGTTATACTCGGTTGGTAGATGAACAATTCCCAAGATGATTGGGGGGGTCCATAGTAAAGTTTGAGTACCCACACCAAATTGATACATGAATGTGGGGGGTCTACTCTAGTAATAAAGGACCCAGGAACATCTGATATGGTCTCCCACTCAATAGCAGAGGACCCTCCCCAATATGGTGGTGGAATCCAGTCAAAAGGATGTGGACCCACACCCTAGTGTGACATGTGGTTTCCACTATGGTCATCAAGTGACCACTACATATCCAATAGGGGTGTTCCACATGGAAGGTAGTTGTAGAGTACCCATGCCCAGGCTACTTGGATGGTTCCACTATAGTGTCTTTGATGATCCTCTTCCAGATAACTATTGTCATCAAGCATCACCTCAAATATGAACTATGGCTGAATATTTTGCATCATTTCTAAAAATCCACAAAAAAGGTAAAAAATACTTTACTAAAGAAAAAACATTCGTGATAGTCTCCTCATAGGCCACGATTTGAGTCCACATAAAGGAGATACATAAGCTTGATGTTTCCTCAAAAGAAGACAATGGGTACACAGTGTGTGAGGGGACCCACACAATTTGTGGTCATGCTTCACTACCTGGCCATGTCTTTAAAGAGAGCAAGAATCAAAACACATGTAGAATTAAAATCCATGTAGGTGGACTATATGGTGTTTCAAAACTATCTGTGATATGGATGTGTCCTTATGGCCCTCTCTATGTTCTTGACCCCATGTCTATGTAATTTGGTACATAGTCTTGTACCTTGCCTTGTACTCCCATATAGGGTATCATCCATCTGCTCTTCCACCGGTGTCGTCCATCCAGGGAAATGATAAATGTCATGTAGGAGGTATAAATAGTGTTCCATCATCATAAACATATGAAACCCTAGCCACTAGATCCCAGGGATACATTCCATGTGTTCATCACAGTAAACGACATGTATTCATGTTTTTCATGGACTTACAGATATACGATCCATGATTCCATTTAGGCTATTTTATCATAAATCAGGACTTGATTCTACCTCATATTAGTTAATCTAGGAGACCTTCATCATTTTCAGCCATCTGGTGTCTATTAATCAAATCTCGTCATCCCATGGGACTTCCATCGTACACACCAAACATTCCACCATAAAAGATTACATCACTGATCATTCAAAAATCTTCCAAAACCACCAATTTTCTACTTCTTACATATCTCTTTGATCAATTCCATTTTCTTCACTTCATCGTGATTACGAGGGTTCGATCGGGCTTGGTACCACCCAAAAATATCGAACTAGTACTGTGGTGTCCTACTGCTGAAGAAGGAGATGTAAAAAAGGAGTAAATCACAAGAACCATTGTGTAGACTATTGTTTCCAAAAAATCATATTCGACAATCAAGAACATGGAATTCGAGGTAAGAAAAAAACTAAAATAATCCAATTTGATTGATATATGGGATCATGCATAGAGTACAATTGTCGCAGTTCAAAGAAAGGGATCGACATGCTTGATCAATTTAATCAAAAATGCCGTAAACCAAAAATTTATTAGTCAAAATTTAATATTATTTCATTTATAGTCCAAAAACATTCACTCCAATGATTAAAAGATGTTTTTCCATTATTGTGCTCTGGTATGTTTTGATCTAGCATTTAATCATCATCTGATGTGATCTTCCAATAGAAGGAGAGGAAGAGAATCATTGAGGATTCCAAGATTATAAGTCATATCATGGACCATTCTCCATGACGATTTATTTTTGAGAATCTTATTTTTGGTTAAATGGATGAATAAATGAATTTAATAAATTAATTAATCCACTAACTATATCACCAACAGGAGAGATGTCCAAACACCCCGTGCCAACCTATTTTATGTCATACCTATGGTAAAGAACTCATTTTTGACTCAACCATGGTCTCATATTTATATCATGAGATTCCATTTAATATTAATTAAATTTATTTTAAAAACTACACATGCATAATTTAAAATAAATTAAATATTTTTATAAAATTTATTTCAAGAACACGGGGCCTCATAATCACACACCATATCAATTCCTAGAATCCGAAATTTATATGGAGATAATTTAATGTCTTAAAAGGGAATAACTAAGTCACTAAAAATAATGACCATGAATGAATTAGGTTAAGACTAAGGTTTCATATTTTAAAAATAATGTGTCAGGATTTAGATATCCGTAATTGATTTTCACTGATTATATGGTTTTCCAAAATGATTTTTTATTCTCAAACATTGTTTTTTTGTTTCAGTCAATGAGAACGACCATAAATGAACATGTTAACACTGAACATGATGACCAATAAGATGATTATGAGTACCAAATTGGATAACTATTTGAGAGATTGATATTTATATTATGCCTAATCATTCATCATGATATATTATTAAGAACACAAATTTTTTTGAGTTACCAAAAGAATTAAATAAGAGGAAGTTGGATTTTTATGAATGTTAATGTGGTAATTAATATAAGGAAAAGAATACTTGGTTTCTCACCTATTAAGAAGTTTGGGGTGAAAACTTGGGAAAATACATAAAATGGAGGAGAATAAGATTTATATGTGTAAATGAATGTCATAGGGAAATGAACATCCAAGGGATTTCATATCATTTATTTGAGGAACTTGGGAATTATCTGAGCCAATGCCCCAAAATAAACATTAAACCCAAGAACATGGAAGGATATCTTTTATACCAAATCATTGAATTATATTGGTTGAAGTATATATATATATATTATTTATGAATTATTGATTAGAATTATTTATCAATTTGTATTTTCGTAATAAGAATCTTGAAACATATATGGATTATGGTATTCTTGGAAACATATATTTATCTATTTAAGATTAACATAAGGGTAACAGATACCATCATGGAATTATAAGTATATGGTTGATCATAAGTTCAATGTCTTAGACACCCCATAAAAGGATTTATATGATGTCATTCTTATAAATATTAATGATATTTTGTGAGACATATATGAAAATATAAGCCTTTGGGTTTGTATATGTTGTAGTGATAAGATTATTTGGGGAATAATTCATTTACATTTTAGTGGCATAATATTAATGGTTTTGGTAACCTCCAGGGGTTATATTTGCTATGATGTTGAGGTAAATAAGGGTTATTTAAATTTAGTAATTATATTAATATGGTTTTGGGAAAATAAAAACCTCATAAAGTGTGAAAATCTGTCACAATAGTTAGGGAAATGAGTCATAAACCCTCAATCAATGGGAAAATAGGGTATATCACCTACCACTAGCTTACATGAAATAGTATTTCTGGTGAGACAACATGAATAGAGATATTTTTGGGTATGTATCATGGTAATTTTTATATAAGAAATATAAAGTAAAAGGTGAATGTTTAAGATGATTCAATAAAAATTATACATACATGAATAAAATTTGGGAAAACAACAATATTTATTATATCATTGTACCCCCAAGTCATTTAAAGGGTGTAATTTTATATTTATTTTTGTTGATATCCATACAAATTCAGAACATTTCATCACTTTCAGATAATATTTATCACTGAATTATATTTCCAATATATACATTAAGGAAGCAGTAAGGTTTTATAATGTACAATATTAAATTCTATTTAATGTGGATCAGACATTTACCTCAATTTTATGGAAAAGATTTGATAAATATCATGATACAATGTTCATTTTAATCACTTTGTATCATCCTGAAAAAGATGTTATGATTGAGAGAACTATTAAATACTTAAAGGATAACAATGATCAGGTTATATGTATTTAAATGGTTATTAGATTAAAAAATATAGTTTATATTTCATTCAAAAATGTCTATCACTCAAGGATTCATATTTAACCTTATGAAGAAAATTATAGAAAAAGTGTAGAACTCCCATGTATTGGAATGAACTTGTAGAACGAAATCTATTTGGAGTTGAGCTAGCTAATGAAATGAAAGAAAAGGTTATAACTATTCATAAAAAAATTAGTGAAGAATTGTTTTGATAGAAATATTATAAAAATATTCTTTGATACAATATTGAATTTGGAGTTTGTGGTATGATATTTCTTGGAATTTCTTCATGGAAGAAACAAGGGAAAAATACACCCTAGTTATATCAGTCCCTCTGAAATTGGTGATTTTGTTGGTACCAACATTTATAACATAGTAGTCCCATTGGAAATATCATATGATCATGATGTACTCAATATATCCCTCTTAAGGTTATATATATATGATCCATAACAAGTACTGAACTCATTGGTTATACCACTAGAGCATGATCATTATTATGATGAAAAACCAGTGGGGAATATTGATCGTATAAATAATGTTCTACGAAACAATACAACAAACATTGTTAATATTTTGTGGTGAAAATAAAAAATTGAGTGATATTTGTTTGAAAATGAGGATGTTATGAGGTATAAGTATCCCTTGTTTTTGGTACAAAAGCGACAAACTGTGTGATAAAAATTCATTTTAATGATGCTAGAATGTAACACCCTTAGATTTTGTGAAATATATATTATTCAAATAAATTTAATAGTTTTTATATGTTTTCATTAAAAAAATTTGATTTTTTCCTTCATGACCTGAAAATTTGAGTTTATATTTCATTACACACAACACAAAGTGTATCTTGTTTTATAGGAAATAATGAGTTCAAATAAAATGTGACATATTATTAAAATATTGTTATTTAATATGATAGTTATCACCTAGAAATTTGTGTGGAAAGTATGAATAGGATTAACTATATTATGAAAATATATGGTCCACACATTCATATAAAATCAATTATATGGTTTCTAATTAAATATCTTTGAAAATAAAAAATATTTTAAAATGATGGAAATGTTTTTCTAAATTTTTTTATGAAAAAATTCTTTTCACCTCAGTAAATTAAGAAATATAAAATTTCTTAATGATTTTTAAAAATATAATTTATTATATATTCAATAAAATATTTAACATTACCCTTTTGTGTTTTATATTCATGATATAAGAAATAATCAAATTTTGTGCTTAAATTTTGTTTTATTTTTCTAAAAATCCATTACATTGCCTTTTGTGAAATTATTTTAAAATTAATTATTGACTATTTTGGATAATTTATTTGATAAAATAGACATTATTTTTTATATCATAATTTATAAATTGTCTTATGTTGAAATTTTATAAATTTTATGAGAAGATAGTTTTTTCAATGAATTGTGAATAATATTGGTTTTTATTAAGAATTTCCATTTCCACTAAAGAACTTGAAAAATTAAAAAAAAATTACTATTGTTTTGAAAGTAAAATTATTTATATTTTAAATCTAATAATATATTTTATGTAAATATAATAAATATAAATTCAATTTTTATATAAAAACATTTCAAACATTTAAACATTTTCAAATCAAAAAACAACTTTCTCGTATCATCTGTGGGAAATAGTTTAAATTTTATTTTAACACCTTTATGCATGTAAATTGTAAAAATTTAAAAAAAACTTTGTAATTTTCATAACTTAAATTATCTATTATTGTAAATTTAAATATTTAGAAAAAATAATTGTAAAAACATTAAAAAAATATTCACTACTATTAATGTAATAATGGATTTACGAGGGGTAAAACTGAAGTGATAAGAGATATAATGAAATGGAATCATTTTTAAAACCCATTGGACTTCCATATCTAGGCATTAAAATCTCAAAGGATTTATAAGGTTCTATTTTTATAACATTTTTATGTATGAATTCTAGGTAAACGTTTTTCTTTTAAATTTTTACTAGTGTACCACTCACCTCACATATAAAAGGGTAACTTATCTTTTATCCTATTCATAGTTCAAAAATTCTTTTAATCATCTCTATAAATACCAAATAACATAATTGTTTATCTACACTAAACATATAATACATACTTTTATAATAAATCCATAATTAGAATCCATTTGGTGAAAACCAAATGAAGTTGTCTAGAGAAGAGGCAACGCCTGTAAATAATCATTTTATTTTATCTCTTCGACCAACAAAATAAATTATTATTAAAAAATTATTCTATAATAACATTTATATATTAAATGTAATTATATTTTATTATGTTATTTTAGTGACAAAAATCATTCTCCAGTTTCGTCAAATGGGATAGAAATCCATCATTCAGGTGTACATAAGACTACCACCTCATGAAATGATGGTATTCATTTTGAATTACCAACTATCACAAATTGATATAATTATAGATAAAATATTTATATATGATATTCTTATAATTATGTATCTATTGTATCACATTTAACTTCTCACATTCTATTCTAGGGGAATATGATATCGTCCCTCGTGTGTACGAAAAACGTCTACCTCACTAAATGATGTGATTCGTTTCAGCATTACATTGGCGGTAATAGAAATTCGTTAAATTATAATATGTTATATATATGATATTAAATTTTTTCTATAATGATAATAGTTTATTTAATCTTATTTCACTTTATATGTCAATAAAATAGAAATTATGTTCATGCGTACCTACGACCTACCATCTCCATAAATAGTGTATTTCATTCACTATCTATAAAATTGTTGGAATACTTTAAATAAACATATTCTGAATTTATACTATATTTATAAAATTGATAAAATTATTTATATTATGGAAGAGTGATCATTGTAAGAGTACCAAAAAAATAACAAATCAAAACAGATAAGAAAAAATAAGTTCTTTTCCAAAACATGACTTTAACATATAATAGTTAACAAAATGTAAGAAATAGGAAATACGTACATAATATATGTTGTGATATATATGTGTGTTGTTAATTGATAGATTTTAAATAATCATATATTCATTATACAGGTGTTTGGGATGTTTATAAATGAATTCAATACATAAGGTAAAGTATTTTTATCTCAAATTCTACTTTGGAGGGACAATCCTTGTTCACACCAATTTATTTTATATGCAGTGTTATCTTCCCAATAATTTATATCATGATGATTTTACTGAAAAAAAATTCAATTTAATATCAATTTTAGGATCTATCTTTCACTAGAATTCAGATTAAAAGTTACCGAGGTGGTAATGAATTTTTGATTCAATTTATCTTATTTGAGATATATGTTATGTAATACATCAATCTTCATATATGAGGTGTATAAATACTTTTAATTTTACATTTAATATAAGTAATATTTTATTACTATGATATAATAGGTTTTTTTAATGATATTAATTAATGGTACTTATGGTTTAAAGTTACAAATTGGTAAGCGTTTTATGATACTATCTAATCATTTATCAAAATTGTGCATGATTACACATCCAATTATGAAATTTTATTATATATATCTCAAAAAATATATTTTATTCTCCTCTAGTTTTTTCAATAGAATACAATATTATAATTCATTATTATCTATATATACACTCAATATTTCAAAATAATGTTTTTAATAAAAATAATCTTTGTTTCTCTCTTTGATCGAGAATCTTTTTTCTTCAAAAATAATATTTTCTAAAATTTTTATAAAAAATATCTTAAAAATTATCGAAATAATTTATTAATGTAATTTTACTAGTTTTTTTATTTTTAAATATTTTTTTTAATAAATGTTCAATTATTTTTCCATACAATGCTTATTTTGAATTTGTTGCTTATGAAAAAACGTTTTTTAACTTGTATGAAATAAATTGTATTTTCCGTCATAATTACCAATACATTCATTCAATATTCCTTTATAGGATTTCACGTTTTTTATTAAATAAATATATTTTGATTTTGTTTCATGTAGTAAATATTTTTTTTTCATTGAAGGAATCATGTTTTCCTTATGTAATTTATTAAATGATATTTAAATCGTTCATCATATATTTCCAATACATTTTTCAAAAAAAACTATTTTGAAAATGTATTAAATTTTAAAAGGTTTTTATTAATTCAGAAATGATAATTTCCCTAAGAAATGTACTTAATGATATTTAGGTATTACTTTATATTTTAAAAATATTATTTTTAAAGAAAATTATTTTTACAATGTTTTATGTTTTAAATAGTATTTTTATGTGGGTAGAATATTTTCCAATATAAATGTTCTATATGATTTAATAATATACTTTTCAATATAAGATGACATTCTTGGATGTTAATTATAATTTATAGAGGATATTAACCAAGGATACCATTATTATTATTTCATTGTATGGTTTATGTTTATAATGAAATTTTTCTATAAAACTCATTTCTCTTCCACATGTTATAACATGATAAAATATAAATGAAAACAAATTTTTTCCATAGGTTATTCATTGAAAAAATAATGAAATGACTATGAAACCTGTTATTTTACATTTATTATGTTATGATGAAACTTTTATAAAGCCCATTTCCCTTCCTATTTGTAGATATTATGAATTCTTTATTATATAGTGGCACATATATATATGATTTTTAATATGTGGCAAGTGGGGCCTATATATTCCTCCAATTCATTGGTTAATTATTTATACCACATTAGATTAACGGGACTACAATAATGAGTAATACCAATTTGTTATGTGAATTTACACTATGATATTAATGGGAGTGAATGTTGACTAATAAAATGGTTTGGGTAGTAAAACCATAAAATTATGATAGTATTGATAATGAGCATTGAACTTTTAAGTAAAAGGATCCTTATTATTATGTGTTGGACATAAATCTATTTGTTATGCCAATGTCAGGTTATCATGGATCATTTTTGTTTATTCCATTAGGATTAGTGTTTTATGAACTTCCATGACTTGTGACATGTCTCATGTTTATGGTCTATGATTTGTAGGGTATGGTTTCAATATGTCATACTCAAGTTCATATACACTTATGCTCATGATATGTTTATAGCTGACTTATTTACCCTTTCTGAAAATTTGATCTCAAAATTTCTTATGTTTCATTTCCCTTGGTTATGATGAAAGGTATTGTCTTTGATATGTATAATAAGAAGTCTTATTATGAATAAACTAGTGGGAGATAATGTACCTAACTTATGGTCCTTTTTTATTTGTATATGTTCCTAAAGGAACTATACCATTATGATCATCAAGAATGTTTTCGTGTATAATAATGAATATTTATCGAAAATAATTTAATATATATATGTATTAGATGGTTGGGGTGACAAAACCATATAATTAAAAATTTTACATAGGTTTTGATTCATATAATAGTATCGTTATTGAAATTAAGTTTTGTTTTTGGATGTTTTCTCATCATTATCAAAAATTATTTTGTAATGTTAGTTGGACATCAGTTCTTTTACAAAGATATTATGAAAAAAAAATTAAAAAAATTATTAACCTTATATCTTTAGATTATTGTTATCTAATGAAGTAATGATTATCAAATCACCCAATATGAACTCGTTCAAAATACAGATTTTAAGTGATTATGTTTTTTGTATCAGACATCATTTTATTATTTTATTCGTTTTTGAATTGTTATGAAACATTTTTCTTCTCATATTTTATTTATGATAAGATGGCTTGTTTAATTTTAGTTTGAATACATATTTATGGGTGATTATGGGTGGGGTCATATACCACCCTCCAATTCATTGATTTTGGTTCTATATCTTAGGATATAACTATTGGAATTGACTAATGAATACTCACTTACATATGAGGAACTAGTAAGGAAGAATTGGTCCACTATGAGAAATAGGATGTGATTACTTCTATACGTTATTATGGAAATCATATAGTGATTTTTGATCAACAATAATATTTCTACCTATGCTTTTGAGATTTATTTTCCCTATGTTATGATTTAGTAACATGTTATTCCAAATTATTGTGATATTCCATGTTCTAAAAATATAACTATTACTTATATTATTATTTAATGATTTTTTTATTTTCATTATATTGTATTACAAACATGTTTTTGATGAACATTCTTGGTTATTTTTATTATATTGCCTGATACATAATTATAAATAAAATTTATGTTATAAATATTATGATCCTTTATCTTTTTATCTAATATCTCCCCTTGATCATGTTTTTACGCACGATTATGAACTGATGATTATAACTTGTTGATATGTTCTCTTTATTGAGAAACCAATCTCTCTGCATTATTATATTTCCATTCAGTAGGATATATAGAGGACTATATCTTATGATATGTTTATAAGATTTTCTAGAGGATATTAGTTTGGGAGAACTGTCAACAAGAGTTGGAAAATAATTTGTTTATTTGAATATTCTCCAAGACACTAAGCATTCTCTTAAATATTTTATTCTATAATTTGGGAGTTGTGTTCATTAAAATATATTATCAATAAAATATTTTTTGTATTTTTAGCTTTCATCACTATATGTAGTGACCTCGGCCCTAGTAGCCCAGAGCCATTGCCTAAAGTCTTACATTGGAATTGATAAAAAGGTTATAATATTGTATGAATGGTTAATTTAGTAGTTTTGGTGATCTAGATATATATACATCATACCCATTTTACGTACATAAATAAAATACAAAGCCTAGTAATGGAAACATTTTCAAATAACTAAACTCTTCCTAAGAATTATTCTTCATATGTTGGGGAGAGGAAACAAAATAAGTGAGAGATAAAATTATCAGTAAGGTTTATGTACATGGGAAGCTATCATGAATAAATTTTTTCTTTAAATATGATGTAACATCCAAACCTAGGATCAACTTAACCTATTCCCAAAGGTGGTGGGTCGCATAGCCTCAAGAACACCTCCCTGTATGCCAAAGGTTTTCGACTAGCATAGATGGTGTGAAGGTGCTATGGTGGGGATACTATACAATTATATCATAGTGGAGCATAAGATACAATTTGAAACATAAAGAACTAGTAGAATAATATTATAATAGACATAGTAATTAATCATGTGTGGAAGTTTAAATAACTAAAAAACTAATTAATAATCAAAATCTTATATCACAGTGTCAACAGATGGATGCATGGAATATAGATTTTAAAAAGGGGAACATGGGAGTATTCATACATTCATTCTATTAAATAAGTAAAAAAATCAAAAAATTTATCCACTAGAATCTTTACAGAATGCTTGGTACTATACTCCCATACTCAATATAAATACAAAAAATATCATCAATCAAAAGTAGGGCCCTTAACCTTATCTGAGCCTAAAAGAAAATAGTCTTCCTAGGCACCAAATATAGCTAAAGTATAGTGTGGGATAAATATATTAGTAATTCACCACAAAAATTATCTATATATAATCCACGAAGTTCTCTTAAAAAACAAAATTTTGGTAATAACATAAAAGGATATTAATGTAGAAAAAATATCCATCCTTCTCAAGTTCCAATAGGATACCTGGCGGGTCTACCTGCTTTGGCTCATTTCCAGAATGGATTTCTGACTAGTCACTAAATATATTATTAATATATATACAATATGGTTTTATATTGCATCCACCTATATGAACCAATTATGTGGGGACATAAGTGGCCATATATCTGGAATACGCATTTCTTGACGTATTAAGTAGTAACTCAGACATCAATGAACAATATAATGGGATTATAAGCTCAATAAATAGGGTGAATTCCCTAAATCCTAATTAGAGTGTGAGACATCATGCATGAGACTCAGGATGGTGAGGGATACTTCATGAAATCACTCGAACAAGGGATGTTACGTGTTAAGACCAATGTCCAACTAGTGTCAAGGGTGTGAGATGTTAGGATCAACATCCAATGTAAGGGATCAAGATACCTCCATTCTCAATATTCCCTTACCACAATACTGCAATGATAATAATGAATAAATACATTTATAAAATATGGCATGGAAAATTACATTCCATTCATCACATACAAAGGAAGTGACAACCTCAACCAGTAGGATCATACCATATGAATCCCCTTTATTAGAGTTTCTAAGGGTGATATAATTTATAGGTTCTTACCATGAACTATACCATGATGATATCCAACAAATTAATCTTGAAATAAACTTTTTAAAAGAGAATTTCAAGCTCATCGAGATCATGACCCACACCATATTTTACAAATGGTCTAATGTATGTCCAACCATCACACACCCTACTCTTAGGGAAGTTTCTTGTGTATTAAAGGGATATGTATCAAAACACTAGAAATATGAATATGTAAAATATTTTATATTTTCATCCTATTTTTGTTACATTGTAAATGATTTTTATTTTTATATATTGAAGAAAATATTTTATTTTTGTTTAATATTCAAATTCAATTAAAGAATTTATGAAATTAATTGATTTTTGAAATAATTATTATTCTAAAAAATATTATTATCATATAATGTTATCAAATATAAATAATCAAATAATCAAATTTAATTTTTATAAGTGTTGGAAAACGTTTATTCTAAAAAACATATAATTTATTAGTAAAAGTTAATTTTATTTTAAGTGATACAATTAAAATATTTATAAAATTATTTATATAAAATGAAAACTATATTTGAAGTAAGAGAATTGAAATTATCGAATTATAAATTTTTCATAATTTTCTTAGACAGTCGAATTTTCGGGTAAAATTAAATACCAAATAAATATATAATATGTTTTATGACATTATATTAATGAAAAATTTAGTTAATTATTTCTATAAATGGAATCCAAGAAAAAATAAATGGTTTCCCTTTAAAATAATGTGATTTTATGTTTATTTAATTTATTGTGTAAATCCATTACGAATCCTCCTAACCCAATCATGAATTTTATGGAATTAGAATAATTGTTTTTAGAGTGAGACACACCTCCACCTAAATAACAAAGACATTACCCTATTTTAAGATATAAACACACCTAAGATACCATTTATATTCTCTCAAAATTTTTGAAGCATGGAAAAAATATTCTCTAAATTCCCTTCAATAAAACTAAGGAATTCCAATTCCCACAGGAAGCCCCTCCCAAGACCTTAGAGTCACACGTTCAAGTAAGGGATCCTAACCTTCCTTTTCTCCTTTCAAATACTAGAACCATCATTGAAATTAGTTCTTTTAATTTGAATTTGTTTTCAATTCATTCATTTATAGTACTTCTCTTAATATCAAATTGATTTTATTTGAATAAAGGATCATTTATCCTCCCCATTTTCACCCTTACCTAAGTTGTTACTATCCTAAAATATCATAAGGGATCATTACCTTTTCTTCTTTATTTAATGTTTCTTCACGAACAATTGCATTATATTTCTATTTTCTAATATTAGGAAATGTATTTTCGTATCCCAATTACTTCACATTTAATATTAAAATTACAAGATACCACTTTATCTCTCATCAACATTTTTTATGAATTTTTAAGGAATGTTGTTTTGCTTCTGAAATTTCACAGCGATTTCTCATGCCAAAGCAATTGTGTAGTGAATATCGTACCCATTTTTCTATCAAGGGAATTCAAAATTACATAATTAAACTTATTTATTGGGGACTTACATGTATGTATCTTCCATTCCATCATCATAAAATTAATTATTAAGATGAATGAATCCATGTTGTATGATCTACAAGGAACAAATAATCGGAAGAATGAAATAAATATGATGGGTGGGCCCAGATACTACTCTAATGCATTGGGTAATGTTTTGTATCATGATAATTCATGTTAGGATCGGGAGTTTACTTGGTTCCTTTATGAGAATATTTCAACTAGGATGATTTGGTATTTTTATCCTTGACCAATGTTTAGGAATATGTTTTTCTTTTTTTCCACATTTCCCATGTTGTTTTTTATTATGCTATATCATGCCTTATTATTAATGTTCCTTTTATTCCTCATTGATTTTTATATTATCTAACAAGCATCACATAGTGATCCAATGAATTGGGTAATGCTTAGAATAAAGATAATTCATGTTGGGATATGGATCAATCCTGATTCCATAATGGTACCTCTTCGAGCATGATAACTTCATGAGTTCACCCTTGACTAAATTTTATGATTTAGTGTTTTATGTTTTTTCCAAATTTCCCTGTTATGATTATCATTCTATATCATGATTTATTATTCAGGTTCTTTTTATTCCACATTGATATTTTTATTTTCTATCATGTATCACTTATACCATGTTTGTTCCCTTACTGGGATTTATAACTCACCCATTTCTTATATATGTCCCCATATTATCATATACAGTTTTAAGTTGGAAGGATTATTTTGTTCATGTTACATTTTTTTTCAATAATGATGTTGTAATCCATGTTTTATGTTGTTATTTAATATTCCTAATTCATGAAGAGACTGGACTTATCTATGATCTGAGTTGTATTAAGTGTAGTCTTATATAATAAATATAGTGTTAATGTGAAATAAAGGGAAGTGTTGTTATAAAAATGAACTTCTCATTCCACTTAGTCAATACATTTAGACCATTTAATTTCATTCATGGAAGGGAATCCTTCAGGGGAAGACCTTCCAATATAATCAAGATAATTTAATCCATTTAAAAATAAGAAATCAATTTAAAATTTTCATGTCATATAAATAGAGATATGCTAAAAAGAGAGATTTAAAACATGAGGAATTCACATTATAGGTGGTCCAAACACCTAGGAGGTACACATGGTTTAATTTAAGAATTCACATTAAAAATTAAAATCAGTTTAAAAGTTAATACAAATTATTTGGAGGCATTCTGAACATATACACATTTATCCATAAATGGAAATTCAACTTGGCACAACCAAGGGGAATCCATAAATGTGATCAACCACCTCTAATATACTAAAAAAGAATTGATAAACATGTATAATTGTACAAGGATCAATTTTATTTGAATAAATCAGTTAAAAGGGGATGATCGAAAAACTATGATGTGTGACACAATATAATAGCTATGAGGTTTTAATAATCAAGGTGAAAATGAAGTTACCATTTACCTCATTTTAATAGACAACTCCTTGCTCGATATTGGACTCAAAATCGAAGTATAATGGAAGAGATTTAAGGAATGGTCTAATACCCTGATAATATAGAAATCAAAATTTCTTCTAAAAATCATGATGCATTCTAAGATAATAAAATATAGAAATGAAAGGGATTTTAGAATGTTCTGATACATATCCAATGATTTAGATGAATCATAAATTTTACTTTGGATTAGAAAGTAAGATCAATGTCTTGGTTGAAAGGATTTTGATCTATTGGAGAAGAAAACTATTTCATCCTACTTGTCAACGAATATTATTAAAGAAAATAGGAAATAAGTTTAAGTGATGGAAAAATTATAATTTCAACTCAAAATATTTGGGAATGTGGTTTGGACACACATTTTGGCCAAAACATGCACAAACTAGGCTCAACCCATTTATTAAGGATATACCACACATGGTAAAGGAACATGTTTCCCCAAACCATATTCAAACCATGCCAAAACCCTATATAACAAATCAATACAATTTCATATTCACATGATCCCCAATCACATGGTTTCAGGATAATTGTGTATCATATAGGTACCCACTGTGTGCAATCGCATGGTCTCAGACAAACTATATGAGGTGGGATGTATAGTTTTTACTAGCAGTGAGACATAGTCTTTTCATCCATTTGGGGGGATAAAGGCTCCGAAAAAGCCCATGTAACACCTATGAACTCTTTTAAATGATTTTTTGTCATTATTAGGGCCATTTAAATGAATTTAAACAAAAAAATGATCAATACCTTCATAAAAATATTGTTCATTACAACCTCCCATATTTAAATAAACTCATCTATTATTTACCCTTTTAAGGGTGAAGAGGTATCTCTAGACAATAATTCCAGCCATTGAACATGTATATCATCTTCCCTCTCCCTGGTATTATTCTTTACATGGACATTCTTCCATAGAACGCATACAAGAGTAACTAAACATCCTCATTGTGTCTTCATACTTCGATCCACTATACAAACATTATACTCTTCAAAAGAAGAATCTACATCAAACTCAAACTCATCAGGCTGAAAGATGTGGGACATATAGGGAAAATATAAAAAAGTTTGAGATACAATAAGGAAATCATGAATTAACTAGTATCTCTATTGTATCCCCGCATGGTAAGCCAATGTTCTTCCCTAGTTCACATCATTTAAGGTTCCAACAATCCTCTATGAGTGCTTACCCTTATTCATAATATGTATATTCCCCAACCTAGGTGTGGCATTCCTGAAAACATGACCTCTATCCTCAAACATGAGAGGTTGATGGTTCCAGTTAAAATATGACTTCTATGTGGAATGAGCTATCATTATATGCTTTATGATTATCCAGAACTATTTTTTAGCCTCTTGGAAAAGACTTAGTTTAATCATAGTGACCTACCCTACCACTAAATACCATAAAGGTGAGTGGAAAGGTATAGCATATAAGTATTATTAAGGATCCATATCCATAGTAGCATGAAATCTATTATTATAAGTGAATTCTTCAAGGGTAATATGTTTTTCATATGAACCTCTAAAGGTAAGGAAGCATCCATAGATCATTTCCTATGTCACCTTAATTCTATACTCTATATGTCCATTGATCTATAGGGGATGGGACATGATCAGAAGTACATGTGTACCCATGGAATTCTATAACTCCTAACAGAAATGTGACATGAAATGATTATCTTGGTAAGAATCTATAGAAAGGGGATTTTCTTGAAGACATAAAACCTCACTGATGTACTACCTTCCTTGCTTATCTATCAATAAGTTCTCTCTTACACAAGTAATAGTTATGTTAACTTCATCAAGAAATCAACAAAAACCCCCAATGCATCATTTCCATTATGAGATCTGGGTAAACAACTCATGAATTTCTTCAAAACATCATCCCATTCCCACATTGAAATGGAAAATATATGTATAAGACATAAAAATTTATGATGTTCTACCTTCAGATGCTGATAGGTGGAACCATGGTTGATAAAGCTAGAAATATCACATTTCATACCAGGACACAAATTCATGTGATGTTGATCTTGATACATTTTGGTGACACCAGGGTGAACCACGCATGCCAAGGTGTTTAATTATTACATCATCTCCCATCTGATGGCTCCTAGTACCCACATATTCTGATGGAATTGTAAGGTTTCATCCCCATACATGGTTCAACAAAATGATGTATCATCGGATGAAATTATTACCATTAGGATAAGGCCCTCGACATGATATAACATCTCTATTTTTACCTATTCTAAAAGAGTATAGGTCACTTCTATGGCTAAGAAGACAGTATCACCATGGTCTTCCTAAACCTCAATGTGTATCTCAACCTTCCCAGAGCTGGTGGGTAACATGGCCTCAAAAATGCCTCCCCACATGGAATATTCATTCAAAATGTAGTAAGGATGTAAAGGTGGTATGATGGTAAGACTATACCATTATATCATAGTGGAATTGCAGATATAATAAGGAACATAGAATGGTTTCACACAAATATAATAACAGACATATTAAATAAGCTTGTGTGGAATCATAAATAATAAAACAGCTGAATAATAATCAAAAGAATCAATGCTACTTTCAAAAAATGGATTTATGGAATGTAGATATAAAAAAGGGGAATAAGGTAAAATGAATAAAATCATTTTATACAATAATTAAAAATGATCAAAAATGTGTTTCACTATCCTGTTGATTATATGATTAGAAATTTTCTTTTTTTCTATATATATTTATAGAATATATCAATAACCCTAAGAGGAGCCCTTCACCCATTCTAAACCTGTAAGAAAATTGTCTTCTTGGGTACCAAAGGATTTCTGAGTTGTGTGTGAGATAAAAATGTTAGTTGGTTACCACCAATTGTCCCTATGAATAATCCATGTAGTGGCCATAAAAAAATAGGGTGAAATTATAAACTGAATTATAAATCCATGCTGAAATAAGTAACCATCCAATTCAGGTTCCAATAGGACACCTGGTGGGTCTACCTACTTCATCTCAGGGTTGAAATAGAAGTTAGATTTGTCTATATATATGTATTTAATATATATATATATATATAATGTATTTATATATTTCATCTAGCTATATGAACATATTACGTGTTGAAATAAGTGGATATATATTTAGAATACGCGTTTCTTGATAGATTGTGGTATAACTCAGACATCGATGACCAGTCTAACGATCCTATATCATCATGCAATATGGTAAATTCCCTATATCCAAATAATAGTGTGTGATTCCATTCATAATACTTGGGATGGTGAGTGAGCCATCATATAATCACTCGAATGAGGGAAACTACACATAAAGGCCAATGTCCAGCTAGATTAAATGGTGTGAGTCATCATGCTCAACACCTGATGTAATGGAGCGTGGTACCACCATACTCAACAATCCCTTTTGATTGTACCATATTCATAACAAGTCATAATTAAATTAATAAAATATATAGTGAGGAATTACATGTTATTCATCTCAATTATCATGATTGATATGAATGATAATTCATAATTCATTTAACTAAATTTGTTTAAACACAAATTGGTGTGGCCATACTACCATTATAATTCATTTAATTTAATTAATACAATTCAGTGGGGGGAGGAATCTACAATGAATTATAAATTATAGTTATTCAATATATTTAAACCATTTCATTTCATTCAAGTAATCAGAACCTTCATGTGAAGGCCATTATATATAATAAATAACATTTAATCCATTTTTCAATGACAAATCAATTTAAAAGATTCAAGTAATATAAATAGTGACATCGTAAAGAAGGATTTTCTTTAGGGGAAATTACCATTGTAGGTGGGTTAAGAAACTAGTAGGAACCCTTGGTTCAATTAAAACATTCATGTTACAATGGAAATTCAGACTAAAATATATTATGAACTCTTATAAGGAATTATAGGAATTACACAATTAACCATAAAAGGGAAATTCAATTTGGAACACCCAATGGGTTTCTGTAAATGAGATCAACATCCTCCAATCCACTAAAAAATATAAAAATGAATGTATAATGGTCTAAGGATCAATTTTTTATAAATAACTACATTAAAATATACACCTAAAAATTTTTTTCATGAAAGGAAATATAATAGATAAAATGAATTAAAACACATGGGTATAATTATGTGACTAACCACTTCAAGTCCATAGATTACTCCTCACTCTATATGGGCCTCACATTCAGAGTATGGGGAAGAGATATAATAAATATTCCAACACCATGAAAATAGGGAAAATAAGTGGAAACTAAATAGTATGATAAATTCAAAGATAAACTTAGATAGGATGGGAGAGGATTACAAAATGTACTGAGAATGATCTAATTCTTCAAATGAATCATGAATTGGAAATGAAATTAGAATGTTAGATCAATGCCTATGTTGAGAGGATTTTGAGCCATGAGAGAATAAAACAATTTCCATCCGCTAAAGGAATAAAAATTAAAAAAAATATTGGATATATGTTTAAGTGAGGGAATAATTTTAATTTCCCCACAATCTATATGGGAACAAAGATTGGCTGCACTTTTTTTTAAAATAGTGTGCATACTATGCTCATATAATTTGTAATGATATACCATGAATGATTAAGGTGAAAATTTTCCAAAACTATTCAAAAAAAATATAAAATCAGCTTCTCCAAAATCGTAAAATGTGGCATGGTCATGTTATATGGTTCCTATTATTTTATAAAACTATTTTACCTATATGTGTCCACTATCTGTAACAATGAATTTTTAGAAAAAAAATTGTGTGGGTTTAGTTTCATGGTTTTCAATAACCACGTGGCCTAGTATATTCATCCCTTTTAGGGCATCTATGCTCAAAAAAATATTTAGACACACTTGTAAACACTTTTAATTAATTAGCTATCACTATTAGGGCCATTTAGTGGAATTTAAACCAAAACAAAACAATCCACACTGTCATAATAAGATGGATCATTACCTGTGGAATGATAAAAAAATAAAAACAAAAATTCCCTGTAAATATATTAACTATTATAATAATATAACAAATAATCAATGTGGAAATATAAATATATAAAAACCTATATAATTTAATTAATAAACAGATAATGAAATTCATCTATTGATAATATCATTGTTAAAATAATATTCATAACAATATCTAAATTATAATGGAAGGAAATTATTAATCCCTGGATGTCCTGTTATAAATCACATGAAAAAATCTACTATAAAATAATTTCACAAATACAGGTTAATATTACATGTATAAAAAGAATAAATTTGGGAAATTGACTTGTCTCATGAGAGAAAACTATGCATCTAGGGGGTATATAATTCCAAGCCCAACCCATCACTATATTTCAAAAACATTACTCAAATATCTAATGATCAATATAATTTGAAAATAAATATGAACTATAAAAAAATATCCTTATTGATTAAGGGATATTTATTTTTTATTATTTCCTTAGTTAATTAAACATCATTCAATGGAGACATCATATGAAAAAATATGTATGAACTATGAAATAATCATATAAAACATGTAGTAATATGGATAAAATAAAATTGAAGCATTGAAAATGTCATGACTCGACCCAAGCTGAGTATCGATCCAGAAATACCCCAAGAATACATCTATAGGCTAGGGGTGACATGAACTAAACCCATAACTAACTACGGTATGCCTTATCCTATGTACCAGAATTCAAACACAAAAAAAAAACTCAACGAAAAAGTCTATAGGGAAAGAGAAAAAGTTGTAACATTTCTGTAAGATAAACCATGAATACATGAAGCTATATACATAATGAATGTAGAACTATGTAAATTAAAATTTAAAGGGGTAAAATACTCTCCCAACTAGAAATATATCCCGTCCCGACAAAAATAAAATTGTAAATAGCTGATAGAGCCCAACTCCTGAATCCCAAGCTATGACCACTGTATGTGGTCCAAGCACCCATTATCCCTACTCTCCAATAAATTCATGTCTGACCTATCTTTTTTCCATATAAGACATTATACATGTGGTAAAAGCATATACAAGGGTGAGTAAAAGCATACCCAGTACAATTCAAAGAATGATAAAGTGAAAGTAGTAAGAGATACAATAGATGATAAAGACAGTATATAACACATGGTATTGTGATAGAGTATAGTTAAAACTAGTAAGAGTATAAGTAAGTTCATCTAAACACGAGGGGATAAAAATGGTGAGTATATAAACTACTATTTGACCCTTCTGCACATATATACAGAGAGTAGTCTCATAAAATCATGACAGTCTAAACATCGAATCCATGTGGCATACCCCACACATCTTTGCCACTTTTTGAAGGAGAGTAAGAAAATCAATGTAGTGGATAATGAAAAATGGTATATATATATATATATATATTCTTGGTCAAAAAATCCCAAATGAGAGTGTAAAGGTATATCCACATCATAACTCAACTTTAGAATAAGAGTATCTAATAGTTCTAAAAGTCCAACATGATTCCCATAATCACAGAAATTTACCCTAAACACACTTGTATTATGAATTCATTCACCAGACCCGGATACTATCTGATTTGGGAAGCATTGAATTGCCTATACGGTTTTGGTTATATACCAAAAAAACATCATAGGGGGGAATGTGTCCCTATTACTTGTATTCCAAAAGCAACATCAAACCATGTCACTTCACCGATCCATATAGTCGAGGACCCATAATTTCATAGTACATGACCCATTCCATTGTATGAAATGAGGGTTATACTCTGATATTCGGGGACTCATTACCATCTAGACAAGAGGCTTCCACTCTTTTTTCATCGAGGACCCCAGACCAATGACACAAGAGAGTTTCACTCAGAAATTTGAGGATGCATTCCCATCACATTTGGAGGGTTACCGAAAATGTCATCGAGGACTATTACCTAACCAGTAGGAGGTTTCCACATTGGATGTCAAGGACCCATCCAAAATCCAATTGGAGAGTTCCACTCCAGGTCATCAAAGACCAGTGACATACCTAGCAAGAGGGTTACACTTAGAAAGATGTCTCTAGTGATATTATCAAATCACTGTCGAAATTGAGTGTCACCTCAAAAGGTTTCCTTTATAGAGACTTGCACACCGTATCTTGAAATCCAAAAAATGAGGGATCTATCACGTTATATGTTTAAAAACACTTAGGATACACCGCTATTAAGACAAAAAAAAGTTCAAATGATGGATATATAAATGTTTTATGTTTTCAATGAAGAGGAAAAGGGGTATACAATGTCTGAGGAGACCCATACAACATGTAGTCCCACTCCACCTCTTTACCATTCCACTAACATAAACATAGCTCCATACCATGTAGCAATAAACTCTTTGTAGGTGGAATACATAGTGTTTCTTAGCTAATGAGGACCGATGATGTATCTTTCTCACTGTGTCCATGAAATGGACCCTCTGTCCATGTTCTTTGGTAAACAGTTTGATGATCCACATAGGGTACATCCTCTTTGATCTGTCCATGTTTTGTACATGGCACATGGCATGTCCCTGGCAATGTGTTCCGTCACAAAACTTACTCACACGGGAAGGTGGAACATGACATGTTGGAGATGTACAAGCCATTCAATCATTTTGGGTATCTAAATCCCGTATATGCCACCACTGAAATAAAGCATTCCATGTGTTAATCTTTGAATTTAGAATGTAGTTGGGATTTTTAATGAAATACTAGATCATATCCTGATTCAAAAATATATCCAAACCACTTCATATTTCTCCTTGAATCTATCTGAAAATTCAGACTTTTCTGTAGACTGTAGATCCCAGACCTTACTGGTAGGAAATCGGCCACCTTTGGTTATGAAGGGTTCTGCTACTCGTTCAACACACCTCCATAACATCCATGTTCTTTTTCCTAACATTTTATCACAAAATCGGTCATCCTCGCCTTGAAATGATCCTAGATATATGTCTCTCATACTGATATTTTCTTTATTAACCAATCTACTATGAATCTAGGGTTTTGATCAAACTCAATACATCCCATAAAAGTTGAGTTGGGACCCTGGGGATACAACCAGTGATGGACTTGAAGAATATTGGGGAGAATGTCACAAAATAATGTTTAAATAATCAAGGCCATGCTTTCATGGTTAATTGATTTATAATGGGCATTCCACATTCGAAAAAAAATATAAATAATTAAATTTTAGTACAATTGAATATGCATAGGCTATAATGGGGTGAAAGTCAAAAAAACTATTGATCTACTAAATATATTTAATACAAGGAATAAAGACAACCATTTATGAGTCCTACCATGATTTATGAATGATCTTTGATGAAGAAAAGATCCTCCATCAATCTGAGAGGGGTCAATGCATTTGTTTCACCATGATCTGCCCAAATTTGGATCATAGTCATCCTTCGATTGATATCTAAAAGTAGAAGGGGGATGACAGCACCAACCGAATATTTCTAAATTATGAGCCAACATTTGAGATTTCACTATAATTATATATTTATAAACATATCATATTTCAAAATTAATGAATTAATTAATATTACATAAATAATTATTCCACTTAAAATTACTACCAATGAATGAGGGGAAAGAACATCCTACACCAACTCATATTATTCCTTTCCAAGGGAAAACACCACATTCCAGACTCAATTGTGGTGTCATGTTTCTAATCTGATCAAATATTTATGATTTATTCCATTTTCATTAAGAAGCTATGTGTGCACAATATAAAATATATTTATTATTTATATAACATTAATTCTGAGAACATCGGCCTTCGAAATCACAGGTTTTCTTAGTGCATAGGTTTATATATATATATATATATTTCAAATTTTTACAAGGAATTAATCAGGTCTCTACATCATTACCTCCTTCATGATTTTCATCCCTGATAAATAACTATGAAAACAACTAGGGATATTGTGACCACACATTTTTCTCCCACTTCCTATAAATATTAGGCAGGTTTTTATTATACTAGATCACACAATTAAAAGGGAGGGCCCATCCATATATGTTCCTCTCCTGTCAATCCTCAATCTCCACTAGGTTCTTCATAAAGGTGGATCTATCCTCAAGGACCACCTAACCAAAATCTATTATGTTCATGGGGTCATGTATATATTTTATTGTCTATGAAACATGGAATATTTCATTATCTAACTCCAAAATGGTGGTAGGGAAAGGTGGTAAGAAACCTCACAAAACCTATGTATGATCTTGAATGGCCTGATGAACCTCAGGGATAGCTCCCCCCCATTCGAACATATGAATTGTTCACTGTAGGGAGGATCTCAAGAAAAAGTGGTCTCCATTTTCAAAAACCTAGAGACTATGATTGAAATATACATAATATATATGTCTATTGTGGTGCATCCTCATTTTCTCACAAATGACCTGGACAATCACCATTGTCGCATGCACTATCTCTTGACCCAAAACTGATGTCTCTTCAATCATTTCCCAATTATTGGGTGACCTATAGCATTTCTTGTACAAGTACTCAAAAGGTTTCATGCCAATATTTGAGTGTTATCTGTTGATATATGCAAGATATACCATGGGTAGGTGATCCTCACATATTCATCAAAACTCTAACAAGCACACCGTCAGCATGTTCTCCAACACTGGGACAGAGCAGTTGGTCTACCCATGGGTATGTGGTGAAAGGATCTTCTCACATGCAATTTTTTCCTGAATCTATCCTACATTCCTCTCGATAATCTTGATGTAAATCACACATCACAATTAGAGAAAGTCATCATGTTTACCCCGTGATGGTGAATTATCTCTTGTATATAAAATTTCACCAAACTATGAATTAAACTCTTCTCCCTAATAGCATAGAAGTGATCCATATTCATGAGTCAGTCACCTATCACATAGATGGAGTCATGGATCTTTATTGATCATGGAAACCATGGGATTATGTCCATGTATATTCCAGCCAATTTCCACATTGGGATATTAAGGGGCTGAAACAAATCCATAGGAACTTACTGCTTCGCTTTCACCTACTAACAAGTGGGGCATCGATAGAAAATGTATGCTACCCATCATCTTGCGCTGGACCACCTAACCTACCACTGAAGGTGTGTCTTCATCATCCCCACAAAATTATGTACAACTTGGGGAGACGTGTGGAACCCGTACATCACTTAATCCCCCAACATTACTGAAAACATTGTTCTCCCCTAAAACAGGATGACACGATTCCCTCATTCAGTATATCCTTTTAGGGGGTCACATTAGGATATCTGATCACATAGGTACTCAAATTAAATATATCCAAACAAGTAATCTCTCAAATTCTAAAAAAGAAAAGGTGTATTCAAAATCCTCTGTAGAAAAACTATACTCTCCTTCTCCATAGGGGTTAGCTCTAGGGAAGCTATATACTTTGAAGATTCTTGAACTAAGAGATCATGTGACTTTCGGCTAAGGGAATCTGCTACAAAATTTCCCTTCCCTAAAGTATAGAATATATCGAATTAATAGTCTAGAAGAAACTCTAAGAAGTACCATTTTGGTAGGTTTAGGTCTCTCTTCCTAAAGACATACAAGATAATCTGGTGGTTTGAGTAAGCCAAAAAATTCTCTTCGAGAAGGTATTGTCTCCACATACGCTGAGAGAGGACTACCTCTTCCAGCTCTAGGCCATCAGTCACAGAGTTCATGGGGTCCAAAAAACATTAATCCATATGAAATAACTTGTTATCGCTGCATTAACATGTATCTGAGCACCTCTCCTGAGGCATCACATTAAACTACAAACTCTAAACCCTTATATTGTAGTCTAAACACTAGATAAATCCTTATTCTCTATCTAAAATCCACAAAGGCCCTCTATAAATAATTAGACCAGGTAAATGGTATCCCTTTTATCATTAGAGTTTTCATGGGATCTATAATTCTTGATAAATCTACCAAAAGACTTTTGTATTAACCAACAAAACCAAGAAAGCTCCACACCTCTGACACATTTTTGGTGGATCCCAAGAAAGAAATACTTCAGTCTTTGTTTTATACATGGATAAACCATGATCAGTAATGAAGTACCCTAAAAATTAATCCTCGTGTATCCAAAATTCTTATTTCAAGAGTTTCCCATAAAGTTGGCGCTCTCAAATGTCTTGGACCATTCCCAAGTGCTCTGCATGTTCATCCTCTATTTTAGTGTGGACGAGTATGCCATCAATTAAGATACCAAACAACTAGTATAATTACATCTTGAAAACTTGTTTTATCAAAGACATAAACATGAATTGGGAATTATTTAAACCAAATGGAATTCACCAAGAACTCATAGTGTTCGTAGCGACATTAGAATTCTAAAATTGGAATATCTGCCGCATGAACCCTCAACTGGTGGTAAACAGACACGAGATCAATCTTTTAGAACTATAATGTTCTTATTCATTGATCCAAGAGGTTGTTAATACTCCTAAAGGGGTACATGTTAATTATTGTGTCATGGGTTTGGAGTTGATAGTCTACTCAAAGCTACAAGCTCCCATCATAATTTTCATGAACACCATAGGTGCTACCTAGGGGGACACACTTGGTCTGATGAAAACATTATCTTGAAGGTCCCAAAACTGAAAACATATATCTCAGACCTCAGTAGGTTCTATCGAATATGTCTCATTAGAAATCATTTTCATCTTTTTATCCAATTCAATACAAAACTCCATCTCCTGCCTCAAAGGTAGTCCTGGAATGTCCAAGAGAAAACATCCTTGTAATCCTCTACAAATAAAAGAACCCATATACATGAAGATCCTACTAAAATACGGAATATTCTAGCTAACTAATGGGTAATGGCATGAAACCTCCTTCATTAAAAACTCACTTTCCCTGCCATGAGTTATCTCTCACCAGAGAAGGATAATATAATTCCATCAATAGGTAGGCACCTGACTTGCATCTGGTGATAGTCAATCTGGGTTTGAATCATGGAAAGAGAATCCATACCTGGTATGAAATCATAGGGTTTTATCATGTGGACAAAATGTTACCACATGATCATCTATCCTACAAATGATCTCTCACAATGCCCCTAGATGAAGGATATATATGATGTGTTCCCTATAGAAACCTCTAGATGAATCTGTTGTGCTAGATCCTCAACATGGAACACCATCTCACATACAAGTAGTATAGGGAAAAAAATGAACGGAACATGTCTCTAATAGTACAAAAAAGAGGATAATAATCATAGATCATATCTCTTATGATCATGTGAGTTTTGGGATCATAAACATCCATAGAATGAAGCTTCCCACGACTCTAGCCGCCATTTCCCTAAGCATGACATGAGCTTCCTGATGGTAGTGATGGAAGGATATCATAGTGTTGTCCTACACCTATAGCTTCTCTTACTCCTCTACTAGATTTTACTCCATGGGTTCGACACAATCCACACCTAGAAGATACTTAATGATAATGTTGCCTCTAACATGGGGGGTCCATCACCTATCTTTTTGTGATACTCTACATTTCTAGATGTGTAGTATCATTCCATGTGACCTCAGCCATCATATGTAATATTATTTCCCTGTCAATTGAGTCAAATTAGATTTTTAGTTTTTTTAGAATATCTACAGTATAACAGGAACCTGAGGTCTTCTCTTGATGGAGTCCAAGATCATTAATACGAAAAGAATGTTTTTATTAAGAAAAGGGTGAACAATATTGTATTAAATGGTATTATTTTGGATTCAATATGAATCATATAAAATCAATTGATACAAAATAACTAAATTTAACATATTTGATTAAGCATGATCAACTAGAGAGAATCTCATAATGTTTATCCTTCAGCATTTCAATAGATAGGTTTATGATATTTTAGTCATTTGTTTATAAAAAATAGAAATATAATGCTACTATGTTTATACTAGGATTCCTCTTTGGATTCAGTTATAAACACACAATGATTAACCAAATACCTCAGTTTATTGGGAGATTTTTGTTGGACTTCATAACCGAAACTCACAAAGACAACATATGAAGAACTAAATGAACTCTGTAGAATTATATGTTATTTAATGTGTTACTATGAAATGAAAATACATGTCCATGGAAGGGATTATGTGATTTAAATTGATGAATATGAACCACACAAACTCCACAATTTAATGAGATAAGAATAAGTGGTGAACAGTTTGTGAAAAATAACATGAGGGAGTACCCAAAAACATGATCATATTAGTGGACTACGACATACCAGTACCAAACTCAATAAAATAAAAATATAAGATGAATAAAATATACATCAAATCCTATAATTAAATGGATCAACCAATTCTTACAAAACAAATCTTAGATTTGCAACATGTTTCTCCCTGAGTGTTCATGATGAGTTTATAATTCCAGTGGAGGGGATGACGAAAAATATGTTGAAGTAGCACTTCCCATTATATCTAGAACTTAAACAGATGTTTCACGGACTACTCTGAGACTATAAAATGGTATCCCCTTTCCTCTAAGTAGAACTCCTAAATTTGGTTCCCATGGTGTTCTTTTATATCCAAAATGCGAGGTGGTTTTTCAAACCCTGATTTCGAGAAACCAATTTTCTCATGGTTTTGGGGAAATAGAATTTCTTATCTCACATTTCACATATCTAAAAACCCATTTTTCGATCTCCAATATATATCCATGTAAAATTTTGCGGGAATATAATATATATAAGAATATATATTTCAAAAATACTATGGAAAACTTTTAACTGTATGAAGATTAATTTTATTGGATAGATCTATTCAGTTGGGGTTCTTATTGGAAGAATTGGTTTTGGGTTCTTGCATTAAATTTGTATCCCACTGAACTATGGATTGTCTCACATAATTTAATCCTATTTTAATACACAAATTTCACGGAACATGTGAATCAGTGGACATATGTTCATGGGATTAATGGTTGTTTGGCCTATTTTTTCTACATCATCCAGGGCTCTCCAAATCACCTCCTCCTTTAATAAAAAAATAAAAAAAAGTAAAGTTTTTTTTAAAGTGAATTTTTTTTAATCCATCATAAAGATAAAGTTGTTATTATAATTTTATTTTTCATTACAAAACCATTTTAAAATAGTTTTTTAAGGGTAGAAATGAATAGTGAATCGTGTTGTGATCACACCCCCACACCTAAACATTTTCACTATTGGGAAAATTCAAATATAATGATGCATGTATATATTCCCACCTTGTTTAATATTTACCGTTAAATGAATGTTTTATTCATTAAAGCAATTTGATCGATGAAAAAGTCACAACAAGGAGTTATTCTCAGTGACCATGGAAAAATGAGTCTCATAAATTGTTTTAGAAATAAATTCAATGAGGTTGATGATACTAATATGAGAAAGGAATTCAAAGTCAATCAGACCAACAACTCTCCTCATGTGAATTTGAAAACCATTACATTCTATTATTTCCACTTTCAATCTTGAAAATATAGGTTATTTTAACATTTCTCTACATATGTGATTTTTCCCACCGAACCTACCCTATGTCCTTTTCAATCAAATTTAAAATCCCACAAACTTAAGAATTCCCAAAAGTCAATCGTTAAACTCGTGACCTAGGTATCCCAATAAGTTGTATATTTAATATCAACCATAATTTATTAATTTTTTTTTTCTAATGTTGAACTTCAAAAAAATCCCACAATCATCACTCAAAACGTTCATGATCTCCCCATGATAATAATAGTAATTATTATAACAAGAACAAAGGTTGAGGAAGAGTGGTCTTTAACCTTCCCCATACACAACCTTTACTTTTTGTGTTTTTATAATATATATTTTTTGATATTTTTATAGTGTTTTAGGGTGTATGATAGTTATAAAATATGTACACACACATATGTCAATTTGATACAGTAATTAAATAGATCAGAAAAGGAACGAACATACAGAAAAAAAAACATTTTAGAAAGATGATAAATTTTAATCATACTTTTATTTATCTTTTATTATGAATAAAAATTTCACAGTTCATTTTTTGGTGAAAATATGTGTGGATATATTATGTGACACAATTTACCATAAAATACTCACACAAATGGTTCCATGATTCAAAATGAGTTCAAAGAGATACAACCACTTATATCATCGATAAAAAAAAACTAAACTTCTCACCGCAATGTTAAATTCATGCTAAAAACATATTTCATCATTGAAAAAATATTTTTAAATGATAAAACTTCATTAAATATAGAAAGTACTCATTTATTTTAAATAACTACATTGATTACTTTGGAATCATTTTCAATGATAAAGTGGGCATCAAAAATAAAATTCTAGCACAAAATTGAGGGTTGGGGGAATTTGGGGGAATAATTGACAATATAATCTAGTATGTGAAAAAATAAAAAATAAAAATGATTATATTTAATAACCAAACAAATAATATACCCATCCTCCCACACCTAGATCATGTTGTTTCCACAATATAATAAATGAGAATATTATAAGGAAGTATAAAAACTGTTGGCATTTACTAGCATGATGCTTCATGAAGTTAAATTGTATCTAATGGAGGATTTGGAAAATATTATAAATGGGTTTAAGTACATTTACATTGATGGTAATACTTTTCACTCATGATCATAAAAAAAACATTTATTACACCAAAAGGGTTAACAATATTAATAGTATAATGACCAAACCATTGAGAACAATGCTTACCTGGGTAGAGATTTGGCCTGGAATTGTACATAAGATCATTTTCACTAACATCAACATCCACTGATGAATCATCCCATAATGGATATCCTTTTTCTTCACTTTATATATTTATGGTTTCTCTTATCCATCACACCAAATTCCTTCCAACTCCTGAATCTGCAACATTCCAGGCTCCCATGCATACGATAGAATCATATTACATTTCATAATATCCCAATATGCTTGAGACACTACCTCTATCATGTGGTGAAAATAATTTCCAAACACAATCCTATATGGTGAAATTTCAATTGGGGTTTTAAAAGTTATGTGGTATTCCCAACGTGCCTCATCAAAGTGAAAACATCAGTCTTCCTTATTGAGATGTACCATTTTTAAGGACTCACATTACTTCTTGATTTCATATTTCTTCTTGTCTGGTAGTTTGGGCGTGATATGAAGTGAATACATTATAAAAAACCCCATAATTATGAATCAAAATTTTCATGTTGAGATTGAAGAAATGTGAACCCTGATCACTGATGATGAATCTTTCCAAACCAAATCTTCTGAAAATCTAGAACCAAATAAAATCAATAACCCCTCGAGAGTCATTAGTCCTAGTATAATTTTCTTCCACCCATTTAGAGACATGGTACACATCCAATAATAAGTAAAAAAATTCAAATAAATTTTGATAATTCCCCATGAATTCAATTCCCTATTCAACAAAGTTCTCATAAAAGAACATTGGTTGTTGGGGGAATTTCTATCGATTAATAGATATTCCCTATGAATTAACATCATGTACAAGACTTAAAAACTGATGGCATTCCCTATAAAATGGGGGTCAATAATGTCATGAGTGATGTAATTTTTGAGATGTACGTTGATAGAAAAATTTCCCCTTATAATACAAATTTTGGTAGATTCTCAAAATAGAGGTGAACTCCTGGCCTAGGAGACACCGAAGAAATGAATTTGTCATAAAAATTATCTTCAAATATGGGTTATCCAAAATGTAACAGAAAAAATCATTTTTAACTTGCTGGGATTATGTAGTGTTGAAATTAATGGGGACCCTATATTTCAATAGAAAATTCACAAAAAATTCATACCAAGGGGTAAGTTCGACAACATCATAAAGGTTCTCATGAGGGAAGAATTCTCCAACGGGGAGGGTTGAGTCAACATGGTGTTCTTGTGGTTGGAAACATCTATAAATGTGGTCAGCTACTAATTATCCACTCCAATCTTATCACAAATCTCATGGTCAAACTCCGGGAATCGTAGCATCCACTGAGGTGGGGCTTTACATCAATTTTCATTTGGATGAAATGAAGGGAATCAAGATTAGAAAAGACAATGAATTTGGAACTAATAAAATATGAATGGAATATTTCCAAGGAAAATACAATAGAAATAATTTCTTCTTGAGTTATTTACTAGTTTTCCTGGTTGCTTTCAAGGGTATGTGAGTCATACACAATGAAATGATGAAATATCTCAACCCTTTTAGATAAATCTTCCCCAAATGCAATGTTAGAGTCATAACACATAATTTATAAGGGAATATGCCACAATGGTTGTTGGATAATGGGAGGTGATGTGAGACTCTTTTAAACAGAATTAAAATCATCCTTCTAATTTTTATCAAAAAATGATTGATCATCATTTTGAAAAAGTAGATATAATGGGTCTCTGATCTTACTAAAGCCATTAATGAATTTAAAGTAAAAACCAGCATGAACCAAGAAAGTTCACACCCCATGGACATATTTTCGTTATAAAAGGGTTGGATTTAATGCAATTTTTTATTTATCCACTTGAATTCCTTCATTTTAAATATCATTGTGAATAACTAACCTCCACTCAACCATAAAATGGAATTTATCGTAATTTAATATCAGATCTTTTTCAGAGAAGTGGTGGAGGAGAAAAACTAGGTGTGCCAAACAGTGATCAAAGGAAGTTTCTTAAACCATGAAATCATCTATAAAGGCTTTCAGATAGTTCTATAGGTATTCAAAAAAAACTCAACATACACCACCTAAAAGTATGATGATCGTTACATAGAACAAAAGGAATAATTCTATATGAAAAATGGACTAAATGGATACATAAATATTTCCCTTTCTTAATCTTTAAGATTTTTTGGATTTTGAAATAACCCAAATAGCCATAAAGGAATTAATAATGGGACATAGAATCTACTATTTCTATGATTTTGTCAATGAAAGGTAATATAAAGTGGCCCTTTTACATGGACTGATTCATTTGATGGTAATCAATATTAGCACACTTTCGACGCTCCATTCATCACAGAATCTAAAGATCATAAAAGGGGAATATATGAGCTCAAAGTGATTCATCCATTGATGAAAATATAAAAAAAATCGACAAAGGCATGAACAAGGGATCAGAAGCACCTGTGCCGCGAAAGTTCTATCACGGTTGCGTAAGTCCACTTGTGAGACACCTTATGGTTGTGCAAGTGACTTGCGTGAACTAAGTGATAACTGCCCGGTAACCACCTGGGGTCTTCTCCTACCTATAAATAGACCCTGTGGGCCCCCCATTCGGGGAGGATTTTTTTTCTAGAAACTCATATTTGAGCTCCCGGCGCCCTAGTCTCTTCTCAAAGCTTCTGAAACACTTATAAGGTAATTTCTTACCTAGAATGGAAGATCTAAAGAGTGTGAGGAAGGACTATGTGTGGAAACTCATCAACACTTGTGCGCCTGAGTGGCCAGCCCATAAGGGAAAAGGGCCACACTTGCGCGCCGCCTTAATCCTTCAATAGATCTTGCGCACCCCTCTCCTGGAAGAACCTCAAGAGGATTCTAAAGGCTTTAATGAAGAGTCGCTCAATTATTACCCTGCTGATTAACCATCGCGCAAGTACATCATGTGTCGTGCAGGCGTATACATGTGCGACCAAAACTTGCGTGCCCACGCAGTACCTGCGCGCCTGCCAGGACTTGTGCGCCCCTGCCTTTTTGGGTGCCTTTCTTGCCCATTTCACCTCTCTTAAGCCATTATACCATCCCTATTCCAGATTCAGTCTTCAAGACACTCTTCAAATCCATTTTATGGCATGATTTCTTGATTTTATTTTCTTATCTGAAAGGAATTTTGTGGAATATCTCTCAAAACCTAGTTATTTATACATATTTATGTCACTAAAGATTGAGATTTCATTTATTCAACCTCATCTTTTAAGATTAGAGAATCCTTAACCTGGGTCTCCTTTTTAGGAATAATCCCCAGTCATAAGTCCTCTAATTTGGGAATCCTCTTTAGGAGTAAGCCCCAAGTCCCTTAATTTTTGGGCATCCTCTTAGGAGTAATCCCCAGATCCCCAAACCTGGGCTTCCTTTTCCGGAGTAATCCCTAGTCTCAAATATGGGAATCTTCTTTGAGAGTAAGCCCCAATTCTTAAAGTTCCAAAATCTGGGCATCCTATTTAGGAGTAAGCCCCAAGTCCCTCAATTTTTGGGCATCCTATTTAGGAATAAGCCTCATATCCCTTAACCTGGGCCTCCTATTCAGGAGTAAGCCCCAATCCCCTAATTTGGGCATCCTCCTCAGGAGTAAGCCCCAAACCTTAATTCTCTTAACCTAGGCCTCCTTTTCACGAATAAGCCCTAGTCATAATCCTTTATCCTGGGTCTCCTTTTCAGGAGTAAGCCCCAGTCATAATTCTCTTAACCAGTCCTAATTTATCCTTGATCTGGAATTCCTTTTCTAGAGTAAAACCCATGTTAGAGTATTCAAAATATCCATTAAGCACATATACCTTTATGGACCCTGTTACTGAATTTCTTCCCTAAAGTAAATCCTAATCTTCATTTATCTGGGCAGTTAAACATACATAAGCCCCACATTATTTCTTATGATTGTATCTTTCATGGCATAATTGTCTAACTTTTACCAATACCTCTTGTTTCTCAAACCGAGCGTGACTCACGTGAGCTTAGAGTGTAAAAGTAATTGTGACATCATTCTTTGAGCCATAAATCATAAACATCATACTCCCTTACTCGAACTACGTGGGTTCTGATTCCTTTTCTAAACAAAGGATACATAGGTAGCTCGTCTACGGGTTCGATCCCAACTCTAAAATAATCTATGTCCTTCTGAATGACAATAAACTTCAAGTTCCCCACTGAGTGGCTTTAAAACCAGAATGGTCATCATAATGACCAAGAGACTTCTGTATAAATGTGTCGAAGGGTACCATTGACCAAGAATCTCTAACAAATACAGATGATTCCTTATTGATGAAGAACCTCAAATACATACAAAATATTCTCTAAATTTCCTACATATTTAATCACTGATTGTTAGATCTGAAGGAAAGCTCATTTTATACTTGGTAATGTAATAGGGATTCACGAAAATAACTTAAATCTATAAGGAGAGTCCCGGAGTAGACAATAATTCCCCTCAAAAAGGTGTGATGAGTCCGACCTCCCATCCTCTCGACCAATGCAAATTCCTAAGCCTCATCAGTCCACAAACTAATGAGAACCTACCTTTGGAAAGTATGTCTGAATGGATGTGTAATCATTGGATGTTTCCGGTTCTACGAACAAACCCGTTAGAAATCAATCAGAACGTTTGAACCTCCCATCAAGGCGGTCATCCCCGAATTCCAAGGGAAAAAAATGGTGAACCCGACGTGAATCCTTAACTAAGTTAAAATGATGTTTTACCTATTTGTTAGGCCCCTATTTAAAACTCATTGAGAGGGCCAACAAAAACAATCATTGACATATGTGCTCATCCAAAATATGTAGTGGCTGAATTTATCTTGATTACATCTATTATATCAAACATGAACTCTTTTCCCAAGATCTTATGAATTTCTAGAATGGCTGCTCTCAAGTTCACACCTGTGAATACTGCTGCTGTAAATGCCACTGCTGCTTCTCCTGATGGATCATCGTCCGCTCTTAGGATGATATCACCTACTCAGCGTCTTCAACGCTGGGTATCAAACGCACTGGTTAAGGAGTACCATCAACAAGGTACCATCCCAACTCTGGAGGCTACCCGACAAGCCCTCCAAGTAAATAACTCACATCAGTCGTCCGTACAACAACGGCCAGTGATCAAGAAGTATGCGATGCTGACTACCGTCTCCAACCGTTTCGGGTCGTTATCCCCGGAACGCAATCACCATTCGCTCCCTTATTCTTGGAAGGTGAATGATCAGGTCCCTCAGGACCATAATTCAAATAGACAAGAGTCCTTCTTGAGGGATCCCACCAACAATCGCTGCAAGACTCGTGCGGCAGTGCGCCCTCAACATGATGAGGGTACCGACTACAGGCATTCGGCTCAAGTTCCTCAAACCTAAGAAAGCAAGACTAACCACCAGAGGCGGAATCCAGTCAACAGTGAGTAGGTTCTTATTTCTGCCATCTCCGGAGAAGTCCACCAACCTAACTTGGTGGTAATCAACGAGTAGGCACATACACCTGCCCGTTTTAATTCCACTGTCCAGGAGACTCGTCTGGAAGCATCACGGAAATCCCGCCCGGAAATTCCGGCGGAGTACTATAGGAAGGAACATACACATGTTTAGACATCATCATCTAGTCAGCAGGCTCGTTTGACTACATATGATGGATCTCGTCTACCACGTTTGGCGAAGGGAAATCAGCAGGCACAGAAACCTGCTAGTATTAATCAAGCCTACCAACAGTCTCGCTCGGTAGCATTCGGAGAAGTTAGTTGGAAATCCCCGACAACAAATTGGAGGCAGACTCAACTCTCTGCCCCCACACTTGAGTACTGTCAGGATTCACTAACAGAAAAAGGAGGACAGGAGCAGGCACATACACCTACTCCAAGCCCGGAATGGACGTATATTCCCGTTCCGGCAGCTGAAGTCACCAAACATATTCTATCAATGGTGAAAGAGCAGAAGAAAATCCCTGCTCATATTCTGGAAGCCTGCTAGGATATTATAACAACCTCAACGACATCTCAGGGAAAGACACATAAATCTATCCCTACCAGTGGAGTGATACATCAACAATTCACTCCGGAACAGACACACACATCTGTTCCAGTCTAAGAGGGTTGTGGGGAATACTCCCCCATATCATATGGTCAACCAAGTCAGGCACATACACATGATTTGAGAGGAGATCTTCAGCCTAACCTGGCCATATTTCCTGATCAGACACATACACCTACTCAGAGCAGACACTTTCGTCAACAAGTGGTTTCCAAGGCGAGTAAGAAGGCGTCTAAGAAAAAGACCCGCCCAACACAGTCAGGTGATCAAGATCCAATCTGTAACAAGGCCTTGCTCGATGCTGGAGTTCTTGAAGCCCTCAGACAATTATTTGTTGGAATTCAAGATTCTACTCCCTCTGTTCCCAATAGTGGGAACATTAATTTCGAAGGTCTTCAACAGACACTTCGTCATGAAGGATTTCTTCATGACAATTCGGTCGATCTCGAAGTCTCATCTTCAGATGAGAGCCACAGTAACCCTCTATGTGGTCAGAAGACCAAGGAGCAAGGGATATCATCTTTTGCTATAACCCATTATGGTGGTCCTCCCCATGATGATGAATTTCGCTGCAAAAGTCCTCTCCACAGTAGTGATGCACATTTCCCGGAAAATGCTCCAGTGGAAAATGTAGTGTTGAGAAAGCCCTCTTATCTTGAGGCATGTGAAAATGTGAAACCAGTCATGTCTGAAGCTTCATCGCTACTAGGTGAAATACTTTCTCAATCAGAAGATAGCCCATGGTGTAGGTCATTCTCCGAACCACCCCTAAGTCATGCATCATCCGGTTTGATCAATAATTTCTCTACCAATCCTGTTGAATCCAACGAAGCAACAAGGAAACACCAACTCTGGTCAAATCAGGTAGAAGAATCTTCATCAAATGATAAAGAGGAAATGCTGAATATGAGAAAACAACTGGCGAAAGGTGAAGTGCCAGTCATGTTTTGGCCTCTGGCGGATTCTCAGTATAATATTCTATAAATGTTGACGGAATATGAAATTCATGATATTCGTCTCAACATATGGATAAATCTTGGTCAGTTGAAAAAGAAAGTATTATCTTATGATTAATATGAAAATCATCTTAATATAATAGTATTGTTACAATGTTAGATTGATTTGGCATCTCTATCAGTCTCTCGATATCCGAAGGCTGAAAATCAGAAGAGAACCCTTCAACGTTAATGCTTTGGCGCACTAAGAAGATTGTGTCAGTTAATTGCCAATGCCCCATCTGGTATTCATGTTAGAGGATGGGGTGTTCATGGAGCACTGCATTTCACGGTGCTCTCCAGTCAGCAAAGCCCGCTGAAAATGGTCTCATGCAATGTTATTTCCCATGGCCGGCCACATTCAATGGGCTTTGTTTGTAATCAAAAGCTTTCCCAAGAATAGGCTTCAACTAGTTCCTCTCATAATCAAGAATGCAGAGAACAAGTAGTAGAATTACTCTTACATCAAGAAAACGAGAATATTGAACATGCCTCTCATTTGGAGCAAGCACGTCACCAAGTGACAGAAGTGTCGGAAATCATCCAACAGTCTGTTGAACCGGGTGATAAAAGAGGATACAGGTTAATGCATCCAGCTAATTTCTGGACTAATGTTCGCAAGATCAGGAGGAATTTCAAGAAAGTCTCTGACATAGCATGTCAAGAACCACCCCAGCTCGCCAGACTGGGGATTATTTTAAACTATCCCTTAGGAAAAAAAGGATTTGGGGGGTTGAGCGAGGACAAGAGGAACAACCCCAGTCCACTGGACTGGGGACTTTTTCAAATCATCAATCCCCTCCTCAGAGAAAGTCGGTCTTTTCTCGATTGGGGTAGAAACCTCAAGAGGAACGAAGAGCCAAATTATCAGGAGATTCCCTCAAAATTACGGTTCATCAAGAATTTCATGAGGAATCAAATCAACAAAAGGAAATGTCTCATCAAAGACATGGAAGAAGACAATATCACAGAAATGATGATAGAAGGGATGAAATGAGTTATGCAGCGATTAATGCCATCAATGTCGTTGTTGCTGATCCACCAGATGAGGCTCACTCAGGGGACTCAGATGAATAGGTTCCTGCTCAAGAAGATATACGCACCAACACAAATGAAGAAGGTGTGTGTTCACAAAGTCAGAGGATTACTCAGAACTTAAGTAATCCTTCGAGTAACCCACTTCCTCCTCTCCGAAAAGGATCCAAAAAAGGGAAGGGAAAGAATCAGGTTACATATCCTTCCTCTGGAGACGGGCAATCTCTCTCACTAGAGTAGAGGTTTTCATAACAGGAGGAAGAAATGAAGGAATTAAGAAGCTTGAATGCAGAACTACTTCAAAGTAGTCTTCTTCTTAAGCATGCTGGAGTCAGTCAGCCAAAGAAATTTGCTGCAGCTACTGCGATGGATCAAGAATATCCTCCTCTATCAGTACACCCTCACATATCTAATCCTACGGGTCAAGTGCAACAACAGTTACCAGTGCTACCATCAGTTGCAACACCAATCGCCACATCTGTCCAAGCTCCAGTCATTGCACCTACCCAAGTCCAAGTTCAACCGAATGTTTCTCAAAAGTTAATAAATACTATTGAGTCATTAACAGCTCGGTTAGAAACAATGGAAGGGAAGTGTGTGCAAGTTCAACCGGAAAATAAAGTTTACCCTGAATGGGTAGATTCAATTTCTCCTCCATCCAGTTTTGGGAATCCTATATTCCCTATTTTCAAAGGATCAAGCGATCCTGAATAGCATTTGACGCATTACGTGTCTTATTGCGATCCTATGATGGGAACTTCGGAGCAGCAAGAAGCAGTGCAACTAAGATGCTTCGTGCGAACCTTGCAAGGAATAGCTTTTGTTTGGTATACAAACTTGCAATCCCAGTCAATTATAGGATGCGAGGATCTTCTCCAAAAATTCCTCCGTCAGTTTACCTCAACTTTTCCAAAGACAACAGTTTTCGATCTTACAAACTGTAAGCAAAGGGGGAATGAAAGTGTCTTTGATTTCATTGCTCAATGGAATGGATTAACATATTCTTTGAGTTTAGCACTCCCTCAAGAGGAATTGTTTCCAATCTGTGTGACAAATTACGCATGCCATTAATCCCTGTAAAATACACAGGAGGGTTTCGAGACCTTACTTCAATCACTCAACAGATTGAAGATTCCCTTATACAGGATAAGGATAAATCTCATGTAATTCCATCAGCTCCAAGAAGGAGAATGGGTAAAGCAGAAACTGCTACAGTTATTATTAAACAAGAACCTGTACCTATTTCTGCCTCAAAACCATCATCTTCTCGAAGGGCTCCACCTTCTGAGCGCCAAAAACAAAGGCCTTTTCGTCCAGATGATAAAAAAGATCAAAGACGAAAAAAATTTGAGGATATGAAGAGAAAAACATATTATTTCTGAAATGAACAAGTTCCTGGTTATTTTATTTCAGCTCTGGAAAACAATTTGGTTCAATTGCCAATACCCAAAAGGCCAAACAAGGAAGGATATGAAGATCCTCCTAATTATTTCCCTTTTCATCAAATATTGGGGCTTCCCATCTTGAAGTTTTTTGTCTTCAAGGAACACCTACAAAAGATGGTCGACTCGGGATAGGTCACATTGAAAGGCTCCTCAGCCCAGGTAGCATGTGTCACTGCTACAGTTCCAGAGGAAGAAGATGAATGGCAGGAAGTCAAAAGAAAAAATGCACAAAAGTATGATGATTAGATGGTCAGAAAGACAATCAATCAAACTCATGCTATTTTGCGAAAACAATTAAGGAAACCAATTATGTCTTCTGCCATGAATGTTGTGGCAAAACCCTCTTAGTCAGAGGGAAAGTCATAAAAACGGCATGATTCAAAGAAAGAAAATGAATCAGAAGAAGATGAGTATGTGTCAAAGCCTAAGTTGTCTCTAACTTTGGAGGACTTTATGCCATCTACTTAAAAGCCACAGGCACTGCCCCACCAAACGACACAGCCTAGATAGGCTAATCAGGCAGAGTCTTCATCAGATGAAGAGTTAATCTTCGGTTCTGTTAATATGATTCAATTAATAGATCCATATGCCTTTCAAAGTTTCATTTTTGATGAGCCTGAATTCCCTGTATCAAATAGAGGAATCATAGGAAGTTCCAGGGGATCAAGATATAGGGGAATATGTGGATCTTTCAGAAGCCACTATTCCAATTCTACCACTGCTATAATTGTGTATGCAGTAGAAACTTGTGGTAGATCCCTTCAGCGAGCTCAGCAAGAATAAGAATGTTCTTCTACCAATAGAAAATTCAGTCCTGACATAGTTATTTTGGAAGACCGGTTGAAGGTTCCATCTTCTTACTCTCAGTAAGTAAATGGATCTAATCAGTCTAATCTTCCAAAACTAGGAATATTGCAAACTCCTATCCCAATATAAGATGCATCAACTTCCAAAACATCTGCTTCCAAGGTACCTGCTAAACCACATATTCCTATTGGGAAACACAGACCTCTGGATCAAAAGTATGATATATTGAAACACTTGTCCCAAGTACCATCCAATTTATCAATCCTGGATGCTTTGAATCCTTCAAAAGATCTTCGGGAAGCACTCATCGAGGCTTTGTCAAGTCCTCAGGAGTTTGAAACTGAAATTGCTGCAGCTGAAGTCTATCACATAGAGAATAATCCTGCAGAATGCCATGCAATAATATCCTTTATTGATGAAGATGAAGATGATGTTGTGAATGGACATATTATACCATTGTACTTTTCTGGCAAAGTCAATGGCATGGATGTTTGAAGAGTTTTCATTGACAATGGTTCAGGAGTCAACCCCATGCCCATCCGTACACTTCGTCGATTGGGCCTCATGGAATCTGATTAATCTCCCTCCACAATGATGCTATAGGGATATGATAAAAATGAACAAGAACCACTGGGTGAAGATACACTCAGAACTCAGTTTGGAGATCTTTTAACCAATTCAGATTTCATGGTTGTTGATCAAGACTCAGCATTCAACATTTTTCTTGGAAGACCCTGGTTACATCAACATGCGGCTATCCCTTCGCCATACCATCAATGTATCAAATATTGTTTCGATGGTCATGTTGGGACGTTGTATGGTGATAAGGACCCGTTCAAGACATGCGAGTCTCAATACATTGAGGAAGAATTCTATCACATTAAGAAAAGGTATAAATCCATAACAAAGGAGATTACTAAAGTTAATGCTCCATATGGTTTGGAAAAAATTCCAGTAAATACATTTACACATGTGAGTACAGATTATGTGTTTCCTATCAGTCAAATTGACAAGATAGACCCAAATCAAAATTCTTTTATGGAATGATCCATAATGACATTTACAGCAATCGAGCCAGACAACATAGGAGAAATTGGTAATCTTCCAAGCAGTGATGAAAGCACAAATGGTGACATCATCATTTCATCTACTGAAATACAACAAGTCTATGATTAGCCAATTCAGCCAGAAGAAGTTATAGCAACATCGGAGGTGAACAATGATTTCGATTCTCAATCCATCATCTCCTCTTTATTACTCAAAGATGACCCTTCACCATCAATCGGGTTGGAAATGGAAGCTTCTTCTTCAAAATTTGAAAATTTTGACATCTCTTCTGATCCTGAAAACTCTTCTTTGTCATCTACTATGCAAGTAGAAACGAAAGAAATAACCCATGATGAAGAAGAAGAAGAATATCTCTGAGATACTCCTCCAGCATTTGAAGAGGGTATCTCTACCACTATGGATGAACTCAGAGAAATAAATCTGGGTACAAAGGAAGGTCCACGACCCACTTTAATCAGTGCGGCCATGACCCTTGAAGAGTAAGAGATGTATATTTCTGTTCTTAAGTGAAATAGAGATATTTTTTCTTGGAACTATACAGAAATGCCCGGGCTTGATCCTGATGTTTCTACTCATCATTTTGGTTTATCAGAAGAACATCGAGGATTTAAGTAAGCCGCGAGAAGAACACACCCAACTTATGCTTCTAAAATTGAAGCTGAAGTGGATAATCTTATCAAAGCTAACTTCGTTAGAGAAGTTCAGCATCCCAAGTGGTTGGATAATATTGTCCCTGTAAAGAAGAAGAACATACAAATTAGAGTTTGCATCGATTTCAGAGATCTTAATCGGCATTGTCCTAAGGATGATTTCCCAGTTCCGATTACAGAACTTCTAATTGATGAAAAAGCTGGCTATCAAGCACTTTCAATCATGGATGGATATTCTGGATATAATCAGATCCGAATGGCCCCAGAAGATGAGGAATTCACAACCTTCCGAGCCCCTCAGTGTGTGTTTTGTTACCGGGTAATTCCCTTTGGCTTAAAGAATGCAGGTGCAACATATCAGCACACTGCGCATCGTATCTTCAAACCCTTATCAAGGAAATATGTTGAATTCTATATAGAATATTTGGTGGTTAAATCCAAAAAACGTTCTAATCACTTGGCTGATTTGGAAGTCATATTCTGAAAGCTTCGACAACAAAATTTTAAGATGAACCCCTTAAAATGTGCTTTTGGGGTAACCTCAGGAAAATTTCTCGGCTTTGTTGTATGTCATCGTGGTATTGAAGTCGATCCTGAGAATACCAAGTCAATCCTTGGTATGTCACCTCCTCAAAATTTGAAATAATTAAGAGGACTTCAAGGAAACTTAGCCTATATTCGGCATTTCATCGCCAATTTGGCAAGAAAAAGATTACCCTTTACCAAATTGATGAAGAAGGGAGTCACATAGCAGTGGACTGAAGAATGTCAAGAAGCATTCGATATTCTCAAGAAATAGCTCTTGAGTCCACCGGTACTCATGCCACCTGATGAAGGAAGACCACTTATCCTCTACATGAAAGCTCTAGAGAGATCATTGGGTGCCTTTCTGGCTCAAAAGAATGATGCTGGGAATGAACACAGCCTCTACTATCTCAGTCGAACTATGGTTGAAGCAGAAACCCGATATTCAAGTATTGAGAAGTGTTACCTAGCATTAATCTTTTCAGTTCAGAAGTTGAGACATTACCTGCAACATCACGAGGTCCAATTGGTATCTCTCAATAACCCGCTCAAATTCATCCTTAGTCATCCAATGCTTACCGGAAGTATAGCAAGGTGGGCAGTTATTTTGCAGCAATTCGACATTCAGTATGTGTCTCAAAAGGCGATAAAGGGCCAAGATCTGGCTGATTTCCTAGCTGAACACCCTTCAGTGGAAGACACATCTTCAAATATTTAACACCCTGATGAGGAAGTCTTCTCTATTCAAGAAATTTCTCAAGCATGGGAAATGTATTTTGATGGTGCTTCCAAAAGTCCAACAGGGAAGAAAATGGAAAATCCTAAATTCAACAAAGATGGCTTAGGAATTTTACTCATTTCTCCTGAAAAGGCAGTGTTACCTTATTCCTTCTTATTGTGGGAAGGTGGTACCAATAATGAAGCTGAATACAAAGCTCTTATCACAGGCTTGGAATTAGCACTTCAACCACAAGTGAATCACTTAAAGGTGAAGGGTGATTCAGACCTAGTAATCAAACAATTAAATGAGGATTATGCCATCAGAAAAGAAGAACTAATCCCTTTGTATGATTACGTCAGAGATTTAATGGCAGAATTCCCTTTAGAACCAACATTTTCTTATATCCCAAGATCACAAAATGCTCAAGCTGATGCACTGGCTAATATAGCCACAGCACTGGCAGATCCAAATCGGGATGAGACAACCATCAGTAATGCCCACCGTCGTTCAATTTCACCTTATGTTCGAATCAGAACAGAGGAAATGAATGAAATTATTTTCATTCCTGAACCGTATGGTCATACTACAGGATGGAGGTCACCTATCAGGGAATACATTCAAAATGGAACACTTCCACCTGATAAAGATGAGAAAGAACAAATCCGGTGATGTGTGGTCAATTTTACTCTTTATGATTGCCTAGATCACCTAGAGAAAATTCTCTACAAACATGGTTTTGATGGAGTTCTCTTCAGATGCATTGATGGTGAAGAGACAATGGTTGTCATGAAAGAAGTGCACACAGGAGTCTGTAGTGCCCACCAGTCTGGACATAGACTATCTGACCAGGTTCGAAGGCTTGGATACTTTTGGCCTTCAATGATACGAGATTGTGTTGATTTCACAAAGAAGTCACATTCATGCCAAGTACATGCCAACTTCATTCATCAGCCTCCAAAGTTGCCTCATACATCTAAATACTCATTGCCATTTTCCACATGGGGAATGGATGTGGTGGTACCTTACCCTTCGGCTACGGCTAAGCAGTTTAAGTATATTCTTACTGCTACTGACTTTTTTTCCAAATGGGAAGAGGAAATACCTCTCAAGGAAGTCAGTTCTAAATTTATTGTTAGCTTCATCAAGTCTAACATCATTACCAGATTTGGTTTCCCTCATACCATATTGACAGACAATGGCACCAATTTCTGTTCATCTGAGATGAAGAAGTTGTATCAAGAATACAACCTCAAATACAACCATTCATCTCGGTATCATGCAGCGGCCAACGGCCAGATAGAAGCCTTTAACAAGACTCTTTCAAATATACAGCAAAAGATGGTGGATAAAGATAAGAGGTCATGGCCTGATAAACTCTTTCCTGCTTTATGGGCTTATTGGACTACCACCCGCACTACAACTCGGTCAACTCCATATTCATTGGTATATGGAATGGAAGTCATCTTTCCCATTTAATTTCAACTACCCTCGCTCAGAGTTTCCATTTGTGATCAATCATCTACAGATGAACAATATCAAAAGAGATTGAATGAATTGGAACAGTTAGATGAGAAAAGATTGTGCACTTTGCACCACTTGGAAGTTTTTAAGAATTGAATAGCACGAGCTTTTAACAAAAAAGATCGTCTTCGTTCATTCACTCAGGGAGAATTGGTATTATTTCTCAGAACTCCAATGATAACAGGAAATAAACCTCCCAAGATTGAGCCAAAATGGGAAGGACCTTCTTCAATACATAGGGTCTACTCCAATGGAGCTTATTCATTAATCTCAATGGATGGGGAACTCATCACTACTCCAACCAATGCCATATTTTTGAAGAAGTATTTTGTATAAACTACAAAGTCCTACTATGTCCCAGCAACATAACACTAAACTTTGCGGCACCAGTTCTTCCTTGCTATATTACGTAAAACTATACTGCAACGGTCCATACATATGACCTTAAACTATTTGTACTTTCGTCTCACAAGATGTTAAACTGTGAAAAAGTCATCGTCCTAACTACGTGATGCTAAAATGTACAGAAATTCCCTTCATATGTCCTAAATGACGTTAAACTGTGTATATGTCCCTGCAACATCACAATAAACTGTGTGGCACCAATTCGTCCTTGCTATATGACGTTAAACTATACAGCAACAGGTCATACATATGACCTTAAACAATTTGTACTTTCATCCCACAAGACGTTAAACTGTGAAAAAAGTTCCCTAAATGGTCTAGTATGACCTTAAACTACAACTAGGTCATGTATGACCTTAAACTGCATCATCAACGGTCTATGCATATGACCCTAAACTCTTTGCAAGTCCCTTATGTCCAGCAAGATGTTAAATTGTGACGTCCTAACTACATGATGCTAAACTGTATAAAAGTCCCTTACGTCTGGAAAGACGTTAAACTACATAATCATCAGAGGTCCTGTATGACCTTAAACTACACCACCGTCCAACATTAGATTAAACTGCACCATCCACGGTATATGCATATGACCATAAACTATTCGAACTTTCGTCCAACATGACGTTGAACTGTATCGTCCCTTTTTCGTCAAACATGATGTTAATCTATGGAAAAAATCCCCAATGCGTCCAACATGACGTTAAAATGGTGCACTCTATTGTCCTCACTGCATGACATTAAACTGCACAGTCCCCCACTTTCGTCTAACCTAACGTTAAACTCTATTATCCCCATCGTCCTAACTACAAGATGCTAAACTGTACAGAAAGTTCGTGACACGTCCTACATGACATTAAACTGTATTTTTTCCCTGCTACATGACACTAAACTATGCAGCACCAATATTCCTAATTGCAAGACTTTAAACTGCATAGTCCCTTCATACGTCCTACATGATGTTAAACTGTGTATTGTTAAGGTTGTTTCTACCTCTTGTTTCTCACACCGAGGATGACTCACGTGAGCTTTGAGCAAAACTCAACCATAATATTATCTCTAGGCCGCTAACCATGTGTAAGTCCTAACATCATTTTTTTAGGTCGTTGTCCCCAAGAACAACTTGATCAATAATTCATTCTTTAATTGAACTACACAGACTTTGATCCTTGCCTTCTAGGATGAGTATGTAGGAAACCTCCCAAGGTTCAAGCCCAAAACCATTCTCTTCACATCGGTTCACCTCCATCTTATACGATGTCGATTCGTGAAACCGCCCCTAGAATCAATATCTTTACATTGGTTCACATTCGTCCTTGTTATACGACGTTAAACTATACAACACTTTTTTCCAGTATGACAACAAACTACAAATTCTTTGATACCCTCACCTGAGAGGGAACCATTATTTACATTGATTTTTCAATCATGTTTCACCTCAAAGACTACATGCATACATGGCAACGCCCAAACCTTTTATCTTGGGTTAAACCATCATTGTACTAATGTCCCCTTTCACCCTTCATATGTACGATCCAAATTTGTACATAGGGTATTTCTAGAACAACGTGGGCTTGATTCCCATCCTTATGGGATACGTAGGAACGTTCGAGTGTCCCTCGAATCCAGCCCCAATTCTTTGGGCCTAACCCCAAATTCCACTTTCAGTCCCTAGGATGAAAAGTCCCCATGAAAACAAACACTGTGTATTTCTTACAATGTTCCAAGCTCTATGACCCTAAACTAAGATCTCTAATCCTTTTGTCCCACATGACATTAAACTGTATTTTAAGAACTACGTATGGCTTGATTCTCATCCTTATGGGATTCGTAGTGAAGTCCAACATTTCAATTCAGGACCCAGCAACAACATGACTATGGTTAGCATTGACCTGTGTATCTCTGTATACATTGAACAATACCCATATTTATGTGTCATAATCCTAACCTTAAATATTTCCAGATCCTCATAACCCTTTTCATGACTTCTAGTCACAAAAATGTCAAACTCTTGAGAGTTATTTTTCCAGACTATGCAGCACGTGCCCATAGGCGCCCTTGCATAAACAGTCTACATAACAGACTTGTTAGCCAAAAGATACTATTATTTGACTATGCAGCCAATGACCTTAGGTGAACCTGCATAATTCAACCCCCTAATGGGTTTGTCGGATAGTGGTAACTTCATTCTTGGGAATAATGCATCTTGTGTCCTTATTTGTCTTAAATAATAGTATGTAGGGATCCTCAAAAATAGACATCCTTAACATATTTGTCCCATATCCTTTTTCATGATCTGAAAATATTCAAGTATATGGTTTATATTCTCCTTCCCTACATTTGGGTCAGACCTTCATAGGAGTGATATTCATCCAGTTCTTCGATAATCTTGTTTGGAAATATCTTCTCCATATTCAAGTACCTCCTTCCATACAGCAAACTCTATACTTTGGAATATTTGAATCTCCATAAACTTTCACTAGCTTTTAGCACTAGGAAAGTAAATTTCTGAGAGTTCTTTTGCTTGACTATGCAGCACGTGCCCATAGGTGGCTTTGCATAAACAGTCTACATAACAGACTTGTTAGCCAAAAGATACTATTTTATTTAACTATGCAGCCAATGCCCTTAGGTGGCCCTATATAATTCAACCCCCTAACAGGTTTGTTAAATAATGGTAACTTCATTCTTGGGAACTACTTCTTTTAATTCCTTTTAGCTCTTTTTCATATCATTCCTCAGATTCAAATATTCTTAAGTCATAGCTTATGTCACGACCCGTCCTCGGGGCCCATGCCATGACTACCCCAATCCCGCCTTCCATAGACCAGGGGCTGGCGACTAGAACCAAGGCGTAAATCTCGGAAAGAGGGAGGGCATTGCCTTTGAAAAGTAAACAAGCACCACATAGTAAGCAACCGGAAAAGTGAACACTAAGTAAAAAGTATAACAAGCTGTGATGAAAGTAAAGGGGCCGGAAATACAAGCCCAACTGTAAAGTACAACTAAAAGGGGAAAACAACAACTGAAAGGAAAAGCCGCAGCGTTGAGCCGTCCTCTGGAAGTCCCACTTGAAGGGTGGGTACAGATAGCCTGCACTGCTCCTCGGGTCCACCTGACCGCTCCGAGTACGTCCCGCCCAGTGGTCCACCTCCAGGTACTGTCCTGCTCTGCACGCCTCCACCACGATCAGCGCTGTCCGTCGTCTGCAACCAACACAACGTCGTGCGGGCAAAGCCCATGCAGGGGTGAGTATAAGCTACTCAGTAGGGACCCCGAGACCCCAGAAGGTCTCCCGAAATCTACCAAGGATAATCCACAAAGGAAAGATACAATCACGAAGTAACAACCGAAACTTCTTAGGTATATGCCCATACATATACCTAAGTCATCAATTCCCGTTCAGCTCCAACGTCTGAGCCCAAGCACAACCCAGTCCACACAGGAAAGCAAACGTATACCCACACAGGATAGAACAACACAATCCACAAAGGAGAGTAAACAGTAATCCACATAAGATAGCTCAACACAATCCACAAAGGAGAGTAAACAGTAAATCCACACAGGATAGTTCAACACAATCCACAATGGAGAGTAAACAGGATTCAGCTCACACAGGTATACACCTCTTCGGATGACGATAAAGATGATCACTGATCCATCTAAGTCGTCAGACCCACAAAGGATCGATAGGTACTAACCCCCGCAAATACCCACACAGGATCGGGCCCACACAGGACCTGTAGCACTAATCCATGTAGGATCGCTGAGTGCTGTAGTCGTCGCAGTCCACTGAGGATCTCTACATGGTCGTCATCGCAGTAGCAGTCGCAGCCAGCTCTAGGGTGTCCGCACACAGAAAGCTCATTCGGGAGGGTCCGCTCCACGAGCCGAGAGGCTGATACATCAACTGACATAATGTCCGAAGTTGATGTATCCAAAAGTTCCGTTTCGTCAACAGGAACTCAACGTCGCAGACGACGCGTCAATCGGACGCCCGGTTTGAGAGTTATTGGCTTTTTCGTCCCAGGGGCCCGGTTGGTTTTTAAGGAAAAACCAACCCGACCATACTCCACCTGCATCCAAACCTCGGGCGGAGTATGCCAAAAGATCTGTCTCACTTAGAGAAATCCACCAAAGATGACGGCACGTCAATCGGACGTCCGTAGCTCAAGATATCAGTGTTTCTGCTCCGAGGGCCCGGTTAGTTTCGTGTACGAACCAACCCAACCAAACTCAAAGTATTCCAAAACATTGAGTGCGATATACCGAAACGACCGTCTCGATCCAAGGATCGTGTTTCCACTGACGGTGCGTCATTCGGAGGCCCGTAGCTCATGTTACGGGAATTTGACCGAAAACGGTCCGAATACGGGGGGGTCTGCGCCCGGGCGGACCCGACCCGGTCCAACCCGGCTGGATCCGGTCTGGTCCGGCCAGGGCGCGGCCCGGCCGGTCGAAACGGCCGGGCTTGACTCGGACGAGCAGCCGAGCGCGGCAGCCGCGGGGCGCCACCCCCGCGGGTTGAGGAAGTCGCGGCCCTCAAAGGGCCACGCTGGACAAGCGGACGTGGCATGTCACCGCGTCCCGTGCGGGCGAGCAGGACCCGCGCGGCCGCGGGTCCGCTGGCCGCCGCCGCCGCGGCTGAAGCCGTGGCGGCCCTGTCCGGCGGCGCGCCGGGGTGCCGTTGGTAGGTTCCGCGGGCCACCGGAGTTTCTCCGGTGGTCCGTTTTCCCTCCCGTCTGCGCCGCTGCTCCTCCAGGGACCCGTTCTTCACTGCGGAATCAACAAATTTCCCTTGCGTCACATTTTTTCGTCGCCCTCCAAATCCGCACCACCACGAAGAATGACGGAGGGTTGTCGGGCCGTGTTCGTTTGGCCCGCACCCTCCGCGTTAGAATAATAACAACGGGAGAATTATGCAACACATGAAACAACAATTTTAATAAATTAAAATTGTTCATATGAATCTGGTTCTTTAATTTTTAAAGAAACATTCACAGGAATATAAAAGAATTATTCCCAACAACCCCTACCTCATCAAGTCGTCACCCGCAGGTTCTTCCCGGATTTGATCGTCGCGGAAGGAGGCGATCATCGCGGAATTCGACGCTGCGTCGACGAACTCCGAGGTTCAAGAACAACAGATTTAATTTTAATAATTAAATCCATCTTGAGTTAAAATCCACAAAGGAATTTAAAGAATCGCAAACACTCACCTCAACGGATGATCGAAGGTTTTTGTCATGGAGGAAGGAACGTCGCCGAAGAACGTTGCGGGAGAGGAAACGTCGGCGTCGCGGCACACGACGTCGCATCGTTAATTTCCGCGGGTTTGGCGTTCTTCGTCGGAGGCCAGCGTTCTTTTCATTCTTCGTGTTCTTCATGTTATTCGCGAAGAAGGGTGAAGGCCCATGAACTTCTGTCAAAGCCTCTCAACGTGTAATCCTCCAAAATTTTGTGTTGGTCTTATTTTATTATTACGCCAACAAATGAATAAGTGGTAAGTAATGACCCATTAATTCGCATAATTAATTCAACGAAAGAAACTGCCCATTTAATTCACAAATAAAACCGCCCAATTAAATGGTGCGTTAAGAATTTAAGAAAACGCGTCAGTTGACTTTCATAATGATGGGTTTTCGCGGGTGCGTTACTTAGCGGAAAAGAAACGGCAGGGCTCATGCGGGCCCCACCTCACAAATATCCTACCAAGAGGGTAGGATATTTTTGGATAGCACCCTATCCACATAGACTCAGCTTAAGCCGCTTTAAGTGGCTTCCATGTGGCTTAAGAGAAATAAAATAATGTTTGTCGAACAATTTATTTTATTTCTTAACTTTAAGACCAAAAATTAAAAACCACCACCGAGCAAACGCAACTCCGGAAGAGCCGTTTCTAAGAAAATATCGGTGCTTCGATTTCATCGGTGCCGTCGGAATTCGATTTTGGGCACCGGTTCAAAATTTAGAAAAACTCGCTCGTCCGTTCCCTGAACGTACCCGAGCCAAACTTCGGAAAATGATTCCGGGCACACCGGGCCTCAGAATCAGGTGCCGTCAGAAACTAAGTTCTTGTAAAATTCCAAAGAAAATTAAGAAAAAAATTTCCTTGAAATTTACGGGTCTTTATATTAATCCCACCTCAGGGCTTTACGTCCCCGTAAAGATACATCACAAACTAGGGGAACAAAAGTGGGTACTGAGCATGCATCTGAGCCTCCTGCTCCCAAGTTCTCTCATGGAGGTTCCCGTGCTGCCATCTGATGCTCACTAGAGGAATCGATCGTCCATGTAGGACCTGATCCTGTCGATCCTCGATCTCCACTAGGTCCTCTGAAAAAGTCTCCCCATCATCCATGTCTAGCTCCACATGTTCAATGATATGCGTCTGGTCGTGCACGTATCTCCTCAGCTGAGATACGTGGAAGACGTCGTGCACCCGGTGCAACTGAGGTGGTAGAGCCAGGCGATAAGCAACCTCGCCAATCCTGCTGAGGACCTGGAATGGTCTAATGAAGCATGGAGACAACTTTCCGCCTCGGCCAAATCTCCGCAAACCACGTCGAGGTGAGACACACAAGAAGACGTGGTCGCCATTCTCGAACTCTAGTGGCCTCCGCCTCCTGTCAGCATAGGACTTCTGCCGGCTCTGAGCTGTCCTCATCTGCTCGTGGATGACCTGGACCTTCTCTGTCGTGGCCCGGACCATCTCTGGTCCCACAAGTGCTGACTCCCCAGGGTCTGTCCAGCACAAAGGAGATCTGCATGGTGTTCCGTACAACGCCTCGTATGGTGCCATCCCGATGATGGAGTGGTAATTATTGTTGTACACGAACTCCACCAAGGGTAGGTGATCCTCCCAGCTGCGACCAAAGTCGAGGACACATGCGCGGAGCATATCCTCGAGAGTCTGAATGGTCCTCTCCGTCTGACCATCTGTCTGAGGGTGAAAGGCGGTGCTCAGACGTAGCCGCGTCCCGAACGACTCCTGCAACCCCTTCCAGAGCCGGGAAGTAAAACGAGCGTTCCGATCGGAGACGATAGACGATGGCACACCGTGAAGCCGTACAATCTCCTGAACGTAGAGATGTCCCAAGATCTCCACTGAGCCCTGCTCTCTGATGGGTAAGAAGTGTGCCAACTTTTTGAGTCGGTGAACAATCACCCAAATGGAGTCGTGAAATCTGGAAGTGTGTGGAAGTACAGTCACGAAGTCCATAGATATCCCATACCACTTCCACTCCGGGACCTCCAAGGGTTGTACCAAGCCTGCTGGTACCTGATGCTCTGCCTTCACCTGCTAGCAGGTGAGGCACCGTGAAACGAACTCTGCCACAACCTTCTTCATGCCCGGCCACCAGTGATGTCGTCTGAGATCCTGGTACATCTTCGCCACTCCTGGATGTACCGCCAAAGGAGAAGTGTGAAACTCTCTCAGCACCTCTTCTCGTAAAGCGACTGGTACCAAGGTACGTCCTCTAAAAAGGACGTCGTGCTCTGCTCCAAGGGAGAAACCATCAAGTTCCTGTCCCGAGGATATCTGTGCACGTCATGCCTCACAGTCAGCGTCCCCACGCTGTGCCTCTCTGAACCGCTGCAGTAGTGGAGGGGTGACTGTGAGAGATTGAAGGAAGGCTGCTCCATCTCTATCCACGAAGGATATCTGCAAGGTGGCTAGCTGCTCTGTCGCCTTCTCAAGTAGCTGAATGCCCGTCCTCCTGCTGAGAGCATCAGCTACTACGTTCCCCTTCCCAGGAGTATAGACTATCTCTAATTCATAGTCCTGGAGGAACTCGAGCCATCGCCACTGTCTCAGGTTCATGTCTTTCTGAGAGAAGATGTACCGGAGACTCTGGTGGTCAGAAAAGACTGTAAAGTGCTCGCCCATCAGATAGTGTCGTCATGTCTTCAGACCGAAGACCACTACTGCTAACTCTAGGTCATGGGTAGCGTAGTTCTTCTCATGCGGCCTCAACTGACGTGATCCATAGGCAATCACGGCCCGCTCCTGCATCAGGACACACCCGAGTCCAGTCCCTGATGCATCGCAGTAGACGACGTATCCAACTCCCTCCTCAAGCAACCTCAAGATAGGTGCGCTGGTCAATATCTGTCTCAGCTCATGGAAGCTCTGCTGACATCTGTTTGACCACACAAAGGGTTTCCCCTTCTTCGTCAAATTTGATAGTGGCGCCGCAACTCTGGAGAAGCCCGGCACAAATCTCCGATAGTATCCGGCTAGACCCAAGAAACTCCGCACCTCCGTCACGCTCCTGGGCGGCTCCCAATCTAGCACTGCTTCGATCTTCGCGGGATCCACTGCAACTCCCGCCTCAGAAATGACGTGCCCTGAGAAGTGGACATCACGTAACCAGAACTGGAACTTCGATAGCTTTCCATAAAGCTGGTGCTCTCGGAGTGTGTCTAGTACAACCCGCAAGTGGTAGGCGTGCTCCTCCTCCGTGGTCGAGTACACCAAAATGTCGTCGATGAAGACCATGACAAATCGATCGAGGTATGGCTGGAAGATCCTGTTCATGTGGCTCATGAACACTGCTGGAGCATTGGTTACGCCGAATGGCATAACCAAGAACTCATAGTGGCCATACCGACACCTGAAGGTCGTCTTCTGCACGTCCTCATCTCGAACTCTGAGCTGATGATAGCCTGACCTGAGGTCTATCTTCGAGAACCACCGTGATCCTTTGAGCTGATCGAAGAGGTCATCAATCATCGGTAGTAGATACTTGTTCCTCACTGTCACCTAGTTCAGGCGACGATAGTTGACACATAGTCGCAAGCTCCCATCAGCCTTCTTGGCGAACAATATCGGGGATGCCCAGGGTTAAACACTGGGTCGGATGAACCCCTTGCCCTACAAGTCCTCCAACTATACCCGCAGCTCTCGAAGCTCAGCGGGGGACATCCGATATGCTGGAGTGGATATCGGGGCTGTCCCGGGGTACAGGTCAATATAAAATTCTACCTCTCTGCGAGGAGGTAGTCCTGGATCGTCGTCGGGGAAGACGTCCGCATACTGTTCCACCACTGCAGGAAAACTAGGACTCCGCACGTCAACTGCTCCAAGGATGAGGCTAGCCAACTGATGAGTGATGGGATGTCCCCTCCTCTACGAGAGTCCATCCTTTGCTGAAAAGGCTCCCTTCTCGCCGGTGAAGGTGAACTTGCTCCCGTTGGTGCGTACACATCGCACCTTGCACCTAAAACAGTCAATCAGAGAATGGACCGTAGATAACCAATCCATGCCCATGATGACGTCGTAAGGCCTCGACGCCGCTACAAGAAGATCCCAGCCGAAGCTCTTGCCTCATAGAGTAAGCTCACACTGCCGGCACCAGTGCGTAATCATCGAGTCTGCTCCCGTAGGGGTCTCTAGCCGTAAGGATCGAGCCAATGGCTCTGTTAGAATCTCCGAGCTCCAAACAAGGGCAGCGAATATGAAAGAGTGACTCGTCCCCGTGTCTATAAGAACTAAAGCAAGGGTGGAATAGACACAGATCGTACCATGAATCATCTCTGGCGCGCCGTGCTCGTAGGCCTCCGCTGCCTGGAGCTGTGCCTGTCTCAGCCTGCCAGCTCCCTGTGGTTGGGGTGGGCCTCCTGTTGGTGGTGGTGGCAGAGCCTCAAAGCGTCGCCCACCACCTGATGCTCGGCCAGCTCCTCTGCCTCGTCCGCCTCCTCCCTGCGGACCACCACGGTCGACCCTCTGCCTCTGCCTGGGTGGCCCCTCCACCGTCTGCTGCTCCTCGGTACGGCGGGTCGGGTAGTCACGAGCCATGTGGCCCTGCCCGCCGCACGAGTAGCACTGCCTGCCTCTCGAAAGACTGGTTTCGCGCTGTGTGCCCCGCACTGCTGAGCCAGTGTCTTGAGGTCGTCTACGAGAGGGTCTGGTCTTCCTGGAACCCTGAGTCATCCGTCGGCTACCTGCTACCGAAGACTCCGCTACCTGCCGCCCGACGGTAGGTCTCACTGTGGACTCTGCCAGAAATATCTCGATTAGAAGGGCTCTCTCCAGTACTCCTGACTGGGTCGGGATGCTGAGGGAGATCAGCGATGCCCTGATCTCATGTCTCAATCCCTGCTCGAAGGTCCGGGCCTGGAAGAAGGGGTCCCGTACCATGTCGGTCGAGTAGCGAGAAAGATCGGTGAACCTCGCCGCGTACTGGGCGACCGTCAGGCTGCCCTGTCGTAGCTGAAGAAGCTCCTGAATGCGCACCGCACGGAGGGTGGCCAGGACGAACTCTGAGCGGAAGAGGGTCTCGAAGTCCATCCAGAGAAGAGATGCCTCGTCGTGCACCTGGAGCATCAAGCTCCACCATCAGCCCGTTGTTGCGTGCAGTAGGCTCGCCGTGAGGATCACCATGAGGCCTACTGGTGTCCTCACTAGCCTGAAAACTCGAATGAACACCTCCATCCAGTCCTCGGCTACCTGGGGGTCCGTCTCCCCACGAAACCTGGGTGGTCGCTGGCGTTGGAACTCGTGCAGAGCTCCGAGGCGAAGTGCATCGTCAGCGGTCGGTGCTGGAAGCATCGGGGGCTCGGGGGGTAAAGGTACAGCCGGTGCCTCTGCTGTCAACGGGCCCTATACCAAGGCCTCGTCGCTCGGCGGGCTGTCGTCGTTCTCTACTCTCAGAACCCAAGCTGGCTGCTGTCATCGGGCCATCCTGAAAAGGAAACAAGTGTGCCACGGTCAGAACACTATACCTGGTGAGCGGACACAAGTAATCACAAGAAAACTTGAAACACACATGCAATCAATGTTTTCATGCATTAAGTCGGAAATCAGAAGTCAGGGTCCTGGTGTACGGATACGTCGGCCGCCGCACCAACATTGGACTCCCTAGACTGATAACCACACCCAATACGCTAAACACTATTGCTTCACATAGAAGAAAGACCAGAGTTCGCGGTAGAACCGAACTTCTATGATACCAATTTTTTATGACCCGTCCTCGGGGCCGGTGCCGTGACTACCCCAAGCCCGCCTTCCATATGCCAGGGGCTGGCGACTACCACCAAGGTGTAAATCATAGAAAGAGGGAAGGCATTGCCTTTGAAATGTAAACAAGCACCATAGAGTAAGCATGCAGAAAAGTAAACACTAAGTAAAAACTGTAACAAGTTGTGCTGAAAGTAAAGGGGCCGGAAATACAAGCCCAACTGTAATGTACAACTGAATGGGGAAAACAGCAACTGAAAGGAAAAGCCGCAGCGTCGAGCCGTCCTATGGAATTCCCACCTGAAGGGTGGGTACAGATAGCCTCCACTGCTCCTCGGGTCCACCTGACCGCTCCGAGTACGTCCCGTCCAGTGGTCCACCTCCATGTACCGTCCTCCTCCACACGCCTCCACCACGATCAGCGCTGTCCGTCGTCTACAACCAACACAACGTAGTGCGGGAAAAGCCCGTGCAGGGGTGAGTATAAGCTACTCAGTAGGGACCCTGAGACCCCCGAAGGTCTCCCAAAATCCACCAAGGATAATCCACAAAGGAAAGATACAATCACGAAGTAACAACCGACACTGCTTAGGTATATGCCCATACATATACCTAAGTCATCAATTCCCGTTCGGCTCCAACGTCCGAGCCCAAGCACAACCCAGTCTACACAGGAAAGAAAACGTATAACCACAAAGGATAGCACAACACAATCCACAAAGAGTGTAAACAGTAATCCACATAGGATAGCTCAACACAATCCACAAAGGAGAGTAAACAGTAAATCCACACAGGATAGTTCAACACAATCCACAAAGGAGAGTAAACAGGATTCAGCTCACACATGTATACTTCTTCGGATGACGATAAAGATGATCACTGATCCATCTAAGTCGTCGGACCCAAAAAGGATCGATAGGTACTATCCCCCGCAAAGACCCACACAGGATCGAGCCCACACAGGACCTGTAGGCGCTGGCACACACAGAACCGTTGAGCGCTGACCCACACAGGATCGGACCCACACAGGATCGGGCCCACACATGACCTATAGCACTAATCCACGTAGGATCACTGAGTGATGTATTCGTCGCAGTCCACTAAGGATTTCTGCACAGCCGTCGTCGTAGTCCACTGAGGATCTCTGTACATCCGTCGCCGCAGTCCACGGAGGATCTCTGCACGGTTGTCGTCGCAGTAGCAGTCACAACCAGTTCTAGGGTTCCCGCACACAGCAAGCTCGTTCGGGAGGGTCCGCTCCACGAGCCGTGATGCTGATACATCAACTGACACAAAGTCTGAAGTTGATGTATCCAAAAGTTTCGTATCGTCAACAGGAACTCAACGTCGCAGACGGCGCGTCAATCGGACGCCCGGTCTGAGAGTTATTGGCTTTTTCGTCCCAGGGGCCCGGTTGGTTTTTAAGGCAAAACCAACCCGACCATACTCCACCTGCGTCCAAACCTCATTCAGAGTATGCCAAAAGATCCGTCTCACTTATAGGAATCCACCAAAGCTGACGGCACATCAATCGGACATCCGTAGCTCAAGATATGAGCGTTTCCGCTCCTAGGGCCCGGTTGGTTTCATGTACGAACCAACCCGGCCGAACTCAAATATTCCGAAACCTTGAGGGCGATATACCAAAACGACCGTCTCGATCCAAGGATCGCGTTTCTGCTAACGACACGTCGTTCGAAGGCCCATAGCTCAAGTTACGGACATTCGACCGAAAATGGTCCGAAGACGGGGGGTCTGGGCCCGGGCCGACCCGGCCCGACCCCCCTGGGTCGGCCGAACTGGGTCGCCCGACCAGGCTGGATCCGGTCTGGTCCGGCCAGGGCGCGGCCCGGCCGGTCGGACCGGCCTAGCTCGGCTCGGCCGAGCGGCCGAGCGCGGCAGCCGTGGGGCACCGCCCCCGCGGGTTGAGGAAGTCGCGGCCCTCAAAGGGCAGCGCTGGACAAGCAGACGCGGCATGTCGCCGCATCCCATGCGGGCGAGCCGGACCCGCGCGGCCGCGGGTCCGCTGGCTGCCGTTGCCGCGGCTTTAGCCGCGGCGGCCCTGTCCAGCGGCGCGCCGGGGCGCCGCTGGTAGGTTCTGCGGGCCACTGGAGTTGCCCCGGTGGTCCGTTTTCCTTCCCGTCTGCGCCGTTGCTCCTTCCGGGACCCGTTCTTCACTGCGGAATCAACAAATCGCCCTTGGGTCACGTTTTTCTGTCTCCCTCCAAATCCGCACCACCACGAAGAATGGCGGAGGGTTGTCGGGTCGTGTTCGTTTGGCCCACACCCTCCGCGTTAGAATAATAACAACGGGATAATTATGCAACACATGAAACAAAAATTTTAATAAATTAAAATTGTTCATATGAATCTGGTTCTTGAATTTTTAATGAAACGTTCACTGGAATATAAAATAATTATTCACAACAACCCCTACCTCGTCAAGTCGTCGCTCGCGGGTTCTTCACGGATTTGATCATCACGGAAGCAGGGGTTCGTCGCGGAAGGAGGGGATCGTCGCGGTATTCGACGCTGCGTCGACGAACTCCGAGGTTCAAGAACAACAGATTTAATTTTAATAATTAAATCCATCTTGAGTTAAAATCCAAAAAGGAATTTAAAGAATCGCAAAAACTCACATCAATGGATGATCGAAGGTTTTTTTCGTGGAGGAAGGAACGTCGCCGAAGAACGTTGCGGGAGAGGAAACGTCGGCGTCGCAGCACACAGCGTCACATCGTCGATTTCCGCGGGTTTGGCGTTCTTCGTCGGAGGCCGGCGTTCTTCGTGTTCTTCGTGTTCTTTGTGAATAAGGGTGAAGTCACAAGAACATCTGTCAAATCCTCTCAACGTGTAATCCTCCAAAAGTCGGTGTTTGTCTTATTTTATTATTACGCCAACAAACGAATAAGAGGTAAGTAACGACACATTAATTCACAGAATTAATTCAATGAAAGAAACTGCCCATTTAATTCACGAATAAAACCGCCCAATTAAATGGTGCGTTAAGAATTTAAGAAAACGCGTTAGTTGACATTCATAATGACGGGTTTTCGCGGGTGTGTTACTTAGCGGAAAAGAAATGGTGGGGCTCATGCGGGCCCCACCTTACAAATATCCTACCAAGAGGGTAGGATATTTTTGGATAGCACCCTATCTGCATCGACTCAGCTTAATCCGCTTTAAGTGGCTTCAAGTGGCTTAAGAGAAATAAAATAAAGTTTGTCAAACAATTTATTTTATTTCTTAACTTTAAGCCCAAAAATTAAAAACCACAATCGAGAAAACGCAACTCCGGAAGAGGCGTTTCTAAGCAAATACCGGCGCTGTGATTTCATCGGTGCCCTCGGAATTCAATTCTGGGCACCGGTTCAAAAGTTAGAAAAACCCGCTCGTCCGTTCAGTGAATGTACCCGAGCCAAACTTCGGAAAATGATTCCGGGCACACCGGGCCTCGGAATCAGGTGCCGTCAGAAACTGCGTTCTTGTAAAATTCCAAAGAAAATTAAGAAAAAAATTTCCTTGAAATTTACGGGTCTTTACAGCTTACATATTTTCCCTCATACTTAAGTATGGTACTATGTTTTTAGATGAGTTTTCAAGTAATTTAGTCAATGCTAATCCATTTCAGTCGAAGCTATTTTGACCTTAAACATTAGCCTTTGTATGTCCGACGTGCATGACATTAAACTTCCCACAAAAGACAGGGGAAATCTGAATAAAAGTCAAGTTCCCAGCTCACTAAACATACATTTTTGTATGATTAAGGTACCATTGAGAAATTAAAAGGTTCGTTGTTTGTAGGGTTATTTACATTAATCCTAGTAAAAATAAAACTATGATTACTAGGACCATTGGCTTAGGTAAAATATAAAGCATGTAGGAAAAGAGAATGCAGGTACAAATGAGTGAAGTTGAAAGTGATTTTAATTGATGCACAAGAGTTAGAAGGACATCCACAGACTAGAGTCTCTTCTCTTTTTCAAGAATTACAAGAGGCATTCAACATAACTCTTCATTTGATTTACGACACCCCGAGCTTCATCAACAATCACTTGGAATTCATTCATTCAACTGGATACAATAAGAGATACAGTGATACCAACTCTTCTTGGAACAATTGTAAAAGGATGTTCTTGAGTGCGGTTTGAGAAATTGTTTCTGCTGATCAAACAGTAACTCTGTTTCTGTCCAAGAGACTTGGAATATGGATACATGGATTTGAGAAAAGAGCATTGGAAGTAAAGAGCCATTTGGAGAGAGTACTCTTTTCAGATATTTCTCTAATACAATGTTTGTCTTCTCGCCACCAACCGGAAGTGGAAAACATTTCAGAACATGGGTTTTCCATTTTCATATCTGCAAGGAAATGACATGGAGGAAGAATTTGAAAGTTCACACCATTGTTGATGTTCATAATGCACAACATAACCGAAATGAAGGAGTAGCATTGCAGCTGCATTTCAGGTGTATAGTTCTTTGAATCTGGAAATTTGACTCATTGCAGATGACCGTGACCATATAGAGGAAGGTAGATGCTCTGTTGGAAATTAAGATGATATTTATTCAAGTAATTAGCCAAATATGGGAGAGTGTTGTCACAAATATCATAGTAATTATGGCCAATGATGTTCATCATTTCATAAATCCTCTTGCTAGCCAGTTCATCAGATGTTTTAATTCCCTTAGGAACCATTGAATATACACAATGGTTGAATAAATTAAACTCTTAAATGAGTTTATTTTTTTCATAAAATTTGTGAAAGAATTTGGAAAAATTGATAAGCCATTAAGGCGCGCAAGTCTAAAACATGACGCACAAGTGTTCATGTGCCGCACTAGTTTTTGAGGCGCATGTATAAACCGCGCAAGTACAAATACCTATATAGTAGCGTGGCGACAAGGAAATAGAGGAAAGAAGAGACTTGCGCGGCGAGAGCTCGACGGTATGAAGTCCATAAATCCGGATGCTTGTACGAAATTGAGGCCCTCTCTTTATAGACGCGGCCGGGACCCTACGCGCCGTACCCTGCGCGATCAAGGGCTGTATCCCTGTGCGATGCGCACTTGCGCGCCGCCCTCTTCGCCATCAAGACTTGCGCGCCACCTTTCCTTTGGATGTCTTCAATTTCCTCAGAGTCAAATACTCATTTCATTCGGATCCAACTCTGAGGGGGGGGGGGACTTTTGTTGACGCTCCTTTCATCACAGAATCTAAAGATCGGAAAAGGGGAATATCTGAGCTCAAAGTGATTCATCCTTTGAAGAAAATATCAAAAAATCGACAAAGGCATGAACAACCGATTAAAAGCACCTATGCCACGCAAGTTCTATAACTGTCGCGCAAGTCCACTTGCACGACGCCTTACGGTCACGCAAGTGACTTGCGTGACCTAAGTGATAACCACCCGGTAATCGCCTGGGGTCTTCTCTTACCTATAAATAGACCCTGTGGGCCCCCCATTTGTGGAGGATTTTTTTCCAAAATCTCAGATTTGAGCTCCCGGCGCCCCAGTCTCTTCTCAAATCTTCTGAAACACTTCTAAGGTAATTTCTTACCTAGAACGAAGGATCTAAAGAGGGGGAGGAAGACCTATGTGTTGAAACTCGTCAACACTTGCGCGCCTGAGTGGCCAGCCATTAAGGGAAAAGGGCGACACTTGCATGCCACCTTACTCCTTAAATAGATCTTGCGCGCCCCTCTCCTGGAAGAACCTCAAGAGGATTATAAAGGCTTAAATGAAGAGTCGCTCAAGTATTACCCTGCTGATTAACCATCACGCAAGTACATCATGGGTCGCACAGGCGTATACCTGCGTGACCAAAACTTGTGTGCCCACGCAGTACCTGCGCGCCTGCCAGGACTTGCGCGCCCTTGCCTTTTTGGGTGCCTTTCTTGCCCATTTCACATCTCTTAAGCCATTACACCTTTCCTATTCAAGATTCAGTCTTCAATACACTCTTCAAAGACATTTTATGACATGATTTCTTGATTTGATTTCCTTATCTGAAAAGAATTTTGTGGAATATCTCTCAAAACCTAGTGATTTTTCCATCATTATGTCACTAAGGATTGAGATTTCATTCATTCAACCTGATCCTTTAAGATGAGATAATCCTTAACCTGTGTCTCCTTTTTAGGAATAATCCATAGTCGTAAGTCCTCTAATTTGGGCATCCTCTTTAGGAGTAATCCACAAGTCCCTTAATTTTTGGGCATCCTCTTAGAAGTATGCCCCAGATCCCTTAACCTGGGATTCCTTTTCAGGAGTAAGCCCCAGTCTCAAATATGGGCATCTTCCTTAGGAGTAAGCCCCAATTCTTAAAGTTCCCAAATCTAGGCATCCTCTTTAGGAGTAAGCCCCAAATACCTCAATTTTTGGGCAACCTATTTTGGAATATTCCCCAGATCCCTTAACCTGGGCCTCCTTTTCAGGAATAAGCCCCAATCCCCTAATTTGGGCATCCTCCTCAAGTGTAAGCCCCAAACCTTAGTTCTCATAACCTAGGCCTCCATTTCAGGAATAATCCCTAGTCATAATCCTTTATCCTGGGTCTCCTTTTTAGGAGTAAGCCCCACTCATAATTCTCTTAACCAGTCCTAATTTATCCTTGATCTGGGATTCCTTTTAAGGAGTAAAACCCAAGTTAGAGTATTCAAAATATCCATGAAGCACATATACCTTTATGGACCCTGTTCCTGGATTTCTTCCCTAAAGTAAATCCTAACCATCATTTATCTGGGCAGTCATACATACATAAGCCCCACATTATTTCTTATGATTGCATCTTTCATGGCACACTTGTCTAATTTTTACGAATACCTCTTGTTTCTCACACCGAGCATGACTCATGTGAGATTAGAGTGTAAAAGTAATTGTGGCATCCTTCTTTGAGCCATCAATAATAAACATCATACTCCCTTACTCGAACTATGTGGGTTCTAATTCCTTTTCTAAAGAAAGGAGATGTAGGTAGCCCGTCTATGAGTTTGATCCCAACTCTAAAATAATACATGTCCTTCGGAATGACAATAAACTTCAAGTGCCCCACTGAGTGGCTTTAAAACCAGCATGGTCATCATAATGACCAAGAGACTTCTGTATAAATGTGTTGAAGGGTACCATTGACCAAGAATCTCTAACAAATACAGATGATCTTCTATAGATGAAGAACCTCGAATACATACAAAAGATTCTCTAAATTTCCTACATATTTAATCATTGATTGTTAGATCTGAAGGAAAGATCATTTTATACATGGTAATGTAATAAGGATTCACGAACATAACTTAAATCTATAAAGAGAGTCTCGGATTAGACAATAATTCCCCTAAAAAAGTTGTGATGAGTCCGACCTCCCATCCTCTCGACCAATGTGAATTCCTAAGCCTCATCAGTCCAAAAACTAATGAGCACCTACCTTTGGAAAGTAGGTCCGAATGGATGTGGAATTAGTGGATGTTTCCGGTTCTACGAACAAACCCGTTAGAAACTGATCGGAATGTTTGAACCTCCCATCAAGGCAGTCATCCCCGGATTCCGAGGGAAACACACACCAACTATTTTTCACACTCTTAAGAACCAATTCCTTCCATTCATTTGACAGAACTTTTTTTCCAGTTTTTAGGCATAATTTTCACTAGTATAACCCATTTACTATCATATATAAGACAAATGATACCAACAGGATGTAATTTACAGTCTTCCAATTTTACCAAATCAATGAGAGTTGGATTCAAATGACATTGAGTTTTCTTTACTAGCATAGCCCCATCATCTAAAAGGATATGGTTCATACAAATAAATTGGATAATCTCAGGAATATCAGCCAATTTCCATCCAATATCCCTTTTATACTCTCTCAAATGGTTGACCTATTTTGATTCTTATTATAGAGATATGCTATTTGAAATAATGAGAGTAAAGTGGTCAATAACCTAAATATAGGTGTATTTTAAATTAGAATAAAGTGGTTTTAAAACCCACACTAGTGGTATTTGGATTATAGGAGGGGATTTGGGGGAGTGAGGTCCCTGAAACATTCTATCATCTCATTTTTAGTTTCAAATGAAAGGGAATCATTCGAAATAAAACTTACCAAATCATCTACTATCATGGGTACCTCGTAATGAACACACCAATCAATTGAATCACACAATTTACACATGTCAAAACCCATACAACACTCAAAACAAAATCCAAACTCAAATCTTTTAAGGGAAAACAAGAGTAAAATGAATCAGAGTATGGGTCAAGGATGTGTTTGTGTGATTTGAGAGAACTTACATTGAATAAATAGGAAGAGTGGAGTTCTCTTCAATGAGATTCTTCATAGATTCAAGGACATTAGAACATACATTTTCTCCACCAAACACCACTGACAATATACCATTATGAATGTTGATGATCGTCCTTTCGGTTTTATGAAATTGGCTCCCTTGTATGATAGAATCATGTCCTTGGGTTCGATCATCTTCCAGCTCAATAATGTTGAAATTAGAATGGAAGATAATATTTATAACTCTTATGAGATATTCATTGCCCACTCTTGACAAGTGTGTTATGATATGGTTGGAATGTTGAACGATGATGCATGTTGGATGAAGCACTCCAATCTGAAGAAAAGTGTACACAGAGTAAAGAATTTCATTATTTGAAGCACTTATGTATAACATAACATCTGAAAATAATGTCCCCCATATGTTGAATGTTATCATAAATGTTCAATGATCCTTTCCTTTGGATGGAATTTTTGTTGAATCAAGGAGAGATATTCTTTCCCAGGTTGATTCTCTAAATCCCCTTCACTCTCCATCCATGAGTGCAAATCTCTTTATAAAACATGGCATATTTTGCGATTTGATTAAGTAAATTAAACAATGTAATGTAAACATGTACCTTTTAAAATGAATCCATTATATCTTTATCGATATCATTATCAAAAAATTTCCTTGATTTAGAGATCATTTGGGAAAAATTAATATGAATGTATTGTTTAGTTAAATATTAAATGATACTTTTTTTAGAATTTTGATTCTATTTTTTTATCATTATAATCTTTTGAGGGAAGGGGAAAAGAGTTTTCAAGAGGGGGTATACCATTTATCTAGAATCATTGGATGAATAAAATTTTGTACCACTATGTAGTGTGATTATACATACATTATCTTTATATTTTGGATTATAAATAGGTTGGGATTGTAGTTGTTCAGAACCTTTCATCATTATATAACTAATGGTGTTTTCCAGTATTCCCACATGAGTTCATATGTCTTGAATAGATGATTGTGTGGTATATTTAAACTGGAGATTCTGGGTCTCCATTTTATAGACCATATCTTTGATACATGGTTAAGATTTGGGATGAGGATTATAGTTTTAAGATGATGAAGGACATGATGATTTCATACCTCAGCCTTGTTGATACTAGTTCTATATTGGGTAGTATGAGTTTCATCCTTATTGGTAATCTGGTTGTGGTTTCCACCAAGAATTTGGATTTGGAATTAATTTTTCATTCTTTAAGGGTGGTGAATACTTAAAAGGACACCAAGTGAATAGTTCTATGCAATACATAGATGAATCTTGAAGTTGTGGGAATTGGTTAGAAAATGTGTGTTACCAGAACAAATACCACAATGCAATGGAGTTGAAGAGGAGTGTGGGTTATATTGTTCTTGAAATAATTGTATTATAATGTATCCATACCATCATGTTTATTATTTTTCTTTTATTCATGGTATTAATTACTTACTTCATGGTATATTTAGTAGCACATTTAGAAAATATTTGTTTATTTTGAGACATGTTAGAAATTAAGTCACGAGCTAGAGAATGAGTCTTAACAACAAGGGATCCAGCAGCTGTAGCATCTATCACACCACATTCAATGTGAATAAGTCCCTTATTGAAGTATTTAATTATAAATTTTTCACTAAGGTTGTGGTGTGGTAAATATGAGAAACGTATATTGAATATATACCAATATTCAGAAAGGGTCTCTCCCTGTGATTGCCTAATAAAAAATATTTTTTTCCTAATTGATGAATTTTGGGGTAAGGGAAGAACATATGAAGAAAGGGTCATTGAAGGTATTAATTTCTCTCAATTTTTTTATGTAGATAGTATATCTTTTCTTTTTCTAACCACGAATGGATAATGGGATGTCCCTAATCACTGTCGCCATCGAGCACTACGTCAAAATATTTTTTACTAAAATTATTCAACATCATATATCAAAATTCACAATCGAGAGAACTATAATGTTCTACCTGAAAAAACACATTGTATAGGCTAATCATGGGATAAAATACAAGTTCAAATTAAGGAGATACAGACATATGCTGTTTTCTAAGAAGAGCTCAAGGGGTACATGTTGTGTGAGGATACCAACTTGAAATATGGTCCCACTCCACCACATGGTCATGTATCTGGATAGAAAATGGATCCATTCCATGTATTATTACGTACCATGTTGATGGAAGACCAATTATGTCTGGATAACTGGGACTGATGCTGTGTCTTTCCCTTCATGTCTCTGTAACGGACACCGTGTCTGTGTAATTTGGTACACGACATGCCAATCCACACAGGTTAACCCTGTGTGATCTACCCATGTCCTTTAATTTGAACATGGAATGTTCCTAGCCATGTGATCCATCACATGAATTACTCAAACATGAAGGTGGTACATGGAATGTTGGTGATGTACATACCAAGCCATCCTTATGTATTTCCATAACCATAGCTATCATAGCCGCTGAAAGGCTACATGTCATGTGTTTATCATGGAACATAGCGTGTACTTGTTATTTTGATAGAAATACATGATCCAATAAAAATTAATGAATATATCCAATAAAATTTGGATTTTTCCTTAAATATGTTTGAAACCATTTGATCTAGATATAGATTGGGGATCTCGATCATTATGTGTCAAAAATCAGTGTTCGTTCACCGTCAAGGGTTCTATCATTCGTTTCATACAATGCCAATGTTTATTTGTTCGTTCTCATGAAATTTAATCACCAAATTGGTCATCCTCACCACAAAATGATCCCATGTCTATTCCTCACTTTTATAACCATTCAAGTTTCATCGATCTGTCATGAATGATAGGGTTCGATAGAGCTCAGTACATCTCGAAAAACTCATATGAGGACTATATAGATTCATTTTGTGAAGAACACAAATTATAACGGGGAGAAAGGTAAAAATAAGTGGTTATATGATTACGTAAAATATTTCATGGAAAGGCAATCCAGAATATGTATTCCAGATTAGGAAACAATTGAAAAGAATTAAAAATTTTTACACAGGCATATACAGAGGCTACAAGAGGGCGCATATCTAAGAACAATTATCAATCTACTCATTATATTTAATCAATGAAATAAAAACACCAATTTATGAGTCCTTATTTGGTTTTTTATTTTTCATTGATGAAAAATGCATCCTCTAGTAATCAGAGTGGTTCAGATGTATTAATTTCATCATGATCTACTCAGATTTACAGCCCTGTGATAGTTTGATTGAGATCCACCATCAGAAGGGAGAAGATATATCTCACCAAAGATTTAAAAATTATGAGGTCACCCTATCAATTTATCCATAAGGAAATATTTATAAAAACCTAATTTGGACAAACAATTTAATTAATTAATTAAAATTATTTTATTATTACACTTAAATGTACTGCCAATGAGTGAGGTATCAGAATGTCTCGGATCGACTAATTTTATGTCATTCTAAGGGAAAACACCACATTACAGACTCAATTGTGGTCTCTGATTTCATATCTGACCACCTATTTAATTTCTATTCAACTTTATTTTAGAATATGTGTAATATTAATACAAAATATATTTAATTTTTTTATAAAGTTAATTTTGGGAATAGTAGGCCTTAGAATCTCACGTTGTCTAAATTCCTAACTCTAGAAATATATATATAAATATTTCTAATTTATATATGGAAGAAACTGTTTCTCAATATAAAATGATTAATAAATTGTTGTTCATGTTAAATTTATAAATTAGGCAGTATATAAACCTTATATAAGTTAATATGTGTATATTGACATATATATAATTCAATGAAATGAAAATAGAGAAAAATTTCATTACGATGATCAAAATGTAGAAGTGATGATTACTAAATGAATAAACAATGTGTATGATATTTAAATCTACCAAATAACCAAGTAAATACAGTTAAATATAGTGAAAATTCATTTAGCACACAATCATAACAAAAATAACACTTAAGAATTTATAGAACCCAATGAAAAGAAATAGATTTATAAAATTATTTACCACATGATAATTTCAAAATAAAATCACCTTAGGTGAAATAATTCACATTAGGAAATAAAATAAAAAGATTCATAAAGAATTAAAGATATTTCATGTAAAATATGAAGAATTTAAAGAACATGAAATAAATTAGGTACAATATAATAAAATTCATCTCAATAAAAAAGAATTGAAATGACATCAGTTTCCTCTATATTCATTTTGGTTAATAATTACTAAAACTAATTTATAATGGTTTTAAGCATGTTTTTGATTTATTAAAAAATATTCCTATTCATAATATAATATATGATAAAACTACGAAAATTTACCTCCCTTTTTCTTATAATATTTTTTTCATTTTTATTGTTTCACATTTCAACTATCGTGATATAGCATGCATGTTTTTTCCATGAAAGTTATGATTGTGGTGTATAGGTTTTAGATCCATCATCTATAGAAGTATATTGATGTTATGAATATCATATTTTCAAATTATATAAATTTTTATAATGATTCATTAATTTTATACATGCAAAATGAATTTCATCACATTATGGGTACGGTTGGTCGTATGTATGCTTGAGTGAAAATATCATTCAATTAACGAGTGAAAGGGTAATTAAGAGTAATTAAAATATTTTCATATATATCAAATATATTCATTAAATTTATACTCATTACTTTCTATCTGTTAAATAATTTAAAAATGATTCACATCACTTAGAGATGCAGTGATCCGCCACAGACACAAGTGATATTATCGTAGTTTAAACAACACGAAATGTAAGAAGTTATATGTGATATTATAGTTATAGAATCATATTTATATCATAGATATGATATACAAACATTAATTTCATCATTATATCCAACCATGACAGGTTTCTATTTTAAATTTCTGAAATCGTACCATGAGGCAGTAGTTCATCAAATAGATGATCAATGATTTAATTCCCATTTAATGGAAGTTGATGTGAATAAATATTTTTACATAAACAAAATAAAATTTATGAATATGATAGATACTAGTGTTATTATAATTTATGTGTTAAGACATATTTTTTGTGCAATAATATGAAAAAAAATTAAATATATTTGTTAATATAAATATATTTTCTACGTGGTAATTCAACTGGTTATCATATTAAAGACCCAATTGATTATCTTTTGGGACATAGAAAATTTGTAAAATGTGAATAAAGAAGATGGATAAGGAATATTTGAGGTTTTTATTGAGAAAATGGGATTAGGAAGTGTTCAAAAGTGAGGAGAGGTAGTTCCCTTTTTATTAGTTGGTAGAAAAAATTAAACCCCATCTTCTTAGATTAACCCCATGGTAACCCCAATTCTACCATAAATTTTTGTAAATAATATGTAATAATTTAACTATTAAATATGATAATATTAATTATATTCATTAAAATTTACAAAAAAATTCATATTCTCAAATATTCTATTTAATTTTCTATATTCCATTAATATAGGTGGTTTTTATTAATTTAAACGTAATCATTTAGATGTAACAAGAATTCTAATGATCAATAAGAAATTGTTCAAACATTTACAATTTTTATATATAAAAAATTCAATATGAGAGAGGTTTCAATGAAAAAAGTGTATTAATACATATAAAAAAGTAGTAATTTTTTTTTTCACTAATTTAAATTATAATTTATCTTTATAATTAATTTATATGAAAATGAACTATTCAATTAAAATTCAGTATTTTAACTATTAATAAAAAATAAAACATTTCTGAAAAATACCAAAAATTCACACTAAGATAATTTTTATATGACTATTTCATAAATGATGTTTTTTTATTAAATTAAATTTTCTCAATGTGTTCAAAATTATTTATAAATTGTTTTTTCAAAGATGGACTAAATTGTCTGAATTTTTTTTGTTTTATAGAAAACATTTATTTTTTATTCAAAATATTCTTATTTTTTTAATCAAAAAACTAGATGTTAAATCTAATTTATACATGTCTATTCCTTATAATTTTCATTATTCATCTATTAATATTTATATTATCTAATTTAATTGAGTATAATTTTTTTGATTAACCATGATGCTGGATGCGTTACATGATATATAAGAGATTGAATTTATTTTAAAAATATATATATATCATAAATTATTAGGATTTTATATTCCCTTCTATGCATGGTTTCTTATTTCATGAATTCTATCAAACATGATGTTTCAATTTTAAAATCTCAGGGTGTTAAATTTTATACTCATTAAATAAATTGTATCCTATTAATTTAATCTTAATCTAATTAATAAATGTATTTATATTTAAAAATTAATTCATTGAAACTCCAAATTGTAAAATTTTATATTAAAAAATCATCTTAATAATAATATATATATATATTGATAGATTCATGAATTTTATCTAGAGTAACACATGACTAGTTTTTATATAGGATAACATAGACTGGAAATGATAACATGGATAAGGAAGATAATATTAATGAAAAATGATTAATATAGAGTGATAGTGATAATTGATCAAAATAATTTGAGTTATCTAGAGAATTTTAATGACCAAATAACCAAAAATAGATGATATGTTAAGGAAAAATTTTATTCCGCAAAAATGATTGTACTAGAAGAACATTTTTGTTCCAAGATCATTTCATAGATGTGAGGAATTAATTTACTATCTAAAATGAGAACATATAAAAATATACCTAGTTCATATGTTTCAATTAAACAATCACAACTTCAAATTTTGGTTGTTCTTAAATGATTTTCCACTTTATTTATTACTATAATGAATGAAAATCCCTGATGACTATTTTATGTCAAAATCTTGATGATAAAATTTTAATAGATTGTAAGATCCATAAAAGTGTATCAAATTATTCATCCTACCATTAATAAAAGAAAAATTATTATCACAAGTTATCCAATAAAGAAAAACTGTCAAATTAATCCATTCCATAAATAGTAAACCATAAATATCATTAAAATATATCTAACTAAATTTAGATTAATGGTCACTAAGTAAAAATTATATTCCCCATACAAAATAAATTGGCTATTTATATCACATGAAAAATATTTGAATCATGTAATCACTATAAAAACCTAATGAAAACATGAGTTCATCCAAAATTAATACAATAATATGTTTAATATATTCCACACATAAATTCATGTAGTGAACACGCCGAAAAATGACAAAAACAATTAATCCACTAAAAAATTTCATGGTCACAAATACTACCTCATAAAAAATTACTTTTAAATTACTATATACATAAATAAAAATATTAACATGTATTTTAAATAAATAATTTTTTTACCAAGAATTTAAAAATTCCACTGAATCAATTTTCCTGGTTATTGGTATGATTTATATATATATCTCAAATTTTTAATGGTGTATTACAGCAATTAATCCTTGTATATTAAATAATTATTTTAATTAGAATTTCATTGATTAAAATTCTTCTATAATGTAATTAATGAATTCAAATGTAATAAAATGTAATCATTCTATTTCTGATGTCTCAATAAGACAATCTTAACCATTATCCATTAGCTTTTTCTGATGTATATTACCTTGACGCATGGGGAATTTTTTGTAATAGTTCCCCATCTCATTATAGTGCAAGTATTGTACTTTTTAGAATCTCTCTTACCCATTAATTCTTGATAATGATGGAAATTGTCATCACATTTGAAGTTAATTGCTTTTCAATTTAGGAATTTTCTAAAGTGATTATTTCAAAAGGCATCACATGTCAGAAAATCATTCTTTTACTTCTTCCCTTTATCTTATTTTTCATCTATCGTTCTCTTCATCACATACTACCCTGCGAATCTATAATACATGTAGAATTATTTATCATTCTTGATAAAACATTAAAATATTTCTTCATATGATGAGAATTATTAGGAGACTAATTCCCTTCAAAATATTATCTTAATCTCATCAATGATATGATCGTTCTTACTCATTGGATTACATTTATTGAAAATATTTCCATTCATTCCACTATGGGTTATTGCGAAACAATATAACACATTAGATTAAATCATAAAATTTGGAAAAATATTTCATAATCCCAAAACAAGTGAAATATATAAAATAAATTGAATTTTTATAAAGATAATCTCGTAATATTAATCACTTTTTCTTTGGATATATAATAATTTTAAAATAATTATTAATGGTTTTTAGATAAACTGTGAATTATCCCATACATATACCTCAGAATTCTCAAAAAATGTAGTAATAACAATTTTCATGGAGTAAGCGATGATATGGTTAAGATGAATTCACCATTTTGAGATCTATTTCCCTTATACACCACTATTCAAGAGCCAATACCACTTCTATCCAAATTGGCATGTATATGTTGGAAAATCCATATAATATATTCACTATGAAAACATTAGGATGTTACGTTATACATATCCTCAATGTTTATCATAGTTTTATGTTCCAAATTATATGCATTCCAAAATCAAGGTACTAACTTTCTAAAAAACATACTTTGATACTAAATATATTGACCACAACCCCCATATCCTATATCTGGTGTATATTTTATTACATTGGAATAGATAAAATGGGTAAAATAGTGAAGGTCTGATTAATTTAGCTATTTCGGAGAACCCAGTACATATATTTTACCCATTTAATATAGGTAAATAAAATTAAATACATAGTAATTTAAAAAATTGGAAAATTTTAAAATGATTCCATGAATTCTCCTTAAAAAATCAAGAGGGAAAAAATTAATGGTGATCTAAAATGACCATTAAGGGTTAAAAACCGTAGAATCCATGACGAATCAATATGAATAATCAATATGGAAATGAAAAAAATTGAACACACATTAAATTTAAATAATAGGACTACAATGATAAGATACACAATAACCAATATGGACATTTAAATAACTTATAATACATGCTATTTAATTAGTAAACATAGAATTAAATGCATCCATACATAGTATCATAATGGAAATAGAGTGGATAATAATAACGTAATTTTTAATGAAAGAAATTATTATTAATTAAATATAATTCTCATTAGAACATGACAACTCTACCATTAATAACATTCAAAAAATGGTTTAATACAATATTTAGTACCCCATTTATTTTATCTAATTGTTTATTCTTATGAGACCTCTAGATGAATCGAGGGGCTATATAATTCCGGGTACCACATATCAATACTTTTCCAAAACATTACCTACATATAAAATAATAAATTTAATTTATAATTCATTATACCTTATAATAAAATATTCTTATTGAGTAAACGATATAAAATTATCATTATTTTCCTTGTTATTAAAATAACTATCAATGTCAAAAACATATATAGAAATGGTATACATTTTATGAAATAATCATATCCAATATAAAAAAATATGGATAAACATTAATTTAAAAATTAAACCTAATAAATAAAGAGTTATTCATGTCAAATATATATTGAGAAAGTATATACACAAAAAATAAGTGAAAAGGTGCATATTAAAAAATATATCTCAATTAAAAAAAATTTAAGATAAAATTCCCCAAAATAATAAAAACCTTCTTTTGAGAATTATTGAAATTATATAATAATTATATAAAATGTTTATACAAAAAATAAATTATTAAATATGAAAAACTATAGTAAAAATTTATTACGCATATTATCCTAGAATATTAAACACAATGACGAAGTCATATAATTAAATGAAATGAAACTAAGTTATTAATTTTTTTAACGCATGGAAATTTTTACTTAAAATCACCATGGATGATATAAGTAAAAATAAAAAATCAAAAAAGGAACATAAATTATTCATTATATTAAATGTAAAAGTGTTATTATTTAAAATATATAAATTAAACTAGGTCGACAAACATATAATATGCCCCAATGAAGGAAAATTGAGAAGAAGTCCCTTACCTAAAGTTTCCTTTTGGGTGAACATGATATAAAATATTTTACAATGATTTTAATCATGTAATTAAATTATTCTATCATAATACTAATATTTATAATATCATATTGTGTCCCCTTATTACATTTTATTACCAGTTTACTAATAATATTTCATTATTTTCATTGTTTTAGGTGCTAATTTCCCTATTATCTAATGTGTGTTTTGGAATGAATATTCTTGTTCCTGTGTATAGAATATAGATTCTTCATCTACATGATTATATTACTTTTATATATATAATATATTTTCATTTTATATATTTTTATATTCATTTTTATTTTAGGCATTGAAAATGAATCACATCACTTCATGGAGACTATAGTACATTCGTACGCAAAAGAAATAATATCATTCCTTTAATGAGTGTATGCGTAATAAAGTAATGTATATTTTATTATCATAGAATCTATATATTCATCAAAAAAATTCATATTACATTCCATGTCAATAATATGTGAAAAATGATTTACATCACTTCGTGAGGCAGTTGTTCACCATACACACATGCAACATTATCGTATATTAAAAGACAAGGAAAATAATAATTTATAGGTGATATTATAAACCAAAAATAATATTTATATCATTAATAATATAAATAAAAAATAATTATACAATTATATAAGATAGTGAGTGGGGTTTATGGAAAACTTTTTATATCGGTTCACGAGGCGGTAGTCTGTCAAAAAAATAATTGTGGATTTTGGTTCCCATTTTATGGAAGTGAATATTGATTGATATTATTCAATAAAGAAAACATCAAAATATATGGTATATTAAATTTTAATTATATTATAATACATAGAGAATAATTTAATTTTGAAAAGGGTGAGATAAAATGAAAGAGATTTGTTAATATAATTACCTCCAATAGGAGGAACCTTCTATGGACCACCTCACTAGGACCAAAGTGTAAAGACTTGTAAATTTCAAAGACAATTTTTTCCTAAATTCTTTGGGATTTTACGAGTACACAGTTTCTGACGGCACCTGATTTTGAGGCCCGGTGTGCCCAGAATCAATTTCCAAAGTTTAGCTCAGGTGCGTTCAGTGAATGAACGAGTGGGTTTTTCTATCATTTGAACCAGTGCTCGGAATTGAAATCTTAGTGCACCGATGGAACCACAACGCCAGTAATTTATTAAAAGGACTTTTACCGTAGATGCGTTTTCACGGGAGGAGATGTTAGAAAAATGTGGATTAAATGAATGTGAATAAAATTGTGGTACAAATTTTATTCTTTATCGGAAGTAGTTTTAATCTACATGGGGTAGTTAGGATGGGACCCAGAAACTCCTAACTACCCATGAGAGGATAATTTTGAGGTGGGGCCCACACGAGCCCCAACCATTCACATTCCCTAAACCCCTTAAACCTCCCATTAAACTCCTTTATTTTAATATTGGCAACCCCCTTGCATTTATTGGAGTGACTTTTCCTGTCCTCTCTCTCCCTCATTAAGTTGCCAACCTTTCACCCAATTAATAGACAACTCATGGTTTAATTAATTAAGTGAAATGTAATTTGAATTTTTAGTTTTCGAATGCATGGCATGTTTTAATAAAATAAGGAGGAGCCTTATTTTATTTGTTGGTTGGCTTGTTCTGTTGAGAATTAGAGGAAAGAGCTCTAGTTCCTTTTGAAGAACTACTTCTTCAACGAAGAAAACCAACTCTCTGACGAAGAACTTCGACTCGGTGGCTCAGTTTCTCCATCCTCTTCTTCCTCCGCGATAAGGGAGGAGACACCGACAATGAAGGAAACAATGCTATCATCTACAACGCTTGACAACCGTGAACATACTTCGAGGTAGGGGTGTGTTTGGATTGAGTATGTTGGTTTTCCTTCCATGTTGATGATTCTCTTAAACCGCTTGTTATCAGACTAATATGGAAGGGACCGGACCACACTAACACAGTCCGATTCCTCCGATGTTCTTGTGAATATGTTGAGTTCTTCAAGCATTCTTGAGCAGTGAATCAAGTTATGTTATTGGAGTCGATCGGAGTCCCAAAAACATCATAAACGGCCTCATAGCATCGGGGAGACCTAGAAGAGGAAGTTTTGTAGAAATCGGATCATCGGAATGAAGAACGGACACCTCGGGAGGCGTGCTGGCCAGAGGATTCATTTCTGGAAAATTCTAGTGAACACAGCGTGTCCTCTAGGAGCACACACCGTGTAGTAAATGCATATTTTGGCTTCCGTTTCAGACATTAGAAAAGTAGTACATGGCGTGTGACTTTAGACCCACGATGTGTACTTTAAACACTACTTAACAGTGGAGACTTCATTTGACATGGCGTGTATTCAGGGAAAATACACGGACACAGACAAAAATACATGGCCAAGTAACAAGGCGTGTATTCTATTCATAGAAAGAAAGAAGCATCTTCGTGAGGCTTGGCGTGTAATCTGGGAGATACACGGACACGGGAAGAACTACACGGCCATAAGGCACGGCCTGTACTACCTTCACCCTAGCAGAAGTGGGTTCGTGATGACTCGGCATGTAATCTAGGAGATAAAAGGACACTGGCAGAACTACACGACGATAAGGAACGGCGTGTACTACCTTCACCATGGCAGAAGCGGATTCGTGATGACTCGGCGTATATTCCAAAAATACAGGGACACGAGGTGGAGTACACGGGAATGTACTCCACCACATGGCCAGGCATAGACAACGCACAAGGAACCAACCCTATAGGTTTGGACACGACGTGTAACCATACTACACGCTGTGTACTTACTAATCTACACGTCCAACCCTGTGACACGAGCAGTATCACACGGGCAGTACCCAGTGTCTGATGACACAACGTGTATCACATACCTACACGCCATGTACTTTGGGGAAATGGATTGGTTGTCTTGTTCTCTGTGAATTGGGAATGTTTTTCTTGGTTTTTCCCCTATGACGTGGGATGGAACTACGGGATACATCAACTCTGGTCTTCGTGACATTTGATGACACGATCGTTGACTCATGGAGCAGACCCTCCCAGAATCGAGCGTGCTGTGTGCGGGAACCCTAGAGCTTATTGCGACTGCGACAAAGATGATGACTGTAATTGGATCATATGTGGGTTCGGTAGTGAGGATGAATGTACTTGGATCCTCCGTGGGTTCAGCTGCGATGACGACTGTACTTGGATCCGACGTGGGTTCGACAATGATGGTTACTATACATGGATCCTACGTGGGTTCGACAGTGACGAATTCTGTACTTGGATCCTACATGAGTTCAGTAGGGGAGATGATTCAGTGGATACATCTATCATCTCCACCCATCTTCGTGAGTAGTATACCTCTGTGAGCTGAGTCTTGACTTTTAATCATTATCATCGATGTCATTGACTTGCTTTCCTGTGTGGATTGGGTTGTGCTTTCCTGTGTGAACTGGGTTGAACTATCCTGTGTGGACTAGGTTGTACTTGGGCTCGTGAGTTGGACCTGAACTGGAATTGATGAAATAGGTATATGTATGGGAATATACCTAAGTAGAGTTGTTTGATACTTTTTGTTTGTTACATTCCTTTGTGGTTTGTCCTTTGTGGATTCTGGGAGACCGTTGGGGGTCTCGGGTTCCTTACTGAGTATCGTATACTCACCTCTGCATGGGCTATGACCGCACTACATTTTTTGGTTGCAGACGACGGACATCTCTGATCGTGGATGAGGCTGGTGGAGCGGAATGGTTCTCGGAGGTGGACTATCATGCGGGACATACACAGATCAGACAGATGGATTCGAGGAGCTGAGGAGACCATCTGTACCCACCCTTCAGGTGGGATTTCTGGAGGATGTCTCAGTGGTTTCTGATTTACATTTCAGCTATTGTACTTTACTTTTCACAGTTGTACTGTACTTTCAGTTGGGTTGTATACTGGCCCATTTACATTCCAACACTTACTTCTTTTTTACTTAGTGTTTACTTCTGCTTACGAACTCTGTTGTGTTTTTTTCTTATATAAAGGCAATGCCTTCCCTTTTTATCGAGATTTATGCCTTTTTTGCTAGTCGCCATCCCCTGTCCTGTGGATGGAAGGCTTGGGGTAGTCACAACACAGGCACTGAGGATGGGTCATGAGAAATTGGTATCAGAGGAGTTGGTTCTATCATAGAACTTAGGACTCTGATAATTTATTTTATGTGAAGCAATAATTTTAAGTTTATTGAGTGTGGTTATCAGTCTAGGGAGTCCAATGTTGGTGGAGTAGCCGACGTATCCACGCAATAGGACCCTGACTACTGATTTCCGACTTAGTGCACGAGAACATTGATTGCATGTGTGTTTTGAATGTTTTCTTTGTGATTACTTTGTGTCAGCTCACCAGGTATACTGTATTTACCATGGCGCACCTGTTTCATTTCATGATGGCCCCATGACAACAGCCATCTAGGGTTCCCAGTTATGTGCGAGATGGCATCCCACCGAGCGATGAGGCCTTTGTGCGGGGACCCATTACAGAGGAGGCACCGGCAGTACCACTACCCGCCGAGCCACCGATGCCGCCAACCCCAGCAGCTGAGAGTGCACGACGCCTGAGTGTGCTGCACGAGTTTCAGAATCAGAGGCCGCTTAGGTTCTGTGGAGAGATGGACCCTCAGGCAGCCGAGGAATGGCGGGAGGCTATCGTCCGAGTCTTTATATTGGTAGGGACACCAACGGATCTTATAGTGATCCTTGCAGTGAGTCTCTTACACGCAACAGCAGGTTGATGGTGGAGCCTGATGCTTGAGGTGCACGACGAGGCATCTCTACTTTGGACGGACATCGAGAGCCTCTTTTGCTCGGAGTTCGTTCCATCCACCCTCCATGCAGTGCACATTCAGGAGTTACTTCAGCTGTGGCAGGGAAGCATGATAGTAGCCTAGTACTCATTGAGGTTTACTGACATCTCACGCTACTCCACAGACATGGTATGGGACCCATTCTTCTGGGCCCGGACCTTCGTCCAGGGACTGAGGCATGAGATCGGGGCTTCGATGATCTCCCTCAGCATTCCAATGCAGGCAGGAGTACAAGAGCGAGCCCTACTTATGGAGAGCTTTCTTACAAAGCCTACACCAGCAGCGAGGCCTACCGCAGGGCGACACGTAGCAGAGTCTTCTGTAGCCGGCAGTAGACAAATGTCACAGAGGTCCAAGTGGACAAGGCCATCAGGTTGGCGACCTCAGTATACTGGTTTGGAGGTGCAGGGAACACACAACAAAGACAGTCATACGAGAGGTAGACAATACTATGCATGCGGCGGGCAGGGCCACATGGCTCGTGACTGTCCGACCCGCCATGTAGAGGAGTAGCAGACGATTGAAGAACCACCCAGGTAGAGGCAGAGGTTTGACCATGGCGGTCCGGAGGGAGTATGCGGACAAGGTAGAGGAGATGGTCGAGCAACAGGTTGTGGATGACACTACAAGGCTCTACCACCACCAACAACAGGAGGTCCACCCCGACCACAGGGAGCTGGCAGATAGAGGCAGGCTCAGCTTCAGGCAGTCGAGGCCTATGACCACGGCGCACCTGAGATGATTCGAGGTACTATCTGTGTCGAATCCACCCTTGCTACAGTTCTTATAGAAAAAGGACTGAGTCATTATTTTATTGCCGCTGCCCTTGTTCGGAGGTCGGAGATTCTGACGAAGTCGTTGGCTCGATCCTTACGGCTAGAGACTCCTACGGGAGCAAACTCGATGATTACGCACTGGTTCCGACAGTGTGAGCTTAGTCTAGGAGGCGAGAGCATCAGTTGGGATATTCTTTTAGCGGAGTCGAGGCCTTATGATGTCATCTTGGACATGGATTGGTTATCTACATGCCATGATCAGATCGACTGTATTAGGCACAAAGTGCGGTGTGTCCGGACAGATGGGAGCAAATTCACCTTCACCGGCGAGAAGGGAGGCTTTGCAGCGCAGGATGGACTTACGCAAAGAAGAGGGCAGCCAATCACACATCATTTGGCTAGTCTCATTCTTAGAGCAGTTGATGTACGGAGTCTGAGTTTTCCTGCTGTCATGGATCAGTACACGAACATTTTTCCTGATGACATTCCAGGACTACCTCCACATAGAGAGGTAGACTTCTATATTGACCTATACCCCAGGAAAGCCCCGATATCTACTCCATCATATCAGATGGCTCCCACTGATCTTCGTGAGCTATGGGTACAGCTGGAGGACTTGCAGGGCAAGGGTTTCATCTGACCTAGTGTTTCACCCTGGGTTTCCCCGATTTTGTTCGCCAAAAAGGCAGACGGGAGATTGAGACTATGTGATGACTATCGTCCCCTGAATCAGGTGACCGTGAAGAACATGTATCCACTTCTGAGGATTTAAGACCTCTTCAATCAGCTCAATGGATAACGATGGTTCAGAAAGATAGACCTCAGGTCAGGCTATCATCAGCTCCGAGTTCGAGATGAAGATGTGAAAAAGACGGCGTTCAGGTGTCAGCATGGCCACTATGCGTTCTTGGTTATTCTTTTCGGCATAACCAATGCTCCAAAAATGTTCATGAGTCTCATTAATAGGATCTTCCATCCTTAACTCGATCTTTTTTTCATAGTCTTCATCAATGAAATTTTGATTTACTCGACTACTGAGGAGTAGCACGCCTACCACTTGCAAGTTGTACTGGACACACTCCAAGAGAACTAGCTTTATGTTAAGCTCTTGAAGTGTCAGTTCTGGATTCGAGAGGTCCCCTTTTTGGGAAACATCATCTGTAAGGTGGGATTTTTGGTGTATCCTGTGAATATCGAGGCAGTAATAGCTTGGGAGCCACCCAGGAGCGTGATAGAGGTGCAATGTTTCCTAGGTCTGGCTGGGTACTATCGGAAATTTGTGCCAGACTTCTCCAGAGTATTAGCACCGCTTTCATCTTTGACAGAGAAGTATAAACCCTTTGTTTGGTCAAATAGATGTTAGCATAGCCTCCATGAGATGAGACATAGATTGACCAGTGCACCCATCTTGAGGCAGCTGGAGGAGGGAGTGGGTTACATCGTTTACTGCGATGCATCAGGGACTAGACTCGGGTGTGTCCTGATGCCGGAGCGGGCAGTGATTTCCCATGGTTCATGATAGTTGAGGCAGCATGAGTATAACTAAGCTACCCATGGCCTGGAGTTAGCAGTAGTGGCCTTCGCCTTGAATATGTGGTGATACTATCTGATGGGAGAGCGCTTTACAATCTATTCTGACCAACAGAGCCTCAGGGACATCTTCTCACAGAAGGACCTGAACCTGAGACAATGACGATGGCTCGAGTTCTTCCAGAACTATGACTTTGAGATAGTCTATACTCTTAGGAAGGGGAATGTAGTAGTTGATGCTCTCAGCAAGAGATCAGGCATTCAACTACTTGGAGAGGTGACAGAGCAGTTAGCCACATTGAAAATATCATTTATGGATAGAGATGGAGCAGCCTTTCTATAGTCACTCACAGTCACTCCTCCACTACTTCAGTGGGTCAGAGAGGCACAACATGGGGATATTGACTATGAGGCGCAACATGCTCAGATATCCACAGGGCTGGCTCTTGATGGATTTTCTGTTGGAGGAGAGCATGTCATCCTCTTTAGGGGACGTACCATGGTACCATTTTCATTACATGAGGAGGTGCTGAGGGAGTTTTACACTTCCCATTTGGCAGTACATCCAGGATTAGCAAATATGTACCAGGATCTCAGACGATAGCACTGGTGGATGGGTATGAAGAAGGTTGTGGCAGAGTTCATTTCGCGATGCCTCACCTGTCAGCTGGTGAACGTGTAGCACCAGGTACCAGCAGGCTTGGTACATCCCTTAGAGGTCCCAGAGTGGAAGTGGGATAGAATATTCATATATTTCATGATGGTACTTCCACTTACTTCCATAGGACACGACTCCATCTGTGTGATCGTCGACCAACTCACCATGTCAGCCCACTTCTTACCTATCAGATATCAGGGCCCATTAGAGATCTTGGGATGCCTATATGTTTCGGAGATCGTACGGCTTCATGGTGTTCCATCGTCTATTGTCTTCGATCGAGATGCTCGATTTAATTTCCATCTTTGGAAGGGGTTTCAGGAGGCCTTTGGGACGCAGCTACGCCTGAGCACCGCCTTTCATCCTCAGATGGAAAGCTAGACGGAGAGGACCATTTAGACGCTTGAGGATATGCTTCGTGCATGTGTCATCGTCTTTGGTCACAATTGGGAGGATCACCTACCTTTAGTGTTGTTTGCATACAACAAATGATACTACTCCACCATCGGGATGGCACAATATGAGGCATTGTACGACCGACCTTGCAGATCACCTCTGTGCTAGACAGATCCTGGGGAGTCAGCTCTTGTAGGGCCAGAGATGGTCTAGGCTATGATAGAGAAGGTACAGATCATCCAGGAGCGGCTGAGGACTGTGCAGAGTCGACATAAGTCCTATACTAATAGGAGGCGGAGACCACTAGAGTTCGAGGATGGTGACCACATTTTCTTATGGGTATCACCTCGACGTGGACTACAAAGATTTGGTCGGGGCGACAAGTTATCTCTACGCTTCATCATACCATTCTAGATTCTCAGTAGGATAGGTGAGGTGGCTTATCACCTGGCTCTTCCACCTCAGTTGCACCAAGTGCATGATGTCTTCCACGCATCTCACATGAGGAGATATGTGCATGACCAGACGCATATCATCCACCATGGGGAGCTGGACATCGATAAAGGGGCGACATTTGCAGAGGTCCCAGTGGAGATTGAGGATCGACAAGAGTGGGTCCTACATGGACGGTCACTTCCTCTAGTGCGCACCAGGTGGCAGCATGAGAACCACTATGAGAGCACATGGGAGCAGGAGGCTTAGATGCATGCGCAGTACCCTCATTTGTTTCCCTAGTTTATGATGTAGCTTTATAGGGATGTAAAGCCCTAAGGTGAGAGTAATGTAAAGACCCGTAATTTTCAAGGAAATTGTTTTCTTAAATTCTTTGGGTTTTTTCAAGTATGCAGTTTTTTATGGAACCTGATTCTGATGCCCTGCGTGCCCCGAATCAATTTCCGATATTTAACTCGGGTACGTTCAGTGAACGAACGAGCGGGTTTTTATATATTTTGAACTGGTGCTCTGAATTGAAATCTGAGGGCACCACTGGAACCACAGTGCCGATAATTTCTTTAGAGGACTTTTACCGTAGACGCGTTTGCTCGGGAGGATATGTTAAAAAAACGCGGATTAAATGAAAGTGAATAAAATTGTGGTAAAATTTTTATTCTTTATCTTAAGTAGTTTTAATCTACACGAGGTAGTTAGGATGGGACCCAAAAACTCTTAACTACCCATGAGAGGATAATTGTGAGGTGGGGCCAACACGATCCCCAACCATTCACATTCCCTAAAACCCATAAACCTCCCATTAAACTACTTTATTTTAATATTGGAAACCCCCTTGTTTTTATTGGAGTGACTTTTCTTCTCCACTCTCTCCCTCATTAAGTTTCCAAACTTTTAACCAATTAATATAAAACTCATGGTTTAACTAATTAAGTGAAATAGAATTTGAATTTTGAGTTTTTTAATGCATGGCATGTTTTAATAAAATAAGGAGGATCTTTATTTTATTTGTTGTTTGGCTTGTTTTGTTTAGAATTGGAGGAGAGATCTGTAGTTCCTTTTGAAGAATGTCTTCTTCAATGAAGAACGCCAACTCTCCGAAGAAGAAAATTGACTTGGCGGCTCTTTTTCTCCATCCTCTTCTTCCTCCGCGACAAGGGAGGAGACACCGACTACGACGGAAATGATGCCATCATCCGCGGTGATTGAAAACCGCGAACTTCCTTCGAGGTAGGGGTGTGTTTGGATTGAGTATGTTGGTTTTCATTCAATGTTGATGATTCTCTTAAACTTCTTGTTATCTAACTAATGTGGAAGGGGCTGGACCACACTAAGACGGTCTGATTCCTCCGTCGTTCTTGTGAATATGTGGAGTTCTTCAAGCGTTCTTGAGTGGTGAATCACGTTAAGATTTCATAGCCGATCTGAGGGCCGAAAACATCATAAATGGCCTCAGAGCATTGGGGGGCCTAAAAGTGTAAGTTTTGTAGAAATCAGATCATCAAAATTATTAACAGACACCTTAGGAGGCGTGCGGGCCAGAGGCATCATTTCTGGAATATTCTAGAAAACATGACGTGTACTACAGGAGCACACTCCCTATAGTACAAGCGCATTGTGGCTTCTGTTTTAGACATTAGAAAATTAGTACAGGGCATGTGACTCTAGACACACGACGTGTACTCTCCACACTGCTTGATAGGGGAGAATTTGTGGGACATGGAATGTATTCAGGGAAAATACATGGACACAGACAAGAATACACGACCATGTAATATGGTGTGTATTCTCTTTGTAGAAAGGAAGAAACGACTTCACGAGGCTCGGCGTGTAATCTGGGAGATAGATGGACATGGGAAGAACTACATGGCCATAAAGCACAGTGTGTACTACCTTCACCATGGCAGAAGCGGCTTCGTGATGACTCGGCGTGTAATATGGGAGATAAACAGACATGGGAAGAACTACATGGCCATAAGGCATGGTGTGTACTACCCTCACCATGGCAAAAGCAGATTTGTGATGACTCGGTGTGTATTTCAGAAATACACGGACACGGAGTGGAGTACACGATCATGTAATCCACCACACTGCCAGACATGGCCAGCGCACATGGAACCGACCATAGAGGTTTGGAAACGGCGTGTAACCATAATACACATCGTGTACTTACTGATCTACACGTCGAACCCTGCGACACTGGCAATATCACATGGGTAGTACCTAGTGTATGATGACACGATATGTATCACTTACCTACAAGACATGTACATTGGGGAAATGGCTTAGTCATCTTGTTATCCGTGACTTGGGCACATTTTTCTTGGTTTTTCCCCAAAAATGTGGTATGGAACTATGAGATACATCAACTCTGGTCTTCGTGACAGTTGATGTACCAACATTTGACTCGAGGAGCAGACCCTCCTGGAATAGAGCGTGTTGTGTGCGGGAACCCTAGAGCTGGTTGCGACTACGACGACGATGATGACTGTACTCGGATCCTATATGGGATTGGCAGTGAGGATGACTGTACTTGGATCCTCCGTGGGTTCGATAGTGATGATGACTATTCTTGGATCCCACATGGGTTCGACAGGGATGGTTACTATACTTAGATCTTACGTGGGTTCGGAAATGATGCTTTTGTACTTGGATACAACGTGGGTTCAACATGGGTGATGATTCAGAGGATACATCTATCATCTCCACCCCTCTTCATGAGTACTATACATGTGTGAGATGAGTCTTGACTTTCAATCATTATCATCGATGTGATTGACTTTCTTTCCTATGTGGATTGGGTTGTGCTTTCCTATGTGGGCTTGATTGTAATATCCTGTGTGGACTGGGTTGTACTTGGGCTCGTGAGTTGGTGCCAAACTGGAATTGATGACTTTGTTATATGTATAGGAATATACCTAAGTATTGTTGGTTGATACTTTGTGTATGTAAAGTTCCTTTGTGGTTTTTCCTTTTTGGATTCTGGGAGACCTTCGGGGGTCTAGAGGTCCCTATTGAGTATCGTATACTCACCCCTGCATGAGCTATGCCCGTACTATGTTGTGTTGGTTGTAGACGACAGACAACGCTGATCATGGTTGGGGCTTATGGAGAGGAATGGTACCCGAAGGTGGACTATCAGGTGTGACATACACGGATCAGACAGATGTATTCGAGGAGCTAAGGAGACCATTTGTACCCACCCTTCAGGTGGAATTTCCGGAGGATGTCTCGATGGTTTCTGATTTACTTTTTAGCTGTTGTACTTTACTTTTCACAGTTGTATTGTACTTTCAATTGGGTTTGTATATTGGCCCATTTACTTTCCAGCACATAATTTTTTTTACTTAGTGTTTACTTCAGCTTGTGATCTCTGTTTTGTTTTGTTTTCTTATATAAAGGCAATGCTTTCCCTTTTTATCGGGAGTTACACCTTTGGTGCTAGTTGTCATCCCCTAGACTATGGAAAGTGGGCGTGGGGTAGTCATGGCATGGGCCCCGAGGATGGGTCGTGACACCAAGGTATGATATTTATAGAAGAAAAGTAGATATATAATGAAAATAATGATTTTGGAAAGATAATCTTATAGGTTTTGGAGAGAAAAATGTATTTTATGTTTGATAAAGTGAGGGGAGGAAGTAGGATTTTATAAATGGGGGAAAATGAACCAACAATGAAATTATTTGGATGTTTTCCAAAATAATCCAAAATAATAAATATTTTAAATGATATTTTTTTAAAAATAATCAAATATGTGATCTATGGAACTATTTCTTGGAAATATAGTTTAAAAAAAATTCTTTATTGGTAGGTCATTTTGACCAATTTATTTTAGTTTTACCTCATAGTAAACCCAATTTTACCTTTGTGGGTGTAAATATTTTTTTCATATTTTCTCAATTAACTTAGTTCAAAAATTATTTCAAATTATCCAATAATATAAATTATAATTATAAAAATTATGGAATCCATTTTTCCCAAAATATATTAAGAGAAATGAAATTTTTTATTTATAATTAACCCCATAGACCTGATGTTAATGTGGATTATGAGAGAGAAAATGTTCCAATGTTTACACTAGTTTAATATAAATATTCAATACAAAAATGATTAATGAAAGATAAATTATACTAATAGATCTATAATGAATCAAAATTTTAAGGAAAAAAATGTTAACATATAGTTTTACTTTACAATTAATTTTTACAAAATGGCAGTTTTCAATTAAAATTTAGATTTTTCGATATTCATCAAAATTGAATCACTTTAAAATAATCACAAAGATTCAATATAATATAATTTCAATTTGATGATTTAAAATATTAACATTATTTTTTAAAATGAATTTTCAACAAGATATTATAATTATTTATAAATTATGTGGGGAATGGAGGACTAAACCTCATTTTAGAGACAACTAGTTATTTAGAAAAAATTTATTTTTCTTTCATATGGTTCATATTTTATTTATAATACCTATATATACATTTTATTTGTTTTTTTAAATTTATATAACATTTTATTTTTATAATTTTATTACTATTATTTATACCCTTGAATTTAGTTTCTGTGTTATAAGGAGAATTTTTATATAATAACTTTTTAATAAAGTATCACATTTTGTTTAAAATCATTGTTGTGTGCAAAAAATAAATTAAACAGATTAAATATATTTTAAAATAAATAAATCATTTAGTATTTTGATGTTATATTCACATATTTGGTTAGTTTTATGTAACATATATTCTATTTAACATGATGTTACTTTTTTAAAATCATAGGGTGTTACACTATGGTCTGCATCATTGTAGGTTTTTGTTATCTTTGGGATTGGTTTAGTGAAATTAACTAAAAATAATATAGATAATTATAAAGGATATATTTATTTATTTTTTATTATAAAAATTTTAGTAATTTAGAGACTATGTAGTTCCACAATAAATTACATCTCTATCTAGATACTAAAAGTGTATTCATGTTCTGGAATAAATGTTATAAAGGATAATAACCACAAAATGTTTAGATTATGGATTATATAGATCATCACTAGGTTCCCAATAAAGGGGAATATCTAAATTCATGATTTGATCCTCCTGTGGGTGATTATTTAGTTAGTCACTTATCATTAGAAACCATAATGAATGATTCATGTATGATGTCAACTAATTCAGATAGAGAAGATAATAAAAACATTACTCAGGAAAACCTACATTGAATCCATGATGTTCATAATATATGGTATACACATCATTTTGTTTGTAATTTATTCAATGTTATTATTTATCTTATAGTAATTTCACTAACCAATACCCCAAAAGAATCTTTTATTTGATGGTATATATGAAAAAATATGAATAAATATAATAATGAGTGTGAAGAACATTGTAGAAAGTTTGTGAATGAACTAAAAAATGAATTGATATATTGTATAGAAAATAATTTAATAACTATCTCCAATAATTCATAATATATGAATAATATCATGAACCGTATTAATCTACAAAATTCTATAAGGATTTTAGAGATTAATATCATGCCTTTCAGGTCAAAAATCCCACCCTCATTTAGTGGATCTTTTAATGAACATCATACTGATTCATTGATCAATTGGATAGACAAGAAATTATATACTGACCAATTCTCAATGAATTATAATTTAATTTTGATTTTATATCAACTAAATAATATTGCTGAGAAGTGATGTGCTCTCATTACGAATAAAATAAGAAAAATAATTTAGATTCCACACATTGGGAGGATTTCCAAAAAGTATTCTTCATCTAATTTGTTAATGAAAATAAATAAATAAAGATTGATTATAAATTAATAAAGATGAAACAAAAGGAAGATGGTTCTGTTGGGACTTATTAAGTGAACATCACAAGGCTTTTGATGTACTCATTGGGATATATCTCTAACCCCAAAATATTGGTCCACACATTCTATTGTCGATTAAAACTAAGTATTTTAAAGGAATTATCCATATGTGAATATTGAATATATAAAGATAATGTTATATATGTGAATAAGGTCATGATTGATATTGGGTACTTCTATTATATTGGGGAAAATAAAATAGAGTTTTAGTATCATGGAATCCCCAATGATTATCTATAATAAGGAACAAGAGACTAATTTCCAAAATGAAAAAATGCGGGACGAAGCACTGAGGTAATTTCATCAAAGGGAAATAAAAGTTTATTAATTGTCCAAGGGAACATACTACAAAAATATAATGTTATTATAAGAGGATTGATAACTCAATATTAGAGAATGAAGATCTAATGATTTTTTCACACACACTTCAATAATCTTAGTGAGAAGAGTTTTTTCATTATGAGAATATCTTCCCTAAGCATAGAGATGTTGAAAAAATAGGCCTCAAATTTCACCTAAAAAGGGTAATGGAATAATATATAAAATAACATTTTTGATATGGAACATGATAATTAAGTGGTTAAGGGTACACTAATTCATCACATTAGATATAAAAATTAATTATTTGATTTTCATTCTTCACATTGATTTATATTGCACATGTTTTCCAAGAATGTTAATTCAAAAAAGCAAAAATGGATAATGAACACTATACAAAAAACAATGTAGTTTTGTGATATCATAATATATATATATAAATATATATATCTTCTATGATCATGATTTATGGGTATGTGTTTCCATTATATCTAGTTCTTCAACCCTTGGTTGAATTTGATGTAATTTTTGCACTATATTAGTTATCCCTATATAATGAAAATATAAATTTATCAGATAATGGAAACAAACATCAAATCCATATCCATCCCATGATCAAAGATGAATTAAATGGTGATTATGAGATACATATAGAATAAAATTCTATAATATGTTTTATTATACCCATTAATAAGTGTATCATTGACAAATTGAGAAGGGATGAAGTGAAAATTAATGAAATTTCTATCGTATAGGTCTATACATATGTATTACTCTAGGAAATACTTAGTCATCAACTATATTGTGTGGATGAGTTTTAAATTTATATTAAATCTTGGTTTCTTCCTATAATATATAATACTAATAGAATGTCCCATATTGAGTGGGAATAGTTAAATAATAAACATTAAGAGAATATATAAATGGGATTTGTAAGGTGGAGTTCTTTAAGCTATAGTATGTTGATGGTTTTTTAGGAATGGTGAAAGATTATGGTTCCTATTACTTGAATATAATAAACCAAAAAAATCACAGTCAAGAAAAAATATCTTCTACTCCATAGTTTTTATTTGTTTAATTAAATAAGCACCTCAATATTTCATAATTATTTAACTTATTTTCATATATCATCAATTTTTTATATGGAGGGAAGATATAACGAAGAAAAATCCATTCATATGGTATAGAAAATATGAATTTATGGTGATTCCTTTATAAATGAAAATGTCTAATAGTATCTTTAGATATATTATGATTAATATCATTATATGTTACCTTAAAAAAAATTTAGTCTTTATTGGTGACATTATCATATATTCTAAGAAATATGAATACAGTGTTGAGAATTTAAGAATTTTGATAAGGGTAAAAAGGGGAAATTATATACCATGTTCAATAGCTATGAATTTTGGATAAACAAATTATCCTTATTATGTTTGGTTTTCACCAATTAGGATATATCTATGGTCACATCAAAGGCAAATGTAATTGAAAAAGGGAATATACCAACTTTTATTAAATATATCTTGTGTTTTCATTGATTATCAAGAATATATAAATTTTTTGTGATATGAATATAATGATTATACTATCAACTAAAAATTTTGATATGAAAGAGATTAAAGTATCTCTGCATTGTGTAATGTCATTAATGTTTCAAGGTGATTATGAATATTTTTTTTCTGTACATATTATTACACAACTCTACAAAGTAGATGATATATATATTTATATTAATTTTTATATTAATATTTTTACATTTTTTATTATGAAAAATCAGAAGTTAATTTCTTCGGAATCATGTAAATTAACAACTCATCAGTAGAGAAACCTAACCCATGATTTAGAGATAGTGGAAGTATACTATTCATTTAATATATGGAATTTTCACCTATATGATGTGAAGTGTGACATTTAAAATTAACACAAGGTCATAGTGTATATATTCATATGAAAAATATGAATATGTTCCAAGGGATATTATTAGTAAATATTAATACATTATCACCCAGGGAAGGGAAGCATAGAATTTGATTCCCTGAGTAGGAATGATCATTCTATTTTATCTATGAATAGGGTTGAAATAGACTCAATAATAATGTATGTACAATATAAGAATCTATAAATAATATAAGAAGGAGGGGAATCCTACCCTTAATAAATTATTTCACAACCATCCATTCATTTGAAAAAAAATAATCCCTGGAATATGATTCATAACTAAATAAAATGTCAGTGATTATTAAAAAATTCATACAGGATTAAAATGGAATTATATGGTTTTTAGCATGGATATGTTTCATAGTAAACATAAAATAAAGAGTTATCTTTATCATGATTCTCATAGATCCTTCTTATATATTCATCCAGATTGAAAAAATATTTATATTGATCTAATGTATAAAATGTTTTGGAAGAAAATGAAGAGGGAAACATTTTAAATAACGTCATTATTCTAGGTATAATGGAATGTTATGTAAGAACAATAAAATTAAAGGGTTATATTTCAATAATTTCCCATACAAGTTTTGAAATTGGAAGACATTACCATGATTTTTTTTGTGGGAGCCACCATGTAATATAATGAATATAATAACATTTAGTTTATAGTAATTAACCTTACAATGTTAGAATATTTTATTTCCCTGAAATAATATTTGTCTCTTTACTAACACTCCAATATATAAACAATATATATGGAAAGACTACATCGATTTTCAATCTACATTATATCCGATTGAGATCCAAGGTTCACCTGAAGGTTTTGGAGAAGTAATAACAAAAATTTAGAGAGAGATTGTTGCGTTTTGTTACTATTTATTATCCTCAAATAGATTATTAGTCTAAAAGGACCATATATACCTTGGAGGATATGATGAGATCTTTTTTGATGGAATTCCAAGGGTGTTAGGATCAAAACCAACCACTGGTAGAGTTCCAAGGTAACAACGGTTTCCACCCAAGAATTAACATTTTACAATATAAGGATCTATATATGATGTTATTTAGGGCTCCATCATGTTGTGATGAAGTCATAGAAAGTAATATAGTAGGTCATAATATCATCTGAGAAATTATTGAAATTGTTCAAACCATTTAATAGAAAATGAAAGAAGAAAAAATTTGATATAATTGATATAAAAATAATCATAGATGAGATTTAGTGTTTATATTTGGTTACATGGTATTACCCGTGATATATATAAGGACATTGGTTATAATTTTTGATAAAATTGTAGGTAACGCCTAGGTACATTAGCCCCTTCACGATCCTTGATCATGTTGAGGTAGCATTTCATCATATTGAACTCCTGATTAACCTCTCCGATGTACTTGAGATGTTACAGGTATTTCATTTGATGAAGTAAAAACCCGAGCATTCGAGTTAACTGAACTCAAAGGATACGCAACTTAAACTTGACTTATCATATGAAGAACAACCCTTGGAATTATTTACATAAAGATACAGGGTTCTGTAGAACAATGCCACCCATATAGAAATAGTTCTATTGTGGATATTTAAAATATTTACAATTACAAGTGGGATCCTATGCATTTTATGATCAAAATTTACCTTCACAATTTTTCCTCTATGTAATTATATTTTGATAGAGTAATTCTTTGAACAGGGTAGAATATAAAGATTCGAAATTTTAGAACTTGTAAAACTAAGGTTATGCTTGATAACATATATTATATTGTCTAACCGATGTACATAAACAAAAAAATGAAAATATAATAATTAGTAAGGATATATTTAACATTGATATGGTAAAACATTATAACATATAACAATTAGAAGGTAAATAAATAATATGTTGTAACACTAAATAAAAGTTAGTTTCAATTAGATTTTTTAGATTTATATTATTTTTATTCATTTAAAATAATAATTTATAAATTTTATAATTCAGCTTATTTATAATAAAAATAATATTTTAATTCTTAAAAAATTAAATTATTAATATGAATGTTTGAGTTTTTGTTGAAGTTATAGATATTACAAAACATCAGTGTTTTTTTTCAAAAATTAATTTTTTATAAAATATTAATTATGTATTCTCATCCAATTACATTAATAAACTATTAACATAAAATAATATGTATTCATGAAATAAAATTATTAATTTTGAAATATTATTTTAACTTATATTTCCTATGTCCAAGATGTTTAGACCTAAATTAAAATGACATATTAATAAATACTGTTTGTTGTATTTTCTTCCAATTAAAATTTTTTATGGATAAATAATGTTTTTACATGAATTAAAATCCAAATTTAATTTATATTTTATTATTGTAAAATTAATGACAAAAAATATCAGTATTTTTTAAAATCATATATTGCGCTTAAATTTGCAAACATAATAACACAACTTTTATAGAATTTTTTTTTCATGAGTTATGTTCAATTATTTGAAAATTATTATTTCAATCACATAGAAACTATAATTATTAAAATTACTTAAATAATATAAATTAAAAGTTAAAAATTAATAAAACCGAATATTATTAATATTTTTATTAATATTAAAAACAATGGATAAAAATTAATTTCTATGGTATAAAATTATTTAGTTAAAAGATTCAAATTTAATATAAAAGGTCGAAAATAACTCATCGATTTCTCCAAAATTACATGATTATAATGGTTTCAACCCCAAATCACCCCCTTAACTTTTATCAATTTTTGATCAATTTCCCTTTTAATAGTTACATTATATTACAGAAAATGTGACTGTTTGTTTCAAAAACAATATTACCTTAACTTCTAAAGGGTAACAGTTCAACATAATCAAGAATCACCTATTCTCCAAATTAAATATTTAAACTATGTGATATTTGTACTCATACATCCACAATAAGGTTAAAAATAATTCTCACAATTATTTTATACAATGGTTTCATTTCCATGTATAATTCCAAGGAAAATCCAAATCCTTAGGGAGAGTATTGTGAACTACCTTTCTTTAATTATTAAATATATTATTTAAAATTTATTATATCCCCAACAATATAATTATATTAATATCATTAATTTACTTTAATTGGGTTATATAATGGTTCTTATCATTATATTTGAGTTTGTCCCATCATTTAATAAAAAAAATTATTATTTTTTCATACGTGTGTACTGTTACATCCCTGAGATATGAAAATAAATTTTCATCACTACCCGTCATTGATAGATAATAAAATAAATTTAATTAGGAAATAATATCTTTATTAAAATTTTAATATTGATTATATGTAAAATTTTCGTTATATAAATACACCCCTTCACTCAGTGAATCATTATAACACATTACCATCTGGTTCGATTTAACCACCTATGTATACAAAGTTATTAAAATTTTGTCACAAATGATTATGATATTTCAGAAAATATTAATACAATTTAATATTTATATATAATGATTTTTAATAATTCATGATAGTATTTTTATATTTTTAAAATAATCATTTACATATTTTATCATTAAACAAATCTAAAACTACTTCATCCACGATTTCAATTTTTAAAAGTCATATTCATGTATTTCACCAATAAAAATAGAATTTTTTTTAATCATTCAAAATAAATGATTGTTATTTTTTAATGATCTAGAATAATGAACTTGAAACCACTTTGGGAGAATCAATCCCATCACAATGACATTTGATTGAAAAAAACTAAATGTTAAAACACATGATGGTATAAATAAGTTATAACCAAAAAATTATCTATAATTAATGATAATAAATTAATATGTAAAAATTTATTTTATATAAATAAGGGTTTAAAATAATATAACAATATAGTTATTTTATTGTACATGATATTAGTGAACATTCCTCTAATATGGAATAATGGTAATAGGTTTTTATAACTCAAATAACTTTATTATTTCATAATCACTCCTCTTAGTGTAAAACTTTTATTTTTGATATTATAAAACCAATAAAGAATTTATATTATATTTAAAACCTATTTTCTTGAGAAATCAAATTTTACATTAAAGACATTTTCCTTGATTAATCTAATGTTTCATAAAAAAGAAAATTTTATTATTAATAATTACTAACATTGTTAATGGATTTTCTCTAGATGAATATGATTTTAATTATAACTAATTTTCTCCTTTACAATTTTTAAATAGAAATGGTTTTTATCACAAATGTTTTATATATTCAACTTTTTTTAAAACTATTCATTATATACTATTTTAATGATTTTGGTTTTTAGAAGAGGCATTTTATAATATTTACAATGATATAATATTATTCCCTTCTATTTCACATTTTTATGTGTGATTTTTTTTCTTATCGGGGTATTTATTTTAATTTATTAAATTAATGATTTATGATTTTTCTCATCACCAATAAAAATTGGATTTGAAAAGTAACATGATAATAAATCTTTGTAAAAATATTTTTTCAATCATTTTCTTGAGAAATCCTATTTTTGATTTTTCATCAATTTTTAAATCATTCTTCTCTAATGGAGTTATGGTTTATAAATTACCCCAATTTTACCCTTTTTAACTAATAATTTTTCATTATAATAGTATTGTTTCAAATTATCTTGTAATTTTATGCGATTCTTTTTGAAATTATATAAAATATATATTCTTATAATGGGTTGTGTATGATAATGTGAATGATTTTATTATACATGGAACTCTTATATAAAGATTATAATGGGTGGTGTCCTATATCATTTTATAATTCATTTGTTATTTTTTAATATATCCTGATATATAATGATTAGAATCAATTAAAAAATACTCTATCCAATATGGTAATTGAGTAAGGAATAATCTCTCCACTCTGAGAATTATGTATTCATTCATGGTCAAATATGTTATGGAAATCATGTGGTGATTCTTGGTCCACAATAATATTCCAACATATTCATTTCCAATTGTTTTTCTTTATTTTTATTTTACTGAAAAGATATAATAAATTATCCGCTATTAAATGTTCTAATGATATGATTCTTTTCTTTGTTATGATTTCATGTTTTTTTATTTTTATTATATGTTTCTAAGGCTATTTTATCATTCTCTTTATTAGGTATCCTGTTTTATACCATGATGCATAATGATAAATACTATTTTTTGTTTGAAACTTATGATCCATTGATTTTTATTTGATATTTTTATCTTACTCAAATTTCATTCATGATTTTGATCTAACAATCCTGATTATTTTATAGGTTTCCCATGTCGAGCACTCAAGAACAACATGTTATTTGGTTCTATTCCATAAGATATGATGACTACTATATCATATGTGATTTCTAGAAGTGGGTATATAGGATCATTAATATGGATAATTTCTAAGTGTTATATAATAAGATTATTATACTTATAGTCTCCATAACACTAAACCTTTTGTTCTATGGGTTGTGCGACTACATATGAGAAATATAAAAAAAAACCATGGCATCAATTTATCATTTTTTTATGATTATCATAGATATCTATATCGTACGGAATAATTCCCTATACAATAAGTGCAGAGTCCAATAATTTAAATAGGAGAATTATCTAATAATGACACAATGTTTTATGACCCAAGCTCACCAATCTCCAAAACAACAATGCACTATGATCACAACCTCCAAATAGGCCTCACCAAAACCACCTCCAAACATAATAACATAGTGTAGTGATCTACTATAGTGACAACAAAACAAATATACACTTTATAACTCAAAAATATTTCATCATGGCATCCCTATGTCCTATGAAATATAAATTGGATGTATTTATAATATTGGTATATTACACAACTTCTTACAGAAGATAATGTAAAAAAGAAATTAAATGATGTATTTTATATAGTGACTCCAAAAAATACATTATAATATACTATGGTATAGAAATAGGGGATTATAATTCCAAATCCAATCTATATCCATCTCTGTATAGACCAATATCTATTGTTGTATTACACACTAACTGGGTAGTCATTAGCTATAGTGGAATTATAAACTATTTTGGAGTTCTATATTAGATCAATAATGCTTATCACAATAGGCTATTCTATCCCAAATATGGTGGTGTAATAATTGTTAAGGGAATGGCTATAAATTATCAAATTATAACTTAAAGTAATTACTTTTCACTAGAATTATTTTAAATATAAATGTTATTTTTAATATTTTTTAATCCAAACAAATTTTAAATAATAGATTTTAAATTATTTTAAATAATACCACAGATATACATACAAAAAATTAATTTAATAAATGAATTCTTTGTTTTATATTCATATATATATATACATTATATTTATACCATACGAAATGGGTAAATAATATCAATGTTATTAATTAGTTAATATGTGGACTTTAAAAAACATAAATACTTATTTATACTATTAAATAATTCAAAAATAATTTTAATACCCCTATATAATTCATATAAAAACATATAGTGGAAGAAATTTCGTTTTTTTCCTAAAAAATATACATTATATTTTAATAAACACATAGTGTGAATCAATTTCTTTTTTCCAAAATTAGCAGTTTTATGAAAAAAAATATTATGTTAAGAATTAAATTACAGAAAAATATTATTCAATAATAATAATATCATTTGAGATATTATATATATAATTCATAATATTAAATAAATTAGAAAAAGAAATCAGTCACACATTTATAATTAAATGATTGTATATAGAACAAACAACATGAACAAGAATAATCTAAAACCAATTGATGTTGTACTGCCCCATGATATGAGAAAAATTCATTAGATAATGACAATAAGTCGATAAACTGAAGAAAACCAATATAATTTTCATATGAGAGAAGTCTTAGACAGTATTGAAATATCTTTGGTATGAATAATGAATAATGAAGCAATGAATTAATATAGGATGACGGTATAATGACTAACATGATGAAATCAAGCCACATTGAGTTAAAATTGATAATAGAATGAAATTTGAGGTGATGAGATCTTGGATTTCATGACATAAAATATCGTTATCCATAAGAATATGTGGATCCACTATACATTTATTAAAAAATTTATAAATTAAAAAAAATTCTTTTTTAAAGGAATATATGGTTTTGATACATGGTTATAATAATTCTAAAATAAACAATAATATAAAAATAAAATAATTTTTTTTGAATATGAACAACATGGAAAATTAGTTTAAAAATGAATGATATACATGTATTCTAATAATTTTTATATAATGATTAAAATTTCATCCCTAATCTAAAAAAAGTGATACAATGATGAAATTATTGAATACTAAAAAAAGTAACATTTTGGGTGTCACATGTTTTTTCCCCATATAATTCATTAAAGATGTATTCAAAAAATTCTACAAAATATAATCTCAACATTATTCTAAAGAGTAAATTATTTATTTATAAAATTACATTTCATTAAAATTTTAAAATAAAAACTATTTTTACTTAAAAAATTTGGTCAAATACAACCTAATTTCCCAAAAATAAATTATTATTAGTTTTTGAAATATTAAACCCTGATTTCCATCATTATTTAGATCAATATTTTTAGAATAATATTTTCCAAATTTACCTAAAAAATTATAAAAATAAAATTATTTATAAGTTAAAATAAATATTAACAGTAATCAAATTATACAGTAGAAGTAAAAAAAGTATTTATATAATTTTATTAATGAATAAAACACCCCAACATAAATAATAATTATGTAGATCCCAAACATATAGATCTAGAAATGACATACCCAATATAGTACATCACTTCTAATCAACCAGAAATAAACATTGTGATCCTTTACCTCAATATCCAAGATATATAATAGTTCTTTTTAATATATAATCAACCATGATTGAGTTTTCCCGAATTGGGATATGAAATAAATATAGAGTATACTATCCTAATACATTATTTATCCCTTTCATTCATAATGGTATTATGTTTACTAAAACTTAAAAGAAGTATGAGAATAAATGGCTGGGAATATTCATATTCACAATAAGGATTCCCTAAACATATTTTAATATAAAATTTTTATCATAAAAAAGTATCACATAGTATGATTATTTTTAAAATAAATGTACTATGAAATTATAAATACAAAAGTTTCTGGCCCAATTAAATACCATTTTATCGTGTATTTATTCACTACTCATTTATATTTCTATTATTAATGACAATAACACATAATCTTTTATCATATTTACTATTTATGTATCAAATTGTAAAAGTAGAAAAAATATATCACTATTTGATATATGGTTACATGTATCTTAATTTCCCAGTTATTTTATTACAATATTATCTAAACCATTATTTAATCTTGAATCTTTAATAAATAATATCAATTATACCATAGAAGATTAAGGGTTTCATAATTCACTTAAATAAATATCTTTCCATCTCATGAAAGAAATCCAAATATATTTTATAAAAATATCTTAACCGTTCCATTCATATATGATTATTTCCCTCTCAATTATTTTTATAAACACTAGCATACATCCACAACATATATAAAAGTGAACTAACACATCCCCTCAAGACATTATAATGAAAATAACAATAAAAATTAATCACTTATTAAATGAATTCTATTATTAAAAGTAAATATCATACCAATTTAAAAAACTTCTATAATATAGTTGATAAGTACTTAAAAGAAAAAAAATTATTAGTTCACATATTGTACATCGTAAATGAAAAGTGAGATAAACCACATTAAATATTTTTTATTACATAAAATTTCTAATATATTAATGATTTTTCTTCCCCTTCTTTAAATGATAATGATGTTCCAATAAATGAGACACTAATACGAATACATGACCCTTCACGATGAAATCCAAAGGATTTCATCAATGGTCCACATATTGATTATCCAACCATGATATATAAAAATAATACTCTTAATAAATAAAACATGATAGTTTTTTCTCACAATATATGGTTTAAAAAGATATATTACATTCATTAATGTAAAATAATGTGGTGATCAACATTGAAAAATATACAATAAAAAAATTAATCTATCCAAATATTTTTTAATAAACAATGTTAAAATAAAATTTTTGAATGTTATTTATTCTTCCAAAAATCATAATAAATATAATATGTATGACTTATTAATATTATCCAGAATTTTTGTAATTTATTTTTATTTTATTTTCATTTTGGGTAGAAATTAATATTCAAATTCAATTAAGTACTCATTGTATTATAATTCCAACTATAGAATAATGTTGTGATTATAACATTCCAATCATATAATATTGAAATAAATTCTCCATTTATCAAAATATAACATTATTATATAAAAGCTTGTAAAATATAACATGAATTTGTTTTTCAATGAGTAAATACGTGTTTAATATATATGAAAACCTTAAAATACTTATATGACACAATAATTTCCCAAATATCTCATTTATCTAATAATTATAGTCAATCATCCTTGTAATCCACATAAATCAACACATAAACATATCCACTACTATACTGAAAGGGAATTTATCATCCCCATGTGCTAGAAACTAGTGATTGAGAATTATAAAACATTTTTTGGGAACTATTTCATCTATTACAGGAATAATGAAGACATCCTACAATGAATCATCCAAATAAAAATACGATAGAGTAAAAATTATGAATAAATAAAAAATACTCACAAAATATAACTAGAATACATAAAATATGTCATGGGGAGAAAAATAAACTGAATAATTCAGAGATCATCACTTCTGATATATAAATATCCCCAATAAAATTAAAAGATAAAAAAACTCATTTCAAACAACCACCAATTGAAATCCCAGTAACTATACAAATCCAATAAACCTGATGATCTTTATTGAATATAACTATAATTAATGAATGAATCCAAGTAACCTAAAATAAAATTATACGAGTTGTATAAAATGATTTTTGTATAAAGCGTGTGAGTGAAACCAATATCAGTAGGATATCCCCACAATGTTTTTCTCTCATATCTCAATATATTATTTAGTTAATTATAGTTTTTAATATAATATGAAAATATTTTAATGAATTTTAATTTACCAAAACAAATTCAATGACATATGTGTTTACATAAACCATTCACCTCTCAAAATGAAAAAATACAGTCAACCTTTTTTAAAAACATAATTTTACCATTCACAGAAAATTAAAAATTCAATTTATAATTTGAAATAAATTTTAGAAATAAAATTTCTTTACATTCCATTTGAAAAAAGTAATTGAAAAAATATAACATAATTATAACATTAAAATGAAATGAAATGTTTCAATCTAGTGATAGAGTTGAACAACGATCCGATTTACTAAAATTAAACACAAAACTAATTTGGACCAATTGAACAGGGTAATAAATGTGTTGAATACACATTCTAGCATTAATTTTTTTCATGGGATATACAATAGTCTCTAATATGAATGATACTAGAACATATATCATCCAAAACACTCTCTATAGTGGAACTCCAGTTAAACTGGAACTATCAGTTTCTATAACCCTCTCAAGGGTTTCTCAATAAACTATATAAATATGGGAGGTTCCACATCTCCCTTGTAAAACATTGGTGAGTGAACAATAGTATAGAATAACATGATGAAATAACTTTTTCTTATCTACCTAGTGTCCCATGATAAATACAAATGAATATGAGTAATATAAACATTCCAAAAAAATAATATCATACACAAAACAATAAACTAACTGTTAGTATCACCTCACAACCTTCACCCCCATTAGAAAACCCACTTATTAACACAAAAAAATTATTTAGGATTCATACACTTATGATACAATATTTATCTCAAACACACAAAATAAAAAAGGGTATTCAGAGAGGGTCTAACAAACATTGTGAAATCATATATAAAAGTTTCAACTCTGGCTCACCCAAACTCATCTCAAGATTATAAGAAATTTTCCCGTATTTTGAAATCAATTAGAAAACATACCATAAAAAACAAGTATAAATATAATTCTATCTCATTAATGTCATATTTCCCACATATTCTCACACTTGAATTGATTTTTTAGACCAAATGGGACCAACTAGCATTTATAAAACTCATTTGAGGAATTATTGAAATTGATCAAACCATTCAATGGAATATGAAAGAAGAAAATAGTTGATATAATTGATAAAAAAAATAATCAAAGATGATATTTGGTGTTTATTTTTGGTTACATGGTATTCCCCTTAATATATATAGGAAATTTGGTTATGATATTGGGATAAAATTGTAGTTAATGCCTCAGTAAATCAGTACCTTGATGATCCTTGATCATGTTGAGGTAGTATTTTATCATATTGAACTTTTGATTAACCTCTCTGATGTACATGAGATGTTACAGGTATTTCTTTTGAAGAAGTAAAAACACGGGCATTCACATTAACTGAACTTGAAGGATATGAAACTTAAACATGACTTATCCTATGAAGAACAACCCTTGGAATTCCTTACTTAAAGAGTCAGTGTTCTATGGAAGAATAACACCCATATAGAAATAGTTCTATTTTGGATCATTAAATTATCTCCGATTACATGTGGGATCCTATAGGTTTTATGATGAAAATTTACCTTCACCATTTTTCCTCTATGTAACTATATTTTGAGGGATGAATTCTTTGAACGAGGTAGAATATAATGATTGGAAATTTTAGACCCTATAAAACTAATGTTATGCTTGATAACATATATCATATAGCCTAAACAATTTACATAAACAAAAAAACATGAAAATATAATCATTAGTAAGGATATATTTATCATTGATATGGTAAACCATTATATCATATAACAAATATAAGGTAAATAATTAATATGTGGTAACACTAAATAAAAGTTGTTTTCAATTAGATTTATTTTATTTATATTATGTTTATTAATTTAAAATAATAAATAATAAATTTTATAATTCAGTTTTTTTATAATAAAAATTATATTTTAATTCTTAAAAAATCATATTATTAATTTGAATGTTTGAATTTTTTTTGAAGTTACAGATGTTATAAAACACCAGTGTTTTTTTTCAAAAATTAACATTTTTATAACATATTAATTATGTAATCTCATCTACTTACATTACTAAACTATTAACATAAAATAATATGTATTCAAGAAATAACATTATTCATTTTGAAATATTATTTTAACAGATATTTCCTATCTCCAAGATGTTTAGAACTAAATTAAAAAGACATATTATTAAAGTCTGTTTGTGGTATTTTCTTCTAATTAAAAGTTTTTATAGATAAATAATGTTTTTACATGAATTAAAATCCAAATTTAATATATATTTTATTATTGAAAAATTAATGACAAAAAATATCAGTATTTTTCAAAAACTTATCTTGCACCAAAATTTGCAATCATAATAACACAATTTTCGTCAAATTTTTTTTTCACGAGTTATGTTCATTTTTAAAAAAAAATTTATTTCAAACCCTTAAAAACTATAATTAGTAAAATTGTTTTAAAAAATAAATTATAAGGTACAAATTAATAAAACAGTAGATTATTAATATTTTCATTAATATTAATAACTATGTATAAAAATTAGTTTCTACGGTATAAAAATATTTAGTTAAAAGATACAAAATTTAATAGGAGAAGCCTAAAATCACACATTAATTTCTCCAAAATTAGAGGATTAGTATGGTTTCAACCCCAAAACAACACCCCTTATCATTTATCAATTTTGGATCCATTTACCTTTTAATACTTACATTATATTACTGAAAATGTAACGGTTAGTTTAAAAAATAATATTACCTTAACTTTTACAGGGTAACAGTTCAATATAATCATGAATCACATATTCTCTAAATTAAATATTTAAAATATTTGATATTTATACTCTTATATCCCCAATTATGTTAAAAATAAATTTAACAATTATTTTATACAATGGTTTAATTTCCATGTATAATTCCAAGGAAAATTAAAGTCCTTAGGAAGAGTATTGTGAACTACATTGCTTTAATTATAAAATATATTATTTGAAATATATTATTTCCCCAATAATATATTTATATTAATATAATGAATTAACATTAATTTTGTTATATATTGGTTCTTATCATTATATTTTATTTGGTCCCATCATTTAATAAAAAACCATTATTTTTTCATATGTGCATACTATTACATCCATGAGAAATGAAACTAAATTATAATCACTACCCTTCATTGATAGATAATAAAATAAATTTACATAGGACATAATATTTTTATTAAAATTTTAATACTGATTATATGTAACATTTTCATTATATAAATACACCCCTTTACTCAGTGAATCATTATAACACATTACCATCTGGTTTGATTTAACCACCTTTGTAAATGAAGTTATTAAAATTTTGTCACAAATGATTATGATATTTAATATAATAGTAATACAATGTAATATTAATATATAAGAATTTTTAATAATTCTTGATAGTATTTTTAAATATTTAAAATAATCATTTATATATTATATCATTAAAGAAATCATAAACTAGTTCATCCTTGATTTCAATTTTCAAAAGTTGTATTCATGTATTTCACCCAATCAAAATAGAATTTTTTTAATCATTCAAAATAAATGATTGTTATTTTTTAATGATCTAGAATAATGAACTTGAAACCACTTTGGGAGAATCAATCCGATCACAATGACGTTTGTATGAAAAAAACTAAATGTTAAAACACATGATGGTATAAATAAGTTATAACCCAAAAAATCATCTATAACTAATGATAATTAATTAATTATGTAAAATTTTATTTTATATAAATATGTTTTTAAAATAATATATCAATATAGTTATTTTATTGTACATGATATTAGTGAACATTCATCTAATATGGAATAATGGTAATAGGTTTTATAACTCAAATAAGTTTTTTATTTCATAATAACTGCTCTTGGTGTAAGAAATTTATTTTTGATATTATAAAACCAATTAAGAAGTTATATTATATTTAAAAAATATTTTCTTAAGAAATCATGTTTTACACTAAAGGCAGTTTCCCTGATGAATCTACTATTTCACAAAAAATAAAATTTCATTACTAAAAATTCATATAAATGTTAATGGATTTTCCCTAGATTTATATTATTATAATTATAAATAATTTTCTCATTTACCTTGTTGAAACAGAAATGGTTTTCATCACAAATGTTATATATATTCATCTTTATTTTAAAATATTTCATTCTATACTATTTTAATGATTTTGCTTTTTAGTAGAATCATTTTGAAATATTTATAATGATTTTATTTACAATGATATAATATTATTCCTTCAATTTGACATCTAAATTTGTTATTTTTTTATTATAAAGGTATTTTTATTTTAATTTCTTAAATTAATGATTGATGATTTTTCTCATCACCAATAAAAATTGGATTTGAAGAGTACCATAATAATAAATCATTGTAAAAATATTTTTTCAAACATTTTTTGAGAAATCCTATTTGTGATCTTTCTTCAATTTTTAAATCATTCTTATCTAATGGAGTTATGGTTTATAAATCACCCAAATTTTACTCTTTTTAATTACTAATTTTTCATTATAATTGTTTTGTTTCAAATTATCATGTAATTTTATGCGATTCATTTTCAAAAATATATAAAATACATATTCTTATCATGGGTTGTGTGTGATAATGTAAATGATTTTATTATTCATGGAACTCTTATATAAAGATTATAATGTGTGGTGTCCTATATCATTTTATAATCCATTGGTTATTTTTTAATATCTTTTGATATATAAATATGGGATTGAATTAAAGAATACTCTATCCAATATGGTAATTCAGTAAGAAATTATCTCTCCACTCTAGGGACCATGTATTCATTCATGTTAAAATATGTTATGGAAATCATGAGGTGATTCTTGGTCCACAATGATATTCCAACATATTCATTTCCAATTATTTTTCTTGAATTATATTTTATTTACAAGATATAAAAAAAAAATCTTCTATTAAATGTTCTAATGATATTATTATTTTCTTTGTTATGATTTCATGTTTTGTTTTATTTTTTTTATATGTTTCTAAGGCTAGTTTATCCTTCCCTTTATTGGGTCTCATGTTTTCTACCATGATGCATAATGATAAATACTATTTTTTTGTTCAAAACATATGATCCATTGATTTTTTATTTGATATTTTTATCCTACTCATATTTTCATTCATGATTTTGATCTAACAGTCATGATTATTTGATAGGTTTCGTATATCGATCACTCAATAACAACATGTTAGTATATTTCTATTCCATAATATATGAATACTATTGTATCATATGTGATTTCCAGAAGTGGGTATATATGATCATTATTATGGATAAATTATAATTGTTATATAATAAGATTATTATATTTCTAGTCTCCGTGACACTAAACCTTTCGGTATGTGGGTTGTGAGACTACATATGAAATATATTAAAAAACCATGGAATCAATGTATCATTTTTGTATTATTATCATTGGTATCTATATCGTACGAAATAATTCCATATTCTATAAGTGTGGAGTCCATCAACATTTTAAATAGGGAAATTACCTAATAATGACACAACGTTTTATGACCCAAGCTCACCAAGCTCCAAAACTACAATGCACTATGATCACAACCTCTAAATAGGCCTCACCAAAACCACTCCAAATATACTAACATAGTACAGTGATCCTCTATAGTGAAAAAACAACAAATTTACACTTTATAACTCACCCATATTTCATCTTGGCATCCCTATGTCCTATGAAAAATAAATTGGATGTATTTATAATATTGGTATATTACATAAATTCTTACATAAGATAAAGTATAAAAAAATTAAATGATATATTTCATATATTGACTTCAAAAAATACATTATAAGAGAAGTCATAGACAGTATTGCAAAATCATTGGTATGAATAATGAATAATGAATCAGTAAATTATTATAGGATGACAGTATAATGACTAACATGATGAAATCAAGCCACATTGAGATAAAATTGATAATAGAATGAAATGTGAGCTGGTGAGAACTTAGATTTCATGACATAAAATACCATTATCCATAATATTATGTGGATCCACTATCGACTTATTTAAATTTTTTAAATAAAAATATTTTCTTTACTAAAAGAATAAATGGTTTTGATAATTGGTTATAATAATTCTAAAATAAACATTAATTTGGAAGTATAATAATTTTTTTTTGAATATTAACGACATGGAAAATTAGTTTAATAATGAATGACATGCATGTATTCTAATAATTTTTATAAAATTATTAAAATTTCATTACTAATAAAAAAAGTGATACAGTGAAGAAATTATAGAATACTAAAAAAATGTAACATTGTGGGTGTCACATGTTTTTTCTCCAAATAATTCATTCAAGATGTATTCCAAAAATCCTAAAAATTATAATGTCAACATTATTCTAATGAGTAAATAATTTATTTAAAAAATTACATTTCATTAAAATTTTAAAATAAAATATATTTTTATTGAAATAATTTGGTCAAAGACAACATAATTTCTCAAAAATAAACAATATTTACTTTTTGAAATACGAAACCCTGATTTCCATCATTATTTAGATCAAATTATTTATAATAATATTTTCCAAATTTACTTAAATAATTATAAAAATACAATTATTTATAAGTTAAAATAAATATTAATAGAAATAAAATTATATATTAGAAGTAAAGAAAGTATTTCTATATTTTTATTAATGAATAAAATACCCCAACATAAATAATAATTATGTATATTCCATAAATATAGATCTAGAAATGACATACCAAATCTAGTACATCACTTCTAATCAACCAGAAATGAACATCATGATCCTTTACCTCAATATCCAAGATATATAATAGTTCATTTTAATATATAATCAACCACGAGTGAGTTTCCCCGGGTTGGGATATGAAATAAATATAGAGTATACTATCCTAATATATTATTGATCCCTTTTATTCATAATGGTATTATGTTTCCTAAAACTTAAAAGAATTATGGGATTAAATAGTCGAAAATTTTCAAATTCACAGTAAGGATTCCCCAAACATATTTTAATATCGAATTTTTATCATAAATAATTATCACATAGTAAGATTATTTTTTAAATAAATGTACTAAGAAATTATGAATACAAAATTTTATGGCACAATTAAATACCATTATATCGTTTATTTATTCACTACTCATTTATATTTCCGTGATTAATAACTATAACACATGATATTTTATCATTTTTACTAATTACGTATCAACTAGTAAAAGTCGAAAAAACATGTCCCTAGTTGATATATGGTTACATGTATTTTAATTTCCCATTTATTTTATTACAATATCATCTGAACCATTATTTAGTCTAGAATCTGTAATAAATAATAGAAATTATACCATAGAAGCTTAAGGGTGTCATAATTCACTTAAATGAATATCTTTCTATCTCAAGAAGGAAATCCAAATATAGTTTATAAAAATATTTTAACTGTTCCATTCATAGATTATTATCTCCCTCTCAATTATTTTCATAAAAACTGTCATACATCCGCAACACATATAAAAGAGGACTAACCCATCCCCTCAACACATTATAATGAAAATAAAAAAAAATATTAGTCACTTAGTAAATGAATTTTATTACTAAAAGTAAATCTCCTACGAATTTAAAAAACATGTATAATATAGTTGATATGTACTTAAAAGATAAAAAATTATCAGTTCACATATTGTATATTGTAAATGAAAAGTGAGATAAAACCCCTTAAATATTTTCTATTACATAAAATTTCTAATATATTAAGGATTTTTCTTCCCCTTCTTCCAAAGATACTGATGTTTCAATAAATGAGACACTTATACAGATACATAACCCTTCATGATGAAATCCAAAGGTTTTCATCAATGGTCCACATATTGATTATCCAACCATGATATATAATAATACTCCTCCAAATAAATAGAAAATGATAATATTTTCTTGCAATATATGGTTTAAAATGATAGATTGCATTCATTAATGTAAAATAATGTGGTGATCAACATTGAAAAATATACAATAAGAAAATGAATCTATCCAAATATTTCTTAATAAATTATGTTAAAATAAAATTTTCTAATGTTATTTATTATTAAAACAATCTTAATAAATACAATATGTATGATTTATTCATATTATCCATAATTTTTGTAATTTCTTTTTATTTTCTTTTCATTTAGGGTAGATATTAATATTCAAATTCAATTAAGTACACATTGTATTGTAATTCCAATTATAGAATAATTTTGTGATTATAACATTCCAATCATATAGTATTGAAATAAATTCTCCAATTATAATAATATAAACATTCTTATATAAATGTTTCTAAAATCTAACAGGAATTTCTTTTTCAATGAAGAAATATGTGTTTAATATATATGAAAACCTTAAAATACTTATATGACACAGTAATTTCCCAAATATATCATTTATCTAACAATTATAGTCAATCATCATAGGAATCAACATAAATCAACACATAAACATATCCACCACTATACTGAAAGGGAATTTCTCATCCACATGTGAGAGAAACTAGTTATTGGGAATTATAAGACATTTTTTCAAGAACTATTTCATCTATTAAATGAATAATGAAGGCAGCCTACACTGAATCATCCAAATAAAAATAAGATAGAGTAAACATTATGAATAAATAAAAACTCCTCACAAAATAGAACTAGAATAAATAAAATATCTAATGTGGAAAAAAATAAATTGAATAAATCAGTGATCATCACTTCTGATATATAAATATCCCAGGTAAAATTAAAGGATAAAAAAACTCATTTCAAACAACCATCAATTGAACTTCCAGTAAATGTACAAACCTAATAAACCTGATGATCTTTAATGAATATAACTATAAGGAATGAATGAATCTAGGTAACCAAAAATGAAATTATACGAGTTGTATAAAATGAGTTGTGTATATAGCGTGTGAGTGAAACCAATATCAGTAGGATCTCACTACAATGTTTTTTCACATATTTCAACATATAATTTAGTTAATTATAGTTTTTAATATAATAAGAATATAGTTTTATGAAATTTTATTTACCAAAACAAATACAATGAAATATGTGTTTACATAGACCATTCACCTCTCAAAATGAAAAAAGACATTCAATTTTTTTTAAACACAATTTTACCATTCATAGAAAAGTAAAAATTAAATTCATAATTTGAAATAAAATTTAGAAATAAAATTTCTTTACACTCCATTTGAAAAATTTAATTTAAAAAATATAACATAATTATAACATTAAAATGACATGAAATGTCTCAATCCAGTAATAGAGTTGAACAATGAACTGATTTACAGAAATTAAACACAAAACTATTATAGACCAATAGAACCAGCTAATAAATGTGTAAAATCCACATTCTAGCATCAATTTGTATCATGGGAAATACAATAGTCTCTAATATGAATGATACTAGAATTTATATCATCTGAAACACTCTCTATAGGGGAACTCTAGTTAAACTGGAACTGTCACTTTCTATAACCCTATCATGGGTTTCTGAATAAATTATATAAACATGGGAGGTTCCCCATATCCAATGTAAAAAGTTGGTGATTGAACACTAGTATGTAATAACATTAATAAATAACTTGTTCTTATCTACCTAGTGTCCCATGATAAATAGAAATAATGTGAGTAATATAAACATTCCAAAAAAATAATATCATACACAAAAAAATAATCTAACCATAAGTATCACCTCATATCCTTAACCCCATAAGAAAACCCACTTATTGACACAAAAAAATAATTTATAATTCATACATTTTTGATACAACATTTCTCTCAAACACACAAAATTAAAAAGGGAATTCTGAGAGGGTCTCGCAAACATTATGAAATCAAATATAAAAGTTTCAATTGTGGCTCACCTATACTGATATCAATATTATAAGAAATTTTCCAATATTTTGAAATCAAATAGAAAACATCCCTTAAATAAAAAAAGTATAAATATAATTCAATCTCATTAATGTCATATTTCTGATAAATACACCCACTTGATTTAATTTTTTGGACCAAATGGGACCAACTAGCATTAAAAAACTCATTTCATTCAAAAACATAAATTTAAGACATTAAATATTACATGGAAACCAAAAACACCATTATTATCAAGAAAACACTTGAAATAAAGTTCATATACTAGTATTAGAAGTGAATAAACACTACAAAAATTCATTATATTTAATCTAATATCATATATATTGTTAATATTTTATTTATAACATTTTAAAATCATCAAGCACATAATGAAATGTCATCAAAATAATGTAAAAAAATAAACAACCACATTATATGTGGAATCTAGTCTCCATAAGTTATAATGAATTACCTATTATTAGAAAGACAAATTCTCAAAAAATATAACAAATACCCTCCACATGCCTTAGTAAAAAAATCCCTTATATGGTTTTCCCACATACCAATAGTCAACCGTAAACACCATAAGGATTTATGGATGGAATAAAACTAAATGTTAAAGGATTTATGAGTGGAACATAAGTGATATAATAAGAAATAATGGAATACAGTGTATAACTATCCAACAATTCTGAAAGGAGAAGCTCAATATTATAGTGGAAGGGGGAGAATCTTCCCTTTGGATGTATAGCTCAGCAGTACAATTGTGGACGAGGTAGTGGGGTTACAACATAAAATTTTAAATGAGTTATAATCATTAATTCACGTTTTTATAAAGAATATAACGTAACTTGGTAAAGCCACATAGTTTTCTAAGAGATGTGAACTGCATGTGATTTCCACTAGTTGGAAAAAACAGCACCACTCAGTTTTCCACATTGATTCAACTAATAGTGTGTTCATTGTGCGCCATAAACCTTACAAAAAAAGGGATCTTATGGTTTCTCTTAAGACACACATATCAATATTTAATAACTTTTCTAAAAATGTAGATAAGATAAATAAGAAAAATGAATTAAAAAACTCCACATCAAAGGTTTACCACCTAGGAATTCCTAAATTTTCGTGTAAACTGGGTACAAATAATGTTTTCACATTATTTTATAATTTTAAAATAACATCTCTAAAATTTTAAACTACCTAAAAATTAATTGATAAATGAAAATTTCAGGATGGTTTTATAATTCCATATACGAGGCCATTTTTCTCAATTAGAAATTCATTGATAATATAAGAACTATGTAAAATATATGAATCGATTTTCCTACGGAGGATGATGGAGATTCGAGAAGAAACTCCAAAGGATCATATAACTAAGGAAATACATCAAACACTCAATTCAATAAAAAAGTGGAAAATCCCTCAACATCTATTACCATCTCCAATAATAAATAATCTCATTTAATAACCCAAAAATTTACAAGATGAACATTCCCAAGGGAATTTAAGAATTTCATTTTCTTGGTTGGTTTTTTTCTGAATCAAGACTCATGATAGGTTATTCAGACTATGAAGGCTTATAACGAGTATTTATATACATATCATGTGTCTTAGAATATTTCTTGGGGGTTTTTGGGGATGTTGGGGAAGATTTGGGTGTACATTATTCTTGAGTGTAGTATATGCATGACATTCATGGAACATGTGATACTACCTCAATGAGTTTTTAGATGAATATATGTTCATATCTCAAAAATATAGAAGGGATATTAAATATATGTAAAATTGGTTTTAGTGAATAGAAAATCATAGAGGTTTTTCCTCTCACATGACAACACGAGGTAGGGTAGTTTGACCATACCACTCATCCTTCCTCCACATTGATCTGCATTGATTCATATTTACTAGTCATATAAGTCCCCAGCCTTATACCTTACTTAATCTTGAGTTATTACAAGATTACACATTGAGGATCTTTTCAGGTTTAGAGTTTTAGAGAATTAGATTATAAAACTTACATTACATTCCACATATAAAGAAAGTGGTTACATAAAGATAGTATTCTTATTTCCCATCAATGGAAACATATTTAAAATAAAACATGGATTCTTTCTTGACACATCCTTGACACTATCATCATATCATGTACCTTTCCCTTGACCTGTGAAAAACATTTCAAAAAAGACTTGGGATGAGCATAAAAAGCTCAGTAAGGGATATAAAATTATGGAAAGGAAACATAGGTACATATATACATAAGAATGAAACCATACTTTACCCAAAAAACATAAGCACATTAACATACCTCATCAAATCATGAATAAATCATAGAAATCATAAGACATAAAGGTAACTTGAGGCATTCATAACTTTCTTACATAGGGAGTAACCCTCTTGGTTACGTTTGGAATACCCATCATAGTATATTCCCTAAATCTCTTCGGAGAAACCTTAATGTTTCACTCCTTCACGTTACCCAATGCATTGGTGAGATATATCGGGCTCACCCACCCTTAGTCTATCACGGAACCACTCGTCTTCATAATAATGGCCAAGAACCTCAACATAACCGTATCACATAAAACATGCATAAAGGAAACATAACATTTCCATCTTTCAATCAAAAGATATAAATACAACACATTGATGTAAAAACATTATGAAAACCATTTTCAATACCAAAATAAAAGAAAAGTAAAACATGGTATTTATTTTTCTTTTAAAAAAAGGTATGACTTGTAGGGGAAGCCGAAACTCAAACAATGGTCACGGCGGCGGAGAAGTCGTTGTTGCCGCATACGTACGACAAAAACATTCCCTATTGTCGTTTAGTAAACACTTCGTACAAAAAATATTCCTTTTGAATAAATGTAAAAGTCAAAGGGGTTTATACACCGTATAATAGAAGGTTGTGTATAAAACAAAATATGCCTCAATGAAAGGAGATTGAGACGAAGTCCCATACCTCGGGTCCGACTTGACTCGATCGTTCTTTAATGACCGGAATAATAAACTTGAGTTAATTTATACTTGCTTAAGAACATTTTTTTAGTTCATTATTCCTTTTATATCACTTATTTCCATGTCATGAACACTATGTAATTATTTAAGTTAATAACGGTCGTTTTAACGATCATTGGTACTTGAGTAAAAAATAAACCCTTTATAATTACAAGTTGTTCATGTATCCATTATATCCAGAATTATAATCATGATGTATATATCATATATATCCAGTATATATATGCATTTATAATATTACATAATCATTTAGAAGTATGAAATGAAATGCACCGTTCATGGAGACGGTAAGCCGTACGTACGCATGGATGCTACTTTCATTTCTATTTCATATTTTATAGAATGAAATCATAATTATATAAAGGTATATTATAATTCCAGTATAATATTATATATAATATCATAGTTCCAACCTTTATACGTCCCACATACGGTATTTAAAGAATCAAATCACTTTGAGGGGGCGGTAGTCCGCACTTCCTTAAATGAAGATATCGCGTTTACCCATAATGGAAACCATAAAGGTATGTCCAAAATGAAAAATACAGAAGATTAAGGAAAAAATAAACATATTATATATCATATATAAATATAGTGACATCTTAATGGCCACCATTGAAGGTGTTAAAAGAATGTTGAACAATCATCGTTTCGGGAGGCATAAATTCACCATCGACGGAAACAGTATGTCCTTTAAACATTAGATGTAGGTGTGTGTAAGTTTAGCTCGAATCCTTCTTATAAAAACATCCTAGTATATTTAGGATACTGTATTTGTTACAAAATAATTGAATAAAAAGAGTTTAGGGGGTTGGAGAAGCAAAATAAAACAAAAGGACTCAAGTGAAGACATTACCTTAAAATCGGGTAACTCCCTTTGGTTTGAGCTCAAAGGCTTCCTTGGTAAGAATTTTGCACAATGTGAGGCTTTAAGGAGAAAAAGTGGGATGTGGAGAGACAAACTGGGCAGGGGTTGGCCGAGACAAAGGTTTTTGGAGTGTTGGTAAGGAGGTAGAGGTGGGGGCCTTTTATAAGAGGAGAGGAGGGGCACTCTTGGAAAGTAAAGAAATGTTACATTATTTTAAAATGGTTTTCGGATTCAAAAGGTCCCACATTGATATAATTAGAGGGTAAGGTGATAGGGGTTTGAAATCCACCAATCAAATAGGTTTTGGACATGTGTAGTTTATAGATTTTACATTATCATTTCATTTTATTTAAATCCTTTATTAATGAGGTAATCGCTGCATCATCGTGATGTCATAAATAATTTAATTCATATAAAGTCTAAAAATTATAAAAAAAATACTATGATGTATGAAATCTTTTTAGATTTCCAATGACTATTTATAATCAAAAATCTGACTTATATAACCACATCTAAAAACTGTTTTTGTAAAACATCTCATTTTGTGTCATTTTTACTTTATCATTAAATAAAAAGATATTTATGTCATTTCCCAACCAAAGTGGCTCCATGGGGTCCCCAAGTTGACCCATGGATTGTCTTGGTCGGACATGACACATAAAATAAGGGTAGGACATGTGTCAAGCTCATCTCATATTATTAAAACATTACTTTTTACCTTAAACTACACTAATTACCTCTAATCGCGATTAAGAACTTAAAAGTTACTATTCAACAAAAAATTATTTTAATCTCATTGAACCACATTTTACTTCTTAATGACAACCATGTATGTCGTATTTTTGAAAATAAAATCACTGAAGTGACAAAGTTTCATTTAAATGAAAAATCAGTTTATTTAACTACCACTTAGTGGTTTCACTATTCATCAAAAATTTAAGTTTTTCATAGAAAAACCAAAACTTCACCCTAAGATATATTTGATATTCTGAATTCAAAAATTATGTCTATTTTAAAAAATTCAAATCATATAAGTCACATTAATTAATTTAATATTTAATTCCCTCTGTCATGATAAAAAGCGTGTTTTTATGAAACAATAAGTATCAAAAGATTGACACCAGTTTAAGTCCAATTTCAAAGTGAAATTGATTCCAATGACCACCATTGGATTAAATGGTAAAAATATATTCATATTACACTTTAAGACCAATTAAAAATATAATCAAACCATATAATGAAATTAAATGAAAAAGCAGTTTTGATGTAAAATGCATTATTTTTCACTATTCATTAAATAAATGAACATTGTCAGAAAAATACCAAAAATTTATCCAATGTAAATTTCAATTTCCCAATCATAAATAATATGTTTATTTTGACAAATATCGATTATAAAATTTTCAAAATTTTGATTTAAAAAGGGTTTTCCATCAAAAGGCAGTAAAATAATCTTTTAAGAATATTAGTGTATTCCATGCATAAGATTGTATTTATTTTCATTTTAAGCCTCTCAAACACTATATTAATCATTAATAGACATAGATAAAAATATATATTTTTCATTAATTACTTGGGATGTTACATCCTTCCCCCCTTTAGAAAATTGTGTCCCCGTAATTTATTTACTTATCAAATAAATGGGGGTACTTATCCCTCATTGCATTTTCCGATTCCCATGTTGCCTCTTCCATCATGTGGTTTTGCCACAGAACATTTACCTGATTAATCACCTTATTTCATAATACTTGCTCCCTGTGTTCAAGAATCTGGACCGGTGGTTCCTCATAAGATAGGTTCTCTTCCAGCTGAACTACCTCTGGACTCAAAACATGAGATGGATCTGGCATGTACTTTCTCAACATCGAAATGTGAAAAACATTGTGTACCTGAGATAAACTCGGAGGTAAAGCCACCCGGTATGCAACTGATCCAACTCTCTCCAGAATTTCATATGGTCCAATGAACCTTGGACTCAGCTTTCATTTCTTACCAAATCTCATCACACGTTTCCATGGTGAGACTTTGAGAAAAACATGATCACATACCTCAAAAGTTAGATCCTTCCTCCTGTTGTCTACATAACTCTTCTCCCTACTCTGAGCTGTTCTCATGTGTTTCTGAATCAGCTAAACTTTTTCTGCCATCTCTTCTACCAATTCTAGTCCCATCTGCTTTCTTTCACCCACTTCATCCCAAAAAGCTGGAGTTCGACACCGCTTCCCATATAATGCCTGAAATGGTGCTATCTGTATATTGGAATGAAAACTATTATTATATGAAAATTCAACCAAACAAAGATGCTGGTCCCAACTTCCCTGATAATCCATTGAACAAGCTCATAGCATATCCTCCAATTTCTGAATTGTTCGTTCCGACTGCCCATCTGATTGAGGATGAAATGCTGTACTAAAATTTAATTCAGTACCCAACGACATCTGAAGGCCTTTCTAAAGGCTAGAAGTGAACCTGGGATCACGATCAGATACAATGGAGAGAGTAACTCCATGTAACCTGACTATCTCTTTAAAATACAAACGGGAAAGTTGATCTAAGGGAAAAGTATCTCGTATAAAAAGGAAATGAGTAGATTTAGTCAAGCGATCAATAATAACCCAGATTGCATTATTATCTCAAGATGTCTTCGGTAATCCCACAACAATGTCCATGAATATATTCTCCCATTTCCACTCTGGCACTGGTAAAGGCTGAAGCATCCCTTTCGGTAACTGCCGCTCTGCTTTAACCTGTTGACATGTCAAACACTTCATAGTAGAATCATCAATATCTCTTTTAATTCCATCCCACTAGTAATACTCCCGCAGATCTCTGTACATCTTAGTACTGCCATGATGAACTGAAAATGGAGAACTATGAGCTTCACATAACAACTCTCTCTTCAACTGTGAATCACAAGGCACACACAATCTCTTACCAAATCTCCAAACACAATCATTATCAATGTTGAATTCAGGAAACTTACCTTTCTTAACTAGCTCTACCTTTTTCTGCAACTCACTGTCTTGCTTCTGTGCTTGCTTGATTCTGACTGATATAGAATATTTCACTGATGCCTGAAGTAAAACAGAAGAAAATCCTGCACCAACAACTTCTATGCCAAAGTTCATCAAATACTTAACCAAAGGATCACGTTCCAAACTCAACATTGCTAATGTATAATTACTTTTTCGACTCAAAGCATCAGCCACTTTATTTTCTTTTCCCGGATGGTAATGAATTGTACAATCATAATCCTTGATTAATTCCAGCCATCTCCTCTGTCTCATGTTTAACTCTTTCTGAGTGAATATATACTTTAAACTTCTTTGATCAGTATATATTTCACACTTTACTCCATATATATGATGCCTCCAAATTTTTAATGCAAAAACAACAGCAGCTAATTCTAAATCATGTGTAGGGTAATTTACCTCATGAGTTTTCAACTATCGTGAAGCATAAGAAATTACCTGATCAATCTTCATTAGGACGCAACCACGTCCTTTCAATGAATCACCACTGTATATAACAAACTCACCATTCCTGGAAGGTAGTGCCAAAACTGGAGCATTCACCAATCTTCTTTTCAACTCCTAAAAACAATCATCACATTCTTTTGTCCAGATAAACTTAACACCCTTCCAAGTTAGCTTAGTCATTGGACTAGATAACCGTGAAAAATTTCTAACAAACCTTCGGTAATAGCCTGCCAAACCAAGGAAGCTACGAATCTCAGTTACATTTGTGGTTCTTGGCCATTCTTCAACAACCTTTGTTTTTGAAGGATCAACGGTTTTCCCATCTTTAGAAACAATGTGACCAAGGAAAGAAATTTGTTGCAACCAAAACTCACACTTGCTGAATTTCCCATACAGTTTCTTTTCTTTTAAGGTTTGCAAGATAACCCTTAAATGTCTTTCATGCTCTTCTTTACTTTTAGAAAACACCAAAATATCATCAATTAAAACCACCACAAACATATCCAAGAACTCATGGAAAATTCTATTCATTAAGTCCATGAATATAACAGGTACATTGGTTAGCCCAAAAGTCATTACTACAAATTCATAATGGCCATATCATGTACGGAACGCGGTCTTCGGAACATCTAACTCCTTTACCTTCAGCTGATGGTACCCCGATCTCAGGTCAATCTTTAAAAAATACTGAGCTCCCTGGAGCTGATCAAACAAATCATTGATATGAGGAAAAGGATATTTGTTCTTAACAGTGATGTTATTCAAGGCTCTATAATCAATGAAAAGCCTCAGAGAACCATCTTTATTTTTAACAAATAAAATAGGAGCACCCCATGGTGATGTGCTAGGTCGAATGAAACCTTTCTCTAATAAATCTGGCAATTGCTCCTTCAACTCTAAAAGTTCAATTTGATCTATTCGATAAGGGGGTTTTGAAATTGGCTTAGCATCAGGAACTAAGTCAACAGTAAACTCAACTTCTCGATCTGGTATTATTCCAGGAAACTCATCAAGAAAAACATCAGGATACTCATTTACCACTGGCACATCATTAATATGAACAGTTCCTTTATTTTCAATGATGTGTGCAAGGTAACATTCATTTCCATCTTTTACAAGTTTCTCGGCCTCTTGATATGTTATCAAAAGTAAGGGTTCATTCTTGTAAACAAACTAAAAGTATTTCTGAAAAGAAACTTCTTTAGATCTACAGTCAATCTTAGCATGAAAAATAGAGAGGCAATCCATACCCAGGATAACATCAAACTCTACTAGAGGTAGAACAATAAGGTTTGGAAGTAGGTTCTTTCCACAGATAAGGATATGAAGATTCTTATAAATTCTTTTTGCCTCAACATTTCCCCCAGGTGTTTTTACCAAAAGTTCAGGAGTCATTTCTTGAGATGGTATTCCCATTTTACTAGAAAAGGTTTCAGAGATGAAAGAATGTGTAGACCCCGAATCAAACAACACACTGGCATAATATGAAAAAACAAACAAAGTACCTGATTAAACTTCATTTGATGGCCTGACATCTGCTGAAGTAGTTGCAAAGGATTTCACCACCCCTTTATGCTTGTAGTCTAACTGCTTCCCATCACTCAAGCTCTTTGTCGGACACTCGTTTTCATAGTGAACCATCTCATTGCACTTATATCATTTCACTAACTATAAATCAAATTTGGTCTTACCTTCACCTCGATTCTTTTCAGTGAAATCACGAGCCTTATGTCCCATCTTACCACATCGGTAGCACTTTCCAGAATTCAGAAGACATTCCCTAGTATGCCTTTTGCCACATTTATCACAAACTGGAAACTTAGATTTCTTACCATCAGGCTTTTTTGAAGAATTCTTACCTTTATCCTACCACCTCGATCTCTTCTTCTGTTGGTTGTTATAGAACACTTGATCATCAGAAAACACCATTTCCACCTTCTCAGCACATCGAACAAGCTTTTCATAACTTTTAAACTCACAAAAAGCTAATGCCCTTCGATATTTTGGCTTTAGTCCTGAGTAAAAATGATTGATTTTACTATCAAGGTCTCGGATAAAATTTGGAGCATACCTTGCCAATCGAGTGAACCTTTCTTCATAGGTAGCCACTGAGTCTTCCTCTTTCCTCAATTCCAAGAATTGTTTTTCCATCCTAAGTCGAACAGCCTTAGGAAAATACTTTTCATGAAACATACCTTTAAATTCATACCAGTCGAGAGCATCAATCTCATTAGTGTCCCTGATATTTTTAACCAACGACCACCACTGATCTGCTTCACCCTCCAAACGGTAAATAGCCAGACTACCCTTTTGATTATCTGAACACCCCATGAGATTGAAAATCTTCTCCAGTGCTTTAATCCACCCTTCAGCTAGCACAGGGTCAGATGATCCTCTGAATGATGGGGTATGTTGCCTCATGAAATGTTCCACCACTCACATGTTCTTCTGCGGTTGATCTGGATGATCTCATGCATGGATACCACCACCATTTATCACTTGAGTCAACCGCACCATTACTACAAAAAACTGTTCAGTTCCAATTCCGACCATCTCAGGATGCTGATTCAGAAGGTTATTTCCTTCAGTATGCCTTCCTAGCACTTCTTCCCTATTTCCTCTGCGGAAAACCATTCTAAACAAACATGTTTTAGATGAAGCAACATGGTAATATTCAAATACTATATCAATTCAATTTGACAATAAAAAAAATATTTTTGGATAATCATTTAATAAAATTGTAACTCCTAAAGTTATCTAAACCGCCCTATGATACCAACTATAAGGCCCCAACCTTAAACATTATTTAATCTTGAGTTATTACAAGATTACACATTGAGGTTCTTTTCGGGTTTAGAGTTTTAGATAATTAGATCATAAAACTTTCATTACATTCCACATATAAACAATGTGGTTACATAAAGACAGTATTCTTCTTTCCCATCAATGGAAACATATTTAAAATAAAACATGGATTCTTTCTTGACACTTCCTTAACACTATCATCATATTATGTACCTTTCCCTTGACCTATGAAAAACATTTCAAAAAAAATGGGATGAGCATAAAAAGCTCAGTAAGGGATATACAAATATGGAAAGGAAACATGGGTACATATATACATAAGAATGAAATCATACTTTACCCATAAAACATAAGCACTTTAACATACCTCATCAAATCCCGAATAAATCATAGAAATCATAAGACATAAAGGTAACTTGACGCATTCATAACTTTCTTACGTAGGGAGTAACCCTCTTGGTTATGATTGGAATACCCATCATAGTATATTCCCCAAATCTCTTTGGAGAAACCTTAAAGTTTCACTCCTTCTCATTACCCAATGCATTGGAGAGCTATATCGGGATCACCCGCCCTTAGTCTATCACGGAAACACCTGTCTTCATAATAATGCCCAAGAATCTCAACATAATCATATCACATAAAACATGCATAAAGGAAAGATAACATTTCCATCTTTCAATCACAAGATATCAATACAACACATTGATATAAAAACATTATGAAAACCATTTTCAATACCAAAATAAAAGAAAAGTAAAACATGGTATTTATTTTTCTTTTAAAAAAAAGGTATGGCTTGTAGAGGAATCCAAAACTCAAACAATGGTCACAGTGGCGGAGAAGTCGTTTTCGCCGCATACGTACGACAAAAACATTCCCATTTGTCATTTAGTAAATTATTCGTATAAAAAATATTCCTTTTGAATAAATGTAAAAGTAAAAGGGGTTTATACACCATATAAAATAAGGTTGTGTATAAAAAAAATATGCCTCAATGAAAGGAGATTGAGACGAAGTCCCATACCTCGGGTCCGACTTGACTCGATCGTTCTTTAATGTCCTGAATAATAAACTTGAGTTAATTTCTACTTGCTTAAGAAACTTTTTTAACTTCATTATTCCTTTTATATCACTTATTTCCATGTCATGAACACTATGTAATTATTTAAGTTAATAAAGGTCGTTTTAACGATCATTGGTACTTGAGTCAAAAATAATCCCTTTATAATTACAAGTTTTTCATGTATCCATTATATCCAGAATCATAATCATGATGTATATATCATATATATCCAGTATATACATGCATTTATAATATTACATAATCATTTAGAGGTAAGAAATGAAATGCACCGTTCATGGAGACGGTAAGCCGTGCGTACGCATGAACGCTACTTTCATTTCTATTTCATATTTTATAAAATGGAATCATAATGATATAACGGTATATTATAATTCCAGTATAATGTCATATATAATATCATAGTTCCATCCTTTATACGTCCCACATATGGTATTCAACGAATCAAATCACTTTGAGGGGGCGGTAGTCCGCATTTCATTAAATGAAGATATCATGTTTACCCGTAATGGAAACCATAAAGGTATGTCCAAAATGAAAAATACAGAATCTTAAGGAAAGAATAAACATATTATATATCATATATAAATATAGTGACTTATTAATGGCCACCTTTGAAGGTGTTAAAAGAATGTTGAACAATCATCATTTCGGGAGGCATAAATTCACCATCCACGTAAACAGTATGTCCTTTAACCATTAGATGTAGGTGTGTGTAAGTGTATCTCGAATCCTTCTTATAAAAAAATCCTAGTATATTTAAGATACTGGATTTGTTACAAAATAAATGAATAAAAAGAGTTTAGGGGGTTGGAGAATCAAAATAAAGCAAAAGGACTCAAGTGAAGACATTACCTTAAAATTGGGTAACACCCTTTGGTTTGTGCTCAAAGGCTTCCTTGGGAAGACTTCTACCCAAATTGAGGCTTCAAGGAGTAAGAGAGGGATGTGGAGAGACAAAATGGGCAGGTTTTGGCCGAGCCAAAGGCTTTGGGAGTCTGGGTAAGGTGGTAGAGGTGGGGGCCTTTTATAAGAGGAGAGGAGGGGCACTCTTGGAAAGTAAAGAAATGTTACATTATTTTAAAATGATTTTCGGATTCAAAAGGCACCACATTGATATAATTAGAGGGTAATGTGATAAGGGTTCTAAATACACCCATCAAATAGGTTTTGGACATGTGTAGTTCATAGATTTTACATTATCATTTCATTTTATTTAAATCCTTTATAAATGAGGTAATCGCTGCATCATCGTGATGTCATAAATAATTTAATTTATTTAAAGTCTAAAAATTATAAAAAAAAAATATGATATAAGAAATATTTTTACCTTTCCAATTAATTTTTATAATAAAAAATCTGACTTTTATAACCCCATGTAAAAATTGTTTTAGTAAAACATTTCATGTTTGTGTCATTTTTACTTTATCATTAAATAAAAAGATATTTATGTTATTTCCCCACCAAAATGGCTCCATGGGGTCCCCAAGTTGACCCATGAATTTTATTGGTCGGCCATGACACATCCAATAAGGGTAGGACATGTGTCAAGCTCATCTCATATTATGATAACATTACTTTTTACCTTAAACTACACTAATTACCTCTAATCGCGATTAAGAACTTAAAAGTTACTATTCACCAAAAAATATTTTAATCTCATTGAACCACATTTTACATATTAATGACAACCATGTATGTTGGATTTTTGAAAATCAAATCACAGAAGTGACAATGTTTCATTTAAACGAAAAATCAGTTTTTTAACTACCACTTAGTGGTTTCACTATTCATCAAAAATTGAAGTTTTTCTGAAAAAAACAAAAACGTCACCCTGAGCTATATTTGATATTCTGAATTCAAAAATGATGTCTATTTTACAAAATTCAAATCATATAAGTCACATTAATTAATTTAATAATTAATTCCCTCTATCATGACAAAAAGCGTGTTTTTATGAAACAATAAGTATCAAAAGATTGACACTAGTTTAAGTCCAATTTCAAAGTGAAATTGATTCCAATGACCAACATTGGATTAAATGGTTAAAATATATTCAGATTAAAATTTAAGACAAATTAAAAATATAATCTAAGCATATAATTAAATTAAATGAAAAAGCAGTTTTGATGTAAAATGCAGTATTTTTCACTATTCATTAAAAAAATGAACATTGTCAGAAAAATACCAAAAATTTATCCAATTTAAATTTCAACGTCCCAATCATAAATAATATGTTTATTTTGACAAATATAGCTTATAAAATTGTCAAAAGTTGGATTTAAAAAGGGTTTTCCATCAAAAGGCAGTAAGACAATCTTTTAAGAATATAAGTGTATTCCATGCATAAGACTGTATTTATTTTCATTTTAAGCCTCTAAAACATTATCTTAATAATTAATAGACATAGATAAAAATATATATTATTCATTACTTACTTGGGATGTTACAAGTCATATAGATTAGTGGTAAATTATATCTTATTCATACATTAAATTTGTTATCCATGAATTTATTTCATTTTAGAATCTTAGTATTTGGGAGAAAATATCAATCTATAAAATCATGAGTTCATTGTGTAATTTCCAGAATTCATATGTGAATCATATATGATATCCCAAGTTGTCGTATTTAAGTTTTATTTCATCATAATTGATAGTTTATCTTTCCTAGTGATATTATTTTATAGTTATGAAAAAATGATATATTACAAAAAAATGGGTATTACTTTGATATATTATATTTTAAATATGGTTGGGAGTGTGATTATAGTGGACTTTACCACACTTATTGGGGATACAACTTCATTTTATTTCTGAGTGTGTTTGGAAGATATGATTATATGTTTATCAGTAGGATTTAAATTATGATTTAATATATTTAGTGGTTTTTATTTACGATATAGGTTCCAAGGGGATGAGAATAATCTTGGATGATCCTATGTAGTGATTTTAGGGTGGTGAAAAAAATAGGATATACCAATTTAGGTAAAAGGCCTAGAAATTATTTTAGAATCATGTTTATATGATAATGTTATGTTTATGAAAATCATTTGAATTTACTAAAATCATATTTTTATGAATTCTATGACCCTTTCCCCAAAATTTTTGGTTTGGACCCACATGCGCTTATAAGTTAACTAGGTTGATATTTCTTATAAATCTATTCAATGTCTTCACATACATATAATAGGTATCAGTGGAACTTCTTATGGATTCCTTGGTGTTGTGATTTTATTTTGAAAGATAAAATGGTATTATTTTAAAATAAATACTTTAAAAATAGGTTTTGGATTTAAAGAGATTTTAAGGGAAAATCGGGATTTTGGAATCACATGTGGCAATGTATTTGAAAATAGAAAATGGGTTTTCAAATATTTTCTAATGATATATTTTAAAATGGAATAGAATTTTTAAAGATACATGTGATTCCTATTGAAATGGTTTAAAAATAGTGGATTACTATATTTTTAAAATAAATAAATATGGTCCTAGATTGATAAACTTTGGTTCAAATGACCTCATGTTGGTTATTCTCTATTTTACAATGTAATTATTCATTATTTGATTCTGGTATTTGAAATCTTGTTTTGTTTCATGAATCATGATTATTTACATATCATACATAGACTCGTGAGATTTTTTTTTCTTATTGACACATGTTATGTGTGTGTCACTTTGAAAAAATATCCTTTTTGTAAATGTGAGGGTTTTACTAGTGGATTTTATGAACCCCTTAGAGGCTCAAGATGAGTTCATAATGTGCTCAAGATTTGGGACTTTTTCTTTAGAGACTATTACCATGTTGGCGAGTTAGTGTGTTGCTATAAATATTTTGTGCCCTATTATTGGTATACTGCATTTGATTTATTTTGGCCTCTACATAGTTCATAGTGATGGAGTTTTTTGTATTTAATACCATTATATTATAGGATTATATTGGTGCGATTAATTATGACCTTCATCATGTTTATGGGGATGGGTGATTTTCCCCAACATAGACTCCATAGGGATGGGTCTGTGTTCACTAGGTGACTTACCTAGAATTTATTAAGATGGTTTGGGGTGCTTTGGACATTTTTGGGTGAGGAATGGTTTGAGGACTTAACAGGGGTACAGGCCTTGGATTAAATTTACACAATAATTATGTACTCTATTAATTAATAAGGGATGGTTGATTCCTTATAGATTTATAACCATTCCTCATTGCTTTGTGTAAGGGGTCTAGGATTGTATCATTCCCTGTAATGAGTTTTCTTGTGCAGTTGGGACATCATCATTAGTGGGACCCTACCCAAAATATATGGGTGTTATCTTGATTATGGAATGTGGGACTTATTCAATTTGGTGTGGAGTCAAAATAAGTAGTGTCTTATTCCATTGTGTCATCATTGGCATTTAGTGACTTGAGTTATGTGATTGAATGTGAATATCACAAAATATTTCTGGTATGGTTTGTTTTATAGAAGTAATTTCATAGTATATATTATTTTTATACACATACATATGGTCACAAAATCTCTCACATTAGTTGGAAAATTAGGTATTCCATCTAGGTCATCATACTCACCCCTACCAGCATACGTTTAATGAGAAAAAATATACTAGATTCGATCTTCTTATTTCCCTCCAGGTCACTAAAATCTCTTGGGGATATACACATGGAATTAATCTATCATGTTTTGGAGGAATTGAAAATTATAGGATAGTATGTGAGTTACGATAAAGGTGATTTTACTTACTTTCTAGTTCATGTACAAAACATATACAATCATTTTTTCCTTTTACTTATTATTTCCCATACTTATTTACCTTTTATTATATATTTTGGTTGGTGTATCAAAAAAATTATTTTAAAAAAATTGTATTGTGATGGAAAATTTGGATTCATGTTTATTGGTACACCAGTTTTTTGGACACTATACAGATAGGTCATGGAAAATTTATGGACGATTTGGGTATGTCTATTAGGCCGATTTTTAGAGGTTTTAGTCTCCCCATTGTATTTTGTGACCTCACCACTATATTTTAGCCAATGTATTGTGATGTGTTGTGCCTATGAGGATATTGGACCCCCATAATGATGGAACTTAGGTGGACTGGGTATGAGAATTACATCTATTATCACTATAATGACAAAAGAAAAGGATTTTTTAGGTCTAACACTAGTCTCCCTTCCATTATAAATTTATGATAATTTGTGAAACAAGGGTGGGAACCCTAAAATATCATGAAAAAAAGTATAATCATACAAACATTATTTCTCTATATAAACCTATAATAATAACAATTTGAACAACCATCAAATTTTTGAATCCAAACCCCACTGAAAAACACTTCCCTTTGGAATTATAAATTTCATCAACCAAAATCCCTCACCACGACCCATAATATAAATAAAAAAGTAGAAAAATGAACCCAAAAAACAAATCATTCTCATAATAGGATCCAACTAGGTCATAATATTTAATGGTTTAACTTTTTTACTCTATAATGGAACTCCATTTCATAGAGAACCCAACAAATGAAATGATGCAACCATTAAGTGACCAACCATAAAAAGGTCATATCTTCCCTAGTTACCCATTCCCAAAACTGATGTTTCATATTTTTAATCCACAAATAAACCAACATAAATGTATGTATCAAAAAAATTGAAGGGAAATAAAACCTAGGAATTGAGTCACACATCTCACCATATTTCACCACCATCAACAATGGAAAATTATGACAACAATTTATAAAAACCACACCTTGTCCCAGAACTACCAAAAATTATATCTAAGGCCACATCCATGATTTTCTATTCCTATAAAAAAATTCCAATCCCATAAATAAGATACAAATTGTCACTATAAATAAAACATACTCACTAGAAGAACATAATAAATTACTCTCAAAGAATAATAATTTTTAATAACCTTTCCTAGAAACATGGATTAGGGACCAATGAAAAAAGGGCACTATATACGCCACACATTAATGAGACTAGAATTCTTTTATGAGTAAATAATTTACTCCTAGATAAAAATAAGCGATATCATGGAAATCAACTCATATAGGAACTTTCGACCATAATTAATAAATTACACTTTTTGAGTCTAAAATTTTGAAATGTGAATCTAATTTTTTTTTCCGGATTCCCAATTAGATTTACACAACACTAAGATAATTTGAACTCAATTTTTTTTAATCAATAAAAAATATTACACTAAGAAAATATTACTACTTTCAAAAATTAACACAACCCATAAAAAATAATTTTTAAATCATTTACATATATTTTAAATTTTATTCATATTGTTTTTTTCCAAATAATTCATTTTTTTTATTTTAAATTCACTCATTTAATAAATTCATTTAGAATAAAATTATATAAAATTTTTTCTCCACAAAATTAGTTTTAAAAAAACAAACATTAATCTTACTATGCAATGAAAATATAACATAAATCATCATTTTCATATCAAAACATCATTAACACATTTTACATATAAACGATAGACCATAAAACTCATTTATATAGTAAAATTAGATTATAATAAAATTAAAACATGCTTTAAATGTGAACTACTCTAAAAAATCCAACTTTTAATGTGATTTCTTCCTCAACATAAATAAATATACCCCTAATATAAAAATATAAATTTATACTAAAAAAATGAACAAAAAGATCACATTCAATATCATAAATTGAAAAAAAACTACCTTACTTACACAGATCCAATAATAAAGTCATTATGATGATTTATATTGGAAAGGGTGGTAGGAAAAAAATAAAAAGGTAAAATTGAACATCACATGTTTTGGTCACAAGATCTTGTAAACATTACAAAAATTATTTGATTTTCACTCTCATGGCTACAAACCCATCCCACACAGGCACAACACGGTTTACCACACTATGCAAGATAACTATGGTTTCATGTTTTCATAACAGATTCTTTCATATGAACTCATAATGACTCACGATAACATGGAGATAATTAACGAGGATCTAGTAACAATCATTACATAAAAATACACATTAAATTTACTAAAAAATCAATATAAAATCAAATTACCACTAGTGACTGGAGATTCATCTTGAAATGTGGTGACCATTTTCCAACTTCTGGTCTATATCCTTTTACCTAATCCTAATCCTTATCTTTTTTATATCATGAAATAACCTAAATAATAATATAGATTCTAAAAAACATGTTTTTATTTCCATTAATATATACATAGATACCATGCTAATAGTCTATCATAAGATTCCACATTGTACAATGCTCGGTCCTTTACAAATATAAGATAGAAGAAATTATAGATCCCCATGGGATATGAAATACTTAATTGGTGTCACATAATGTATTATGGTAATTATTCTACACATGAAAATTATTTTTAACAATATAATGATGTATTATTTAAACTAATCTCCTAATAGAGTGACAAAAAATAATAAATCAATGAAGCATAAAAAAATTGAAATGAAAAATAACCAAAATATCATATAGAAATAAATAAAATAATGGAAGTCAATCCAATTACATTGGATACAAGAATATCACACATAAAAATAAATAGAACCCAAACACGTTATAAACCATCTCAATGTTATAAGTTATTCATTTTCTACAAACAATTATATTAATTAACCATATCAAACAAAACTAGAAGGATATTATTCCATTAGTGACCCAAAATAAAACTATATGAGATATGTATAATTATTGGTTTATATATAGTGTGAAAAAAAACTAGGATTTATAGGATGTGTCTAAGGATTTGGTTCTATTATTTCAAAATAAAATTCATTTTGGAAAATTTTAATATGAATATAGAAAATAAATATCATTTTGTGATGCTAAAAAATGTATATCCAACAATATTTTTTGTAAATATATCACTTATTTACAATAAAATTTAATTGTTTAAAAAAATTTCATAAAAACCTATATTTATTTATTTAAACAAACCCATTTTAAATTTAACATTATAATTCATTTTATAAATATGAATTCTAAAATAATATTGAAAATATTGTAATTAAATCATGAAAACATAAAAATAATGATAATATATAATATAACGAATGATGAAAATGATGTTGTAAAAAAAGAAAAAACCAATTAAAATGAAACATTGTGATAATATTGGCCAATTTAACTTGTAAATAATATAGAATAAGTCCTATATAAACAACCAATTATTATCTTAGGAAACATGCTAGGATCTGTCATACGGGATAATATACCTGGTATCATTCCAAACACAGTATAAAGGGACCCATAGTGAAACTAGAACAACTATTATCCAACACCCTCTTGATTGTCACTAGGCATAACTTATAACCCATAGTGGTATTAGCATTCATATGAATCTAGCTGGGGAACATACATCAGACTAGCATAACACATATCCACACAATATTCATAACTAATTATGGTTCTTGAAAAAAATCTTAGTGGAGGTGTTGAATAAAAACATAGAATAAATAAACACATATCTCAAAAAACCATAACCCTCACTTCACCTCCTACACCCTCACAATAAAAATCCATTTTTTAATATCATTGATACTATATAATGTAAAAAATAAGGACCCTGGAGCTACAATTTATATCACACACTCAGATAATGATAATGAAATTTCTAATAGGGTCTCAAAAAAATTATCAAATATAATATAAATTTGATAATTCCCCCCCCCCCCCCAATTTTTTTTCTTAGGATGATAATATATTTTATTGGATTATGAAATCCATTCCAAAAAATCCCTTAAAAAACATGTATAAATTTTATTCGAACTCATATTTAAAAATTACTAATAAAAACTCATATATCAAAGATTCTTTAACCAAAGAATGGACAAATACCACTAAAAAGAGATTTCAAGCATAAAATAAACATTAAACAATTTATTTTTTCTTACCAATGACACAAACTACTAAAACCATTAAAGAAATTGAAATGAACATTAAATACCTTTATTCCATCTGAACACCCATTCCAAAACTCTTTAAAAACTTCATATAATTATTACATATACATTTATATATAAACTAAATAATTTTAATTTTATAAAGGATATAATAACATTACATTTAATAAAATGGAATAAAAAATACTTAATCAATAATGTTGGGAGAAATCATTATAATCTATAGTGATTATCCTCAAGTGAAGAATAATAATAAAAATATAATATATACCCTACACATGTTCAAAAACCAAAAACCAAAAAAAGAACCACCCTTTAAAGATAAATTGATCATAAAAGACCCTATGGTTCAAGGAAGGGTGTAAAATATTGGGAGAGAGAAAAAAATGTGATAATAGAACGATAGAGGGAAATGGAGAATGTATTTCCTTATAAGATTCCATAGAAATTTTGGATGGAGATTTTCAAAATCATATAGGAATGTGTGAGATCATAACAACAAAAAATTACAGATAGGGGTTTCAACATAATAATTTAATAGGAGAAATCCTTAAAATAAATGTTTTCTATAAAATTGAGCATGTTTCATTGTAATAATACAATGTTGGAAAACCATTCACCAATCATGCAGGATCCACTGGATGGAAACAAAAATTTCTAAAAAATTATATGTGCAGTTTCTGATAAACATGCATTTATTATGCACATTCACATATAAATATTAAAGTAACATGTTGTTTCTCTTGAGATTCACATGGTTTTATATGAACCATGAACTACTTGTGTAGTTCAAACTATGACAGAACAACATGAATTTAAAATTCCCAACATAAGTGTTTCTTAATTGTTTTTCAAAATCCAAATTTTTAAATAATGTGCATTGAAATATTTCTCAAAATATAATTATTTTTTTTGAAACAATCCAAAAAATTTAACATCAACAAAAAATAATATAAATTTATAAACAATACAGACATGAATGTATCAAAAAGACAATATCCATTGATATATTCTCTCATTCCCATGTATTCATAAGTAATGGTTTATAAAAAAATAACTATAAAATATATTTTTCCATAAGCAATTTATTTTTTAAAAATATATAAAAATTATTACAATTTTCTTACTATTATTTCCTAATAAATTCATGTGTTGATAAATCATGATGTCTAGAAAAAATATCAATACTATTTCTCTGAATATACACCAAAATATCTATCATAAATTTTAATTAAACTACCAACATTTAAATAATATGATGTTTTTAATCATCTAAAAGTAAAAACAGGTTAATTTTATCACTTCTATTGATATTATGACATGGTATATTAAATTTTGAAACACGTACTTATAAATCCATTTCAGGGTTAACAATGCAATGTAGAATACGATCAATGATAAAATAATATGGTATACCTTAAGTTATATATTAATTTTATAATCCACTGATATGTTGATAAACTTATAATAGTTATCCACTTCTTTGACTACTTTATTCTAAGACACCAGACTCAAGTTATCCTACAAAACAATCCTAATTTTTGACGTAAAAAATACTTCAATAAAATATATTTTGAGACATTAAACTAAATTTTCTGTATTCTTGTACAAGTCATTATATAGGAAAATAATCACCATGAAATTATGATTAGAATAAAAAATTAATTTCTTAATATATAGAAAATACCTTAAACATATCAATGAATAAAAAGTTATTTCCAATTATATGCCATGTTTAAAATTGTTATTCTTGTTTTTTTAGTACTATATTGATCTAAATACATTAATATTTTTCTCTTGTATGAGCTTGTGTCCCAACTAATTTATATGAACATAAAAATATTCAATAAACACCATCATATGAGTTGGGTAATAAAAGCATCATAGTTGAGTTATATGACCCATTACATAATGAAATTGTTCTAAGAACTCTATGGCCCCATTGAACTTTAACAATATTTATGGTAAATCCATCATTATAAATTATAGAATTAATAACTTCTAGATAAAATATCTATAATGTTTTTATATTATAAAAATATCTAAAACTCAAAATAATTATTAGGTATTTATAATATAAAATTCATTTATAGTAATAAATTTCACAAATATAAAATATTATGAGATATAATAACGTAATAAAAAAAATAATTGTATCAAAAAAATACATTACAAAAATTTATATATAAATAAATACACAAAAAATTTTAAAAACTACTTTTTTGTTTCATCCCTTAAACTAATTCAAATCATAGATAAATCAATTTATAATAAATGGAGAGTTTACAAAATTATTCATGATAATTGATGAAAATATGAATTATTTAATTTATGATTTCAATAGGAATAATTTATTCATTTTTGTATTTCATCATTTCACATGGACTTGTTACTATTATAATAATAATTATTATTATTAAAGACTCCAAAGTAACATAAATACTTTCTGAACACTAGTAATTCCAAAAGGAATTACTAAAAAATTGAATATTCATAATATATTTATATATGTGTTTTTTGGTTTTATTAATATTTTAGCATTATAATATTATATGAAAAATAATTTATCTATGGAAGAGGGTATTTATTGATTATGTTCACTAATTTTATGGGTTGATATTTAATGTATATATTTAGACTCTCATTCAACTTCATGTAAAAGAAAAAATGTGACACCAATTATTAAAAAATGTATTTAGTTAATAATTTCTATCAAATATAATATAACTAAAATTATATCACCATTAATAAAAAAGGAACCATATTATCATATATAAATATATATATAACTTTTCCATGAAACAATTTGATATAAAATTTTATATTCATTACGGTTATAGTTTAAAAAATTGTTTAAGTGATATATTTAAAGTATTATCCACTAATACATATAACATAATGACATATCATGATCTCTAATTATCACGAAACAATCAATTGAAATATTGAGTTCATATGTTTTTATATTACAACCCCGTAATTCACATGAAAACTATATCTTCATAATCAATAATTAATATGATATGAATAAGAATTTATAGTCCACCATTTATAATAAGGGTGTCATGATATTCATGTAAATGTATATTAATTTGACATATGTTCCCATCTAATATAATATTCATGTATATTCAAATGAATTTGATACAATCGTATCAAATAATACAATGATTAGAGTAGAAAAAATTTTATGTATTCATTCTCTCATAAAAGTCCAACCATAGAATCTATAGGTTCATGGACCATCGGGAACAACTGCCTCTGAATCATTTATGTCTAACCATATAGAGAGTTTCTAGTAACACAAAAAATTGTTTTAGTTACATACATATTTGAATGGTAAAATTGAAATACGAAACTTTTGTTGTTAGTCATAATTCTTAATAATTTATCATTTTTCAATGAATGAAATTAAAATATTCATAATCTCAATCCTCACAAACTTTCTACATTAACATGTTTTGGTAGGATTCTATTGTTTCAAGTTTAATATTCTACTGTAATGATAACTCCTCAACTTGATTCCACCTTCATAATAATAGTTAACTTGTAAAAATATTTTATAATTTTTTGACATTAAGGGATTTATGTTTCTCATTTATCTAACGGAAGAATTCTAATGCAGATTATATACTGGTAGAAAATTATTCATGATGTATTTCTCCACTTCCATTTATACCGCAACTACCTTTTTTAGTATCCCAAAATAAATTGTAGTAAACATTTATATACTAATTAGTAAAATGTAAATATTAAATCTCTAAACAAAAATATATAACTAATTATCAATAGTAGTGAAAATAGACAAGCATTTTTATTTTAATATCATGCTCAAAATTTATCATTTTACCCAATTCCAAATTCAAAAGCTCCTATCATTTTAAAGTTGTAACATATCTTGGTAGTAATGAAAATTTAATATATTTCTAAATCGATCCCATAAATTTCCAATATATATATTTACTCATATCTCTATCAAATAACACCCATAGACTAGTCCCACAAAATTATAAGTAAGATAATCTAACCAAGATGAATTAATGGTTTACCTGAATTGAGATAATTGGGTGATTATATCTATCCATTATGCATTTTTTTAAACTCCAGCATCATCACATAAAATACTAGTGTTATTCCCCTATAACATTTAATGTTGATTTACATCCCTTTCATAATCCTATTTCTATATCATTACACGTTTTTAGATGAAACAATATATGGAAATCCATATCTTAAAAATATCCCCAATTTTCCTAAATCCCTATAAAAATCATATTCATTTCTTAGATTAATATCTATAATTTAAAAAAGTAAATTAATATACTATAAAATCATTTTTCAAATATATCAAAAAATATACAAAATGCATCAATTTTTTGAAAACCAATCCATTATTACTTTAATTTTCATATATTAATTTTATATAAATAAATATATATTATAATTAATATAATACTTTTCCTGATTAATAATTTTTTCTATAAAATCAACATATTCTTAACATTTCAATAAATTATTATAAAAAAATATTCAAAATCCCTATAAAAATATTAATAGAAAAAAATTATTTGCAAATCCTATCTTATATAGTTATATTATTAGAAAAATATATACAAATGAATTTAATATATTTCCATATAATTTGTGTTATAATAATATATAAACCATATATTTATATCATATTTGTATAAGTGTACATGGTAATATAACATGATTCTATATAAAATATTCTCATATCACATTTGTTTAAATGAATTTTTTAAAGAAATGATTATGTTTATAATGAAATTATCTATATAGTTATTTTAATATATCATATGGTTAGACTATAGTATATCCATTACTTCCATAGACATCCTATATCATAAGATACAACTTTTCAATAAAACTATTTGTAACTAATTTAACCCATATGATGACATTAATAACCATGTTGGGGAATACCACACAACCAAAAGTGCACTCCCTGAATTCTATAAGCTATAAAAATATTTTTAGGGCTTAAAATTTATTAAAATATGATTAAATCTAAAAACATTTAATATAGAATGTGAAATTAAATTCATTTATACCTTAAATGAAAAGAACACAATAAAACAAAATTATAGTGTAAGGGAATATTGAATAATCAACACAACCATGTAACTGAACAAGAAAGTATTAAATGAAAATATTTTAACCTATCCACCATTTTTAGACCAACCACTTTATCTATATGTTCATAAAAACCAATACATATCCCTTTTAAAATGACACTCATGGTTTATTGTAAATTATAAATAATCTATATCAGTTCTTGTGTTATGAAATAGACTTATATATGTATACAAAGATATGAATGTTGGGTTGGGTAATGAAATACTAATTATTGTGTCCCAAAACCACCAAAATTACTTCCCATGCTTGATATAGCTTGAAATGAATAGTTCAATTCCCTTTTATAAATTAAATATAATTTTTAAAAATCTTAATTTTCATTTAAAGAATTATTATAACATAAATTTTCAAAGAAATAAAACTCAATAAATTTTCCTAAAAAAATATCTATCATCACTAGGATTATCAAAATCGTATTTAAATCGATTGTAAATATAAATTTTTAGATAAATATGAAATATAGATAATATAATATCATTAAACCTTGGTACTTATGGAAAATGAAAAATATTTTATCATATGCATATATTATTATTGTATTAAACACAATAATTCATTATATATGTAAGTATTATTAATTATGGCTTGGCCTGCTATTTTTTTCAATTTTCATTCATTTTATTTTCAGTAACCATCTCTTGAATCCACTTTTTCATGTATATTATTATCCATGTTTATGTTTCATATACAACACATATCTCATTTCCCTATATTTTCTTTTTCAAAACAAATTTTTACATATAAATTTTCTTAATAACAAATTCACAAGGTATAGAATTTAAAAAGTAAACCAAATTTAAAATAATAAAATTATATTTTTATGAATTACCAATAATATTAATTATCCCTTAATATCAAAATAAATTTCTTTTAAAAAATTTCATAATTTATAAATAATTTATAAATACTAAAAAAATTGATAAAGTTAAAACAATGAAGAAATTTAAAATCATATTGATGAATGAGAAAAAGTTATAATAACCTAATATGAAATATTGGAATCAATTAATCGTGGGCATGAATGGTTGTGATCACATAAATATATATCCATCAATAATGATATTTATTCATTCACTTAATTCCCATTAATAAAAAGATAAATAACAACCCTTAAATTATAGATCCATTAAACATGACTATCCAATTTATTATTCATTTTACTACAATTTTGTTTAATGAAATGCTAAAGAAAGTGTAATATTGTTTTTAAATAGTACACGAGAATTATTATTCTTTAATCCATTGATTTGGTTGTCATCTGACTAACCCATTAAAAAATTCATCCATTATATGGTTTAAGTTATAAAAAGATGATATTTCAATGTTTATAATCATTAAAATGTTAATATATTAAATAGTATGTTTAATAAAAAAAATAACAATGAAAAACATTGATATATATTTTGAATATTAAATAGTGCTGTTAAAACATAGAAAATAAATTATCTTTTATAAATTGAATAATAATATTAAAAAATAAATAATGAATATTTGATAAAATTGATCGCGATTTGGAATAATTTTTTATGAAGACCTTTTTTTGTGAAATTTAAAGGAGGATAGTTTCACTAGATTTTTCTATGTAACAATTTCAATATAAACTCAAGAAATTACGGTTTGAGGAAAATCATATTTGGGAGAAATTCAAGCTTATGGTGGTTTTCACAAGAACCATGGTCATTGAACCATCACCATAAATAGAAAACAATGATAATATGATTCTAATATATTATGTGGAGACTAAAAGAGTTTATGTACGATTAAACTAGGATTATATCATCATGTAATAAAGTATTTATCTATATAGACATATCATGAGTTATTATATATTTCAAACGATCATTCTTTATAAAATAAAATTATCTTTAAGAAATGTATTTTCTAGAAATTATATTTTTATTTCAAGGAAATAATTTTTTTATAATCTATTAATAAGAATTTACAATGGTTCTGGTAATAATATGTTAAAATTATATTAATCAATAATTTATAGGAAATGTTTTCTGTAATATAACAAAATTCATTTTCATATAAAAATAGCTATTCATTATATTTTATAACCTTAATTAAATAAAAATAATTTAAATTATAGAATGTAAATTTGATAAAATTAACATCATTTTTGGATATATATTATTAATAAAAGAATCAATTTTTTTAAAATTTTATACAATGTAACTGAATTTTCAGTGAATATTGAAATGTATTTTCTATAAATAGTGTACCTTTTATGAAATTTATTCTATATAATAATGATTTTGAAATCTATGAAACCGTTATTAATTTTTTAAAAAAAAATTATATGTTAGTTTATAAATTTAAGAATAAAAATTATACCATAAAAAAAATATTAAAAGTTTTAGAATTAATGTAATATTTGTATCATGATATAGTTTTTTAACATTATCTACATATAATTTTAATACTATTGTTATAAAATATAAAAATCTATTCAAATTAAATATATTAAAAATTTTGAATCCTTGGGTCCATATTCAATAATGAGGATAATTTAGTTTTTAAGAAAAATGATAGGTTAATTATGCAAAAACCAGATATCACAGTGAATGTAAAAAGGGAAAAAAGTAAAAATATAAGATGAAATTATATTAAACATGTTTCTATCATGTGTGTGAATGTCGGGTTAAGGCATTAATTTACCTTTTCCCTTATCTTATCTCTTACATCTGAATGCTGGAGCCACATTAATTGGGGGTGAAAACCCATAATTAAATTTTTATGGTGTTTAAAGTAATTACATCCCATTTCACTTATAAAAGGCTCTCAACTCTCATCACTAAACCTCAAAGAAAAATACACTATGATTAGCCCAAAACCAAACCAACACTCATAAAAACACTTCTAAATACCAAAAAGTAATTTTAGCCATCTAAAATACCATCCCATAATGGTTGAACCCCATTGCAAAGGAGATAATCATTGTTGAATACTTATATAATTCTACAATTATGGTACTAAAATTAAACTCCCTTTTCCATTGAGATTTTTTTTGAAACAGTTTTATTTGAGTACTTCAACTTATATGGAGCAACATTTACATTTTTTAAGAAACTAACCTTAAACATAACATATTCTAGCATCTTAAGACTGGAATTCACATTATCTCATTACCAACGAAAATTTAAGTGTATTTATTTAGATAATTTAGTCAGAAATCATAAAAAAATAATATATATTACAATGTGGAAACCATTAGATATTATCCATTTTCCACAAGATATAATTTAAAAAAAACACATTATCAATTTATGAAAAATATTCACGACCTTAATCCTGACTAATACTTTCCCCTTACACATATGTAAATACTTTAGAGAAAATTTTAATGACATGAGATGAGTGAAAATGGATCAATAAGGTAAATAACAAGAAGAAATCTGTTGATCCATCAGAAAACATGAAAACCCATGAATTCATTCTTTTACCATAATGTTATTTGAACAGAAAAAATAAATCATTTCCACATGAAAAATATAAACACTTTATTCCCAAAGAAAATCATTAAAACCCATAACATGAATATAATACTCATTTAAATCCACATGGAGAATCATATTCAAAATACACATCTAAAATAAATATACACTTTGATAAACCTTCTAGAATATCCCCCATTATTTTGTTTTAATTAAAAGATCATTATCAAATTCATTGGAGTGCTATATATGCAAACACATCATATAATATTTATTATAATCACACATTTTTTTGGAGGTATAATAGGGTTCATCAAATATTTTATGATGTGTCAGGCTCACATGTTTCAAATATATATTTTCCAACTACCATATAAAGAATAAATAAATCATGCTTACACCTTTTCATTATAAAACCTATCAAAAACCCATTAAACCTATAATAAAAAAGTTCATAAATTAAAATACCATTTTAAAATACCAAAATTACTAGAAAAAAGGATAGTGGAGTTTTAATTGAATAAATCATGAAATTATAGGGTGAAATTAAAACATAAATTAATAGTTAAAACTATGTGAATGTCTTCATCACCATATACATTATAATTGAACATTCATTTTTGAATTATCATAACGAATGTCTAAACATTATTTAAGAATATTCCATTTGAAAATTTTGAATATAATTTGAAAGAAAAAAAATTAATATATATTAATTTATTTCCATATAAAAAAGTTAATAAGATACCTTTAAAATAATTGGCTTGGAAGAGAATGTATTTTAAGGGAGACCTTAAATTTTTTTTATAAAATTTCCCTTTCATTTAGTCCGACCAATCATGTATGTTCTTAATATTATTTAATAATAAATTTATGATAATTATTTACTTTCAATGAAATTTATTTCAGGTTTATTATTCCTTTTACAATTATGTAAACAATTACACAACTAACTCTGTTCATGTTAGATGTTATAACGATATTTATCTCATATGTCAAAAATTACATCAGTCGATAGACAATGGTCAATGAGGTCATTATTCCATCATCAATGGAATAATAATTATGAAATAATTATCATTTTTATATGTATATTATACTTTTAAAACCAATCAGGAATTATTTTCATGAAAAATTAACTATGTTACAATCATAGAGACGATAGGTCATACGTACGAATTAGTTACATTTTATTTTTTCAATGATCATTATAGAAAGAATGTAAGAATAATTTTATAATTAAATATTTATGTTCATATCATCAATACCATTTTATTTTTAAAAAAATATTTATATTTTGCATCCTTATGATGTTGTGATGAAAAATTAATGACATCGGTTCATGGAGGTGCTTATCCTCTTGTAGGCCCAGACAAAGTTTTCATTTTTTAATGAATCAAATGGAAAGGAAATGGATGATATATAATATTTTAATTATAAAATATATATGACTAATATAAATGAAAAATATTAATTCTATCATTAAAACTATTTTTTGAGGCGTTGGTAGAAAAATAAGTACATCAGTTCGAGAGGATGATGTCCGATGTACAAAAGGACGAGGGATTCATTAACCATTTGACAGAGTATATGACTTATATTATTTATTAAATGGAAATATATAAAATATAAATATGTTTAAATACTAGATTTATTATTTCACTAATTATGGATAATAGTTTAAGGATGCGTATGAAAGGAGAAAGAAAATATTTCTAAAAAAATATACATTTTCTTCATACAACCTCTTAAGGTTAACAACAAAATACTTCCTTGGTCTATTTTATGATTAAACCATGGATTATAGGATGTGAGGAGTTATATAGAATGAAAATTTTTGGTATATAATAAACATAATATATTTCTATGAGTGAAAAATTAGAATAAGAGGTTTCCTTTTACAAGGGAGTGGAGGGGAACTGTTGGAATTTTTAAAATAATTAATTAATATAAATTAATTTTTATGTCTAGATGGATCCAAATTGATATGATTAAAATATTTTGTTGTAGTGATTCAATATCCTCTCTTATAATAATATTTGGATGAGTTTGGATTGTAGTTGTTTTCCATTTTTTGTCTTAACCCTTTATTAACACTTTTGACAATTACTGTGATAATAATGTTTTTACACACAAAGAGAAAACATAGTCACACTAAAAGATAAAATGTCCCATAAAAGGTCTATTATTTACATTTTAATCCTCATCCCAATAAATTTTATGAAAAGCTATTTTATAAATTTTATATAATTCAATAAAATATTTTTTATTATAAAAAACATTTATGTTAATTTTGGAATAATTCATTCAATTTATTTTAAATCTAAAAGATGAAAATGAAATTATAATGAAAATAATACACACCATTAAAAATTTAATTTTTTTTACAAAAAATACACTTTACACAGAAAATGTCTCAAATTATATTAATTATTAATTTTCAAATATCATTAATTTTATTCTTCTGTTAATTGAATAAATACTATGTCAATGGTGTAAAAGATTTTAGGGCAATTTTATCTTCCATAAAAATTAAAAAATATTTAACATGAAAATAAATTAATTTAAAATAAAAATGAATATTAATTAATTAACATATTTTATACTAATCACTAGATTAAGAAATTATTTTCTTATTAAAAGAAAGAGTGTCACAATTTTTTAATTATATTCACTTCAATATTATAATGGTCAAAATCATGTCCAAATGGAAAAAAGTACATATATTATACTTCTTGATTATTATGGACGGGATATGCTCATGAAATAAAAATATGGATTTTTCTGTATCATTATTTAGTTATTATTATTTATTTTTAACATTAATTATTAGAATGAAACTTTTTCATTATAAAAAATTAATGACATTACTACTCATAATGTCCCAAATATTAAAATGGGTATTTTTATCAAAAGCTATAATTGGATTAGGTTATGTCAATAAGAACTAATGAAAATTTTACAGTAATACAATATAGAATTTATCTTTTTATATAATCAAAAATAAAATAAAATATTCAATATAAATAAATATTTTCTAAATTCATTAAAAAACAAAATTTTCATAAAATTAAAAAATAACTATTCTGAAGAGAATTTTAACCTCTCAAATTAAGAAAATAAATTTATTCCATAAAATTAAAAATATATAATTTTTAATTAATATATTTAAATTTAACATTATATGAAAAGAGTTTAATTTAATTATTTGTTTTTTGTTTTAACAATTCCTTAATGTTTTTTTAATGAATAAAAATTAGATAATAATTTATTTTATTATTCACTACTTGGTTAAATTACTCCTCATATTGAAAATTTCTTCTTTTAAATTTATTCACATATCATACATGTTGTGAAATCTTCCCCCTAAAATTTTTTGTTTCCTAATAGTTTTATTCAACCTTTTGTTTCTTCCACAAAAAAATAGCTTCATAATTTTCCTTATTCTACAATAATTTCTCTTTTTCATCAGGATTCTAAATATGATATTCCTTATATGAAAGATTCTATTTAAACTAAACTATAAATATTCATAAATATATTGTGAATTTAACCCATAATTCCTTGAAAACAAAATGTGAAATAAATTTTGTACCTAGGATAAACTTGAATATAAAGCCACTCAGTATGATACTGATCCGGTTTTATTTAGGATTTTATATGGACCAATGAACCATTTACATAATTCCCAATTTTTAGAAAAGAATCATAAAATTTTCCAATGTAGATATTTTAAAAAATAATTCTCATTCCCCAAAAGAAATAATTTTCCTCTGATTATCCACATAACTTTTCTTACTATGTTTAGTAGTCTTCATATAATACTGAATCTTCTTTAGCATATATGATTTTATTCAACTATCATTGATCCTATAAAAACACTTTATGTAACATATTACCAATAAGATTCTATCTGAATCCATTTCTTATATAAATAATCATAATTTTCCACGTGTTTACTAGAATGAAAATTGTCAGTATGTGAAAACACAACTATAAAGAGATGATAATCCCATCTTATTTCGTAATACATTGAACAAAAATGAAGAATACATTAAGATGGAGGAACGTTTCACTCATAAAATCCATCAAATTAATGTTGAAAAAATGTTCTGAAATTTAATCTAGTACCCAAAAAAATATGAAATCCTTTCTAAAAACAAGAAGTCAACATAAGATCATGTTAAGATACAATGAAGAGTGTGACCCCGTGTAGACTAACTATCTCACTAAGATACAATTTAGTATGTTTATATAGATAAATAATATATATAATTGAATTTAAATTAATATATTTCGTTATTAGATCAAAAATTACACAAATCCCATTATTACGTTGTGAAGTCTTTTGAAATTCCACTATGAAATCAATGGATATATTTTCCCATTTAAACTATAGTACTGGAAGAGAATGAATAATAGCCTTCAATAATTTTCATTATTATTTAACGTATAGGGAAGTAAAAAAATTTATTGTAAAATATGGAATATATATTTTCCTTCCATCCCACCAATAATACTCTTGAATGCCACAATACATCTTAGTTGTACTAAGATGAATGATAAACGGGGAACTATAATGATGAATTAACAATTCCTGTTTTAATTTAGAATAAAAAGGCACCTATAATAACCTCAATAATATCAAGAAACAATATTTCAAACATTAAATTCAGTAAATATACACTTCTTAACCAATTATAGATTTTTATATGGCCCATATTCTTATTTTTAAGCAATCTAGTTCATTTTCACCATGAGGATTTTACTCACACCTGAAACAAAATGTACGAAGATCCTGCATGAATAATTTTTGGAAAAAGATTCATCAAATCACATACTAATGTATCATGTTATAAATGTTTCATAGTTTTTGATGCATGATTATTTGGACTCAAAGAATCAGTGAAATTTATTTCTTTTCTAGGATGGTAATAGATCATAGAACCATAGTCCATGACTAGTTTTATCAATCTTCTCTACCTCATGATTAACTCTTTCCAAAATAATATATATATAAATAATTTATTATTTTTATATATTTCAAACATTAATATATTTAAATGATAAAAAATTATTTTACAAAGAAAAAAATATCACATCTAATTATAGATCATATATTGGATCATTTAATTAATGATTATTCAATTATTGTGAAGCGTAAGCAATTCATTTAATACCAAACAGTCCTTTGACAATGAAGAATTGGCCTTTATCAGCGCTAATAATATGATAACTACTAATGAACTATTAAAACCCCTAGGATATTGTTTGTTATAGAAAAATGATACTAATTAGGTCCAATATTAGTGATAAAAAAGTGTGGATACTGGACCCCTTTTTAGCAGCACTTTCATTTAGTGATTATAAAGGCCCCCATTATCAATTTTTTTAGAAGTTTTGATAAATGGACACATCATATTCTCTTTTAAATGTGCTGATGATGGGACAATTCGTCTTCTATTTTATAAGAGTGGATCAGGTGACTCATTATCAATGCTAATAATTGAACTGAAATAGTGGAATACTACAGTGTACTAAATTGATAGAAATCATTAACACCAAAAATAATGTAGGTACAATAAATATAGAACTAGAAACATTATACATGTATAATACATATTATAAATGAAATAAAATTTACATCACAAATACCAAAAAAACATTATTATCTTCGTTTATAACATTGATTTATATAATTATAAGTGTAAGTACAAATTCTCATACACATTCAAAAACATCAATGTTCCTTTGCCTCTAGCCCATGACCCCCACTCATGTTATCGATGAAACAACTATACAAAATTAAGAATAAGAATTTAACTATATAGAAAAAAAATTCATATGTTTGTAATACTATAATGAAATAAATTAAATTGAATGTTTTCATTTTAAAAAACTCTTTTGAACAAAACATTGAGTCATAACAAGAACACTATGTATCAGATTAGGCTTCATTTGATTATTGCACATCACCACATATCCTTTTCATCTTCAATAATTCTCTATAGGAAAATTAACTATGTACAAGATAAAAGTAATAAGAAAATTAATTATGTAATAATAGGTAAAATGAAGATAAAACAATTTATGCTCATTTGCTCGGTTTTGGTGATGCAATGGAAATTGTAAACTAAAATGGAACTTATTATTGAAAGTACAAACATGCAGTCATATCTGTCAGACCATGCATCATATTGAGATTAATATTATTTTTACATGTCCAAAATGACTTATGAATCATTGTACAGATTATCAAAACAATCCTAATACATTTTCTCTGTTTTGAGTATGTTAGTTGTGTTTTTTTACTAAAATATCATTTTAAAATTGAAAAATGCATATTGAGTCATATAAGTCATATTTTGTGTCATTTTTAGCTGAGAATTTTTTTTCATAAAAAAATTGACTTAAAAATAATTTTACGAACTTATCAAGGTAGTCTATGTGTGTTTGATTGGTTTTTAGTGAGTGGGAATTTTTGAAGAAAAAAGTTGACATTAATATAATAACATAAATATTTATTTATATCGAGCTCATAGTGTATTAGATTGTGTTGAGGTGAATTAATGGATGATAAAAATGACATATTTATCAATTTCTAATGTATTAAAAAATATGAATTCGTTTTCTATGTTTGAAATATTTCAATTGTCTTTTTTACTAAAATTAATGTCAATTTTAAATAACATTACACACATGGATTCATACCAGTCAGAATGTGCTTCATATTGAGGTTTAGATGATTCATATATATCCCAGAATACATATGGAACTTTTTCCTAAAGTATAAAAATGATATTATAGAGTTTTCTTTATTTTTATTATGTCACTAATGTTTTTTACTAAAATGTCATTTTTTATAGGAAACATATACTTTGATTCATACTGGTCACATTAGGAATTGAATTGATATGGTAAATATTCCAACACTTCAAAAATGACATAAGATTTATTTTTCGATATTCTCAAGAGAAAATAAATGTGTTTTCTCAGTTTTTAGAGAGTGAGTCATTTAGAACTGAAATTTGAATTTGGAACTAATACCAGAAACATTGATTCATACTAGCATGTTCTATTCCATTTTGATGTTAAGGTAATATATACTTGTATCAAAAGACCATTTGATTATTTTCCAAAATTATTAAAATAATAATAATGTGTTTTGTATGTTTTGAGATTGTTAGTTGTCCTTTTTTCTAAAATTAATGCCAATTTTGATTAAAAAGACATACCTGGAGTCATATTAGTCAAAATCTAGATTGGATTCTGGTTTATCTAATTCCTTCACATACCGAATGTCTTATAGATCATTTTAATAACGTATAAAAAATTTGAATTCTTTTTATTTATTTTGAGAATGTCACTTTTGTTCTCAACTAATGGTTATTTTAAACTGGAAACATGAATTTTGAGTCAAACTAGATACAACATGTTTATGTTTTATGTGAATATAATTCCCACACATAAAATATGACATTTTAATCTTTTTAATTTATTACTATAAAAATAATAGTGAATTTTCTCAGTTATTAGTTAGTGATACTTCTTGAACTAAAATGTCAATTGAAAATTGATAATGAACACTTTGTGTTATTCCAAGAAAATCATGCATCATATTGAGATGTGAAAAAATATTATAAATCAAAAATCAATTAAGGATCATTTTCTAATGTATAAAAGAAATATATTTTTTCTTGGTTTTATTTTTGTCAGTATAATTTATTACAAAAAATAAATTATAATTTTAAATAAAAAGACACACATTTTGTCATACCGATCACATCATTCAACATATTGAGGTCTGGATAAGTACTAAATATCCAAAATGACTTATTTATCATTTTTCAAAAGTATAAAATCAATCCAAATTAATTTTCTCTATTTTGAGTATGTCTCTTTTAAAAAAAGTCATTTTAAACTAGAAACATAGACTTTGAGTCATACCGACCAAATCATGTGTTAGTTTTATGTGAGACTAGAACATTCACTTAAAAACTATGTTATGAGTTTTTACTTGATTATCAAGATAGTGAAAGTTAAATTTCTTGGATTTTAGTGAGTGACCCTTTTTTAACTAAAATACAAGGACTAAACAGGTAACAGACAGTTTGAGTCATACAAGGAACAACATGTATCAGATTTAGGCAATACTAATTCATATAATTTAGAATATGTCTTATTGATTTTTTTTCTAAAGTCTTAAAATGAACCAAATTATTTTTCTCATTTTTTAGCATGTCCGTTGTGTTTTTTTTCTAAAGTTATTGTCAATTTTAAATAAAAAACACACTTCGTATCATACCTGTCATACCATGCATCATATTTAGGTGTTGATGATTCCTATATTTGAAAAATTAATTATAGATCATTGATCAAAATTATAAAAACAATATGAATATGTTTTATTTTAATTGAGTATGTCACTTATTTTTTTTACTGAAATTTCATTTCAAAATGAAAACACACATTTTTTGTAATACTAGTCATATATTGTGTTAGTCTGAATTGGGACAATTTCCTAATCATATACAATGAGTTATAAATTTTTTCCCTAAATTATCAAGATAATATATTCAAATTTTCATATTTTTTAACGAGTGCTTAGTTTTGATATAAAATTTCAATTTTAAACTGATAATGCACACTTTGATTCATACCAGGAATAACATGTATCTGATAGAGGTGAATAAGATTTATATATAACTAAAAATAACTTATGGATATATTTAAAAATTTATAAAAAATACATTTTTTATATGTTTTGGGTGCGTAAATTTAATTTTTAGTTAAAATTAATGTAAATTTCAAATAAAAATTCACACATTGAGGCATACCGATCACGCTGTGTGTTGTATTCAGGTGTGGCTAATTCCTACACACAAAAAAATTACATATAGATCATTTTAATAATGTGTATAATCAATAAAAACCTATATTCTTGTGTTTGTGTATATGAATTATCTTTTTCAGTAAAATTATTGTCATTTTAAAATAAAAACAGGAACAAGGAGTCATAACAGTCGCATTGTGAGTAGGATATAGGTGTTGTTGAATCATAAATATCAAAAGTGACTTATGTATAGTCTTACTAAATATAAAAACAATAAAAATGCATTTTATCAGTTTTGAGTATGTCACTTTTCTATTTTACTAAAATGAAATTTTTAACTAGAAATACACAGATTAAGAGATATCAGTCACATCATGTTTTAGTTTGAAATACAAATGATTCCTATATGCTTAAAATTACTTATGAGTCATTTTTCCAAATTATAAAGAAAATTTGATGGTGTTTTCTCATTTTTTATTAATTAATATTTTCGGAACTATAATATGAATCTTAAACTGATAATGGACACATTATTTCATACAATTCTCATTGGGTATTGTATTTACTTTCATTAGTTTAATATAATTAAAAAATAAAATATGGATCATCTTTATAAAGTATAAAAACATTCAAAATCTATTCGATTTTTTAGGTATTTTATATATCTTATTTACTAAAATTATTCTCACTTTTAAATAAAGAGAGACATGTGGAGTCTTACCATTAACACCATGCAATATTTTGAGGTACGACTGATTCCTATATGGAAAAATGAGATATGGGTCATTTTCATAATGTTTCAAAAAATTCTGAATTATGTTTCTTGGTTTACCACATGTCACTATTATTGTTTTCTTAAATTAATGTATCTTTGACTTAATAACACACATTAAGATTCATACCAATCACACCATGTGTCAAAATAATTATTTGTTGATTCCTACAAATCCCAAATGACATATGAATCATTTTAATAATGTATCAAGATAATTGAAATTTGTTTTCATGGTTTTGATTCTTTCTCCTTTCGTTTTCACTAAAAATAATGTTATTATTAAATAAAAATACACCCTTGTAGTCATACCATTCGAAACATGGACTTGATTGAGGATATGTTGATTTAAACACAAAAAACGAGTCATCAATAGTTTACATAATGTATATAATCAATCTGAGTGTGTTTGATCAGATTTGATTATTTAACATGTTTTTTAATAAAATGTCATTTTAAACTAGAAAAAATAACTTTGAGTTATGTTGGTCACATCGGGCTTCAGTTTGAGGTGATATTGGACCCACACATCGCAAATTACTTATAATTATTTTTAAATATTTTTCAAGACAAATCAAAGTGTGTTTTCTGATATTTATATGAGTGAAACACATTTTTTACTAAAATTTAAATTTTGAACTTGTAAAGGAAACATTGAGTAAATCTTAGAAAATTATATATTATATTGAGGTGTTTATAATTATTACACATCAAGAATGACTTCTAGATCATTTTACTAAAGTATCAATTCAATATGGATTATTTTTCTTAGTTTCGATTATGTTCGTTTCCTAGTTCACAAAAATTAATGACAATTTTAAAAAAAGGGACACACATGGAGTCATAATGGACATACTATGGGTCAGACTAAGTTTCAGATAATTTATACACATGAAAAATTACTTCTGGATAGTTTTTATAAAAAAACATTATTAAGATGATTTTTCTATTCTAAGTTATGATGTTTTTTTGGAACAAAAATATTAGTTATAAACTAAAAATATATTATTTGATTTATAAAAATCATACTATGTATCAGATTGTAGTGTGGATTATTGAGTAAGTGTTATGTATAGTTATTTAAGTTATCCAAATAATCCCTAAAATAGATAATATGTTGCATTTTTATGGAAGTGTAAACCTCATTTTCATGGGACTTGGCCTTCCCTAATCTCTTCTGATAAGCCTTCTAAGCCCCACAATGTGATCTGAAACACTTCAAAGAAGTTTGAAATATTCTAGAAATGAGTATATATGAATATATTTATAAATAATTCTAGGGAACCTCATCCCCATACCTCTTTTACAGGAAGTAGGGAGTCTAATCATGATACCACATACATTTCATGATTTCAGAAGCATGGGGTTTACTGTACTATCAGATTTTAACATGTTCTTTCTAATCTATCAAAGTCACGAACAAAATTGAACAAACCAACACAAACTGAATAAAATAATATCCATGTTTATTAAAAAATTTGTTATGTTAGAAAAAACAAAATTTAATAAATCAAAAAAAATATTAAATAATGAATTATAAGTCCCAATATTTTAATCTATGATTGAAAACTATAAATTTTTGGATTCACCCACTATAGATATTTTTGATATATTTTTTATGCTCAATCCCCAAAAATATGTTTTTAAACTCTTTCCATTAATATTACTTACACATAATATAAAAAATTCCCATAGAAACTTTTATCCTTTTAGGTTACTATAAAACTCATATATAAATTTTTTTTTCTTCTTATATGAAAAAAAACTAGCATAACATATTATATATTCTTGTATAATACAAAACAATAGTGTATCCCTTAATTTATTCCTAGAAAACATAAACCATTACAGTAAATCTATTAGAGTTTATTGATTAAACTAAAAAATATAGTTAGATTTGTGTTTATGTGGAACAATGTAAAATCTAACATTCCCTTTCACCGTTATAGATAGTAAAATTCCGTGATAAAACATTTACATTATTTGTTGTAAAAAACGTCATTGTGACCCATTATGTATTTTGAGAAGACACTAAACACCATTATAAATAATTTACCCATTTTGAAAATATTAAACATTAGTATAACCCTTTATAACATTTAAAGGCAACTAAAATATAGCACGCCCATTATGTTATCCAACATTATGATAAAAAATAGTATATCCTTTTCAATATTATGGGTGATGAGAAACTCTAACATAACATCATCATAAATTATTAATCAAAAAGAGAAAATCCATATTCCCATGTATTATTTGTTGAGAATTATGGAGAGTTTTTTTATTAATGATCCTATGATTAGGTATCATTTTATAAAATTTATTTGACCATTAATATTAGTGTTGAAGTGGTGGACACATTTTTTAATTATGATCCTATAAAAAAGTCTCCATATAAATGATAAGGATATGATGAAAAACTATTCTCATGTAATTATAGTGATATTATATGTGATATAATGCTTCGATATTTTAATTTCACATCCTGGGCATTACAAATAATTATTTTTAATAAATCTATTATACTATTTTAAACGTGATGCGTAACTTTTATGCATTTCATGAGAATTTTTTATATTACATCATGAATCTAATAGATTGTCTAATAGCCCAAATAATTATACCACTCACTAATGTGAAACCATTGCATTGTTCTTTTCTTATATAAATTAACCCCACTCTTGATATAACTATAGAGAGGGATTTTGTATAAATTTATTCCAAATATTATAAGGAAATAAACTAAAAAAATTGGGTAAAATGATGAGGAAATTAATTAAATATTTAGTAATAAGTAACCTCTTCGGGATTCCAATATAAATTCTAACCCATTATTTCCTATATGTTTATAAAAAAATTCATTTCCTCCATTATACATATCCTTGAGAGTTAGATAAAAAATAATATATAATAAATCTCATACTAATTCTTCACTACCCAAAAATATTTATAAGATCATATGTCGTACAAGATCACAGTCATAGTATGTGATCAGATAAATTTGTTTTTGGCAAACACTTTCACCCCATGTACACGCCCAATCATTTATAATCAAATTTATTCCATTTTTGAGTATAAAGGTTTCCTGAAATATTGGTAGTACTTATATAATATAGGAAAACAATCTAATTTTTTTTGAATATAATTTTAAGTACCGTTGGAAGTTACCTGATCTAGGATGGTGGTATTTTCATGGTTCATCATCTCTATCATATATTTAACAATATAATATCCCCAATTATTCCCAATATAATACATTGTACAATGAAGAATAATTGGCCACAAAAATTAAATTGTTTTTAAATAGGTTTTTATATAAAAAAAATTTATATTTACCTTAATATTTTTCTATTTAAAGTATTCTGAAGGATTTTAATGTTACATCACTAACTTCATGCTAGGATTTTTCCTACATTTATTGATCTCCCTATCATAACAAAATTCTTGTTAAAAAATAGGCTAAAATATATAATTAGATGTTTATTTTTAAAATTTTTATTGTAATGTATTTCAAATTCAAAGATACATCATGTGTAGTTGGTTTGTTGGATATGCATGAATTGGATCCAAAAAATTAAAATTTGGGCTTTCCGGATTGAGTTAGATCATTATCAAATGCTTCATAAAAGACCAAAAACAAATATGTAATGAAAAATTTAAAAATTAATTTTTTGTGATTATATTTTATAGGTTTAACCCTATATTATATGCACTAAAATATTCTGTCATCTATTATTGTTTTTTGAAACACATCATATAACTCATTTTCTCCTAAACAATTTATTCCTTATCTAAAAAAAATTTTGTCTCCCGAAATGACGCATTGTTTAATGAATACAAATCAAAATTCACACGAGTTTTCCCTTTATATTGCAATAATATGAAATTTAGTTGAAAATATATATAGTTGTTAGTGTAGAGGATCATATTATATCACTATTTGGAAACAATTATTAAGAAAATATACCATATGTTTGTATTCACAAATGATGCTCCCATCCATTCAAACATGAGAATCTCAATTGTACTCTCAAGACCAACTTCATATATAAAAATGATCCAAATATTTATTCTTTATATGGAATATAAGACATAATTTATTCATTAAATTTATTATTTACATGAATTTGTAATGATAATAAATTTTTATGCTGAATTGGAAGGGATATGGTTCTCCCAGAAGGTTCTTTTTTATTTTTTTTATTCACTATATTATCTTGAGACGACCTTTGATTTCCACATTTCATTATTCTTATGTGATACCATACCTCCCACTAGACCATTTCTTCATGAAGTGTTACATGTTTTTCATAACAAAATTCTTAAATACATACCTAATGTATATTTATTTGATTATACTACCATGAAATGAATTTTCTAATAGCATCATTTACAATTTTAATATCCAAATATTAATGTGGAACATAGAACTCATTGGTCAGCTCTTAAGCTACCTCTATCCCGACATTCTGGTGACATTTTGGGATTTCATTATTTTTATATTTTTTCTTAGATTATAATACATTGTACCCCTGAAAACAATGAATTGTGTGGGTGTTGATTGATATAAATTTCATACAATATCACCCTAAATTTTTTTAGTAATACGTTGTAATTTTATGTTATTTTATAAAATGTAAGAGAAATATTAATTAAAAAATTGATTACCTCAAGTATGTAATGCCTATAAAAGGGAATTAGTTGCATAAAAGGTAGTGTGTTCTTTTGATTATTCATTTGAGGATATTGGTTCCACCACATGTTTCCTTTGATCCTTGCCAATATATGGGTCTACAGAACCGAATTGGATAATGATATCTTGAAAAAAAATCTATTTGTTCCTTATTGTTGTTTTATCTTCTCAAAATATGTTCAAGGAGAGACTCCACAACCTACTCCTCTACAATGAACAAATTTTTCCCACTGCTTCAAATCTATTGAATGTTGTTTTTTTTCAGTACAATTATTATTCCCCCTTATTTATAAACAATATAAAAAAATTTGAACATAAAATGTTATCTTTATGTAACATTGTTATAAATAATAAAAAAATTACTTTTAGGTCATAATTACAAATGATTTTCAAAATAATTTTTTTTTCTCATCAGCTATTTTAGAATCCTTATTCACGAGAGCCTCCTTCCACAGCATATGATGTGGCATTAATTTCACTTTATATTTTTATTTATCAATCTATATATTAAAAGGGAAATTGTTTTGTTTCATATCACATTAACCTACTATTGTTTATTTGAATTATATATCAATTTATTCTCTAGTGAAAGGTACCCCCATATTTTCTTTTTAATAAGGGTATATTGTTATTTTATGAAGATTAATTATTTTCAGAACACCTTTTTAGTTTCATTATTTATCAATTTTGAATAAAATTGGATAAAATAACATATTTCAAATAATGAATATTATCGAATACAATTCAACTAAAATGATTTATTATTGTGACGAATACTGAATGCATTTCACATTTCCTTCCTTATGACGCAATACAAACTTACTTTTGGGTGGGGATTTACATTCCCCTCAACAACGTTAAGATAAAACTTAGTAATAAGTTTCTGAAATCATCTATGGGATTTTCAAGCATCACTTAAAAAATATTTTATGGACATATTCTCAAATATATTAACACTATAAGGAATAATGAAAATTATATCCATGTTTGATTATAAAATTTTGTACTAAAATACATAAATTATATCATATCTTTATATTTATATCTTCCCAAAAAGATTCCTTCATTGCAGGGTTGATATGGGGCCACCAAACATTATCAATTAACACATTAATCCTTTTTGTGAACCAAACATAACTAATGAGAATCTACTTTTTGTGGCCAATATACTGGTCTTGTTGATTCAATCAAACCTAATTTTCTTACCATTACTTCTTGCCTGGATAATTATATATAACACTGTGATACTAGATAACTTTTTATCATCGATAATTTTTAAAACTCTTAATAATTTTATAGTTTTATAATCAATACTCGGTTCTTCCCCAAGATTGGTGACATAATAATGTATAGAAGTATTTTTCTACATGAGTAGTCATAAATTTTATTTATATTAGGTTATTATAGTATATAATAGAAAATTATATGAAGAAAATTATTGAACATTAAAAAAATTAACATTTTCATTGAACAATCTTAAATTTTATAAACGTGGTATGGATTTGGAAACTCTATTGAGAATCCAAATTACCCTATTTTTTCCCTTATATATTAAATGACATTTTATATTTTGACACCAACATGAATCGATTGGTATCATCCTATGAAAGGTTCATTCTTAATTGAATTATCATATAACCCTATAGTTTTTTTGGTCACAATCAGGACAATCAACCTTTTTTTTGTTGGATCTGAGATAAAAAATACATGAACTCCATATGATTCCATTATGGATGGATCATACTTTTTCCCATCCATAATTAAATTCATTCTCCTAAATCCCATTACATCAACCTCAAGAACACTCATATTTTCATTCAAATTTCAAGGGAAAATCGACAGTTGAAATGTTGTATAATGTGACTTTAATATTGGATTGATAATTCTTGAATATTGAATATTCTAGTAAATTATATTTCATTCTCTACAATAATATATGTGCATCAATTCCTCTACAAGACCAATTCCACTTTTTTTATTTTACTATAATCTGTTGGTTCTTTTGTAGAGAATTTATTACCATTGAATACAGAACTAGTGTAAGATTTATTATTTTCATTTAACCCCTTAGCCAGCCATCGATGTCATTAGGAATTTGAATTCATATATTCATATAACAACATATAAATTTTATATTAGAACCATCCAATAAATATTTTATTGTTTGTACTTCATATCCATATTTCTACCATTTTTGGAATCAAATATCTATGATTTTTTTGTGGGATTTAACTTATGGATCACTATTTTCACAATTATGTAAAATGTATAGGTGTGATTGAACTTTATATTTGATGGTAATTATAATAACATCTCTTGTATAAATCCCTTCACGAAGAAGGCATCCTAAATAAGGTGACATGGGGAATGTAATTCTATCATCATATGATAGGTCATTAGTGAATAATTAAATTTTTTTATCAAAAAATATATTAATCTACAATTAAACTTTTTAGATGACTTTTATTGATGAAATACCCTTTCATAATATTTATATAACATTAAATAGGGATATATATATTTTTAATGGCTGATACCACATAATTGAACAGCACTAACCATTTGATAAATTAGGTATACCATTAATCAAATAATAATGTTTGGTTGAAAATCTCTAATTCATGTAATATGACTACAAACTCTTTATTAATGATTAGAATCATCGCCTAATCTGTAACATTACTACATATGTATTTGAAAATGACGAAGTGTTTTTTTATTATATGTTGTAAATATTTATGTGGAATTCAATGTAAAATGATAGGAATTATATCTTTCAATAAAACATGTCAGTTGTGTTATTTTAGTCTCTGTAATAACAAATTAATCATTGAATCAAAAATCTATATTTTTTGTGAATAACCTTATGGAACTTTTACACCACAAAGAAAATCAAAATTTTCTATTTTTCCTATCTTGATATTGTGTATGTTGTTGGAGGAAGAGTTCCTCCATTTACCCTTCAAGGATTCCAACTATTCCCTTATCCCCAGGAAAAATCATGTCCAACCTAGACATCAAGTCATATTTTTTTCCTTCTAGAAACATTTAGTAATGTGTGAATAATACTTCCAAATACATTTTTTTCTACATGCATGACATAAATAAAATCTCTGATGTAAAAAAAATCTAATATAGTTATTCAATAAAAATGGATCTATTTTTCCAACCTAATTTTGTATAGTTATTCAAAAATGGTATACCTAAACTACTGTCCATATATTTTACATAATCAATAGTTGATCACCCATTTGTGGAGAGAATATTGCATATTTTTTGGTATTCCCATCAAATGTTATTGTTGAGGGTCATTATTTAGGTCATCATAGTAAAAAAAAATTCTATGTTGAAAAAAAAAGTCTTCAAGGAATGTTTCACTTGAAATGTGAGTTTGAAATATTCTTATATGTTACACCTCATGATTACTTCAATGAAATAGCCTGAAATTTTTCATATGATAAAACATCATTTATTTTCACATTCAAAATGTCCCTAAATTTGAATTCCTTATTTTTATGATAACCAGACATTGTAATAGCTATATTCAACAAAAAATTCATATTACATATAAATGGATCAAAATAGAGTTAAATATCATTACCAGGTTTTTTGGTTCTATATATATGAATATAAAATATAATATATTTGTCCCTCATGCATAAAAATGTTTCATAGTTATAATTTTCCAATATGATGGGACATGTAATCTGAATAGTACTCTATACCACAAGATGATTTATTCAATGTATAAATAATGAATGATGAAATTTCCTTGACTCATTTCAAAATTAAATATATTCATAATAAATTTCCTTTCATCGAGGTGAATCTGATGGATGATGTAGGATGCCATCATTAATTCTTGTATATGCATACCACTTCAATTGTATCACAAGTTCTTAACATCCATATAGTTTTATAAATCATGTAATTATTGAATGGTATTTAAAAATTTCTAGGATACTGATTCATTTTTTTCATATCAATTCACTCCCTAATTAAGGAATTTCATGGTTGATTCATAGACCTTGAGAAAAAATATTCAATATTTTGTAAAAACATGTATTTCTTAGAGATCATTAACATTAAATATAGATTTCAGTTATATTTTTATGTTCAACATATAATTTGTTTCTTCTATTAGCGTATCATTAAAGGTACAATGTAGTTCAGTAAAGCTAGTGTTACTATATCTACAATCAACTCTTAAATAATATAACATCAATAAAATTGGAAATGATGGGTATTTAGTATAACTATTATTCAATGGTTTCTTTAAAAAACATTTAACAAATAAAAAAACATAAAATAATCATGATGTTTATCTTGAATTTCAATATTCAATTATTTCATGCATTCTCCATTATCATTTGCATTTTTATTCACATCAAATGAACAAAAAACTATAATATCATATCAATTGGGGTGAATATTTAGTTTTTTCCTATGTTTATTCAAAATTTTATAGCTCTAATATATTATGCGACAAATTAAATTTTACTCCAACTCTTATGGAACAATTTTTCAGGAATAACAAAAACATAATAGTAGAAAAAGGATTTTATAAGGGTCATATGAATGCTATATTAAAAACGTGATAAACTATTTAGCTCTATATTAATACTCATTCGCTATACAATTAAATTACATCAATTTTCAATTCATATTAATCCTGATATGTTCATAAAATATTCATTTGTTAAAATAAATAAAAAATGAAACATAAGATATTTATTATTAAAGGTGAAATTTAGGGATAATTCTAATCGGGGAAAAACCAATATTATTGTTTCAAATAATTTCATCACTTTTTGAAAAAAATGGCTAATATAATTTTGGAAAAGTGTCACTCCTATATTTTAGGCTTGAAAATCTGAATTGATCCAAATTAATCACCAAGAACCGGCATGGGATGGCTAATTCTCATTGTAGTATAATAGAAATAAGGTCATGTATATAAGATATGGGCAATTATTATGAAGAAAAAAAAATCAATTATAAGTATTTTGGAGATGAAGCCAATGAGGTTGATAGTTATCTCCTTAATACAAAATGTTATCTGGATGAGAGTTGGCAGAGAAATAGACGACATTTAATTGTTTTTTTTATTAAAAATGATATGTTTCTGTAAAACACAATGGTTTGAGAGATAATGTAATTGAACAAAACTTTTTCACAATTCCCTTTCACGTTTATACCCCTTCCCCCATTGCAAAAGGATTGAGGAACATGATCACCTTTGATCGAGCATTCAAGAACCAATATCGCTTTAATAGAAAAATTCTTCAACTAAGACTACCATATGATATTCTAGTGGAAACAAATGCATTATTTCCTAATACCACTTATTTCAAAAAATATAATACTACTCCATGTTACTATAAATGGGATAAAAATTTTAAGTCAACTTCTTGAGAATGAGTGGATAATTTATAAAATAATTATTCTTAGTAAAATATATTAATCTTTAATAAAATAATGTTTTTATGAATATGAATAATTAAGAAATTATATAGTGAACCCAACATACATACAATTCGCATTGCAAGAAAACCAAATTATTTAATTTAACAAATATTAACATAAAATATTAAATATTATATCAAAACTACAATCAAAATTAAAAAGGTTATTTTTTTAATATTTACATGGATACAAGAAATACATTTTTTAATTCCATATGAAATGTGACAAAAATTTTCAAAACATGTAAGGATATTTAAACTCCCTTTTGTATAAAAACTGCTACCATCAGACAAAAAATTGTAAATTTACCTTCAATAAAATGAACAATGATTTCAAATTTTAAAACTCTTTCTATTGAATTATGTACACTTTTAATGGTTAAAAACCATACTGGTTTACATTGAAATACTTTCAATATTTTCATAACAATGAAACCATTTTAGTTCATTTTATAGGAAAATCTTGTTTTTTCATTTCAAAATTCACATTAACATTTGAAACCATGTATGAATTATTGAAATGAAATTTAAAATAGGCATGAACAAAACAATTATATTTAGGACACACCTAGTCTAAATAAAATAATATGTTTTTAAAATTTTCATTAACATTTTATAAAGATGTGATTAATAAAACATTTTCTGGATGACAACTGTAAATTAACAATTTAAATCCTAATAATATTTTCTTTGTCTACCCACCTAAATACTGTGTTTCTGATGGGCTTCTATCAAAAATCCATCAAGTGACTATTCATTTAAAAAAACACTTTCATAAAGTGTTTTATGGTGATCTTGGAGACATATTACATGGATATGATGGACATAAAATCAATTACATATTAGTTTTTGGAAATAATTTAGGCTCATGTGTGATATCATATGGAAATTTAAGGCTATGATAGTGTCCTAATAAATGTTTGACATAGAATTCTTGTTAGTAGTATTTCATTTTAATGTCATTTATATATATTATGACATGTCATCCTTTGAATATTATGAATGAATGAGGTAGATTTTGATTCTTCTCAATCCATGGGATTCCCTTATGATTTATTACACACAACCTTTCTAAGGAACTTGTGTAGTGACATAATTATGGATGGACAATCGTTTTACTATTTTCAAGAGTAATAAGTGATGTTGTGTTTTTGGTATCCATCAATAGAGTTGGAAAAGGTAGTGATCATTGTTAGAGTAATGATATAAGACTATACATATATTCATTATGGTTTTCCCAAATGATATAATTCAAAAACTAACTTATTTTATAGAAAATAATTTTAATATATTTCATTATTGGAATATATGGAGTGTTTATTATTAAAATCATTAAATGTAGTATATCATGTAATGACTTGTAGATTCATTTTACTTTTACATGTGGACTAAATATTTTTCTTTCCTTGGGAGTTGTATTTATATTTCAATATGGGTTCCAGGGGAAAATACCACGAACATTATTTGTGTTCCGCATTGGTTATAATAACTGACACATATCCTTTTGTAGGAGAGTTTATAAAGAACAAAAATCCTTATCACTAACTTGATATGGGTTTGGGAAGTTTAGGTCATGCAATTATATAATTTCATACAATATATAAAAATTATATTCAATAAAAATTCTATCATCTATTTTAAATAATTTATCTATTTATAGAAAAAATATATTCCAATATATTTTACATGTAAGATCATAATATTGTATTACAACAAGTGGGAATCCCTAATGATTTTATATAAATGATTTCATACATTAAAACATTCTGATCTATCATAGGTTATAAATACTTATTAAATATTATACTTCTCCCACCACTTAAATTTTTCAAACCATTTCACTTCTATTAAAACACTTTAAAATTTTAAATGGTTTTTATCATGAAAATTTTATACTCAATTACTATTGGGAATAAAGTTTTTTTTAATAAAAAATATTATGGTCACTAAATTTTAATTAAATGGTTACATTGGTAAAAATTTGCATGGTCAATTTTCTATTATTACATAATCACTTTTCTTATAGACAATAATCTTCTGACTAGTTGTACATGGTCACTTAGCCAATAATATATAGTCATTTTACATTATAAATAACTAAAATTATTCAATGACCGTAATATGTTCCCAATCATTAACAACGATTCAACCATTCACTTTGTTTTTAGAAAAATCATTTAAATAATTTTATTATATAACATGATTTTAATCATTATACATATATCCTTTTTTTCTAATAATAATTTGTTTATTAGGACAATGTTTTTCCCAGTGATTTTATCTTTTAACAATTATTTACTATATAAAACTATCCAGAATATTTTTATAAAGAATATGATTTATTCTTTTTAATATAATATTATGTTTACAAACATCATTAAATTTATTCCACACAAACAATTTACTTTTTAAATTTCTCATAATTCATTTTAAATCAATAATTTTGTTATGAATTTAATGATTTTTTCAATTTATTATCCTAAAATCAATTCAGAATAAGTGTTTTATGTTAACACTCCATTGTTTTGTGAAATAATTCTTATATTATGTGACTATAACTTCAGGTTTTATGTTTGGAAATTCATGTTTCATCCATGCATATAATTTTAAATTATTCATTAATATATTCTATGTATTACCTCAAGTGTTCTGTCACATACTTGAGAATATTTTTTTTTCTTTATTTATAATTTAACACATCTATTTATAAAAATATCATTTTGTAAAAAATGTTAATCCCTTAAAGAAAATTCATTGGGACATAAGATATTATTTTTATAACTTCAATAACTAAAAATAAATATAAAATATTTATTTCGTGTGTTCTATTTTAAATAGTATGAATAATTGGAAAATTTATGTCTATTAGTATTTTATTTGTCTCCCATATATTCTTTGATGAATCTTTTGAAAAAAATTTATACCATAGTCCATGTTTTGATTACATATTTATATTCTCATATTTAAATATATAAATATTGAATAACATGAAAACTATTTTGTACCATATATAATGAGGTTGTAGAAATCAAGAAGCTTATATTGGAAAAAAGAATGAAAAATAAAATGAATGATGATGGAACCACATAATCTCCAAGCCATTGGAAAATATATATACCAAAGAACCTTATGTATAACCTAAAAAAGAGATCAATGAGTGAGTGAAGAGGATAAAATAGCCAACACGATATTTGAGCTTTTATTCGTTTGAGAGAAAATATAGAAGTAATGAAAGCTTTAATTTTTTCATGCCTTGAATTCAATAGATCCTATATTCAAGTATTGGATTCATTCAAGCCTTGATATGACCATTTGGATTTGAGGAGGAGGAGCACTGGTAGAAGGTGACTACTGTAGAAATACTGAGATATCATGAATTAAATCAGTGCATTAATGTTCTTTAAATTGATTGAGGTGTCTCTTACCAGTGTGTCCAAAAAAGAGATCCCAAAGATTATCGACACTAAATTTGGAAGCTTTGATAGAATATATCATTATCACTTCGGTTTATCATTGTTATAGATCTATATTTATCATCTATATAGAAGCACATATAAAATGATTGTTTATTAGTGCTAAAACAAAGCACAGATAAATGATTTATTAATTATAAATATAAATAATAAAATTTTAAATATATTTATATAATAATTTATTTATTTATTATGATTTTAAAATAATTTAAATATATACTTATTTATTTATAATTATAGAATAAATTTTTTAAAATATAATTTTTTATTTAAAACTATAAATATATAATTTGATATATATAGTAATTATACATTTATAAATAAAAATAATATTGTAAATATTTATAATTAATTATTTTTAATTATAAATATAATTATATCATTGTATAATTTTATATAATAATAGTAAATATTGAATAAATAATTATGAATAAAAATATAGTAAATATATTAATTATATAATAATTTTTATTATAATTATAAAATATTTAACATATCTATATCATTATATTTATTTATATAACAATATATATATATATAATACAAATATAAGTTTTCTAAATATATCCATTGCTGAATTATATTTTTAATCGTTTTAAAATTATAAATACATTTATATCATTATATATGTATATATTTAAAATATAAATATAAATATAGTAAATATATTCATTATTTAAATAGATTAAATATTTTAATATATTTATTATAATTTTTAAAATTATGTCAATTATTAAAAATTATATAAGTAATTTTTTGAAATATATTAATTATACAATTAAATCATTATATATATTTACCTGGAAATACATATATTTAATAAATATGTGTAAAAAAAATATAAATATCAATATAAAAATGGTAATTAAAGTCGCTATTTAAATAATTTTATTATAGTTTTATAATTAATAAAACAGATGTAATTAGTAATTTATAATTATATAAATAATATTTTAAAAAATAATATTTCTTTACTTATAATTAAAATTTTATAAATTTATAAATTTATAAATATAGTAAATATTCAATTTCAAATATTTTTGTTTACAAATATTTATTTAAAAATTTATTTTCAAGATTATTAATGAATATATCATTTGAATATCATGAATTAAAAAATTAGTGAAATTGGATAATTAAAACTAAAAAGAAATTAAGAATATTGAAAAAATTAGTATGTTGTATTAATTATATTTACATTTTTAAAAAATATGTTAATAAATATAAAAATAATGATGAATATAGATTAGAAATATTAAAACATATTATATATATAATATGGAATTATTATCTTCCAAAAGAATAAAAAAACAAATAATTGAGACATAACTATAAAAATACTAAACATATAAAAATGAAATTTACCATTTTAAAAAATAATATATAAAATGTATCATGCTATAAATAAATTTTAAAATGAATACGAAAATTTGTATAAATTTCATAAATATTTGGTGTTTTTGTTTCTATAGAACATATCATTAATTCTGTAAATATTTTTGGGTGAGAATTGTATATAAAAATTAATTTATAATGTACCTGAATGTGTAGTCAATGTAACACATTCTTGATATATATTAAATTAAAAAATAAAATGAAATTCAATTTTTTTCATTACTCAATGCAATTATTCAATATTTTAAATTAATAATAATTTCTATTATAAATCATTTTCACTAAATATTGGACTTATATAATTTAAGAATAATTATTTTTTATTATATAAATAATAATTTTAGAAATATTATATACAATGATATATATATATGTATACATAAATACATATGAATATATTTATATATAAAATGTATTGATTAATAATTGAGTATAAAAACCATTAAAAGTAAATAAGACATCATTTCTAATGAAGAAGAAAAATAATGTGTTTTGATGGTCAATTGTGGGGGTTGAGTTTTTTGAAATCATTCTGATCATGTTCACTACTTCCGAATGGCTTCCAATAGATTAAACCATTGAACCAGAAACACCAAACTATTCTATATTCATGAGGGACCTACCTTCCAAAGCTATGCGCTCATCTAGGAGATTGGCCAATGATAATTAAGAACTCAAGTTGGTCAAAGAAGATGGGATTTCAGGCTCATCACACCCTTTTGGGTAAATTGTTGCCTACTCTGTGACTCTCTTATAGATTTATGATATGTTCTCAGATCATTCACTAATTCCCAAGTATGATGTGGTTTACCCTTGAATTATCAATCAATTATTATCATGCATAGAATTTAGAATCATTTATATGTATTTGAGGTACTTCATTAAATGGAATTTTAGTATATATCTATGTATACCCATCAATGGTATCCTCTTATATACTAATTAGACACTCTTTAGTTATTATGATTATGATGCTGGTTTTCAATGACATAGTGGGGTGCTCTAGACTGTATCATCATATTGGGTGACGAGATTTGAATTGATGTTTGGATTAGACCCATGAGATGGAATTCATATGTATTCTTATGAAAGGAATCATAATCAACATAGTTAAATGCCACATAGTGGGAAAATTCATAGATTTAATGGTCATAACAGAAGGATAAAAACCAGGTAGTTTATCATCATGTGTTGAGGACGTTTAGGCAAAAGGTAACGAGTCAATTTTTAGTGTGTGACTTACGCCGAAAAATCATAGAAAACATGGAAGGGTTAAGGATTCATTGGATGAATGTAACCCTACTGGGAAAGTTGATAGAATTGGAATATGGATAATTTGGGTTGTTAGGTTTAAACATCATTGAGGCTTCAAATGTAACCCATATGAATAGGAATCAAAACCTATGTAGTTTGGTTTCAATAACCTACACCATTAGAGGCCCTATGGTGGTTTGTATCACAAGGTATTATGGAACATTTAGAGGTTTAGGTTGGGAATCATTCATTAAATGTTTTCCCAATAGAGGGGTTTATGAGGGAAATTTCCATTCATGGTGATTTGGGCGTTGTTCGGGGATTACACCTATGTAGGAGGCCATGATATGAGTATGGTGAAATGGTTTGGGCATATAAATAATGTAGAATTCCAATGGATTGATTTTTGAGATTACTCAGGATGATTATTCCCTATTTTATAGAGTTTGTGACTAGGGATTACTCCTAAGAATGATTCCTTTGATAAGAAGTTGGTAATTATTCCAGGTAAGAGGCCCAAATGCTCGGTTTTGACATACATTTGTAATGATTCCATAGGGTTCGGTTGGGGATTAAGCTTCAAATAATTCACATAGATTTTTATGGTTTTGTATTACTATTAGTGACAATGCCTAAAATGTTTTTGATAAAATGGATTTCATGACAACTATCAACCACTAATCTCACATGAGTCATGCTCCGTGTGAGAAACAATAAAAATGAAAGATCCCGGAAACATAAAAATCTATTTTTTCTGATGTTAGATACATTTCCTTGCTCAACGATACATATGGAGGTACTATGAAGGATGATGAGAATAATATCTGGTAGAAGATCCTCTGCTGAAACATTCATATGACTAGGTGAATGTAGCAATCATGAATATCCTCTATCCTCACATGAGTCATAATGAGTTATGATTGAACATGAAAAATAAGATAAAAAAATATCTTGAAAACCATACAATCCCTATGATGCTAGTGGATAAGTCTGAGGTGATGGAACACCCCCACCTCTGTGTCTTACCATAAACCCAATGGGAGAGTGAAAAACCTTTTCAAATTCCCATATCCTGTCCAATTTTGGTAATCAGGATATATAGATGAAGCGAAAAAGCAAGGGAGGTCCTGAAATAAAGGATAGGGGAATACTATATGGTGGAATACCTATATTTATTCCACGATAGGAGAGGATAATCTCATTTAATATAGAAGAGAAAGAAAAGTGTGATCCTCAAACTTCCTTCCAGGAACAAGAGGCTCCAAGTCTAAGAGATGACTACTGGAGAACATAGTGCTAACCCTAATTCCCATGACCTGGAACTCCCTAACACCGTCCCTAGGGTCTGGGATCTCATGGCCATAGAAAGGAGTTCTCACATGAACCCTGAGGACCATAATCATTTGGTTGGATAGGTGAATGAAACCTCATTCAACTAAAATTCATACCCAAATGGGATACATGATGGTGCACCTACTTACAGGTTTTTTCATGTTCAATGGAATCAAGGGAGGTCTCAACATGGTCTCTTTCAAACATGGGAGCCAAAGAGAGATAGGCACTTACATTGGTGTCTTGTAAGAGGGGTATTAGAAGTGGATCACTTTGTGTGGGGGTTTTGTGAGCCAAAGGGTTCTTTTATAGGGTATATGTTGGGCGAGTAAAGGTGGTCTCATGTAGGTTATCAGGTGGGTGATCCATGTTGTTCATCACATAGGTAGTCGTGTGTGGGTTGAATGTACATTGAGTGGTGTACCACGTGGGAAACAACACTTGGTCGGGGATTTTATCAAGACATCAATGGTCTCAACACGTGTTCCCATAAGTTTAGGATATAGGTCCCTTGTTGTGTGTGTGTGTGTCTATGGGGGGGGGGGGTTCTCAAGCTAGTGCTATTCTACCATGATTGAGAGGCTATTTCACATAGGTGTTTTGTATTTTTAACAATGTGATGAATTTGGTTATACTACCCCCCCATATTTCCCTCTTCGTCATGTATTGGAGTGCTACTCGGAATGTTTTGGAAGGTCTGGGTGAAAGACATGAAAAATCATTGTGTAAGAAGTATTCAATGATTTTTTTCCATAAAAATGAAGGGACCAAGTGTCTGATTTTTTATCATAATTGTGATCTTTGGTGAAATTAGTGTCTTTTGAAGGTGTGTTGTGTATGTTGATGCATTGGTCTTCGACATAGGCTAATGCACAATCACCTTGTGTGCTGACACATCCTAAGGGTACCTGTGTGGAAGGAATCTGTTGAAGGTGTGTGGAATTTTTCATTTTTCACTTGTCTTATTTTATTCTCTTTCTTGTACTTTCCATCAAAATATTTTCATCCATTTGAAAAAATGGAGTGTCAAAAAAATCCCCCCACCTTATTATTGGATCTAATCAAATAAAGTGGGCCTCATCCTGATGAAATGGGATGAAATAGAATATGTATCACAAAGGTCATCCCTATAAGTCATTCGTGCGGGTCATACACCATGGTTTTCTGTATTAGTGGGGCATGAATATGGGACGTGCAAAAGGACTCCCTTGTTTATAAATATGTCCACTGTTTCAGTAGATGGTCCTCACAGATCAGTATTCATTTTTTTGTTTTTACAATGTTCCAATAAGACCATTCAATTAAGATTCTATTCTAAATCAATCTTATCACAGACAAGGTATGCACCTTCCGCCATGATAATTATCTCCGGGTGAGTTAACTTTGTGGGGAATCATGGGAGAGAGACACTTGTATGGTTACTTGTGAGGGTACCCTACATGAGCTCATGAATTTTCCAAATTTTATTCTTTTGAAACCTTGTTTAATTGAAGAATTTTATAATAAGAATCTTAATGCTACTTGGTGATTCAATATCTACTCAGAAAACTGAAGATTCTAATAGTAAATCAAGAAAGCACATTGGAGAGATGGAAAAACCTATAAGTCATGAATACTAGGAGGCTTCTGATACTTCTCTACCAGATCTAGCCTGATTTATGCAGAAGTATCATAAAAAATTTCATGAGATTATTAATCATCCTATTTATGAACATGACCATCCAAATGAGGTTTTCATACTTGATTCAAAGAATTACACTTCTCTTTATTGGATTCAAGACTATATAAACGTCTGTACTACAAATATTTCAAGAATAGGGGTATATATTAATGTTGGGACATCATCCGTGGATTTCATCAAGAATTAGAACAATTTTTCACTAAATTTGAATCCACACATAATAGAATTAAATCCACACTATTCTCTATCCATATTATGTGACTCACATTCAACCTAATCAAAGGGTTTGAAGGTAATACATTAATTCTTCCAGGATTGGGTGTTAGGCCCTATTAGATGTGAACATACTGGTTGCACCAAACATGTGCATAATTAAAAAAATGACCATTAGGATATCCAAATCTATGACGTAGTTTGGGTATGGAAATCATTTGTATACAGAAACATGAAGCTCCTCCCTGAACTGTTAAGCTGATGGATTCTGTAGATTGGCACTTTCCACCAAATGATTCGATACATCGATAGAAACTTTTTAAATTTCCACATGATATAATGGGATCCAATCCTTGTAGATATTTATGATGAGTTCATCCATACGAGGGTGACATAAGATGATGACGTTAGGATTCCATAATCAGTACATAAACTAATGATGGAAGCTAATGTTATTAGGAAGGAAGACCCCCCCTCTCCCCCCCTGAGGGGGGATATCCACCCCGAAGCATGGATGATTGCATTTCTAGATCCAACATATTATAGTCCTTCCTACAAACATATAATTGGATGACCCAAGATGGTAAACCCAAGCTCTATTGGTATATTTTTTCCAGCATTTGCAAAAAGGGAGAACAATAAGTGGAGGTAGAATCCCAATTCCATTGTACCTATGAAGAAACACCTCCCATGATTTTTTCAATGTTAATAATCCCCTAACTTCTACATGTCCTTGACTCCAATGATGGTTTGAGGCTATAGAATGTTTTTATAGAGGCCATTCTAGAAGAGAAGAATGACACGGGGATTGAAATCCACACCATCACAACAATTTACAAATTTATACCGCATATTCACATGGGGAAGGTCCCATTTAGAGTTGTATAACATTATAGGTACATTGGGGATGGGTTGTAGACCAATTTATATCATACAACATGTTATGTTGGGTGGGGATTTCGAGGGTCAAGTTTCAAACGTTTTTTCATGTCCTTTCTAGTATTCAACCCTTGTCCATGAATTGTTCCATGACATCGATAAGGATTATCTTGTTCAATGAGTTCAGTTTCTTCTCATATGGGGACCTACCTAGTGAGATAATTACTGATGATGGAAAGATGATCAATGTGATAAGATAATTCATGATTGATTTTAGGGATGGCAAGAGTGTGACCAATATCGATGAAGACTTTATCTTTGAGGCCTATGATCCATGTATATTTTCAATCTAATTCATGTACCTATAATAGAAAACTATATCTCCTCCGTTGAAATTCCAATTAGAAAATAATCCAACGGTGGATGGTTATCTATTGATTCTTAAAGCATAAGAGCTAACTCAAGTGATAATCAACCTAAATCATGTTGATGAGTCCACTATATTGGCCTCATAGTATATCGAGGCCAAGACTGAATCATATCTTGAAGGAGTTTTTTAATAATATATCCCTCACGTCAGGAATGGAACAAATATCAAGAATAGAAAGTGAGGAAGAAAGGTTCTTCCACACACAATAGGTGTTATTTCACCCCTAGATGATGCCTCATCACTTTTTGAGGGGGTGGATGATGAGTTCCCATGATTTCCCAAATGACCACAAGCTAGGTTCAATCCACTAAGTAGAATAAAAAGGGATATTACACATGAGTATTAGCCCATATGGTATATTAATCACTATATTGATGAGGCCCAAGTTTTATTTTCTAGTCCTTCATCTACAAAAAAGATGGTTGGTAATCTTTTGAATTCAGTTATTATCAAATCATCTTCACTACAGGCCAGGATAAATTTTGAATATGTGTGATGAGAGGGAATTAGTTTTTTTGAAGACATGATTTCTGATAATGATGTAATATGGTCACTTCATCATTATGGGATACAAATTTCAAAGATAAGGGATTATTGAGAACCACCCAATATTCATTTTTAGGAAAATCCCACCGAGGTTGGGATTTATATATGGGAACTATAGATTGTCATTAAAAAAAATGATAAAACTGCCACGAGATTGGTAGATGACCTGTTGTGGTGGGGTTCCATTAAAGGGGTTGACCTCCCATCATCTGAGGAATGTATTGACATTGTCAATCACGAGAATTTATGTTCTTCTTTTCTTGTCCCTTCATTTGTTGATTATTTATTTTATCTCAAAAAAAGATCTATTATTGAGGGAAAATATAATTTTTATTTATAATGGGATTAGGGGAAATTAGTCGAGATATCATCCTATAAATATGGACTGAATGGAGACCCACTCAGAACATATTAATTATCTCTATAATGCTAAGATATTTCCCTAGGTCATCATTAAAATAGAGTATGAGATAGAGAGTGAATTTACATTAGCACATGTAATATATATTTAGGAGGATCATTCTAGAAATCCCACATAGAAAAGGAAAAAACATCAGAGAATAAAATCATTGTCTCTATTTCACACAAGTGATGTTAAGTCACCACGATATCACTAATCTATGATTAATCCAAAAAATGTTTAAATATGTATGTTCTGGATGATTCTACTTCACCCCCCATTATAAAGGTTCTTGGATATGAGCCTCGAAGAATTGTGGGGGACGTTCGGAGTCAAATGGGGATTCCCACTAGCTAGGAAACTCCCTTGATATATGAAGTGTCAATGGTTAAGGATATGGAATCTTATCCTATCATTACTCATGTCTCTATAGAGATGGTGGATTATTATGCTAATGTTAAATATACATCAAAATGTGTCATATATTGCCTTTCATCTTTTATCCATATGATACATTACATTCATTTCATGAACCATAAGACCCTGCAATGACTGATGATGACTACGTGACTGTCAGTAAGGGAGCTGTTCTGGGTCTTTATTTTTCAGAAGATGGTTTTGTACTATGTCCCAAGCCAAATATTTTTGGTATCATCATGGGTAACACTACCATGGGGATTTGTGAATTAATATATGAAAAGAAGAATTAAGTCAAATTTTTTAATTAATATTTAAATTATGGCACAAACTTTTATTAAGTCACAAAATTTTATTAAAACTATTAAGTTTGGGGATCCTAGGGAAGAATCAACCCATGACACTTACTAGTTAATGGGTAATTGATACCCACTACTATAATCATACCTTATTTCTTCCAAATTTTATCCATTTAGGATTAAAATGATTCTTATACACTTTCCTGTGCCATCAATTACTGCACCTAACATGGAAGGAGGGGCCTCTGTGAAAATGTTGTCGAAATTAGAAGGTGAAGTCGATGGTGCCCCAAAGAGGGCATGAATGGATGCCTCGTTGAGAACACTAATCCTGGAATAAATTTCTACCTCTAATATTGGATTTGAGTCAAATGTTGAGATAAATAATTATTTATAAATGACACACCATCAAAAGTGATTATATATATGGAAAATAATCTCTAAGACTACCCTTGAAGACCTACCATCATGGTTTTTTTGACATTCATTCTTGTTTTACTTGCTACGATATGGTGTGTTTGATTATCGCATGATTCATGAAATTGTGAATGAGATCATTAGAATCTGGAGTGAAAACATGAGATTCAACATGGCCTCATAAAGGAAGATATTCTAATAAACACTGATAATATCCATGATTAATTAACCCAACAAGGTCCAACCATGCTATTATGATTATAGAGTTTTGACAGCAGATTAATGATAAGACTATTCAAATCACACGAATTAAGTAAAAACTAGATGTCTCTTAAGGGGAGATTGAAAACATAACCATTCTCTAGAAGTATCCCAAAAAAGGGTCATATACTATTTAACCATGATGGAGGAATATCCCTGGGATGAGGTGACCTAATATATTTAGTAGTCTAGAATTCAAAAATATATTGAAGAGGCTTAGGAGGCTGTACCAAAAATGAATAGTTTTGATAATGGTGTTTTGTATACTGTGATGGAGAGACTCCATCTTATGGATGCTTGTTCCAAATTGTTTTGTTTCAGAAATTATTATTTTCATCCAATCTTCTATGTCTTCATCTCATTTTTTCTCATATGATCATAATATAACATATAAATAATATTTCATAGCGAAATATATTTACGTCAACTAGTCCTAACTATAATGACAGGGTTGAAGAAAAGCTACAAATTTTCCTTAATCCGTGATGCATAGTGATCATAGTTTGTCTATTTCTAGGGTCATATGGAAATCCCTGATATCACTGTGTCTCTTGTTTCATTTCCCTAATTTTTTCTAGTCTAATTATGTAATTATTGTGGGCTGAACATGGATTTTTCATACAAAACCCTTTTCTGGTTTTTAGACTAATAACTTTTGTGCCAATTTCATTTAATATCTCTATTTTCTCTTAAGCCACATATATTTTTGGACTAGAAAGCAGAGACTCAATTTCTTTACTATGTGAACATTCTAGGTATTCAATATGGCGGGTACTATCTCTTTTTTGGGTAGTTTAAATTCATGAAAGATGGAATATTGAGATAAGTGTATTAGGTTGAATAATTGGGACCATAATTTTAGATATGATGACTCAAACCAGGATTTTTTTTCCAAGAATATTCCAGAATTATTTAGATACCCTATGTGGAATTTTGATCCCTGATTTTCTGGTTCAAAAATATAACACGTTATATTAGGGAATATGGGAGGTCTCTTTTAGGGATGATGATACAATTGATTTGAAAACCTGTTCTGTGGGATACATTATGAAATAAAACTGTAACATGTAATATAATAGTTAAACAGTGGATTCATTTGGTTACATGCCCCATATCATTGTGTTTAACTAATTAAAATCCAACTATCCTGTGTAAAAAAATAATCAGAAAAATGGGTTCTCAAGAATTCCAACATTCTTTTTCTAATGACAAAATAGATTTTATGGGTAATCAGATTTATAAATATCATTATGGTTTGTTTTAAAAAGGTAATATGTATGATAATTCATAGAGCATCTATATTAGCATTTTCCCTAAATGGGAAACTACTCTTAAATGAATTTGGCTTGTGTAAATAAGGTCACATAATGTTAAATGGTCGATTTCTGGGGGGGGTCGGAAAAATATTGAAAATGATGGAACATCGTGTATTTTAATATCATTTAATGAGTACATTATGTTATTAATTTTAATGTCATAAAACAGTGAAATTATGAGGGATATAATTTAAGGTATTTATATTTGATCAAAATTATAATTGTTTCACATTTCATTGTAATTTTTCTGAGAATGCACAATCACTTTCATGTAAGAGGATATCAAAGTTTTATGTTGTTATCTTTTGATATTTATATCTAATTAGTGGTATGGATAAAATGGATTTTGGAGATATAGGAGCCCTCTGTTGAGGATGAAGTCCCCATTGGATGAAAACCCTAATTTGGGGGATACTTTACAAGAAACTAACTATGTCTATTATTGTAGAGCCAATACAGTAATCCTTTAGCTGACATTCCAAAAAACATCATTGAAAACATATGAAAATCCATAAATTGTATATTACATTATATTCCATAAAATAGGTTCCTAGTAATTAGAACATTATATTGCGGATAGTTTATGGATGTTTATCGAGATATAGATTTCTCAGGGCATGTAGTTTGTTTTTTGGAAAGAATGTGTCTGAATAAGTGAGGATCATTTCAAGTAAAAAATCCAACGAATTGAGGAATGGGTTTCTTATATTGGTATGATCCATGTGAGGGAAATTTGGAGTCTTTATTTTCCATTCAGTCGACATGGACTATAATATTATGGGAATGTTAAGAAATACATGGAAAATCATATCAAGGTCATTTCAACATTATTCATACATGATGATCAGACTATGAACCATGATCATAGGGGTTCCCGAATTAGGAAGAAGGATTTGGAAAAATATGTGAGATGTGATTATGGACTGATTCGAATGAAGTGTTCTAACATGATTTCATCAAATCTTACGAGGACATAAGAGGCTTCCCAATAGGTTGAAGTTATCATTGGTTGAAAAATTATTTTTTGGGATACATTATGAAAAGAAATATTGGACGTGATAGACTATATTCAAATAGGCAATTTCTTCAGTTGAAAGGAATGATTTCTGGGAGAATTATGCGAAATTCTACTTGGGTGTGTTACTGCATAGTTAGAAAAAGGAGTCCTCAAGTACCAAAAAATAAATAGTTGGGAGTTAGATAAGGATTATGGATATATGATGGTGTCCTGGATTAGAAGTTTGAAAAATAAAAGGATTGTGTCGGAGAAAAAAGAAGAAGTGTTTGGACTTAAATTGTCCATGAATTTTAGATCCCCTTACATATATCTGACTCATATATAGAATGGGGACATCACTATTTTTTTGGTGGGTCCCCTAATGAGGTTACCCAAATTAAGAGCTCCTCCATGTATTTTTGTTACAGAATAGATGGTTAATATATCAATATCCCTGGTGGCTGGGACTAAGACATGAATCCTAGGTGTCACTAATTATCTCACTATAATGATAATCAAGCAACACATAGATCTGAAATAAAGATCTCCCATAATGATTGAATTCATTTATAGAGAATTTTTTTTATTAAGGTCTACCACAATGACTGAGACACCATACTAAATCCTATTGTGCATATATGACTCGTACATTATAGGGTGGGGGGATTTCCCTTACTATTATATAGCTTGGCCTGGGATTGAAGATCCTAATGTCACTATGTATCTCATTAAAATAAGAATCAAGACATAAGTATTTTATATAAAATTCATACAGTTTATTGTCAAGCGATGATGACATCTACTGATTCATTCAAGAAATCCCAAATTGGAATTGATGTTGTTTATTAATATAGGTAACTCTTTTACCAAATACTCACATGCTCATCTAATCTATTCACAATGTGTGAAACGATAAGTGGAAATGGTTTCTACCAACATAGAAAGGAAATTACATGGAAAGGATATGTGAATTTATAATTTTTGTGGTAGTTGGGACAGGTGGTATGATCCAATAATCACTACATATCTAATTTGGATTAGAATAAATCCATAAATAGTTCTTAAAATCCAATGTATTATATTTTAATGCGGTAACAGGGAAGATGAACAAATGTGAAAAGGATTAAATATTGCGACTGAGCCTAATATTAGGAATCTAGGCATCACCAAATATCCTATGATGGAGGTAATCATGCCATACGTAGTTATCGAAATATTCCGTAAATAGATTTGACTCATACATAGGGAGTGTAGGATTTTTTTATTAAATCTAGAAAAAATATTGTTGATGAAGGCATCACTACATATCTCATTTTAAAGGGAATCAAGCCACGTGTAGATATTAAATATCGTGCAGTTTATTTTCATGAAATGATGAAATTATCTATACAGTATGATGTATTTTGTTAAGGATGTGGGTTACCTGATGAGGAAAGGAATATTGAAGATAAACCCTGGTATAGAACCCAGGAATCACTACATAGCATCATAGAGTAAGAATCAATCCTCACATAGTTATTGATGAATAGTGACCCACATCGAGAAGGTCATTATGTGAGGAGAAAAGGGGATTTGATATTTTAGAGAATGATGGTTGAGTCCTAGAAATAAGGTTTAGGCATCACTATATATAAAATTAGAATTATAATCAATCCATACATATCACATAGAATGATAACTATGAATGCATGATTAGTACAAAGGGAAAATAGGGGATAATATCTCCTATTAGGGTTGGACCTGAGATAGGAGATCCAAAAACCACTATGTATATCATCAGAGTGAGAATAAACACACCCATATTGATCAAAGGGTTCCATATGTATCTCTAATTTGTACATAGGTAAAATGAGGGTATATTTTTGTGTGTGGATGTACCAGATATTGGAGATCTGGGTGTCACTACATATTCCATTAGAAGGAGTATAAAGACACTCATATTTCATAATATGATCATACAGTTTTCCCTCATGAAATTAGACATTGGAAATAAAATTTATCATCTTCTGTTAATGACGTGATAGAGTTGGGTATAATACATATAAAGGGGGTCCGACTGAAATTATGGAGTGGAAATGATGCGAGTGGGGCTAATTTATGAAAGAAACCTATATTTTCATCCTCATGTTTGGAGTAGAGGGCATCTCAACCCGCCGAGTGGATAGAGGTATGTGATTGGGAATTACACCTAAGATGTATGACCATATTTAACAGACCATGGTGATTTCTTCCACTCATGGTGTTTTGGTATTTTAGTGACTTTGGATGAGTGAGATGTTATCCATTCAGTTTAATGTCATTTGGTGGGGATAAATTATATCTTATAGTTTCAGGTCATATGAATAAGACCATATCTGGATTTTATCATATTTTGTCAAGGATTATAATGCCACATATTTTAATTTTATACACAATAGATGTTAGGTCATACCTTTTATGGTTATGTGACAAGGAACCAACACATTGTTTAACGTATTGTATCTGGAATGAACTTTATGTAATTTCAAAGAACATTTCTTCAAGGATATTGGATTGGTACAGGTGATGATGACCTCTACATCCATTGAGATAAAGGAATATGCTTTTTTAGAGTTGAATTGGTGTACGAATTATGGTCCCTCCAACTTTGTTCTGCGAGTTGGATTCATCCTTCCTAGAATCATTTGAGTCATAATGACCAATACCAGTCTTACATGGAGGTATAAATTGATGTATAACTTCTTGTTTCTGGCTCACACTATCTGATATTGATTGAATTTTATGTGATATAAGGTGTGAAATATTTCTTAATGGAGTCTCTCTAGTTCATATAGTTATTTCTGGTATTACTCATCTATGGAAAAATGTTCTCATATTGTAATTTAGAATAATGATAGTTGGATTACAATGGATAGGACTACATCTATTACATATACTATTGAATACATGGTTTCTCATGTTGGAGTACGAGTGGTAGTCTGGTTGGGGTATAATGAATGAAAAATCATATCAGGCCATGAATTTTTATCTTCATGCACCATCACTAGAATTACATAAGATTCAGTATTGTTGAATCCCTATATCATTCCATTGGACACTACATGATAGTAGGATGAATGTTTTTATTTGATGTTTTATTCATGATATAGCTTTTACAACTCAGTAGATCATAAATTAATTCAATTTTACATTAGAAATGTATGATGAAGACAACATATGGTAGTGATGTTGTCTTTTAGGAATCCAAGAATTCTTCTAGCTATGACTTATTTCCAGGTTGTTTCCTTTTCCCATTTGGAGAAGAATTTGGTAGTAGTTCAGATGTATTTGAACTGCTTGGCCATAGTTGGAGGGTATGGCTCAACAACATCGATTCCCCCCATGAATAATGTGAAGGAGTATTCGGTTGTATATAATAACATTGTGGGATTATTGATTGAATTTTCACAGATATAGAAGGAATGAAACTTCTTGGTGAATTCTGTTTAATCCATCATCAATGAAGTCCAAAGGTATACAAGCCTTTATATTTGGTTAGAAGACTTATATTCTAACTGGTGGGCACCACAGGATCAAGAGTGTACTTTTTAATGATAGTAGTGTTCTATTCTCTATAAATTCATCTGTGAATGACATCATCAAATCCACATATATAGATGACCATCTAGTTATTCCTTCCATCATAAAGACTGAATTTTGATACTCACCATCGGGTATGGTCTTTCCCAGCTCAATCAAGTGGTCACACTCAATATTGATGGTAGTTCAGGATTGGAATCATTCACCCAGTAGTAGGAGAAAATGGTTTAGAGAAAAGGATGACTTAATTTATATCTTTAGTTATAATTTTAATGAATGGTGAGACCATTCAATGATAGGAAATGATGATTACTACTTCATTCTGGTTTGGATATTCCAATGTAAATACACTGACACAAGTATCACAGATCTGATGTGTTACATTATTACATTGGAGTATATAAAATACTCGAATCCCAAAGGAATGAATAGTTTAGTAGTTTTGGAAGACATATTACATATATAAAATCTAAATCAATTTTCAATACAAAAAATTAAACAAAAAAAATCATTTGAGAACACCAATGTTATCATATCATAACCCCACATATTATTCATTATACGCTTCTTGCAATCCTGGAAAAAATAAAACATAAGGAGGGGTGACCAGATATTTTCATTAAGGGTAAAAAATATAGTGGAAGTTGTCTTAAATAAGAATAAAAAATTATGGAAATGTGACAAACTAAAACCAATAAAATTTAATATATAACCTAAGAATAATATGGTTGGAATAGAAATTAATTTTATTATTTCATACAAATAATCATATGATAATTAAACATGACCATGGATATTCTATTAGTTGAATAATCACTTGGATTGTCTATACTAAAATAATAATGAGGGATTGAATAATTTATGAGAACATAAATATACAATCAAGGCCTTCTCTAATAAGTCTATATAAGTGGGAAAGGCCTAGGCCATAACTCAGTCTACTTTTTCTCATGAGACCTACCGATGCATCGAGGGGCAATATTGGGTCCCATCCATCACTTACTAAGTCAAATGCATTCCCCATATACTGAATAATATATTCCACAAGATATCCTTAAATAATATTTTCCCACACCACATTGAAATATTAAAATAATAATAACATATGAAAATACAATAATAAAATCATAGAAAAATTCTATTGAGAAGTACACTTTTACATTGAAAATAAGAGATCTTTTGGAAATTAATATGCCTTTATCATTAAATAAGTTTGTAAACATGAATATCCTAGAATAGAAAAGGGATGGAATGTAAAATTAGGTTTTTGGTATGAATGATGTCTAACTGAAGTAAAAATACATATAAAAAGTATTTAATAACAATAGAAACGAACCAATTTTGTGCGGTTTAGGAGAAAATATAAGAGAGTCTCTCAAATGGACACAGGATCAATTGTTTAAATAATAGCATAAATTAAATGATAATGGTTTTCATTATAAAAAGATTTATTTTAGAAAAATACTTTTTTCTTAAAACATATTATGGAGTGTAATTTATAATGGATATGAAAATGGTATGTTACCTTTAGTTGAGATTTCTAAACGTGGATAATTGAAAAGGGAACATTAAAAAATTATATTCACACAAAATAAAGTGATGAACTGATTTGGATACAAAATTTGGGAACATATAAAAAAATTAGAAGAGTTATATAACAATAATGAATAATTACATTTTGTTAATGAAAAGGAAAGTGTCTCCCTAATAAAAAATGAATGTTCTGGAAGAAGCCCTTACCATTGTGCAAATAGTTGAACCGTATGACCTCTAAAAGCAATAATAATCACCTGAAACATTTAATACCAAGTAGGTAAAATTATTTATGATACTATACATACATGGGAAGTATAAATACGCCACACATAAGAAATATTGGCCAATAGGGCATATCTCACATAATTAAAAGTGAGTTGAGACAACTCTTACCATATGTCTTAAAGCATTCTGCACGTGTACCTAATATCATGGATAATAAAAATGGATTAAATAATAAGATATATTAGAACATATTCATAACATATTATATTTAAAATAATACTATTATGTTAATTTTTAGTCCTTTTTATGATTTATAAGATTCAATTTCATTGTTCAATAGTGATTGTTTCAATGGTTTTCACGATTGGTAAACTCGTATAAGTGTATAAAAGATCATGTCAAATGGTAATAGTAATAACTAATTAATTTTTTAGTTATTAATGAAATTAATTAAAATATAATGTTATTATATATCATTTGTTTTTTATATATGAAGATGACTCATTAGATGAAATTTTATTGATAATTGTTTGGATTATTTTGGCATTTCTTCAATCATCACAAAGTAGTTTGGTTTTATTAATTAAAATCATGTATATATAATAGTTATAGAACATTACATAAGTTTTAATACATATATTATAACCTTTAGGAAATATAATAATAGTTTTATTACCATCCTTGAAGGAAGAATAGAAAATTAAAATCATGTTGTCCCTAAAGGCGTTAAATCAGCACCACGGAGACGATGTTTTCATCTTTCAAATAAATTAATGGAGAGAATAAAACTTATTGTATGATTCACATAATGATAATAAAATAAAATTATATATATTATAGTTGAGTTATCATGTATTTTTTGGTAGATTAGAAAAGTAAATAGTAATAAAATGAATTAAATTGAATAAAAGTAAATCTATACGAAGGAGAATTTTACCACATGAATTTATTCCCCTTGAGAACATCCTTATAGGGATTAGGTTTTGAGTTTTGGTGATGAAAAAGGATCCAATGAGTAGGTAAGATACTTGGTATGTGTATTGGATAAGAATTGTGAAATTTTCACAGTTTAGAGGTGTGAGGAGAACTGGTGGTGTTTATAGTGGAGGATAGGAGTGTTTCTCACTATTTTTTCCATTTGTTTATTATTTTTACTCCAGAATACGAATGAATTTATAATTAATACTAAAAATATTATAATATTTATGTGGTGTCCAATATTATTGGAATACATCATCGATACATCATCTATGACTTAATAATTCATGTATTTATTTAATAGCACAAGTTACAGTCTTTTAGTATTTAGAAAATATTCTACTATTTTAGGAAAATAAAAAAAATTAACCCTAATCATTTTTCAATGGGTAGAATTAAAAAATGAAATCCTTTTTATGAATATATTTTCAAAATTATCATAAACTTAATTTTTAAATGAAATCATCATTTACTCGAAAAATACAAATTTAAATATTATAACAACTTTTATGACACTTTGAAAAATCCAGTAAGGCCTCATAAAATTATCTTTTAATAATTAGATAACAAAATATTAATTGATGAATCTATTTTATGAAAAATTATATTATTCTAAATCATTATATTAATTATAAAATTTTAAATAAATATTTATTTTGGTCAAAAATACCAACACTTAATTGACCGTTTCTAAAACAAGTTTTTATTTATTTCATGGTATAAATATAAAAAATTTAAATATATATGATTCATAAATTTTATGTATACATTGATAAGTTAGGTTACTATTAAAATCATAAATATTCAGTTAATATAAAAACATAATGTTTTATAAAAATCGTGATTTTTCATTTCGGAATGTAAAATAAATATTTGTAGAAAAATAAAACCATTTCACCATAATTCAATTTGCAAATTATTATTTTCGAAGTGAATTTAATTTTTTTTGAATATAATTTATAAAAGAATGAAAATTTAGTTTTCAAAATAGTTCTCCGTTAAAATAATCTAAAACTGTCTTTATGAAATATAGTATTTTATGCCTAAAATTGGATTTATTCTTATATTATGCCTATAAAAATTATTTTTGAATTTTTAATCATTTTATTGAATATGTAACATATATGTTTCCTTAATATATTTAATTAATTATGATTAATTGAAATTTTTAATATAAAATACATTTTTTGTCATAAACATAGTTTTTTATAATAACTCATATATTATGTTCAAATGATTTTTATTTTTATTTATAATTAATTGGTGACAAAAAATTCATTTATAAATATTTTAAAACTAAATTTTAATATTTTACATAATCCCATTCATTCCCTCAATTCTACATTCTAGGTGAAAACTATCACAATAACATTTAATCATTTTTATGCTCTATGTTATCTGTAATGTACTATATCGAAGAACATAAATGTTAAAAGTGACATACAATAAAATATTGGGGTGTTACAATATCCACTTATTCAATAAATTTCATCCTCCAAATTTGAAATTGTTCATAGAAAATAAATGTTTTATAATTTAAAATTCATTAATGGTAAACACACATCATAAACATGGTTTATAAAATGTCCTCTTAAAAATAGGTAAAGTGAAAAGAAAAGGTCATAACAAAACTAGGATTTCAGGTAGTAAATCATTAGGTGAAATAGATGATATGGATACAGAAAATAAATATAACTATAATTTTCTGATGGAGAGTTATAGATAACATGTTCATTATAACGTTAACCATAAAAAAACCATAAATCATTTGATCGGTTAAAAGAACATAGATTTATAAGAGATAAAAGAAAACAACTAATGTTTTTTAAATACATTTCCTATAGTTGAGGGATTATTTTATTATATATATATATATATTATGTTTTGAAAATAAAATTACTTTATTCCTTTCTATGTAATAATATCATTCTTTTTTTGTGCTTCAATCTATTTTCACTACATACCTTAACCCTCAAAATGAATGTTCCAAATTATATTTTCAGGCTTGAATGACTTTTAATGAATTATATTGTCCTTATGTCAATCCTTAATCCCTTAAATGATTACACTATCCAATAATTTTAGTACATTTTATCCTCAATCAAAATTTTACAATGTTTATTTTGATCCATTCAACATGTTTTTAATGTTAATGATCTTCTGAAACACGTCCTTAAACAATCAATAAATAAAAATAAATTAAAACTGAAGATAATAAATTTATAAAATCAACATAAAAGTAGATTTCCAAAATAATATACCTATTAATCCCACTTACCAAATAAAGTTATACCTGGATCACATTAAAACATTAATTAAACATGAATCCATCTAAATCCATAAATAATAAATATTAATGTATAATACTAATATATCTCAAAACTCTTATAAAAAGATAATTATTTATAAAATATTCAAATAACATAATTCTTGATTCTAAATAGAATAATATTAATCATTCATCTTCATCTGAGTTAGTATTATAAACTTGACCATGATCCATTATTTTATTTTGGGGTATATTCCTTTGATGCTTGAGACATTAATTTTCCTTGTGGTCCATCTCCTTGTAGTTGAAGCACCAAACATTGGAAAATTCATTCCCTTCCATACAATCAAGAGCAGGGTGTCCATTTTTTTCACACATGATGTAAACTCTATTTCTAATTAAGAATATACCATGGTGTTTCATTCCACTATTATCACTTGTGTAGAAATACATCTTTAACTTCTTCCCTTTATATATCTCTTTCATAGCTTTCATCTTCTTCCCTTTATTCTCTTTAAATCCATTAGACATGGATAATTATTTCAAAATCTTATAAGAACATGTTATTATTTCTTTGTATGATTATAATATTTTGGAGAGTACAACCCTTCACAATACTTTCTTAAACACATCGAAGAAATGATAATTTCAACGATTTTGATTATTTGCATTAATGAGGCTCTCATTCCATTTTTCTAGAAACTTTTTCTAAAAATTTGTATAGAGTAGATTAGATCTTAAGATTATGAAATATAATGTATAATACCAATACTTGTGAAATGAAATACAATAATGGAAAAAAGAATGTCTAGATAATCTTGTAAACATAAACATTGGTTCTTTGGGGACATATTTACTATTAAATCTTTTATAATGGTTTACAATGAAATTATGAAAGTATTTACGAATATCCACTAGGAGTGTTAAAACAGATACATTGTAAGGGACATTTTCTTATACTAGGTTATGCCGTGTCCGGCCTTACACACATTTTAAATGTTGATACCACTAGGTAAATGTGTGCTAGAACCCTATCCACTTCTAACATCCAGATGTGAATGTATTCCTAGGAAAACCCACAAAATATCTACCTTATGAATATTATAGTATGATATTATATTATTATCGTAGAACTATATATCAGTGTTACATTCCCAAATATATGTTTTTTAAACCATTTGTTCATGGTTTCTACTAAACTTCCTCTCATACCAAAAATAAATACCTTTACCATAGTAGACTAATTTTCATGCCTTATATTATTAAAAAGTAATATATACATTCCTAAAATTATAATGGATTGGTAATTTTAGTGGTTTGGGAATCCATATTCTATATGAAAACATTACATTAAATTTTATATCATAAAATATTAACAAAAAATACTTTTAGAACACCATTATTCTAATAGATTAACCCACTTTATCATCTGTAATATACATCTTGGTATCCTAGAAAAAATAATACAAAAGAAAGGAGTGATATAATATGTTCACTATGGTTTTGAAATAAAAAAATGATATCATAAATAAGAATAAAAAATTAGGACAAGGTGATTAGGTAATACTCATAACATTTTATCAATAACCAGAGCATAATATGTAATGAAAAAAACTGACTGAATAATTTCATATACAGAATTATATTAGATTGAAACATCGCTATGGTTATTATTCTATTTGAATATCCATAAGGATTAAAAATTACCAATATAATAATATAGGAATTCATCATTACAAACATCATAAACATAACATCAACACCACAACCAAGAATTCTATATAAATGAATAAGACCTCTGCCAAAACCTGGTCTATTTGGTCTAATGGGACCTATCAATGCTTCAAGGGGAAATAGTTGGCCATGTCTATTACATACTATGTCCAATGAATTCCTCATATGTCAAATCATTGAATAAAAAAGATATATTTAAATCAAATTGTCCCATACCACTTAGAAATATTTGAATCATAATCATATATTATTGGTAGGAGTAGATTACTTAATAGGGGGGTGAATTGAGTAATCTATAAAAATTTCTGATTAAAAAGTATCTCTAAAAAGATTCCCCAAAAGATGAAATAAATCCTAGTTAATCAAGGTTATAATGTTATAATGGTTTAACTGTTTATATAGCTTCTTAGAAGATTTATTAGTTCTCTATAATCTTAATATCAGTTATTAATATTACTTTTGAAGCTATTCTACTATGGATATACAATTATAACATCATTCCAAGAGTAACTATCAAAGTAAATTTATTGATATCTTAATTAATCAGTGAATTAGTAAAATAGAGAAGACTAAAATAAGCAGCATAGTGGATATTAAACAAGTGGCTCAGTCTCAAGATGAGACCTTATCCACTACACTTGGTGATAACCTGCCACAAAGTAGATTATATAAATAAACTTGATACACACCCTGGATCATGGTTAACAACATTACACAAGACTGTCCAGGACACACTAGGACCTCTTCCACAATTTTTCGTGGGTACAAACATCTAGACCACACATGGACCTCTTACACATTTATCTGTGGGTATACACGAGAGTAAAAGAATATTTAAGTAAGGATGTCTTGTATCCTTCAATTTAATGCAGGAGATAGAGTGTGTTGTAATACATATACAAACTCTGCTTGAAAGATAATAAAATGATACACCACATTACATATTTATTGAGATATGTTTATTAGTGCTATGATTGTTAGTCTTTTCCACTATATACTTCTGAGATGAGGCAGATGCAGAACTCAGGTCCTTGTATGGAAAAGTGGGTGTCTCAAATCAAATATATTTGGCTTGTGTTTTTCATGGTGTTTTACAGTGCTATGATGTTCTCAGGAATGCAATATGCTTTGTTTGTTCTTCAGTAGAGTCGATTTGCATGAGCCAATTCTCTAATTGTATTCTGTTGTCACGCTCATGCCCACCAACTTATTTTCTTTTTCAGTAATGTGCAATTGCTCTCGTGTATATCCTCTGCTTTGTTTCAAGGCTGCATTACACTTTTATCTTTGAGTGCATGTGTTGGGGCCTATAGTTTGCATGTATTCTGCACCGCATAACTTGTACTATCTGATGATATGTCTACAATGAAACATTAATTATGTGAGTGCATTAAAATATACAAATATGACCATTAGATTTTAAATTGGAAGATGACAAAATATATTAGGAAACGATGTCATAGTATGACATGAAAATAGTGTCTCATTCACACCATGTCTGTATTGGTCATGGTATCTTGCAGTCACAATGTATCATGGTCATGGTGTCTTCTTGTTCATGGTGACTCATTCACGGTGTCTTGCTCATGGTGTCCTGTTCACAGTGTCTTGTTCATAGTGTCCTGTTCATGGAGTCTGGATGTCACCATGTCTGGATTTATCGGTGTATGGATGTCACGGGGTCTGGATGTCACGGTGTCTGGATGTCACAGTGTTTGGATGTCACATTTTATCATGACATAGGGAAATATCTATATTCAGAATTAAGTAGTAGTATGTATAAAATGAATTAAACTTAATCATTTATCTGGGAAATCACTATAAAGTGAATCAAGATTGTATATAGTATCCAAACTGAGTGTATAGCACATAATATCATTGGATAGCTTTTACTAAGCTAATATATATTTGATGTAAGATAGATTACATATATCTAACATGGTTAAGATACTAAATAGGATTTTTGATCTTTAAAACATGATTAATACATGAGGAGTCCAACAATCTCCCCTTTTTGATGATCACAAATCATGTAACTTTAGAGAGTATATTTGTCCTAACAAAATAGTTCGAATGTGCATATAAAATTATTTGGATCCCTAATATATTTCTTATATATTTCTTATATATTTATACCCTTTCTAGGATTATCAAAAGTTATATGAAAAAGAAAAACAAAAGAGACAAGAAACTGTGCATAATGTAATAGATAAACTGAGATGCATTACAAAATGTAAAAAAAATTAATCCAGATTCCAATAAAAATAGAGTAAGCATTGTCCTTATTCACTAAATGGTATTCTATTTTCCTTTAGAAGCAGTAGTAGAAGAGGAAGCCATAGGAGCAGAAGATGAGGTAGAAGAAGGGAGTGATCTGGTTGATACAAAAGGTATAAGAAGACATTCAAATACAGAGGGAGCCAACATAGGTGCATTAGAAAACCAAGGCAGTTGTTGATCAAGGATCACATGCCTAATCTAACTCAGTGCCTGACTAAGAGATAGAGAAGTGGAGTCTAGAGCATGGGTGAATGTAGGAATACCAGGTCTTAGAGAGGCAGTCGCAGGAGAAAAAATGGTTGTACTCGTTACATGAAGATATGACCTCAGAAGCTTGATAAAATCTTTAATGATCTCTCCACCAAACATCATATATTTCTCAAAGTCATCCTTGTTTTCTATAAAATTATCCAAAAGACGATTGAACTCTCTGAGCTTTTGAACTTGTGTTTTGAATTCTTGAGTAATAGGAGGAATCCTCAAGTTTTCTACAAGATATTTAAAGTGATTGGTCATGTCAGTCTTTGAGAAGATTCAGTTGAAGTATAAATACACTTTATTGGAAATTCCCTGATTAGCATCATTATCAAATTTCAAATGGATTTGGACCAGATCAAGAACTCTATCAATTTTCATGATAAATTCACTTAGATAGTCTTTATTGAAGCCACAATGCAGAGTATGATGTTCTTCTTTGACCACTGTTCTAAGCAGGTCACTGTCCAGGGAAGGTTGAGATGATTTTCCAGACGCCTTAAAAGCATTGACAGCTAAGGTCAGAGATTTCATTTTGTTTAAATCCTTTTGAAGGCACCCCTTATACTCATCAGTGATATTGTTAAGATTAACAATGAGCTCTCTCATCTACTTCACAATTTGTTTGTTCCTTTCAATGACCTTTTCAAAAAAGGAAGCTAAATAATTCTCAATCTGGGATACTATATTTTGTGTGGTTTGAGGAACAACAGGTTCTACAGGATGAGAAGTAAGCACTGATCTCAAATGTATCTCTCTCTTCATTTTATCAATCATACCTCTTAAAGGCTTCACTTCATCAATAAGCAGTTTGTTTTCAACTCTAACTTCCTAAATCATATGAAGCATTTTGTGTTGTATTTGACAAATAACTTTCTCCAACTACAACGAGGAATTGTTCTCACATAGATGTGTCACAAGGGATGGTTGAGAATTCAGAACATTTTCAACACCAGAAAAAAGGGTAACACCAAATTCTTTCAGATCAGCTTTACTCACAAAGGATGGATGTTCTGATGATGGTTCAGAAATACGGACTGATATAGGCTCAAGTTCCTTCTCAAAAGAAACATTAGAGAAACATTTAAGTTTAAATATAGTAGAATGATCAAGTAATTTTACTAGGACTTGTTGAGAGTCATCCACATCATAAAAACATGGGATTTTATACTGAGTTTTTACATGTCTTGAAAAAATCGGGTTTGGTACAACAATAGATTCCATATTTGGGATTTTCTACCCCTCAATAGTAGAATCCTTCTAAAGACTTGGAATCTTAGGGTCTTGATCTAATTCCACAAACTCATCTCTTAGTTACTCTCTCGTTTTTTTTTACCCACCTAAAAAGCCAGATCCATCTTTTCCTCGGCTGAAGAAATGACTTTAGGAACAAGTTGTTCCACTGGGAGTTCTTCAAGATCAGCCTCTTTCATAATAGGAAATTATTCATCTATAGGTTCTTCCACTGAATTCATCTTGGTTTCTTTGAAAATAGATTCTGTTTCAGCCTCGGGTTGAACTTCTAGATTAACAACTTCTTTTGAAGTAGGGATTTCCTTTTCACTTTCAACATGCAGGACAAGAGCACTGTCTTCCTCAACATAAATAGTTTCTCTGGGGGGCACAACATCCTCTTATTCTTATTCTTCAAAATACTCAACAACTTCATCTGGTTCCAAACCGGGATCATAAAAATCTCTTGGTCTTGAGGGATGTTCTACTAGATTGAATTTTATATAATTCTATCATTTTCTTCCACCCATTAACTTTTCCAATGATTCCAATTTATCTTTATCCTATTGATAGTGACTTTTGAATGGTATTACTCGCAATCCTTTATAACTTCCTCATTATGTCCAACCATACCTTTGGAATGAAGCATGGCTGAGATAAGAAGAGATTAAAACAAGGAAGTTGACATGGAGGTGGCTTTGATCAGTTCAAAAATATGGTGAATTATATATTTACCAAGGTTGATCTTATTCCCTTTTTTCATAAGATAAATCAGAAACAGATCCTGATATTTTAGTATAGAAAAATCACCTTTTCTTGGGCTAATCAGGTTCTGTATAAACTTAAACAAAATCCTTGATTCTCCATCTAGTTCACCAGTAATAGATCTTCTCTTGGTTTCATTTACACTCAAACACTTCAGAGCATCTTCCAAGAAAAAGAACTCACTAGATGGTGGGGGTCCTCTCTGATAGTCCTCACAGATTCTTTCATGAGGTATCCTAAGGCATGCATCCCATATCCTTGAATTGAATGAGCATATGTGCCTATTAATCCAGCTTATAACAACATAACCATCTTCAAAGACATTGGTGAACTAAACATATGATAAAATTGAGCCACTAACATAGAGTAGATAGTATATTATCCTTTGAAAAACATTCTAACTAGAATTTCACTTTTAAAACATTCATAACCAGAGAGTTACTTGACAAAATCCATTTGGGGAAAAACTCTCTCTCAGGTACTACAACTCGGTTTAGCATATTTGGGTTTAGTGGACCTTCGGGTGCTAGATTTGGTGTGATTTTCTTTTTCTTTGAGATACATTTCTCAGGAGTCGATGATGAAGGTTGTTTCATCCTTGGCATTCATCGATGGTTCAAGAGAGATAAAGGTTGATGTGATGAGGAAGGGTTAAAAATTTAGTGAATAGGAGAAAGCATGAGTGAAGGACAAGTGATACTTCTTTTATTTTAACATTTAAGAATACCAAACATTTCCAAAGTAGAAATGAGAGAAAATAAAGTGGTGAAATGAATAATTATAGTGATGTGGTTTTTAATTGAAAAATAAAAATCATAAATAATCTTCAAGGTGAGACCATATCAGGTCATTACAGTGAGACAAAGAATTAATGTTATGGTGAGAAAGTAACTGAGAATTACGGTGAGACAGTGAAGATGAATTTTACAGAGGGACACTGAACATGATCTTTACATTAAGATAGTGACTGCCTGACAGTAGTCACAAAAAACAAACTGTGAGACTGTAATAATGAAAAAAATAAGATATAAAATAGTAAGACATAAAACATGAAAATATAAAAAAGTGATATATAAACCATTAATACATTTACATAAGATTTATCATTCCTACTTCTTGTATGATGTAGTCTATTCTTTTGAAATTTAATGGTTTGGAAAATATATCAGCAAAATAATACTCAGTACCAATGAATTCAAAGGTGATATTACCCTTTTGATAATGATCTCTCAAAAAGGGATGTCTTTCATCAATATGATTTGTCCTAGAATGTGAAACATGATTTTTTGAAATGTTAATAACACTTGTGTTGTCACAATTTATAAGTACATGTCTGAATTGATATCCATAATCTAGTAATGTGTGTTTCATACAGAATATTTGTGCATAACAGCTACTAGTAACATTGTATTCAGCTTCTGCAGTAGATAATTCAACAGGATGTTGTTTCTTACTACACCATGATACTAGTGACTTGCCTAAAATGTGACATGTTCCAGAGGTTCTTTTTCTATCTAACTTACATCCACCAAAGTCAGCATTATAATAAATAACTAATTCAAATGATTGTCCTCTAGGATAGAAAATTCCTAGATTGGGTGTAAGCTAGAGGTATTTGAAAATCAACTTTACAACATTTAAATGAGATTCCTTAGTATTTTCTTGAAAACGAGCACACATACACACACTAAACATAATGTCAGGTTGACTTTTAGTTAAGTAGAGTAAACTTCCAATCATTCTTCTATAAGTGGTTTGATCAACATATTTTCCAGATTCATTAAGGTCCAACTTACAAGTGGTACTCATGGGTGTGTTACTACTTTTAGTGATATCCAATCCAAAACATTTTAGATGATCTCTAGTATATTTAATTTGAGTTATGATAATACCATCAGAATTTTGAAAGATTTGAAATCTGACAAAGAATTTTTGATCGCCCATTAAACTCATTTCAAATTCATTTTGAATAATTCTAGAAAAATCAACACATAAAGATTTCTTTACGTTTCAAAGATAATGTCATCTATATATATTTGAACAACTAACACTTCATTTGAAATTTGTTTTATAAAAATAGTAGGATTGGCTATTCATTTTGTAAAAACTTTAGAAACAATAAAAGTGCCCAATCGATCATACCCAACTCTTGGAGCATTTTTTAAACCATATAAAGATTTTTATAATTTAAAAATATGATTTGAAAACTGAGGATTCGTAAAACCATGGGGTCATTAAATAAAGGATTCCTCACCTATATACCCATTTAAGAATGCACTCTTAACTTCCATTTGATATAGCTTGAAATTCAGATGTGCAACATAAGCAAGTAGGATTATTATGGCCTCAAGTCTTTCTCTTGGTGAAAATGTATCATCATAGTAAATTCATTATTGTTTACTATAAACTTATAAAACTAATATATCCTTGTTTCTAACTATGTTACTAGCCTTATCTACCTTATTTTTAAACACCCATTTAGTGCCTATGGTGAATGTGTCCTTAGGTCTTTCAACAAGTATTGAAACTTTTTTCCTTTCAAACTGATTAAGCTCTTCTTGCATAGCCATCACCTGGAATTCATCATTGATAAAATCATTAATGTATTTGTGTTCAAGTTGTGACAAGAAATCATAATTTTCAACCTGATTTCTTATGACAAGATCTAGTTTGAGTTCCTTTGTCTCGGTCTCCTACAATAGAATCTAAAGATGGTTCTTGAGAGTTCTAACAACTATTGAAAAGGAGGGACTACTGATTTTAGGGCCCTCAACAGGTTTAGGTTCATTATGTCTTGAGTCCAAAGAATTTACAGAATTGGAAGATTTCACATACTCTTCCATAGAATGGTTTGAGGATTTTGGATTAATGTTCAGATTTGATAGGTCATCTACGAGGTTCTCTAGAATGGTTTTAGGGTCCTGTGGATTTGTTTCATCAAATTTGACATGGATATATTATTCAACACATTCAGTTATTTTATTGGAAACTATTTAGGCTTTAATAGTTATGGAATATCCTAAAAGATACATTCATCACTATTGGATGCAAATTTTTCAAGGTTGCCCTTAGTATTATGAATATAGACTTTGCATCCAAAAACATTGAAGTAGTTAGCCTTGGGTTTTCTATTATTCCACATCTCATAATGAGTCCTCTTAAGAATATGTATGATTAAAACTCTATGGATTATATAGCATGATGTATTGATAACTTTAGCCCAAAAATGATTAGGTAGGTCACATTCTCTATGCATTGTTCTAGAAATCTCTTATAGGGTTCTATTTCTTCATTCTACAACTCCATTTTGTTAAGGTGTTCTACAGGTAGAGAAATTGTGACAATAACCATTTATTGATCAAAAGGATTCAATCTCTTGATTTTCAAACTCATGTCCATGATCACTTCTTATAGATTTAATTCTACGTCCACTAAGATTTTCCACAGACTTGGCATATTTAGTAAAATAAGAGCAGGATTCACTTTAGTGAGCCACAAAGAAGGTCCGTGTATATCTGGAAAAGTCATCTACATGAACATAATCATAGTTCATGCCATTTAAACTTAAAACTATAGATTGTACAACTAAAAACATGTGAACTAGTTAAAGAGGTTGAAAATGTGTCACTTCTTTCTTTGGTTTGAAGGAAATTTTGTGTCGTTTTCCCTTTTGACAGAGATTACTCACTTTGTCATTTGGAAACTCAAGCTTGGGTAAGTCTTTAATTAATCTTTTTTCTAGGAAGCTTTCTAAGGGATTGAATATTACAATCTCCTAGACTCTTATGCTAGATCCATGACTCTTTATCAAATACATGTAAATATGAAACATTTTGTGAAACTAATGAATCTAAGTTAACAGAGTAAACACTTTCATTTATTAATGCAAAAAATACCAATTCATCATTAGAATTAAAGACATTGCAATAATAATTTTCAAATAGAAAATTAAATCCATCATCAAATAATTGTGAGATACTAAACATATTATATTTTAATCCATTGACAAACAATACTTTAGAAATTAAAACTGAGCCAGAGTTACCGATTTGGCCGAGGCCAATGATATTTCCTTTGGCATTGTCACCAAGCGTGACATGTCCTCCATCTATTTTTATTAGATTCTTGAAGCATGAGTAGTCCCCTGTCATGTGTCTTGAACATCTACTATCCATGTACCATACACTTTTACTAGAACTCTATATGTATCTTTCCTACAAAATGATTAACCAAAAATATATTTTGGTACCCATACTTGTTTGGTTCTAGTAACATTAGTAATAAGTTCTTTAGGAACCCATATCGGCCTCATAGGTTTACTATAAGCATTAAGTAAAGTATTTGAATAATAAAATACATTTGGTCTAGAAAAACATGAAACGGTATAAGTTGTATCATAAATTGAATTAGTTGATTTGTGTCTAGAACTGGGAGTAAAACTATATGTCCAAGATTTAGAAACAAAATTTGGTCTACCAAGTTTTCTTTTTCTAGGTTGATATCTAGTTCCAGTGTTGTATTTAGGGGAAAATTGTTTTCTTATCATTTGAGTAAGGTTATTATTTCCATTGTTAAACCATTCATGATCATTATTTAATTGCTTAATTCAGGTTTAACAGTCACAATAAGAACAGAATGTTTATTCAATGGTTTATATCTCTCTGTTAGTTCATTACATGTTTCATCAAGCATATTACAATATTCAAAAATTCCATTATTAGTCATATTTTCATATTCACTCTCATTTTCAGAATAGTATAAATCATGTGCAAGAGATTCCAGTGTTACCTCAAATGTGTTTGTCATAAAACACATATTGGCTTTGTTTTCCTGTTCATCATGTGATGTTTCTGTGTCTCTTGAACTGTCCTCAGAAGCACTCCAGGTTGCTTTCATGAACTTTTTATACTTCATGTCCTTGTCCTCATATCCCTTTTTAATCTTGAACTTTGGACATTTAGCCTTGATATGCCCTTTGTGCTTACATTCATAGAAGAAAATCTGATCAGTCTTGTCACTTCTTTTTCTGTCATTCTTCGAATTCCTTTTTGGTCATATTTTCCCATGAAGTTAGGCTTTCGGAAAAATTTCCTCTTATTATAAAATTTCATGAATCTTCTGGATAATTGAGTAATATCCTTATCACTATCAGGTGATGATTTTTCGCTATTGGAAATCTCTACAGAATCATCCAATTTCCCTTTGTCTTTGTGTTTAGAGTTGGTGGTCTTGAATGCAATAGATTTCCTCTTTGGTTTATTATCCTCTTCCTTGACGACTTTCAGTTCTTCTTCATTCATAATCAGATTCCCAATGAGTTCTTTTATAGGTATCTTTCGGATGTTTCAGGATTCTCAAATAGAGACAGTGTTTCCTCTCCCTCTGTTAGGCAGACATCTGAGAATTCTCATGATATGTTCCTTGGTAGTGACTTCTATTCCAAGAGAAATAATTGTGTTGAAAATCTCATTGAACATAAGATACATGTTAGAGATAACCTCATAAGGTTTCATTTTAAGGTTATCATATTTAATAGTATAATTATTAAGCCTCATTTCTTTTACACTAGATGTTCCTCCATGTGAGACAAACAGAGTTTCCCAAATTTCATGGGTAGTTTTAAAAGAATAAATTATATTGAATTCTTCATCTTTTAAATATTTGTATAAAACATGAAAATATTTGTAAATTTTATTGTATATAGTTTCTATAGGTTAATCCCATGGGATTCTATCAGTAGTAGTAATATTATATTCATCTATAATGGAAGACCAAATTTCAAAACCCATACTATTTAAATGCATTTTCATCTTAATTTTCCATTGAGCATATTTGGTTCCATTAAAGTATGGTGGTATGTTGGTTGTAGTACCTTGAAATATATTATCCAAAATACAGAAATACATTGAATGGTCAAGATATTTAAAATTAACAAAAATTAACAGAACATTAATATACAACTACAATCACAGTTGAATAAAGTTGAAAAAATTCTTGATAAAAATAATAAACAACCTCTGATACCAAATTTTTTCATGAGTTTATTACTCAAGAGGGCGGGGGGGGGGGGTGAATTGAGTAATATAAAAAAATTTCTGATTAAAAATTATTTCTAAATTTTTTTCCCAAAAAATTAAATACTGCCTAGCTAGTCAAGGTTATACTGTTATAAGGGGTTGACTATTTAAATAACTTCATCGAAGAATGATTAGTTCTCAGTAATCTTAATATATGTTATTAATATTACATTGGAAGATATTCTACTAAGGCAAGACAACTATAACTTATTTCCAAGCATAACTATCAATGTGAATTTAGTGATATCTGAATTATACAGTGAGGCAGTAAAACGGAGAAGACTAAAATAAGAAGCACAATAGATATGAAACAAGTGGTTCAGTTTCAAGCTGAGACCTAATCCAATATATGTGATGATCAACATCCACCATGAAGTTAATATAAATAAACTTGACCCACACACTGGATCAGTGTTAACAACAGTACACAAGACTATCCAGGCCACACAAGGGCCTCTTCCATAGTTCTTCATTGGTATAAAAAACCAGGCCACACAAGGACCTCTTCCACACTTATTCGTGGGTATGCACAAGATTAAATTAATGTTTAAGTAACGAGATATTGTATCCTTCAGTTTAATGCATGATACATAGTGTGTTGTGATATATGTACATACTCTTCTTGAAAGATAATATAATGATACACAACTGATAAGATGTATTGAGATAGGTTTATAAGTGCTCTGAGTGTTAGTCTTTGTAGCTCTAGACTTCTAAGATGAGGAAGATGCAGAACTCAAGTCCTTGTGTTGAAAATAGAGTGTCAAAAATCAAACAGATTTGGCAAGTGTTCTTCGTGGTGTTTTACAGTACAAATATGTTCTTAGGATTCCAGTATTCTTCGTGTGTTATTCAGTAGAGTTGAGTTGTATGAGCCAATTGTCTAAGTGTATTCTGTTTTCATGCTCATTCCCACCAGCTTATTTTCTTTCTTAATATTGTGAAACTGCTCTCACATATATCCTCTACTCTATTTTTATGCTGTATTACTCTTTTATCTTGGAGTGAATGAGTTGGGGCCGATAGGTTGCTTGTATTCTACACCTCGTACCATGTACTTTCCAATGATATGTCTACAATGAAACATTAATTATGTTTGTGAATTAAAATCTTAAAATATGACCATTAGATATTAAATTGATAGACGTCAAAATATATTAGGAAATGGTGTCACAATATGTCATGGAAACAATATATCCTTCACATTGTGTCTGTATTGGTCATGGTATCTCTCATCCATGGTATCTAATGGTCATGTTGTCTGCTTGTTCATGGTGCCTCATTCATGGTGTCTTGTTCACATTGTCTTGTTCACCGTGTCTTGTTCACAGTGTCTTGTTCATAGTGTCTGGATGTCACGGTGTCTGGATGTCACGGTGACTGAATATCACAGTGTCTGGATGTCACTATGTCTCATGAATTAGGCAAATATCTTTATTCAGACTTAAGAAGTATTTTTTATGAAATGAATTAAACTTAATCATTTATCAGAGAAATCATTATAATGTAAATCAAGATAGTATATAGTATCCCAATAGAGTTTATAGAACTTAAGAGCTTTGGATAACCGTTACTATACTACTGTGCATTTGATGTGAGATAGATTGCATAGAGTTAACATTATTCAAATACTAAAAATTATTTGTCATCATTAAAACATTATTAATACACGAGGATTCCAACATTTATGAAAAAGACTCTAATTAAATAATTTATAAATTCACGAGAGAAATACCCTTTTACTTTTGGAAAGAAGTAATATTTTGGAATATAATTTTTATTTTTCATAAAATCATATTGTTAGCCAGAATATCCCAGAAATAAAAATGGATGGAAAATGAGATTATGTTTTGGGTATAAATGATTTACCACTAAAGTGAAAACTTGTAAAAATAATTTTATAGAATCTTTAGAAATGGGCCATTTCAATGCGGTTTTAGGGAAAATGTAAAATAATATTTATACAGGTCAAAGGATCAATTGTTTAAATAAAACCAGAAATTAACTAAGATAATTTTTATGATAAAAAGTGTGATTTTATAAAAATATTTTTCTAAAAAAATGTATTATATAATTTACATGAAAATTCAATGAAAATTGGGACGTTCCCCATAATCGAGCTTGGCTAACGAGACAAATTTAAAAAGAATTCTTATAAAACACTTATTTCTCATAATAGAAAGATGAAATGATATGGAAAAATGACTTTGGTACATATAATATTAATTTAAAATACATATATAAAAATAATGAATAATTTCATTTGGGTAGAGAGAGAGAAAGTGTATCACGAATGAAAAATGGATGTTCATGAATAATCCCTTACCATCGTGAAAACATTCAAACTGTATTCCCCGTAAAATAAATAATCATAAAATGAAACCTTTATTACCATTACTATAATGAGATTCATGATATTATATATAAATATTATGTATATATAAACCAAATATAAGAAATAGTAGTCAATAAGGCATATCTCACAGAAATAAAAGTGAGATAAGAAAACCCTTACTGTATGTCTGAAAGTGTTCTTCACTTTTAATTAATATAATGTATAATGGAATTATATCCATTAAAAAATATAAGAATGTATAAATCATTTATTGGATTTATGGTTATTTTATTAAGTTCATTTATAGTATTTTTATGGCTTGTAATATTTAATTTCATTGGTCAAAATTGGTCATTTACTTTCTATTCATGATTTGAACAGTTGTATCCATGTATAAAAGGTTATGTGAAATGAGAATAGTTATCATTAATTGAATTTAAGTTTTATTTATGAAATTATAGAACATTTAATGGTATTATATATAATATTTTCCATATTTGATGACGATTCATTAGATAAAACATTAAGGATAACCGTTACGATTGTTTTTGTGTTTTTTCGATCAACTTGAACCAGTCTTGTTTAATTAATTAAAATAATATATATATAATGGTTTTATAACATTAAAAAAATCTATAACATTTATATTATAACATTTTATAGCTATACAAATTGTTTTATGACAAGTATTGGTGACATAATTGAAAAACTAAAACACGTTTTCGATGAAGTCGGTAAATATTCACCTCACAGACGATGTTTTCATCTTTAGAAAAAAAGGAAGAGGAGATGAAACAAGATGGTAAATTTTACATAATGATAATAAAAATATATTATATATAATAATATATATATATATCATTCATATTAGGATAGAGGTGGTAACAAAATCATAAGAAATGAATATAAATTGAAAAGAAAATAACTGAAATTGAAAAAGGATTCTACCTCTTGAATTTTAACTCGTTGAGAAAGTCTTTAAGGAGCTTAGTCATGGAAATTTTGTGTGAAAAATGATCTTGGACATGGTTAAGAAAATTTTGAATAATTTTTTAAGAAATTGGACAATATGTATAGCTTTAGAGTTGTAAAGAGAACAGGTGGTGAGGGGTGGTAATTATTATGGAGGGGGGAGATGTTTTGTAATTATTTTATTGATTAGTTTTTTTTTTCACAATACTGTAAATAGTTTTGGACTTAACCCTAATTATATTAAAATAATTGTGTATATTTCATGATTATGGTATTAAATCATCCATAAATCATATACGAATCAATAATTCATGAATTTAAGAAATACCATAAATGACGTTATTTGACTATTCACAAAAAATAAAGTATTTTTAAAAAATACCAAAAAATATCCCAATTATTTTTTGATGTCTAAAATTAAAAAATAGACTCTATTTAATGAATTTTGTTTCTAATTGTGTGAAATGTAATTATAAAATAAAATCAAAATTTACTCAAAAGATATTGATTTATATATTATAACTGTTTTTATGATACATTGAAAAATTAACTAAGCTGTCCCAATATTATATAATAATCCTAAGAAAAATATATAAATTTAGGAATCTATTTTATAGAAATAATTTTTTTCTAAAATCATTATATTACGTAGATAATTTTAATTTAACATTTCGGATTCATAAAAATACCAAAACATAATTTAGAGTTTTTAATATATTTATTTTCTTATTTCATGATATAATCATATATCATATTTTCAGTTATAAGATACCTAAATTTTACATAAACTTTCATCGGCGATTTTACTAATCATATCATAAATACACTATTCATATAACAAAAATGGATGTTTTTATAAATCATTAGATGTCACACCTTAATGGAAAATAATTATTTTTTGGAAAATATCAAAATTTTACCCTAAGATAATTTTTAAAGTCCTATTTTAAAATTGAATTTTATTTTATTCAATTTATTTTATAAAATATTTAGAAATTAGTTTTAAAAACCCTATGCCATTAAAATGCAGTAATTTTGTCTTCAAGAAATATATAATTTTATGCATTAAATTTGATTTATTCTTATATTAATCATATAGAACTTATGAGATATATTTTAAAACATTTTACTAAATATGTTACATATAAGATTCATTAATATAATTAACTAATTTTGATTCATTAAATTTATTATTATAAAATTGTATTGGGGTCATAAAAATTAGTTTTGTTATAAATAAAATCTCTTATGTTCAATTGAAGTTTATTTTATTTTCAAATTAATTATTAAGGAAATAATTCATTAATACAAATGTCTAATTTTTTTCATGATTTACATGATCACTTTCATTCCTTCCATTCTATTGACATGATGATAACTATCACAATAATATTTAATCGTTTTTATGATTGGTATTCTATGTAGTGCGCAGTATCGAAAAAATGTTAAAAGTGAAAAAATTTAAATTCTAGAGTGTTATAAGCATTTATATTTAAAGATTTTCCAATTCATCAACTTGGGAATTAGTGATAAAGGTATGCGAGTTAATGTCGGTTCCCAGGGGAACTCCACTTCCAACCCTCATACAAGTGAAACATGGGGATTACTTCATTCATTCCAAAAGGAACAATCCTTATTGATATATTTGATTTCCAAAAATGAATCACCTTTCACTTCAAGGTGGTTCAAAAGTACTTGAAGTAACAGTTCCATAACTATAATGAGGACTCCATACACTGCCTCATTGTTAGTACAACCCTCGGATAAACATAAAGAATATGGTAAGACTACCTTCGCCAGAGAAATGAGTTAGACTCATAATTCAACTTTTTTGGGAATATGGTATTCCATTATCATCCTTTTTGGACTCCTAAACATGACATAAAAATAAATTTCCATTTTTGGGTGCTGTCATGAATAAATAATCCCTCGAAATTTGACAATTCATAATTTAATGAATTTGTTTTTAAAGACTAGTGATTTGTAAGGTAATCTTCCACAGACTGGGCTTTCACTAGTTTCTGAGGAAAAAAATTTATATCAAATTTCTGAAGATTAACCACCAGCACCACAATATGTCCTATAAACATAAAATAGATGAAGATGTATTTTATTAGGTTACTCTAAGAGACTAAATGAAAATCGTGGAGCAACTGGTGGTGCCTTTGTTTCTGAACCACAAAGGCTGAATCGAAATAGCTCTTCTCAATATCTGAATAATGAGTCTCCCCATGAAGTATGGTTTGGCAGAGATAATCAAGTCTTTTTAGATTCCCAACATCATTATTTTACAAAAGTAAAGTTCCTATTGATCACTCCCTGGAGGTCATATATAGAATGATGATATTTGGATAAATAATTTGTATTAATTCTAGTTGTCTTGAGAGGTATTTCTTGAGTTTTTCAAATGAAAAATAATAGTCATCGGTCCACTGATATGTGACCCCCTTCTTCATTATATTTGTGTAGCGACAACACATTCATAGAAGGTCATATATGAAGATATGGATGTAGGACAAGTGTCATTGAAGTCATATGAACTATTTTTTGGTTTTAAGAGGAGTGATTATATTGATAGACATTCTATTCTAAGGGCTGAATTTTATTCCATGATGAAACACAAAAAAGTTAAAAAACATTCCTGAGGTTACACTAGAGGCAAATACTAAGTGGTTTATCCTATAACTATTTAGTATTATCTTGGTATAGTTGGGGTCCCAGACTTCCAGGTGGTCATAAAATTTTCATGACATGACCACTATATAATCAACAAAGCTATCGGAAATGTTCTCTAAAAGGGTTTGGATATTTGGTGCATATAACATTTGTATGTGGTTATTGGTTTATTTAAAAAAAATGGATTTACCTGATTACATAATACTCTATGAGGGGTTTTCTAGGTATCGGCTTAATTATATTCTAGGTCCATCTAAAATTGGTTGTACCATGAATAAGAATCCATTAAAGAGTGGGAATTATAACCATCTGCTACATCAATCCGGAGTTCTATGATTTGAACTAGGAAGTCATATTTTGGATAGTGCTGATCCAGATCTCTTAAATTAATGAAAACTATGAATTTAAAATGCTTATTATTCAATAAAACAACTTTGGATATCTATTCTATATAATGTACCTCTAGGATTATGTTTTCATAGATGATATTATCCACTTAATCCTCAATTTTGGTGGTGTGATTTAGGTGTGTTCATATGGCTTCCAATTTGTATCCTTGATTGTCTTTTGGCTAAACCAACTGATGGGTTGACACCTCTGGGGAGTGGCCTGGAATATCTGTGTTATTCTGAGAGAACATGTCCTGTTTTTTTCATGATGGAAGTATATATATGTAATTCTTGAAGACTCAAGGAAACAATGATCAATGTGGGTTATGTATCATCATCCGTATCAAGATTTCTATCATTGAGTTTTTTAATAGTGGTGGAAACACCTAACTCAAATTGTAGAGGGGAATCCCTATAGCCTATATAATCTTCCACTTTCTCATTTTTTACCAATTAAACCTCATCTTAGGAAGTAGGTGGGATGGAAATTTTGTTGGATATATGGATGTAGCCAATATCTTGATAATTAGAAGATGAAGTGACCATTTCTGGATCAATTGATCATGTGGTAATTTTTTTATTTTTAAAGGGGATATGGGGGACTATGGATAATCATATTCATTGTTTACCATTGAAATGATGAATTATTACATACCAGATGAAAAAATAGGGATGTTTTGAAGCTTAGGAAGGAATTAATACACTTTATTTCAAGATTTCATCACTACTATGAGAGTTGACCCCATCCCCAACATTGACAGGATCATTTCTCATTACTAACATCCTGGAAGTAGCATAATGTGTGCATACATACAAACCCACGTATTTGAAATTAGGTAGGGGAAGAACACATTCTTCATTGAGATATTTGAAATGTTTATCCAGAATCATCTACAAACCATTTAATGCATTTATCTGAGAAACATCTTCATCCATAAACTCTTTTCTGTCCTTAGAGATGATTCATGTATCAATCTATTATAACACACAATATTTGAATCTGTATTTTTGGCCAATAAATATACCTATTTAACCATTGATACAATATTTGAGGCATTGATAGTATGAAAATTTGATAACCACATTCTGATGTATCCAAGGTCTTCTTAATAGAATGTTGAATGCCATATCCTATCTTATAACCATGTATTCTTAGTCAGACATGAGATCTAAAAACTGAGATATGAGTCTGAAATGTCCAAGAGGATTTTTATTATTATTTTCATTAACCTTTAACATTATGGTAGAGGAATTCATGAAAAATTAATTGAAACCCTGTTGACTGAGTGTTCATATTTGGATGAGATTGAATCATGATACATTTACATTAAAGTCTCATCAAATATCTATGTCATTTTTCCTAGTAGATATATACAAGGGTCTAACGTGTCCTTGTACGATATTATCCCTATTCTAGTCTATAAAAGAGATGACTAAGTGTAATTTTGTAGAATCATTATCTACATGATACATTATGGCATCATCGTCCTCAACATCAAATTACCGAGGGCTTCAAAAGGCCTCTATTCATGATTCCAAGAAGAATATTGATAGACTCAGAGAATCTAGTGTTGAAAAAATGGTGAAAACTTGGAATGGTTTCTTAAAAATCATTATTTTTGTTCAACTATTATAATTTTCTATCATGATGATTCTATTTTATCGGTTCTTTAGGAGATGAAGTACCTTCTGTTGAAGGACATGTCCATATAATATGATTAGGAGGTGCTTATTCTCTTGATGGATTAGGTTTCCAAGGTCTTACTAAATAAAAAAAATTATTAGGAGATTAAGTATCCTTTAGTTGGTCTAATGGGTTTATTTTGTTAGGAAAGAGTATCAAATTTGAGGGGGTACATTCTTGATCCCCCTAAGGTTACTAGATAGCTAACCCATGAGTTTCCGCCATGTAGATGGTTTGAGAAGGGACTCAGTTAGGGTAGTGACTCTTGGAATGAACACATCTTCCCTTGTAACCTTGAATCACACAACCTCATCCCCAGTACCCTAATGAAGTGTTGGGAATTCCTATTCATAGTCACGAGGATCATCCACGAAATGATCCATTATGTGAATAACATTAAGGAAATCAAAGGTAAACACCTAATATTATAGGGATTTAGTATAGTGGGTTAACTGTTATTGTACCATTTTATGGGGAAATTCCCATGATTCATTGATTATCAGCATGAAGTCCACTAAATTCAAAAGAATAATCATCTTTTTCATAAGATCATCATTCTGCATTCACTTCTTTATCTTTAGGCCATTCCATTTTTTGGAATAATGGCCATCATAGGATTTTTTTTTTCATTGAAGGTGGTGGCATTGTAGAATAGAGAGGTTGTTGGAACCATTTGATATTTACTCTATGTTCAGACAATATCATGAGTCTGGTTGATCACCTATTATACTATTTTGATACTGGACTTCATTGAACTCTTTTTGTTAACTTCCTTCTATTAATTCTCCTCCTCTAAGTCGGTGATAGAGCCACACACTACTTTAGTAGTTAGCCTGCCCAACTTCACATTTCAAGAATCCACCATATTTTGTAGGAGGTCATTGAAATGAAAATATCTTTGAATTTTATTCAAAATTTATTGATGTAAGGGGAAATAGTTTGGTATATATTAATCCCAATATTTTCTAGGATTCATGGGCTTTGGAAACATGATTAATTTATTCTCTAATGTGAAGATATTGTAGCTAGGGAATTATACATTTAAAAAAGAATATACCTTGTATTTTGATCTCCCAAATTTGTTATCTCCTTTTCTTTCATTGTTCATCATTACATGGTAGGAGTTGTTAATGATGCACATGAGGTGTTGATGCACAATACAATGCGAGAATTTGAGCATGAGTGGGTATATGGTCCTGCTTATATGTAACAGTGGAATCTTATACTTTATACATTCTCCTTAATTATATTGATATAATTACTCAGTACATATATTTATTCTTTTTGATTGAGTCCTCCACTATTTGAGTGATCATGATGTGTTATATAGATACTCTTGTGTATTTTACATGGATTAGTGTTGTACATAACACTTTGAGACTATTATATATATAGATGGGAAACATATTTTCATGAGAAAGTGGCAGCTTTATGGAGTTGTAAATCTTTTATACTGAAAAATAAAATATTAGACACTTTGATTTTCACACTTTTTGTAGTTTGAAAGCTTGAGGAAATATTACTTCTGTAGCATCAAAATAAACTAGAAGAGAAACAACTAATGGTGGTCTTCCCACTACATTACTGACCAAGACTGTAAACTCATATACCATACAAAGGATGATCCCTCTAGTGAGTTCTCAAAGCACTTGAGTTTCCACACATCATGTTTTTCATGGGCCCCATTAATGGATCACAATGAGAGATGAAATGAATCAAATTATACTCTAGGTCTTCCAAGCCATTAAAAATTAGAAATATTTTATTACCCATGTTTGGATGGGGAAGATTCAGTTACACAAATGTGGGAAAGGATTATTTTATAGTTAATTTATCATGATTTATTCCATGATGAATTCCAATCAAGATATGTGTGAATCGGGATAATTCTTCAGAACATAAGGAATTTCTAAATGAGACAAAGCCTAAATAATTGTTGCAGTTGGTGGGGCCATTTCTTCTAGGACAATTGGTTTTGGGAATGGATAGCCTATTGGGGGAAGGCATGTAAGGATGTTCTGGGACATGTTTAGGATGTGAACTCAACAAATGGAACTCCTGATATACTAATGTAGGATCCATGTACATTGCTATTTTGTATCCCAAATTGAGTGAATGTTTTGGATCCTTTTTTGTTACTATATTAACCCTCTTTGCTGAGGTATGTTGTTTGGGTGTTTGAGTTAAGGATATCCGTGTAGATAATATTCATCTTGTTGGCTTCCTAGAAAAAGTTCTATTTTTATTCTTCTCAATTATTTTATTTCATCCCCTTAATGATAAGATATTTCATCAACTAAAAAGGGGATATACCTCTCTAGGTGGTTACTGAAGAAAAATCTGAACCATACCCTTTTCCTTATTGGATACCTTTAGAGGTGGTAATGCTTGAATATACGAAGGAATTCCCAGATTTAGGGAAAATATTTATCTCTTGGTATGTAGACCCACTATAATTGTTTCGGTGTGGACCATATTTAGAACTGGAACTTCCTCCTTCATCTCTTCCACATAGTTGTCCTCTTGTTATATAGGGTCTACAAGGGAGGAATTGATTATATTTATTGATGGGTAATGTGAAGTAGAAATTATGTTGTGTCTTTTTGTGACTACCTTTTTCTATGACCTCTATGAGGTCTAGTCCCCTCATTTTGTGATTATCTTGGAGCTATTTAGAGGACAAAAATTTCATGGGAATCCTTAGAAATTACAATCATGCATATTCCTAGTGAGGGTACTTAATTACATGATGTGAGGAACTGATAGGATAAAATCTACAATGATTCCCATAATAGATAGAAGATGATTTCCTCTATGGATAAGGTTGCTGGGTAGATTATGCTGCTGGTCCTTATCGTATGGGCAGTTCCCATTCCATTTTCAAAACTCTTCATGTATTGTTTCCTAACCTCTATGGTTAGTCTAAAAAAATATATCCCTACGGGATTAGGTTCCTCTTGAATTACTATGGCTACTGCTTCCATGCCTAACCTTCTGATTTGAGGGTGTTTTTTCATGATTGGGCAGGGTGCATCATTTGGAATGCACCTGAATCACCTAATTTCGAAAAATGTTGTGTGATTTATGAGATTTTTACTCTCAAAACGACGACTTCTGCTAAGTGAGAGGAGTTATTTAAATTTTCAAAATTCCCACTGAAAATGATTCCAAATGTCCATCTTTCTACTGGCATGATGTCCGTGATAGTTGGTCATGTCCTGTTTTGTTGATAATTTCATGGTTTGTGGATAGAATCTTTCGTTGAAGCTGAACAAAATCTATAGCATTGTGTAATAAAAAATTTGGATGGTTTTTATGGTTGAGGAGAATAGTTAAATGTAACTCTCATTGTGCACTCCATACTAAGAAATGAACACCAGATGAAGCATTGATGATCGACAGTTGCAATATTTTTGTCATGCTGAGGAATGCATGTTAGTGGGAACCTCACTGATTCTCTAGATTTCATGTTCCAATGAGAGCCATCAAGTAAATTTTGAATTTTATCCCTTATATTATCTTGATCTGAATTTGATACTTTTCATAGGATAATATATTTTTTCCAAGTGACAAAGAGTTTTCCATATATTAAGGTAGATATCGTGCACACAATATTTCGACAATACATTCATAGTGCTGTATTGATGGGTGGATAAACGCAATAACATGGATAGTATGTCATATTTATCTAGTTGTTCCCCCATCTTTCGAATGTATTATTCGTGTTGTTTTAGAGGCTCCACTCCATCGTCAGACCAGAGTGCATTCTTTCCAACCGATTTATCATAAGAGATGATTTTGGTGGGTATAACCTCTATTATGATAGAAGGAAGTCAATCTGAAAGAGGTTTAGGGAATTACTATCACCTTGGGAAGTTTTCTAGTTGAGAAATAATGTATATTTCCAATGAAAATTCATTACACAAGATAGTCCGGGTTATTCTATGTCCCTCACGGTAGGAGGGCTTTCGAATCACTACATCACAAAGGGGATGACCATTCAGACGAAGAAAAACACTAATGAAAATAGAACATTCATGGGGAATTCTATCCTGGAGAGGACTACCATGGAATATTAATGAATGGGTATGACCATATTTCTTCTGGATTTTTTCCATGTCCAATGATATTATGACTCTCATCAGGAGACGATGTCTTAAAATCGATTAGATTGTTTTCATAAAGAAATCCTTTGTGATGAAGAATCCAAAAAGTACCTTTGAAATTAATACTACTTACCTGTAATTTAGTAATGGGAGAGAAGTAATATGATCTGACATAGATAAGAATATGAGGGCTTCATTAATTATAGCACTATATAGGGAAGGATTATAGATTGGATCCTTTCTTTCCAATTGTATTTGGAGAAGAATCTACTTAGATTCCTTCTTGGGAGTGAATGGGATCACTTTCTTATGGATGTGATTTTTATAGGAAGGGTTTTGTTCCTACCTCAATGTTTCCATTACTATAGTCTGATTACCTCCAATATCAATGGGAGTGTGTTCCCGATCTGGTTTTCCATATATCAATGTGGACATTCCCCTATGGCCCTATTGGAGGGGAGTAGAGGTGTGTGTCTACTATAGGGAGGTATGATGATGTGATACACTATTTTTGAGGATGTTTATATGTGTTCAACCATATAGAACTATTTTTCCAGTTTTATAATATACTCGTATGTCTGAAGGATATAGGATGGGATTTTCGTCTTCACTTTCACTATTTTTTAATGTGCTTGGGACTTCAGTGAATCTAACTTCAATATATTACCATTACATATCTGGATTTGGGTTATGTTCCTTCTTCTGTCCTCTTGTTGCTAGCAGTGGATACCAGTTGTTCTCATATGTTTGGTTAGATTGTTGGGTTTTCACTTATTTTTATCAAGAACTTTATAACTAAATTCTCTATGTGATGTATGATAAAACTACTGGAAGAATTGATGAATATATTCACGTGTGTTATCTATCTTGTAGTTTACCTCCAAAATGAGATGGAATTATTCATATAGTACTTCCAGATGATTCCTTTAGGAGTCTGGATTTGAATATGTAGGTTTATTTCTCATCTCTTGTTTTGTTGTACGATTTCAATGATGTGGTTCCTTAGATTCTTTGAGGGGAGTTCATTGACTAACATAATTAGGGTAGGTGGATGAATTTTACTTCTTGAAGGTTCCCACCAAATTTTATTACTGGGATTATTTGGAGGTTGTAGAGGTGTAGTATTGATCCCTATTGGTCTTTTTTCATCCCTGAGAGGCCATATTTTACACCCAGGTAAAGATGAATTTGGCTAGACTATCAAGGATGACACCCTCATCAAGATAAGGTTTGACTACCATGTTCCCTTGGTTGAGGAGAGTGCTGAGAGGATCCCATTGGAAGTACCCTTGTGTCTTCAAGAAGAGACCATATATGTTATTTTTATCCACAAACATAAGATAAGGGAGGGAATTTTTGTCACGTTCTAGGGATAATGTCCTAAAATTTTTGAAGATAGTGGTTGGATTCATCTACTTCTAAACTATAGACCAGCAATTTTTGGACAATTATTAGGGCTTGGAATGATAGAGGGCCTATTAAGAGGCCTCTAGGGTTAGGTTTTTACAATTTTTTTGGTACTCTCGGAACAACGTGTTTGATATCCAGGATTGAAAACACTAGGTTGGTGACAACATCCTCTTCTTGGATTTATATTTACATTAATGGTAGTTGAGGCATGAATAATTTAGAGTTGTGATGATTACATTTGATTAGTGGGATTTTCTTTTGTAATTTCCATGATATAGATGAAAACCAAAAATATGAAATCCCCAAGAAAGAAACATTTCATTTAAATTTTCACAGGAATGATTTATTAACATTAATTTCTACCATTTTTTTTATAGTGAAAGGGGCCTGACATATCAGTGACACTATCATCATCCTGGTTATTGATTCCCATACAGTTCACAATTTTTTATTTCCAATGAAAATAATGAATAACATGTTTTGTTGGTTGATTGTAGGGGGTTGAGTATTTTTTTGAAATCATTCATTTCATTATCACTATAACAGAACAGTTTCAAATTGGTTTATTCATGGAAACTGAAACCCCCAATAGTTCTATATCCATGAGGTATCTTCTTTCCAATATTAGTAAATCATCATGGATTTTGGAAAATGATAATAAGGAACTCATAATGGTGGAGAAGTTGGAAGGTTGGGTTCATCACACCATTTTGTTGGTAATTTTCATACTAATGGATTCTCTAATTGATATAAGATATGTTCATAAATTTTTCATTAATTTCTAGGTATTATGTTGATCACCCTTGAATTAACAATATCTTATTAGCATGCACAAAATTTAGGATAATATTTATATATATTAGGTTTTATATAAATGGATATTTCTATTGTATATGAGGTTCTTCATCAATGGAATCCTATTATGTACTAATTAGAGATTCAATGGATATTATTCAAACAACTTTTATTTTTAGTCACATAGTGGGGATATCTAGAGTGAATTGTTGTCCACCGAGGCAAGGTTTGTTTGTATGTTTGGATCAGACCCATGTGATGGGATTCTTATGTATCCTTGTGAAAGGAATTAGAACCCATATAGTTCATTTCCACTTAATGAGAGACTCAATACCTTTTTTGTTCACATGAGAAGGACTAAACCATGTATTTTAGTATCACGTAGTGAGGAAGTTTAGGTTAAATCATTCTCATGAAATTTTTCTATGGGGCCTGTAACGATTTTCTTAGAGAAATTGGAAGGGATATGGATTCATAGGATGAATAAGACCATACTAGGAATGTTTCCTAGAGAGAAAAATGATTATTTGTAGTGTTGGGTTTGAAAATCATGTAGGATTCTTATATATTCCATTTGGAGAGACATAGAAGACCACATAGTTCAATTGATAGTACCCATGCTTATGTAGTACCTCTAAATGATATTCTCAATGGAGATCATGTCAATTTGAGAGGATTAATTTTGGGATCATTCCAAAAAAGGAACACCATTAAAAGGGGCCATGAGAGATGTCTTGACTAATGGTGATTTTGAGGATTTCTATGGGCTTACACATAAGGAAGAGCCCCATGTATGAGTATGGTGATATGGTAGGGGAATATTCCTAAATATAAATTATTAATATTGGATTTTAGGGCATACTTGTCATGTGTATTTTTGAGTGAACGGTGGTTCTGATTGTGGAATACTCTTGAGGAGTACCATGATAAGATGATGGGTATTGAATCAATTAGGATACCCAATGTTTTCGTATGTAATTATACTTATAATGGATTCATAGTGTTAAATTGGTCATAAAAATTGAATAATACTCAAGGATTAAGATTATTGGGGCTTACTCTTTTGGAGACTGACAGAAAAGTTTGGGATCATGTGGATCTCACGACTACTTTCAACCTCTAAGACCACATGACTCCTGGTCAGTGTGAAAAACTAGAGGAAATGGTTAATCAATTAATCCACACAATTCACATTTCTCTAAGGTTGGATACATATTCTTGAAGACCCACGTATATTAAATAACTATGATGGAAGGTGGAAGAAAGATTTAGGAGTAAACCCTCTATCAAAAGATGCCTATGATTGGGTGATTATAGCGATTATGGATATCCTCAAATAAAAACTGATTCATGATTATTCATTCATTTACATGAGAATAAAGTATGTTCCAATAATCAATGATATTTATGAAAACGAAATACATTTCTATCATAAAGAAGGTAGTCTACCACACACATAACTGATGTTATTGTGTTTCTAATGGAATGGAATTAAAATAGTTATATATTATACAATGAATATGTTTTTATAATTATTTTATAAATAACATATATATACTATATAACCATAATTACACAAATCCTAGGGAGGTGTGAATGGGAAAATGAACCATATCGGTTTGTGAGGCAGTCATCCATCATACACAAGAATAATTATTTATTAACCCATTTGATGGAAATCGTGGTTGTTCTATTTTAAAAAAGCACAAAAAATGAAATTATATAAAATATTATGAATGTATTATATTATCATGGTTTTATAATAATTAAAGAGGTGGATGATGAATTGAAAAAAATAATTCTTATTGAATAACATTAACTCTTCTTCGGGTATCTGCCTTAGACTTCCACAAGAGAAATAAATGGAATGAATTATTCCAAAAATAAAGAATTTATAATGTTATTAGGAATTTTTAACATGATTTTTTTCCATTTTTAGATGAACCAAATTGTTTAAGTGGTGTGAAAAAGTGAGGGGAGATATTTCCCTTTTATATTTGAGGAGGAGTTCCATTTTTGTAAATACTCAAATGTATTCACTATTAGGTGGTCTACCTTACCGTATATACCTAAAAATTTGAATAATAATAAAGGAGGTAGTTTATTTGGTCAATAAAAAACACCCAAAAAAATTAACACATATTCATCATTTTATTCCATAGGAATTATATTTACTCAATGGACCTTTTTAATTTTTAATAAGATTACGTATATATTTTTATTTACATATGTGATATATTTTTTAATAATATAAATAAAATGAGTTATATTATATAATTTATACCTAATTAATATAAATATAAAATACAATTAATTATTTAGAAATACTATATGGATGTAAAATTAATTTTAATACAAACACATGTAATGTGCAAAACCTTGTTTTAACCTTAATGATTATAATTAATTTTAACCCTTTTAAATAATCAATATGGTCAAAAATTATGTTTTCTTTATTAGATAATATGAATTATTATGATTCCAAATATGTAATACATTATATAAAATTGAACTCATATAAGTGTTAAATTTAAATTTAAATTTAATCCACTGGAAGCTACGAGAAAGAAGAGTTATAATGTGAAAATAATCAAAAGTTTACAATGTTTTTATATTATAATTAAATTTAAAATAATTAAAATGAACAAAATTTTATTAATTGATATAAAATTTAATTAATTTCAAATTAAAATGATTTAATAGTATAATTAATTTTATAATTTATTTATAAGAAAAGGTATCTTTATTTATAATTCAATATTTTACACTATTCATCAAAAAATGATACCCCTAAAAAAACCCAATGAATCACCCAAATATAATTTTGGTATTTTGATTTAAAAAAATTAATATTATTTTTATAATATATTTTATAATATTTTTAAAAAATTAATTTTAAATTATTTCTAAATAACGTGACTAATCCTTTTTTTAAAAAAAATTGAGTATTTTATAAGACCTTGCTTTTTCTTTTAAATGATTCTTTATTTATTTATACTTAATAGATAAATAATAAAAATATGTAAGATATATATTTTTATAATTTATTTAATCCTATTTTTACCATCCATACAAATGGATAAGTGATAACTATCATATCAAATTATAATACTAATAGTATATTGTTGTTCGGTAGAACATGATCTTGTGTGTAATGTAAGTTATCAAAGTAACTCGTTGATGCATGTAAGACAATATAATATGAGGGTTGCATGAAATAAATCTATATAATATATTGAACATATTTAAAATAATAAATATATTTTATATCCTTGGGGTTTTTATTACCTTATACTCTTGGGGTTGAATTGTATATACACTATTGAACATAGTGGTCTGAAGTGTACATCTTGGGGGAATGAATTCTCCCCAACATTAATAAATTGTTTCCTCTCAATTTAAAATTTATCATATTAGTTAAGGGTTTGATATTTAAAAATACCATTTCTTAATAACCCACATTATAAAAAGGTTAATAAAGCATTCTTTTAATAGGTGATAATGGAAAGTACAATAATAATTTTTGAATAATCACAGAAGTAGGATTTTAAGTATGAAGAAATTAGTGTCAGTTGAAGGTATAGACATGGAAGAAAGGTGTAAATAATTATAGTTTGTGGTATAATTAATTGATGAAATTCCTGTGAATGATCAATGGAATGATAAGGGCTTCAATATAATAAAACTGTGATTATTTAAAATACTATTAGTTCAAAAGATAAGGTATTAGGATAATATATTTTACTTCAGGATCCTTTCACAAATATTTATGATTTCATCTACTATTTATGAATATTTGTAAATATTATTACCTGGATCATTTTTGTATCATACTCATAATTTCACACATTGGTTTTTCTTTAATAAATTTTAAATTCATCCTTTACTCCAATGAATGAATATCGATAAAAGAAATTTTTTATTCTTGAAGCACTAAAATTCACTTTTAATAGATTGTATGAAACATAAAAGAGTTAAAAGTGTTTTCTTCTATCTCTGACTATTTTCAAAAACCAATATAGTTACCACAATTATCCCATAAATTAATATCTGATACATAGTAGTAACACCAATGGTTGATCATTAAAATTTATTTAGTAATTTTTTTTACTAACAAAATGAAATATTATTTAGTAAATTAAACATGCCAACGATAGTCACTAAATAATTATCGTTCTATATTCATGGGTTCAAAAGCCATGGACATTGTACGTATGATGAGTTTTCACCCTCTATGTGGGATTTACCTTTTAAAAAAATATTAATATAATTCATATCAAGTTCCCAAAACAATATAGTGGACATCCATAAAATAAAATCACTCATTAAATAACCTTTTTTAATATGATTTTTTATAATGATTATTTTTTTAGAAATTATTATAATATTATTTTACTACTATTATAGTTTTAATAATTATCATATTAACCCAATTTTCTATCAAAAACTTTAAAAAATTTCTTATAAAATGTAATTAAATTATTCCGCAAACTAATATTTTACTAAAAAAATACTAAATTGATGCTTTTTATTTCTGTAAATTTCGACCAAAAGATAATGTTATATGCCTACAACAAATTAAAAAAAGGATGTTTTTAACTTTTATATTTTTATCATCCTTATACTCATAACCCATTATGGTATCCAATACTATTAAGATAATGATGACATGTGTAGTTCTAAAATTTAATATAATCATGAGACATGTCGTGATAATTATACCAAAATACCATAGATAAAAATACATCTAAAATTTATTTCGTGAATCCCAATACATAATACATCTTTAATTTTATTTCGAAATAGGGTTTTCCTTGTTTTAGGTTTTAAACTAGTTCATTATCTATTCGAATCCTTCATAATAGTTTGTTATTAAATTGTGAATTATCCTATGAATATCCCTATATAGTTTTAAATTAGGTGCTTACTAAGGTCCTATGTTATTTATCATGTGATAATTATGTCAAGCCAAATGATCCCTTTTCAGAGTTATTACCCTTAAGTACTTATAGGCTACAATAATGCTTAATTGTATCTTAAAGACATGGATTTATAATTAAAAAAACAAGATAATATATACCTTAAAAATACAATAGCCTGTTATTTTATTCATATTCTCAATGTATATCATAGAGTTATGTTCCTTATATATGCTATATAAAATTTAGTTCCATAGGTTTCTACTAATCATCATATGATACTAGTTATGGAGACCCCGGCACCTGTATCTTTGAACTAGATCCTTATTTATTACACTGGAATAAGATACAAGGAATCAAATCGTAATGAACCAAATAGTATAATAGTTTTGTAAATCATGATACATTCATGGATCATGAATTACATTGGAATATACAAATTACAACATAATTATTTTTTAGAATAACATTATTCCTTCAAGAATATCCTTTCATGTCACACATAGATAAGTTTTTTATTTATAAATAAATGAAAAAATAAGGTTGAACTCAAATTTTCTATAAGGGTTAGTTATATAAGAATCTAACATGAATCAATAAGCATAATCATTAAGGAAAGTTAAATAACTAAACACACAATCTATTTAAATAATTGGATAAGGAATAATAAATATATAAATATAAATAGTTGAAAACACATTCCATCTAATAAAATAATTGGGAATTTAATGCATACATATAAAATAACATTGTTAAAATATCATGGATAATAAAATATAAAATCTTAATGAATGTGATGATTAATTATTTTATTGAATGTATTAGGAATATAACACCTCCTCTATAAATACCTTTTAAAATATGGTTTAAAATATATGTAAAACCAATATTAATTAATATTAACTAATTTTTTTTCATGGTAACTAATGATTCACCAATCGAGATTTATAATAAAAGGCCCCAAAATTCACTACAGATCAAAATTATTCCTCCAATAACGCCTAATATATTTATTTCAGGAATCAATATTCCTTTACATCAAATATTCGTATTGAGTAATGGATAAAAATTTAAAAATACTTCCTCACCTAATCAAATATTTTTCATTATAAAATATCATTTATAAAGACTATCTATGATATATTCAATAAGAGTATCAATGATAAATAATATAAAAAATTATTTGATATTTAATATCAAATGATGGTCGGAAAGATAATATTTCATGGTCAGGTAAATGAAAAAAAATGAAATAAATATTTTAATTTCAATGGAATCTTTGGTAAAACAATCACATACCATGAAAATGAAGAATAAGGATTGAATAGATATATACTAATTGGAGTATGAATGATGGTTTATTATCCTTTATGAATATAAATACCATACGATGATCTCTAAAAACATACTTGTGGAAATTATAATTTTCAATTTGAAAGTCATTTTGAAAATTCGTTTAATTAAAAATCACTTTAAAACATATATTATTTAAAAATATATTCCTAATAATGATAAGGAAAATTCATATAAATGATATTCATGACACCAGGTAATTTCATACATAATAAAAATTTAAAAATTACATTTTTTTTCACTATTCAATGCTTAGGAAAATGAATTGTTTAGAAAAAGACATGATGATTCCATAAAAATGTTCAATAAAAGAAAAAGGGTTATTTTTTGGAAATGACATAAATATTCTATTGAAAAAAATAAACTATAAATATGGGAGAAAATTTCGGCCCGTGCCATCCACGTTAGATGGTAACAATTGGCCATAGACAATCATTCTCATTAAAAAACGACAAGAGTTTAATTTTATCAAACTAAAATTTTAGAATTCCCCGACCTCGGTTTCAAGATCAGAGATTGTCAACGAGTTGCGGAAGACAAGCGTTGCGGAGGTCGGGCGTTGCGGAGTACGGATGTCGATTCCATTGACGTTAGGGTGCGTCCGAAGGGAAGTGTCAATGGAGAAGTCCTTCGCGTTCTTAGTCAGAGTTGTTCTTCCTTGAAAAACGGTGTTCTCTCTAATTCTCTAGAGGTTCCCCCACCAAAAAATATTTGATATCCCAATATTATAATAGACTTCTACAACTTTAAAGAAATTCCATCCAAAAAAATAATAATTCAAAAGAGGAGATGTGGCAATTAATTAATAAGGATATTAATTAATTAAGTTGGAAAACTTAATGAGAGGGAGGTGGTGAGTTTAAAATTTAAATTAGAGGAGTTAAAAAATTAATTAAATGGGGGTGTTGGTGTGGTTAAGGGAAGTTATCATAATAAATATAAGGGGTGTTAAATGGGGGGTTTCAAGGGAGTTGAGGGGAGGTGATAAGTTTGGGGCTCGTGTGGGCCCCACCACCCGTAGTTATATTCTCCCATGGAAAGTTAGGTGTGGTGTGGGACCCACCTACAACATCCTTTTGGAGTGAATAACTTCCACTTTAAATAAAATTGTAACACAACAATTTTATTTATTTCTTAATGAATCCCCAAATTTTAACTACCACATAGGACAAAACACAACTGTGGTAAAGGTCCCCTTAATCGAATACCAGCGCTGCAAGTTCATTGGTGCCCTCAGATTTCAATTCCGAGCACCGGTTCAAAATATAGGAAAACTGGCATGTACGTTTACTGAACGTACTCGAACAAAACTTCAGAAATTGATTCTGAGTACACCGGGCCTCGGAATCAGGCGCTGTTAGAAACTGCGTACTCATAAAATTTCAAAAAATTAAGAAAAAAAATTTCCTTGAAATTTCCAGGTCTTTACATTACTCCCATCTCTGGGATTTACATCCCCGTAAATCTGCAACAAAAACTGGGGAAATAAATGGGGGTACTAAGCTCGCATATGAGCCTCCCACTCCCAAGTGCTCTCTTGGAGGTTCTGGTGCTGCCAGCGAATACGCACCAGAGGATTAAACTGTCCATCTAAGACCCTCTCCTATCGATCCTCGATCTCCACTGGGACCTCCATGAATGTTGACCCATCATCGATTTCCAGCTCATCGAGATCGATTATATGGGATGGGTCGTGCACGTATCTCCTCAGCTGAGATACGTGAAAGACATCATGCACCTGATGCAACTGAGGTGGAAGGGCCAGGTGGGAAGCCACCTCGGCTACTCTGCAGAGGACCTAGAAAGGTTCGATAAAACATGGAGACAACTTGCCGCCCCAGATAAATCTCCATAGACCTTGTCGAGGTGAGACCCATAGGAAAATGTGATTTCCATCCTCGAACTACAGTGGTCTCCATCTGCTATCAGCATAGGAATTTTTTCTGCTCTGTGCAGTCTTCATCCGCTCCTAGATGTACCGCAAGATGGAAAGTGTGGAACTCCCACAACACTTTGTACTATCGTGCAACTGGTACCATGGTATGTCCACTATAAGGAATGAAATGCCCCCACCTTCAGAAAATATATCGGGTTCTTTCCCTGAGGATATCTAAGCACGTCAAGTCTCGCCGTCAGCATCCCATGTGGCATCTCCCTATCTTGCTGAAGAGGTGGGTATTGACTCTGAAAGACTTTAGAAAGGCAGCTCCATCCCGATCCACAAAGAATATATGCATCTCTAGAGATGTTTGGCCGACTCATGAGTAAATCGACTGCACCCTATTATGCATGATTCCATCCTGTGCTGCCTAGGTTTTCCTTTTCGCGGACCAAGGAAAACCCCATCTCAACGTTGTAGAAAAACCAAAATATTTGTGCCTAATACAGCCAGTCTGTGTATGAATTGTGGTTGCCCAGTCCATACCCAAAATAACATCGTAAGGAATCGATGCTGAAACCAAGAGGTTTCAACTAAAACTCTTGCCTCAAGGGTCATATCAAAACATCGGCGTCTATGTGATTAATGAGTCTCCTCCCAAAGGTATCTCCAGACGTGAGGGTCAATTTAGCGGTTTAACTGGAAACTCTAGGTCTAGGTCATGATTCGTGGAAGGATGGAATGATTTATATCTATGTATATTGATATGAAAGATATTAATAGACATAGATCATACCTCAAATATTTCCTAGAGCCCTTGGGTCATAGTCCTTGACCAAATGCATCTATTATCTTCCCCTTACATCCATCTCCCTAATCCTAGCGGGGACTACAAAGGCGGGTGATTGTAACATGTCGAAATGTTCACCACCTCATGCTGCTATCCTAGCTCTATTTCCACGTCTACTGCCCTGTCGATTCATCTTTCTTTAACACTTCCTATTCTCGAAACATTCTACATGCACAAGTCTCTGAGATTGGCACTAGTTTCATGCTTTCTAACTGCTAACATTCACTGGCTATTTTCGCTCAACTGATGAACATTCAACCACAAAGGTTCTTTCTAGAACCCTAACATGAGTAGGAATGCATAGAGGAAAAAAGCGTGGGCTCAGATATTCTTAAACATACATCTCTCAGAGATCCGACCTCTAAAGATCTATTCGTATCATATTCATTGAGTACCTGGAAAGATCGTTATGCCTCGATGAATACTCAGCTACAGACACGTCATCTCGTCGAAGCTGTATAAGCTCTATAAAACTCTCAGTAACCTCCTCAAGCCTATCCTCAGCCACCTGTGGGTCTGGCTCACCTTGGATCTTGAGGGATATCTAGTTCTGAAACACATGTAAGGCACTAAGCCAACAAGTGTCCTCTACCGGTACTACCGGCAGTGTCTACTGCCAATGGCAGGGATATAGTTCGCACACTGCACCAAGGTACCATCGTGGTAAAAGATCCAAGTACCGAAACCTCATCACTATGCGGACCATCCGCATGGCCACTCTTTGAAAATGATTAGTAGCTAAGATCAAAATCTGCTCTACTAGTGTCTCAACTAGGTGGAAAACTCCAGTAGTTTCCTCCATCCAGTCCTCTGCTGCCTGAGAATCTGTCTCGCCTCGAAACCTCGGAGGCCTCTACCGCTGGAACACGTGCAACATGCTCAGTCGGCATGCACTATCCTCCAAAGTGGCTGGTGGAATCTTCTTCCCAAGGGGTGGTGTTGCTGCTGGTATACCCCTTGAAGGTGCCAACAAAGTAAGAGGGTCCTGCAACGGAGCCTCGTCGCTCAGTGGACAACCATCGTGTACTATCTCGAGAACCCTAGCTTGTTTTCTTCGCAACAGCATCCTTATAAGGAACAGGTTCTCCGTGGTCAATAAGTTATACTTGGTGAGATAACTCAAAGAGACCACAATGGAAACTGTGGAAAAACACACGCAATCAGTGTTTTTTTGCACTCAGTCAAAAATCGGTTTTCAGGGTCTTGGTGTATGGATATGTCGGCTGCTGCACCAACACTAGACTCCCAGGACTGAAAACCACACTCAATACTCTTAACACTAATTCTTCACATAAAAGAATGATCAGATTCCTATGTTCTGCAGTAGAACTGACTTCTCTGATACCAATTTATCATGACCTGTCCTCAGGGACCGTGCCGTGACTACCCCAAGACCGCCTTCCATAGGCCAGGGGATAGTGACTAGCACCAAAGTCGTAAATACCAATACTGGGAAGGAATTACCTTTATAAAAGTAAAAAAAGAGTATGCAATAGAATTTAGAACTATGTAAAACTGTATACAAAAGTAAGTGCTGAAAATAACGGGGCCGGAAATACAATCCCAATTGTATGAACAATAAAACTGAAAAGCTAGTACAACTACAGTAAAGTAATATAGCAACCACTTTTTCGTCCTCTGAAAATTCCACCTGATGGATGGGTACATATGGCCTCCTCAGCACCTCAGGTACGTTTTCCCGCTCCGTGTATGTCTCGCCAAGTGGTCCACCTCCGGGTACCGTCTAGCTCCACAAGTCTTCACCCCGATCAGTGTTGTCTATCGTTTGCATCCAACACAATGTAGTGCAGGCGTAGCCCATGCAGGGAAGAGTATACGATACTCAGTAGGGATCCCAAGACATCCAAAGGCCTCCCAAAATCCACGAAGGATAAACAACAGAATAAAGACACAATCACAAAGTATCAACCAACTCTACTTATGTATATACACATACATATACCTAAGTTATAAAGTATTAACCAACTCTACTTAGGTATATGCCCATACATATACATAAGTTATCAATCACAGTTCGGATCCAACCCTAGAGCCCAAGCCCAACCTATTCCACATAGGAATGCAAGTCAATCACCTCGATGATAATGATTTGAAGTCACGAATCAGCTCACACAGATATACATCTTTCATGTAGAGATAGTGATGACCAGATGTAGTCTCAGATTAATCTAATCTGTCAAAACCACAGAGGATTCCAGGTACATAAGTCATCACTGCAAACCCACATAGTATCCATGTACATAAGTCATCACTGCTGAACCCACGTAGGATCCATATAGAGTAGTCGTCAGTTCCGAACCCACGTAGGATCCAAGTAAAGAAGTTGTCGATGCCGAACCCACATAGGATCCAAGTACAGAAGTCATCCCTAACGAGCCCACATAGGATCCAATTATAGATGTTGTCACTACCGAACCTAGGTATGATCCATGTAAAGTAGTAATCACAGACGCAGCCAGCTCTAGGATTCTCGCACACAACACGCTCGATTCTGGGAGGGTCTGCTACTTGAGCCAAGGGGTCGATACATCAACCAGCACAAAGTCCTGTGTTGATGTATCCAGAATTTCAGTCTCATCAAAATAAACCCAACGCAATAGAAAGGACGTCAATCAGATTCCCGGTCTCAGGTTTATTGGCTTTTCCGTTATAGGGACCCAGTTGGAAATACGCTCGTTCCAAACCCGGACGTTTTCCAAAGGTGCACAAAACTCAAATAAATTATCGCAAAAGGACCGCCTCGATTCCAGGGTGCTAGTGCCATAGACGACACGTCGATCGGACATGCGGTCATTATGTTATTCATGTTTAAGTGAAAATGGGCTCGGCCCGTTAAGCCCAGTGGGCTGGTAGGTCGGGTCAACCCAGTTTTGGCGGGTCCGACCCGGCAGAGAGTCGGACCGGCTCAGTGATTCGCGTATCCCGGCCAGAGGGGCGCGGCCAATCCCAAAGGGGTGCGGCTCATCCCGAGGGGGCGCGGCCCGGCCCGGCCCGTCGTGGCCCGTCAGGGTGCGACTCGGAGCGGCGCCACTGGCCGCGGCTCGTCCAGCTTTGCCCGGGTGGCCGAGCGATTCAGGGGGGCTGCTTTTTTGAACTGGCGGCGCCGAGGGGCTCCACCCTCTCATCCGGCCAGCTGAAGCTAGCCAGTCATCCTTGCATGAGCGGCCCGCATGGGCGGGCTGCAGTTCCCCAAGCGCGGCGGCCTCCTGGCACCGCGGGGTCTCCCTAGCCTGGCCGGCCTCCTGCTGGACGGTTCATCCGCCGAAGCAGCCCTTGGAACACGTGTCACGGTCCTCCGTAGTGTGGCTCCCTTTGTGGCACTACTGTCTCCCTTAGACCCAGTCTGCTTTAACTGGTCGATTCTTCTTTGGCTAAGTGGCCTACGGTTGCGGGCCATGATTCTTTCGCATGAGGTCGCCACGCGGCTGCCGCCTCCACTCACTGCCTCCTCCATTCGCCACCACCTCCCTTTGCGAATTAATAAAACAAGAAACGACAGAGGGTCTTCATGCCATATTTATCCTGCCCGTGCCATCCACGTTAGACGGTAACAATCAGCTATAGAAAATCATTCACATTAAACAAAGACAAGATTATAATTTTATCAAACTAAAATTATACAATTTCCCTACCTTAGTTTCAAGAGCAGAGCATGTCAATGAGTCGTGGAAGACAAAAGTTGCGGAGTTCAGGCATCGTGGAATACGAACTTCGATTCCGTTGATGTCAGGGTGCGTCTGAAGGGAAGTGTCGATGGATAATTCCTTCGCATTCTTCTTTAGAGTTGTTCTTTGTTAAAGAACAGCGTTCTCTCTAATTCTCCAGAGGTTACGCCACCAAAAAATATTTTTTATCCCAATATTATAATAGACTTCTCCAACTTTAATGAAATTTTATGCAAAACAAAATAATTCAAAAGAGGAGATGTGCCAATTAATTAATGAGGATATTAATTAATTGAGTTGGAAAACTTAATGAGGGGGAGGTGGAGAGTTTAAAATTTAAATAAGAGGATTTTACAAATTAATTAAAGGGGGGGTGTTGATGGGGTTAATGGAAATTATCATAATAAATATTAAGGGAGTTAAATGAGGGGTTTCAAGGGAGTTGAGGGGAGGTGATAAGTTGGGGGCTCATATGAGCCCCCCACCCTTAGATATATTCTCCCATGGGAAGTTAGGTGGGGTATGGGACCCACCTCTAACTTCCTTTTGGAGAGAATAAATTCCACTTTAAATAAAATTGTAACACAACAATTTTATTTAATTCTTAATGAATCCCCAAATTTTTTCTACCACATACGACAAAATGCTACTACAGTAAAGGTCCCCTTAAGAGAATACCGGCACTGCGAGTTCATTGGTGCCCTCAGATTTCAATTTTGATCACCGGTTCAAAAGATAGGAAAACTGGAACGTACGTTTACTGAACGTACCTGAACAAAACTTCAGAAATTGATTCCGAGCATACTGGGCCTCGGAATCAGGCGCCGTCAGTAACTGCGTACTCATAAAATTTCAAAGAATTATGAAAAAACATTCCTTGAAATTTCCATGTCTTTACATAGAGCTCCAAACAGTAATCCCTAAACACCTATAAAATAAAGATAGTGATTCATGTTGTCCCAAATTGGTCCCAGGGAAACATAAAATCATAAGACACCACAATGATCCCCTAAAAAACCTAGCCTTGTAATTTTGGAGATCATGTTTCCCAAAGGAAAACCACTTGGAAAATTCCCAACAATATGATAATTTTAAATTTTTTATCCCCAATCCTCCCAGAAGGGAATTCCATGCATGCAGTGCCTAGGTATTATGCTTTGGTTTGGCTATAATCACCTCACAAAGAGTCAATATTTTTCAAAATCCCAATAAACCTCATAGAATTCTTAAAAAACCAAGAAATAAATAATATTAAATTTAAAAAATTATTCAAATATGATTATATGAGAATGTATGGTTTGGGTGTGATATGAAACATATAAAATTACATAATTAACAAAATAATTTTCACCTTATAATTGATATATAAATTTATTATATCAATATTTTCATTATATATATATATATATATTGAATTTTACATAAAAATATTAAGGTTGTATAACTTTAATATAATTAAATGTTTCGTGACTCGTGATTCTTAAAATTGAAGATCATATGGGGATGAAGAATATTATAAATATTAAATTATATTATTCATATAAAATTAATTATTTTTTATGATTTTCTGTTTTATTAAATGACTAAAATATGTATTAATCACAAAATTATTTTTATCAACTTATATTTATTATTGTTGTACATATTAATAAATTTATAACATGGGGTGAGATATATAATAATTAGGTATTTAATCAACCTCTCTAATCATATATTTAAATTTATCTCTATTTACATTCTGATTTAGTATACAATGATCACTCTACTAATTCTTCTAGGTATATTACTAGGTAATTATATAAATTTATCAATATGAAGTCAAATTTCAAAATAAATATACAAAATTTTATTAAATTAATGGGATGAATATTTATATTTCAATTAATATATTTGGGAAGCATGGATTAACTAAATTATAACCCATAAAACCATATTTTGAAAAGAGGAATAAATTAAAATAGTTCTCATAAATTAAATTTTCATCAAAAATAAGTATAAAAATTTCATTATTCACCCACTTAAAGAAACTAATAGTCTAATGATGGTAAACCCAACAAGATATTATTATATATTGTTTACCCATATCTACTATGGTGGAAATAACAAAAATAAAATTTTAACCCAATCATTTACAATCAATATTGAACATTTTTTAAAACAAAAAAAATATAGAGTTTTCATTAACAAAGCATTTGGATTTTAGGGCATCAAATACTAAACTAAAACACCTAATTCATAAATGTATAGCTTTTTTAGATGTATTACCTAAAATAATTTTTTCTGGTTAGAAATAAAATTAATAAACCTAATAATCATGATTTTTATCATGATTCACATTAAATATTAATGGTCTTGTTATTGAAAAATACTTAATAATATTAAAAAAATTTAGAAAATTTAAAACAAAAAGGATTTTATCACTTTATTTATTTTTCAATAAGTAACTCTTTTCAGGATGGTCTTTTAGAATAAATGGATAATTTTATTATCCTTCATTGTACTTTTATATTCAATTGTGGACTTTTTAGAATCATTTGATGGTGATTTATATTTTATAGCTTGTAATCCCGATGGGACTCGTCTTAAGAATCCCTATAATGATTGTAAATCATATAATGACACAAATATGGATTAGCTTTTTATAAACAACCTTATTATAAATACCATGAATCTATTTATATAACCAATTAAATTAAATTGAAAAAAATAAATGTCCAATAACATGCTTATTCGGAGAAAAATATCTATTACAAGAAATTATTTTACTGTATATTTTGAAATATAAATCACATGAAAGTTCACAAAATCAATATGAATGGGTGTATTGAAGTGTTTTAGAGGTTAGTTTTAGACCACCAAATGGAATTAATAATTACAAAAAAGTTATAAATCATTTTCTAGACAACTAAAAAAAATCTGTGTATGAAAAATTGTAAATATTCTTCTTGTTGGTAAAAGGAATATTAAATGAGTGATGTAAAAATATGAATAGTGTGAAGGGTCTCAAAAATTATTTTCATTAACAAATACCACATTGTCAAACCTATAACATAGATAAATATAAAAAATGAAAAAAAATTGATTATGTGTGGAGTTACATGAAATTATTCATTGATATTTGGATACTTGATTTAATTAAGGATATTTACCTACATATTTCTTTTATAGATATTAATATATTTAACACAACTTCATGAGATTTTGACATGATTTAAACTTTTTACATGTTTATAGTAAAATAAATATAATAAGTGTATTTGAAATTGTAAGTTTATATGTTGGTATATATATTTTTTAACTAAAATAAATATCTATTGTTTTATAACCTCATTTGGAAACAAGTTAATAAAAAGGTTTAAAACTCCAAATACCACTATAAATATTTCATAGTTCTTATAAAAGAAATTAACATAACTTGAAATGACAAATATTTTCTACTAAAATCATTTTATAGAGAATTAAATGACTTATGTACATATTTTATTATAGAAAAATATAAAAAACCATTCCTTTAATAATGATAAGTGATATAAAAATATTTATTTTGAAATTTTTCCGAATTTTCAATATGTATTTTCAAATATAAAATATCATGGTTTTATTAAATACATTATTATCTTTATTATTAATTATAATATGTTAGGTATTTTTTTTATTATGTTAATAAATAATAAAACTTTAGGGAAAAATAATTCTAAATAATTTATGAATACAATATAGAAAATTTATTAATTTTTTGTAATAATATTTAATAGTTGAATACTTAATCAAAATGTTTTATGTCTACATCGAGTAGTATATTATTATTATAAAACATCGAACCCTTCCTATAATTTCAATATGAATTGATATATTTGAATTATGAAATATAAATATATTATATATAGTTAAAATGATGATGATTCATATTAAAATACCTATAAAGTTTTTGATCTTCAATATAAATATTATTTTTAAAACTAATTTTCTTACATTAAAGGATGTAGTTTAAACCTTAAATGGCAGATTAAATTATTTTAATTATATAATATATTTATCATATATATATATTGTATTTTAAACAAATGTTAATCATAGTTATTTCACTAGGTTTATTTATAAATATAAAAATAAAAAAATTGATGTTTATCAAAATTGAACAAAACTAAGTTTCTTAAAAACCCAATTTTCAAAATAAATGCCAAAATTTTAATATAATTATTTCCAAAAGTTGTTTTTCATGAAATATAGTGAAAATAAACATGAAATTTTTTATTTTCAGGAATGTAAAGTTATCCCATGGTCGAAAAAGATATGTTGGTTCCATGAGATATATTCTAAGAAAAAACATATTGGTATAGGATATATTTAAAATATTTAAGTATGATTCGTCATTTACGTAATTTATTTTCACTTCTTAAAGAAAATTATAATGTTCTAATGGTTAGATCTTATGAATTTATGACCTTGGTAGATAATAATTTATATTATTATTCCATGAAATGTCTTACCACTGTGATTGATGATAATTGATGAAAGTTCTAAAAGTTAATTAATTTCATTGATTTATCCATTATGTAAAAAATATACAGGGTGAAATGGGTCTTAAGATTAATACTAATATGAATGAAAGAGTCAATACTATTAATTAATGAATATTGAAAAAGTAAAATGTCATTAAATATCATTGGATCATATAGATTACATCTCACTCATTTTAATAATTCCATTCCTTAGGAACACTCAAGATATTAAAATAATATATTATTCAAATATATATGAAAAAAATTTGTTATTAAAATAGTCTTTCTCAATATTAAAAAAATAATTTCCTTTAAATATATAAATATATATATATATATATTTAATGATGTATTAGATTGATTGATTATTTGTAATCCTTCAACACATATTCTAGGGTTTGTACCATCACATTAAGGATGCAATTATAGAGATTGGATTTATCAAGAAAGAGTGCAGTCCTTAAAATTTTAAACGAATTAGTTACTGAATAATGACCTTCCTTAATCAATTAATTTTTTATTGTTATTAAATTATTCTAGATATAATTCATAGAGGAATCATAAAATTTATAAATATAATTAGAAATGTGTCATAGATGATTTCTAATATCTTAGAGGGTTCTAAAACTATGGAAAATATTAAAAAAATATTAAAATTTATAATTGATAGAATATTAATATTTTTTTAATAAAATTTCGAACTATTTAAAATTGAAAGACTCTTTGGAATGTGATTTCTACTACTTTTTCTGATGAAGAGAATTTAATGGATATAAAGGCATACAAATTGCATGTGGGATTCAATATATTTTCTCTACAATGTAATGAAATACACATTGAGTACTCTTAAAGAATGTTGAAAAGATATAAAATGTATATGGAATATATAGATAATTAAAAAATAATTTAATGAGGTACATTAATTATATATTATAAACATTAAATGTTATTTTAAAATAAAAATCTTGGTTGGTGATCAAACAAAATAGAATTTTTTAAAAGTAATAGTTTTAGGAAAATAAATTTTGGAGAATATATATTTTAATTCATTAGTATCACAATATTTAAGGAAATAAATGATGTAGTTTAGATTAATAAATTCATTATAAAAATCATGTTATTACATAGAATTGTTCATTTTAATTATCTTATTGGAGTAAATTTTATGAACTTTTTTAGTTTTCACAATCTCATTAGAAATTCAAACATATCTTATAAATATATCATTGTGTCCCATAGATTCTAATTGATGGTAAGGGTTCAATATTAAATATATCTAAATATTATAAGATAAAAAACTCAATGACTAAATCTCTCATGAATCATATTTATTATGATATCCATGTTTTAGATAAATATAATATTGGATTTCGTGTCGGTGGAAGCTTTAAAAAGTTTACCCTAGAAAAAGAAATAATTTATTGATGTTTTGGGTTAATAGTTATATCATGTAGTACAATATTTTTCACTAAATATAATTCTTCATATAGTAACTATTTCATCTTCAAAAAATTTTGAACAGTGTATTATAAAAATTGTCTTCCTGATATTATGTCAAGAGTACATATGTAATCATTACCGTTATCTTACTAAGACATTAAATTTAAAAGTAATTTTCATTGAGATTATATGTATTTTATTATAAATAATTCTCATAGGGGTTCTGTATGATAGATACTCAAATAGATGTCATATATCATTAGATACTTTACATGGATTTTTTATATGTTTCATTTGTAAATCGTTATTTTTTACTTTTTATGTCTCATTTACTCAATAGTTTTGACTTATAATATCTATGATAACATCCATTCATTGGATTATGTCCTACAATATTATATATTTATAACTATATTTGGTTTGATCGTTATGATTTTTATCCATGATTATAAATCATATAATGGTTTTCCTCAAATTTTTACATATGAGATTTGATAGATATCAAGATCATTGTTCATGTAATACACAAAATGAAAAAAGCCTCGACTAATATTTTTTAATTATTTATAAGTTCACTATATAAAAAAAAATATTATTCAATTGTATTTTTTATTTATATGGTGCAGACTTTATAAAAACTATACCTATATATTTCATGAACCTAACTAAACATACACATATATAATTAAAAATTTCCAATCACTAAGGAATAGAAACAAGAACTCAGTGTATTGAATTAATATAGGGTAATTATTTACAAATATATAGGCATATTTTAGTTTATTTATATATCATTTTAATAATATACTCGACTGATTACATATATTTAACATTTCCCAAAATTATAAAAATACATATATTTGAGGAAGTAACTCCTCTGTATCCTAAATCATTCAGATTCAACTTATTTATATATACAATTAATATTTTCAAAATTTTCTACATAATAATTCTATATACCAATAATACACTAAATATAATGATAAAAAATAAAAATGATGATATGCTTATGGATTATATTATAAATAATGGCTATTATTAATCTAATCCATGAGACGATCCATGAAAATGCACTGACACTATTGTATGAAATTAAAATTTCAATAATTTATCTGTATCACGTTAGTTTACATAAAATGAAACAAATGAAATTACTTGTGAAATAATATACATATGTAGAGCCTCAGTACATAACTTAGTATCCCACCACCAATATTTTTCTTAACACTATAATTCATATATATGAGTGAGTGTATGATATGAAATTTAGTAGCATCATGAAAAAGAAAAAAATATTAATAAAAATAAACCATTTATAAACTATTTTAAAAAACTTATAAATCATAAAATATCGTGGATTTTTTCAACATGGTTACAAAATAAAATTGGAAACCACAGTACATTCATTGATATATGTTATGAAAAAACTATAAATTCTACAATCAATTTTTAAAATTCAGAATTGGGGAGTATAATTCTCATAAAACATTAGTTCACATACCATTTAAAGTGGAATGTTTTATATATGTTAGAGGTATTTTTAAATCCATAGAAATGGAATTGTAAAAATGTAAAAAACAATCATGGATCAGGTTCCCATATCATGCTGAGTTATGGTAACCAAGTATCCATCAAATCATCCACTATATACTCTACCATAAATGGACTAAATATTGATAAAATAAATTACTAATAGATAAAATATAAATAGGAAAACATTGATATACTGAAATTTAATTAAACCATATAAGGTCTTTTATTATTTGAATGTGGTATATGGAGATGATCTTTATAACAAGGATGCTTCCTATAGACACCCTTCGATATATTAATCCATAATATCTATGTATATAATTTGAAACAATAAATTGAATACTAAAAAAATAAAACATTCCATATAATATAAAATATATCATATAGAGAAATATATATAAAGATTATATGAAATAGTTACTCATTTCATTTTTTCAACATACATGAATTTTATTAAAATCATATTAATGAGAAATAAATTTTCTGTTAATATTTATCACAATAGGATGTTTCTATCTAAATATAATCTAGTGAGATACAAGAGAGAAATTACCACTCTTATTCAATATGTTACCATTCACATACCCGTGTATCCTCTCTAGTTTAGGAAAGAGTTTAATACTTATTTTAAAATTAACTTTATCAATGGTGTTAATTTTAGTATGACATAATTAATTCCTTCAAATAACAAAATCCTCAAAATAAATATATCAAAATGTGAACAACAAATAATATTAATGGTTATCCATAACAACAAAATATATAAACCATCTATTAAAAGGAAAATTATCCATGATGATATTTCCTTTACATAATAATATACACATTCAATATCTTAAATCAGTCAATAATATCTCAGTATCCAATCATGATTATAATCTACAAAAACATTCTTACCTATTATTATAGAACATGTATACACACCACTCTTCTCTATAAATCTCACTCAATGATTTAAATTTCCACACCCTTCAACTAATAATAATTAAATACCTTCATTATAAGATAACACAATAAACATGGGTGACTAATGAATAGAGATATAATTATTAAACACAATCCCATCAGATGATACAATAATAAATAAAAAAATAGAATTGGAAACCATACCATAGGATATATAATGAAATGAAACACCATGTGAATTGAATAATAAATGGGAAAAAACTTAATTTATATAACACATGTGGTACATCCCGAGTTAATTAATAGTTCCTTACCAAACCTCACACATACCCTGAAAACCCATTCATCTTGATATTGAGTCAAAAAACGTCTAACCATTTCTCAAAATCACACCATTAATGATAACACATATCAATTAAGGAAAATTTAAAGGGAACACCCACCATATTTAATTATGAGAAATTACATCCGTAATCCCTTTCTATATCTCCCTGATTTCCCAAAAAACATATAATCATATTAAAAACCCTTTAATTTATAGATTTATGGTAAGAAGGTGATGAACAATAGAGGAAATATAATATAAATGACACAAATTAATCACTTTAATGCTAGGTGTACATTTTTTTCTAATGGATGAATGATAGATCATGGGATTCTTGATCCCTTTTCACTTTTTAATTTATGTGATTATACTAGACACATATCACCTATTGTTTATTATATAATTAGTTAATAAATTAAATATATATCATTAATTGTTTTCAATTTTATAAAATATTTTCTTATTGTTTTGTTATAAATAATATTATATATTAATAAGTAATAATATATCAATTTTCAGATTTCATTATATGATGTTTAGTTAGACTAACACTAGGATACTCACTGTCTAAAATTAAATGTTAGATCTGAAATGTTTTTTTAAAAAATATATTTTAACAGTTACAATTAAAGCACTATTTGTACATAAATTCAATTCCTTTTGAAGATAACTAATGAAAATCAATACTATATATAATACTTAATTCAATATAACATGTAATTTATTTCATATAATAAAAATACATATAGGATAAAACCCAATATATTTTAATTGTACTTTTAGATACATCCCACTATCTTCTAATCACTTACATAATAATATTTATTAATATTATTCTATTGGGGTTCTAGAAAATAACTAAAATAATGAAATATGGTACTTGGAATCAAAATTTTACATCATTCAATGATATTAATAAATGATTATTCAAAAAATAAGGTAATATACCATATCATATGATGAATTATTAACCAAATATGATATCTCTTCAAAATCGTCCCATGGAATTCTGAATCTTTTTTGATATTCCCAAGACCATCACACTCAAATATTCTTATAAAAATATAATTTACACATTACTATAAATATCAACTAAAGTGAACCAAAAATAAAATCGATAATTACACTTTTGATAATATGTATTGATTTACTTATATAAATAACAACATTTAGTTATATACTATTAAATATTTTGGAAAATATATATATTTTTTAAAATCTATATCTTTCAGAATAAATAGACATTTTACCTAATTAAAAGGGACTTCCTTAATTTATAATAAGAATTAAACATCTCTTACATAATAAAACACACATGATACCCATCATGACCTATCATATGTTAAAAAATTCTTTATATCATAAGGAAATTGGAAAATAATATGGGTAACCTCAAATTTAATGTGCAGACATTAGAGATAAAAATTTAAGATAATAAGTGAGATTGTGATAAATATATGGGTATGAGAACATAACCATCATTTGAAAATAAATCATATTGATATCTTTCCCAATAAACCATGGTTCAAAATTTATGAATCATAACAAAAGGATTGTTTCATAATAATGTATATATCATATGATCATACAATTACATGAATGTGGAAATAACTAAAAGATGATATCATATTCATTAGTCACAGTTCACTACCAAAAAATCATAACATTTAGAAATTATTCCCTTAATGGATTGGTTTTTCTCCTTAGACCCTTACATGTCATCTCATTATATATAAAACATTAACAAATAAATTAGCGGTTAATATAATAATAGGATGATCTGTAATATAATAATATGTACAAGAATGTGTATTCATCATTAAAAAACATTTATGAATTAAATAAATCATAATTAAATCTCAATTGAGATGGTTTCTCTAATGACTTCAGTAAAATATAATCATATCACCATAACAGAAATATTTTTGTTCTTTTCAATATAACATGTTCCCTATAAATCATAAATTTTATAATATGATTATAAAATAGATGAAAATATCCTTTAATTAAATATGGGTTACCTAACCCTTTGTAATATTATTATATAAGATGAAAATAAGAATTGTATTAACAAATACCGCAAGATCAATAACTTAGTAGAAAATAATCTACTCTAATTTTCGGTGTAATATATTAAATGTGACTCTAAAAGAGATACATCAATACTATTTTGAGAGGAAAATGGATGTGAAATTATAAAATTAATTTTAATAAATATTTTACAACATTGTTTTAAAAAAAAATTAGTAACACAAAAAAATACCTTTCAAGGGGGATAATGGAATTATTTCAGTAGAATTAAATGTATTAAAAAAGATAGGGATAATTGGGATTTGAAACAAACTGATAGGGGGTAAATTAGTTTGGGTGACATTTAATATAATATTAACTTTTAGAATATTGTCTAATTTATTTATTCAAAATCACATGGGGTGAGGGGATGAATTAGTATTGGTGAGTTAAAATCCATTTTTTACATTTCAATTTTTATCCCTTTTTATTATCCGTTTTCAATTGTTATGGTTAATGGTTTACTGATGTTATGTTCCCTTATTTTACTTATTTCTTGATCTATATTCAAAAAAACATAACAAATAGGGAAAATAATTTATAAAGATCAGCTATTTGTATGAGATATCAATTATTTGGTGTGTATTGGGTTGGTCGAAGATCTCCGAACCAACTTGAATTATTGAATATGATTATCTCTATAGTATCAAAAATATGTATTACTATTCATCCCATAATATAGTAACTTTTTTAACAAACTATTTTATAACAAGGATACTAAATACAGAGTATTGTTACCAATTTAAAAGTTTTTTATATTCTTGATATACTCCCTTAGTATGTTTCTAATTATTCTTCTTTTATTTATAAGAAACATAAATGTAATTACACTTATTTTTTTATAAAAATAGCAATTCATTCAATTTATTCATTAGCTTCACAATGTAATATTATGAATTACTTTGTTAGAAATATTATTATACATGTTCCTAAATACATAAATAGTTTCCTTTTTTCATTTTAAAAACATGCGGTGGTTTCCATTCATGAACATGTTGAAAGGATTATTCATCAATATAAAAACCAATTTCCACAACACTTTTTAATCCTCTTACTCTTCTTATTTTCAACCTCTAATTCAATTTACATGAATACATCATTATATATCTTTTTTCTCTGTCATTTACATCAATACCTAAATAAGAATATATTGGTTGTTCATAATATTTTTCAAATAATAATCCATCACTAGAAGAATAATAGAGCCATTAATCTATTTATATGAAAAATATTTACATATTATTCAGTAAAATGTTTTGATAGAAACCTCCTAACAATTTCTACAATTCTATATACCATTTTTTATAGTTTATTATATATTCAAAACAAAAATATTTTATACTAATTCGAAATTTAATTTAAAATTAATATTCAAATTCCATTTTAAAATATATCCCATTGATCAAATTAAATTTAATATTCTCTATTTAATTAAAATTAGAAGTTACTAAAGGATAAAATAACCACCCAACCTATCATATCAATCCAAGTCATCGTGGATGATAAAAATTCTCAGTTTCCAACAATCAGGATGTGGCCTCCTTCCTTAAGAAGTATAATTGTAGTTCAAAATTATTTTCATAGCTTCCAAAACAAATTTTCGCATTCTAATAACACTATGACATATAGGCCATAAAAATTAAAATGTAAGGGATGAAACCTAGACTCATGTGTGGTATAATGTAGTAATCTTTCCATAGTGGTCTTCAAATCTCTGAACTATAAAAACTTCTAAAAATTAAGGAATATCTATGTGAAAGCCACTCCTTCATAATGGGACACCATTCCTTCAACTTAATGTGAAATGTTACAACATTAACATAAAAATATAATTAATATTTTTTTGTACACTAAAATCATCATATTTCACTTATTTTTATTATGCATTTCCTTCCACAACATGATCACCATACAAAAACAACATTTTTTTCATTACTAATTTATGTTATAGATATCTTAATTATTATATATTGCATAAAAATTTTGTTAAACATATTTAATATAAACACTATTCATTAAGTCATCGATTACTTCTGATATACTGGTTGAAAAAAAACTGACATAGTCTCCATTGAAAAATTGGGTCTCTTTTTTGATAAAAACATTCTAATTCAATCATATTCTATGATTTCGTAAGAAAATATATATCACGAGGCAAATTTATTCAATATAATGAATCATGAACCCAATTCATGATATATAATCACTAAAAATCAGCCAAATAAAATTATGAATTAATCCTTAATGATCTTAACCTCATAATAATATTGTTTTTGATTATTATTTATCAATTGACACAGGAATACAACCTAATGAATCACATCTACTATAATAGCTTCATTATAGTACTCCACTAATATGTTTTGCAATACTATATAGAAAATATATGAAACATTTACCATTATTATATACTGTTTAACATCAAGAATAATTCAAAACCTCATGATTTAATTTACGAAATATGTACCATAATCCCAACATCTAACATTGGTTCACTTCATACTTCATCCAACACATGTACATGGAAACATCAACTAGCATAAATCATAGAAATAAAAAATGGTAACTATTAAATTCTCAATAAACATGAATCATCAAATAATTTTTTCATATAATAATAAAATTATATCCTAATGCTCTCATGGCATATAATTCAACCAAAATATAAACTAAACCTACATAATACATCATCCAATATTAAAATTTTTTAGAAAATGTTGACACATTCTTGGGATCATCTCAAACAAAAATAAATTCATAGTAAACACTATATCAGCCCACCTTCATTAATAAACCATGATATCTCTTCTTTTTCAACCTATTAGCATTAATGAATAAATAATTATTCATTTACAACCATTGAAAAAAAATTCAACACACTGTATTATTTTAAAAATACCCCTATAGAATTTTTTCTGAAATATAAATATTAAATATTCTACATCAATATGCACTTCCCCAATTTATTCATCATTATCTCCCACATTATCAGTATTCTTTCCATTAACTTTCAATCGCATCTATTCCCATCAATGTATCTATTTTTTTCTCTAAATTATTTATAATAAATATAAATCTATTATAATTAACTGGTATCATTACATACATAGAAATGTTACATCAATAATTCCATTCTATTTATACATGACCTGTAGTCAGTGTACAAAATAAGAGGGTTCCTATTGAAAACAAAACTATATAATAAATAAAGTATATGATACAAACTAGAAAGTGATAATATAGATTTTATTAAAGTCTTCCTAATAAATCCATGATGGAAATATTAATAACACCAATTTATGTATTTTTATGTTCAATAATTGTTAAAAAAATTTACTCACCTTTATCATATTAATATCAATTTCTAGATGTCACATCAACACATCAGTTAAAAATAATCAACCATCATTTTACAAGACTAAACCAAATCATAACTTGCCTTAAACATTCATGTTTTATGTCATTGTTTAAATTGATTTATACACTTAATAATAATTTTGGGGTTTAGTTACTAATAAAAATAGAATAATAAAAAAACCATTTTAATAACACAACAATTAAAAATATTCTTGAATAATTTTATTTGTGGGGAATGAAAATAAAAAAAATCTTTTTCACTTCTCTACCCATCGGAAGAAACACTAGGAAATCATCATCATGTTAAAAAAAATTAATTTATTAATGATTACTTGTTTCATATTGTGACAGAATTAGAATAAAACATCGTCATGTGATTTTATATATTTAAAATTTCAAAATCCTTGCCAATGATGATTATATCAACATGTTAATTTTAGAATAAAAACATATGAGATCAATCTAGGATTGGATATTAATTTTATTACTGTATAGTGTTAGAATAAATTACTCTAACATCATCAAAGATTATTATTTTATATGATTTAAAATAATAATTTAGAAAACAATCAATTATGGAACATTCTAAATTTTCAAACCCATATTTGAAACAAGAACATAATCATAGGATCTCTCCCTAATAATATGATTTCACTGTAATTTGCTATTATGATTGAACACATTAGATATGTGGAGATAGATAAATGAGGTGGATTTTATTATTTCTTAATGTGAACAACTAGGTTGTGGTGGTTGTGATGTTTTTCTCAAACAAGATATAGTACTATTCATACTTCAATAAGTAATTTAAAAATTAGAGTTATCCTATGGTTGCACAGATATATTCAGTTCCCCTTATTATTTATTTTCAATATAACCCGGGATATTTAATATAGCCATCATGCTTATTACATATTCTTATTCTGTGAGTAAAGTGAATGAAAAATATTTATAATTTTTTATACGTGCCTGGTATCCCACACTCAAAATGTCTTCTACACAAGGGATTCCATTTTTTTCTAACCAATTTTGAAATTTTACTTCTTAATATTGAATTTCATATTCTCATTTCATACTAGATTTTTTACCTTGAATATATATCTCGATCACTCTAAATATTATATCCTTATATCAAAAATATCATGGGTTACGCATGTATTATTATTAGGTCATATAAATGAAATCATGTTGATTCCTTCCTTTTTATCATATCCTTTAGATTATTCCCTATTTTAGAACTTATTGGATATAATTTCTGTCTGTTTTTTAATTATTTTTATTTTAAATTAATATAAAAGATTTTATTAAACTTCATTGGGGTAATATTTTTTAAAACATTTTTCACATTAATAACATATGTAGAAACTTCATTCTTATCATGTGGCATTGTAAACATGAACTCATTAGATACTTTTTTAGATGAGAATTCACATCTATTTTTACCTAAAATATGCACACATCAAAAATATATTGAAGATTCTAAAACTAATTTGTGTTTTGGATGTTTTTATAAATCTATGGATTTTTCATATTCTAAATAATTCAACCCCATAACATATGAATTTTATAGATATTTGAAATTGATGTATTATACCAAAAACACTATATATTATCAAATTTGTTGTACACCAAGAAATTTTTAACAAACCGTGATATTCTCATCATAAATGATTATTTTATGGATTATATATATTTCTGATCGTGGTATATTTAATCATTATAAATTAAAAGTTAGGATTTTTTTAGGGAATTCGTAACAACACTACTTCCTCATTACACTATAGCTATTATTATACGATATTTGAAATTTTTCCTTATCCATAAAAATGAATAATTTGAAATTAATTTTTTTGTTTTTTGTACACATAGATTTATAATTATAAATAATATAGGATTTTTTGGATACCATATTATTATATTATTCACTAGAAGAATCATCAAATTAAATTAGAAATGTCTTACCATATAATTGAGATCCTGTAATATTTAATATATCCTTATATTATGAAAACCACTCATTTCTCCTTTTTTGGGAATTCTTAATATGTTCTATTAAAAAATTGGTGGGTTTTTTCCAATAGACATTTCATACTGAGATATTTTCTCTGAATCCCAATAAATTTATCCAATTCACAATCATTCCACATTTTAAGAACATTTTCATCTGGTATTTTAATCTCTTATTATGACATTGTATCATTATATCTTATCTCCATGGATTTAATTTAAAATTATATATTTTTTAAATGAATGTTAATTTTCAAATTTTCTTTCTGTGCTTGGTTATTATAATTAAATTTAGTAGTGGTCTCGTCATTTTCATATATTTTTTTAACTACTAATCATAAAATTTAAAATATTTTCCTTCAAAAAAATTAAATGTATTTTCATTGACAACAATTTTATGTATATATATGTATATAAGGTATCATTCTTCATTAAGATAAATTTCCATTTTATCTGACTCAACTCTAGTTGACTGATATCTTCCAGCCGACTTTATAAAAACCCACATTTTTCTGAAACTATTTATTGGGGAAATTAATGTAGCATATATTTCATTCTTCCAAATAATATATTTGGTGAATAAGAAAAATTTTCGTAACTCCCACTAATTTTTGGATATTCATTAGGATAATTTAAACAATAATTTTTACCTTCCTCATGATCACTTGATATACATGTTCATATTTGGGTGGAAGGTATAGATAATACATGGTTCACACACAAAACTACATATTCTTCTTCACTTCTTCCAGAAAAATTTTAATTTTTATCAAGAAATGGAAAATCATATTCTTTTTTTATAGGAGGGATAAAATTCTCATCTTATTCATCACATTGTTTATCAAGTTTATTATGGCCATTAAAATGTAAATTATGATGTTTAATAGATACTTATTCACTATAACCAATCTTTATTATAATATTATAATTAATCGTCAAATCCTCCAAAGGTGATCAAGATCAAATATAGAGAATCCAATAAGAGGTAATCTGAGATATGATACCATTTTAGGGGGATGGATTGGGATACGATCCATTTTAATGACCTATGTATCTATTAATAAGTCTATTTTATCTTTTTTTAATATTATTTCTTTCAATTCAAATCTTATTATTAATGTTCTTATGATACGAAACAAAAATATGATCTTTCTTCCTAAAATGATTATTTTTATATTTTAGATAAATTATTTTCCATGTATTATATATTTTATAATAAAATAATATAATATTAATTTCAAAATTTAAAATTTATTAATTTTAATAAATTTTTATATTCATAATATTAATATCCTTGGGTAATTTTTTTTCTATTGAAGTTATCTTTTATTAAATCATGAATAATAATTTTTTTATGAAGTATAATTTTTTATATGGTATTACAAAGACATAAATTTTATATAAAAATTTATAAAACCTATTAAATAACCCATTTATGATAATATTATACAAATAAAAAAAACATAAAATTTAGAATTTATTTCCTGATAAATATGAATGTAATTTTCACTACCGACATAGTGTATTTTATGGTAGTGGAAATGTTAAATTTGGTGACCTGATGATATTTTTTGAGTGAATAAGTATTTTCAAAAAAAAATTATCTATTGATTTGATATTTATTTGTTGATATGGACCAATAGTTATGAAATTCATTGTTACATAAGAAGAAAATTCTCCATGTTCTGTTGCAGTGCTTTTGAAATGATAGAAATGTCAAAATAACATATTTAATATGTTTTCATGACATAGATATGAGTGAATATGCATATTGACTTAAAATAAATAGTCATTATGAATTTAATGAAATTATTATTCTATTAAAAATAATTTTAAATTTTGAAACTGATATAATTATCAAAAACATTTATGTCATGATGGCACAATAATTATGAATGTAGAATAAAAGTTGAATAAAATAAATTTACAACATTAAAAATATTAATATTTATATGAGTTTTGATATTTCAATTTATAATAATGATATTTCAGAAGGATAAGTTATTTATTAAAATTTTCATATTAAAAAATGGTTCATATCATGATATTTTTAACATCAAGATAAGATTATATAAATGAAAATAACTTTATGTGTATTTTATGATAAAAATTATTTTTTAGATGATTTAATATTAATAAAAATTATTGAAATCAATAAGTTGTATTTAATACGGAGTAATATTTACTCACATGACCTTTTTTATGATAAATTATACATCATAATTATCTTTTGGACCCTTAAAATTAAAATATTAATGAAAACCATCTTTATTAATTCCTGTAAAGTTAATTATTATAATAAATTTCTAACAAAACTCAAGTTTGGTATTTTTCTCAAAAACTCTAGTAAAATATGTCTTTTTATTCCATTACCATGTTAACAGTAATATACGATGACAATAAACCCTTTATAAGAAGTCTTTAATCAATATTGAAGTGTAGTTTTCCATAGAATAAGTTATTACTCTTTATTGAGTTTTTTATTTTTATTTATTCTTCAAACACAGTAAAGTATTCATTAAAAAGGATGAACTAATATCCTAAATATATTCCATGTATTTTCCAAATTGTATGGTTAACTTATATATCTTGTTAATTACACTTTCTATATACTGAGAAATAAAAACATTGTTTTGTGTACGTGTGGATTATCACCTCTAAAAAGCGATGAATTTCATTTAATCGTCACCACCACACAATTATGTTTATTTTTTTGGATTATATAATATATAAGATATTCATGATATAATTATAATTTGTAAATAAAATATATCATATATTTTCTTTCCATTCCATCAATTGAAAAATTATAACATCATTCTTGCATAAATATAGACTACCACCTCCAAAAAGAGAGGTGATTCATTTTTCAAGTACACTATTCATGGATGTTAATAATATTGTATGAAATGTAAAAAAAACGATAATACTGTTATTATTAATTTTTTAGATAAGATTTAATACTGAACTCATTATCCATGCTCAATACAGGGAATTCTTTATCAAATTATATAATGTGGGTCCTCAAAACAACGAATGTAGACTTAATTAAAGATGTAATTAAAAATTTCAATGATACAAATAGAAAAATGAAAAAAATGATATGTGATTAAATATGTAAAAAATTTTATGAGCTTAAATAATTAATATATTTTTCTAATAAAGGATTTAATAAATTTATATGATATTCTCGACATTAGGTAATGGACACTTTACCTTAAAACATGTATTTATGTATTTCAGGGATTTATTTTCAAAATATGATTCCCTTAAATAAATATCCTTAAATTAATTTTATTAATGTAAAAATATTTTAATAAATATAATAGAGAATAAAATTTTTTATTTTAAATTTCTTTCAATCTTTTAAATAGGAATATTTTTATATATTTTTAATGGAATGTTTTTTAATTTTTTAAAAAAGGAAAAAAGAATCTTTTATTTTAAAATATATAACAACATCATCATTTCTCGCAACTATAAATTTTTTTTAGTATTTTATGTTCTTTTTTATATTCCATTTTTTCATCAATGAAAAAATACATTTCTATTGTTATGTGTATTTTTATTTTGAGAATGGTGTTTTAAAGGAATGGTTATATCAAAATCTAATAAATTTTTTCATATGAGTTGCGAATCATATTTTTATATAATTTATTATGTAAATGAAATATTTTATATATTTTATGTATTTTATGGTCCATTTATATGGTTTGTGATGATGTTTGAGCCTAATATATCTCCCAAATTCATTAGGTAATGATTATTTTCTCTATATAATTATTTTATAATTAACTGAGAATGTTACTAATTTTGTAAGGATTATTATAATGGTTTAATGAAAATTATGTTCCAACTAAAACAAATAAATTTTATACTCATTGTTATTATTTTTCATTAGAATAATGTTATTTTATATTTTATGATAAATATTTTTTTAAAAGTTATGAAAATAACCTTTATGGGTAAAAAGGAAGTGTTCATCCCATATACAAATTCCATTTATTCTTAATGAGTTAAAATGTTTTTTGAGTGGAGATAAAGTAATTAATCTTGGATGATTGTTATGTATCCATTAAATTATATTGTGCATTATTTTGGAGGAAGCATCTTTCAATTTTGATTATTATATAAATTCTATTAATTCCAAAAACATATATAATTTTTTTTATATTTTTAGATTCTTTACGAAATTTATTATGAATTATATATGAAGAAACCATCCCATAATTGGGTGATGCGTATTTCTAAGATGGTCATGGTATATTCTATTATGTCATAAAGTGTTTTCCTAATGTCCCTAAATTTTTGTTTATTTTCAAACATGAAGACTTATGTAAAAGAGTTATTGTGTTTGTATATATTAATTTCATGGCCAGGAATAATCAATTAATGAATGAGGTGTAGATATTTATTTCAAATAAAAAATGTATATTGAAAATATATATTTTAAAAATTTTATAGAGAATAAAATTTTAGAGTTCCATGGTATTATGTTGCATAATTATAGATATACAAATTATTTTTTGTCACACTTTATTAAAACTCTTGGCTCTCCCTCAGACAACTAAGGAACCACCTTAACTGCACATGAGGGACCAATATCTAAAAAGTAGGAGGAAAGAAATACAGGCTGACCAAAAGTGGTTGGTTTTAGAATAATTTATTGCATAAATCCAATATAACCCACACATGTAAAGTGTGCACAGGGAAAGAGGTTGTACCATTGTTTGAGGTAGCATGGAAAAAGAGGTGCGCTAGCACATGACAATTCTAGAGGAGGATAAGGGAGAAAATCATTACAAATAGGTGAGAAATTGAAAAATAAAAATCAAATATATAGTGGATCCCATTCACCAATAAGTATGATGTTTTTTGAGAAGAAATGTTTCAATGGCCACCCACCTTAAAAATTTCCACATGTAAGCCTAATCCCATGATTCAATAAATATGTTTTGTCTGATTAATGTAAATATTAATCATCTTTATCCCTTATTTTAGGTTACATTTATTTTATTTCTCCCACCAATATCAATACTACACAATCACTAATAGAGTCGTGATGTAGTTACTTGATTAAAGATACATCCTCTGTGAATTATTCTTACATGAGAACAATTCAACATTGAGAATCATGCACTAGGACCAACCAAAGAACCATGCATATGTGAAATCTATGAATGAATTATATAATATCAAATTGAGGTAGTATCTAACAATAAATATTAAACCAATGAATTGGTGAGACCAACCTGATCATCGATGTTTCTTTGTATAACATGCATAAATACCAAATAAATATTCAAATTAAATTAAGGTAGTGTTATCAATGGTTCATATCGATCTGTCATTTCACACAAAAAATAATGAGGGACATATAATGGATTCCTGAGGCCTTTTAGCATTATGAGATGAAATGGAAAACTTTTGTTACATCATGTATATTCATTTTTGGTGTGAGGAAAAATGTTATCTGGAATAATTTGGGCACTATAAATGAGATACATGAAAATATAAAATGTTCTATATGATAATAAATGAATTTCTAGTAAATATTGTAGAACCCATGTTGAAATAAAATATTTCACACAATGATTGTAAGGCTCGGGCCATTCTGGTATCATAAAATATTGATATGAGCTTTTTAAATGTGTGATCAAAACAAAAGGAAGACTAAAGGGATGAGATAGAATTGAACATATCTATGGATAAATATAAAATTTTAAGGATGTAGAAGTAACTATGAGATTAGGGTATTTATAGTAAAGGAGATACCCTTATGTTTTATTTAAATGAGAATTTAGTTGATCTTAAGAAAAATTAAAATAGCAAAAAAAATTTGGGTATTTAAGTTGAGAAAAATAGCTATTTTATTTATATATCATTTATGAAACAAATTAATTGAGATGTTTAATGAAATATATTTTTTTTCTTGTGGATTAGTCTATTAATGTAGGTGATGAATAATGCAAATAATTTTTTTTTATATATTTAATTATTTATGAAAACTAATTTGGAGAATTATAATACATGTTTAGATTAAATAATGTTTCTAATAATGTTTTAAAATTCAAAAAGAATGTTATCAGATGTTCCATATTTTTTGAAGATGAGAATTCAGATTATTCATGACCTTTATTTATTTTCAAGGATAATATGATTATTCCAAATAACGGTTCAACACCATGATGAATTTTAAAAAAGTAATGTAGAAAAATATTTCTTGTGTGTGAGTACCATGTGATGAAGATTCTCTATCCATATATTTATTAACATTAAAGAAGTACCTTGGAGATTGGGTTTCTAACCACTTTCTATAGGCTTTTTATTAGGCTTTCAACCCAATAACTGAATATATGCAATTAGGGTGTCTATCTAGTTTTTGGAGAAGTTTGATAAGTTTGTATAACAATATATTACCACATGTTTCTATAGTGGAGAATAATTTTTTTTCATAACAATCATATAATGACGTATGCTTTTATGTATAACTTTATAATCAATGTGCAGTAATTTCTATTTTTGTACTACATCACTTGCTGTGAGGATATAAGATAAAAGTATGGGGATGAAGAAAATAAATAATTTATTATGGTGTGAAAAGGGAAATATATTATAAATTGAAAAATAAATTACTGATTAACCCATCTTATACTTAGAAATTCATAATTTATAGGCTCAGTCATTAATATTTTAAAAAAAAATTTCTATGGTTTCTCTTTTTTTAAAATACTCATCATCATGATTTCACCTTAATATTATATTCTGATGTGTTTTGGGACTAAATCTAGTTTCATGGGTATATAAACTACTAATTGATCTAAATGTTTATTATATTAAAGGAAAAAACTTTTATATGATATCCTGGTTTATAAATGGACTAACAGAATTCTTTATTCCCTAGTATATATCCCTTAATGATGTATCTGATCCTATCCCACTGTAACAACTGGATGTTTTTTATGAAATAATTTTTTTATCTTTAAATTAATTTCATTCATCAATATCTTTCACTGTACACAATCTTGGGTTTAAACTAACCGTAAGATGCCCTTAGAAAAACATTTCCATTATAACATAGTAGTTAGGTTATCGAGAATAAATATAAATTACTTATAAAACTCTATTATATGTTATATTAGTTAATCGAGTTAATTACTATTATTGAATTAAATTAATAAGATATTTATGTTATATAATTAAAACAATATTAATGATATTCATCAAATAGATATTGTTGTCGGAGGGTATTTATAAACCCTATTTATTTTATAAAAACATATACATTTTAAAAGAATGTTTTTCCTCATTTTAATTGCAAACCATTTTTAATTTAAGATTTAGATACATTAATAATTTTATTATGAAGTAAACATTTTCTTTGGAATTGGTATATAAAAATTTATTTAATTAAAATTTTGAAATTTTTCTGACAAACTTTATATTTTAATGAATAGTAAAAATATGCTAAATTCTAATTAAAAACAACTCTTTTAATTGAGCTAATTTAGGTGTTAAAATTATTATATTGAATTATTTTAATTTATAAATACAATATATTTTTACCGTTTAATATAATTTATGTCATTACCATTTATTTTACATTGAATTCATATGTAACACCATTACAATCTTTTTAAATTTTTTAACTTTTAGAACATGTTATCTCATATAAAAAACATGAATAATTTTAAATTAATTACATAAAAATTTCAGTCTTGAATTTAAAAAAATGTATTCCATATTTGGAATCAATAGTTCAAAATTATGATAATAGGCTACTTTTATATTTGGTCAATATGAATAGTAACTACGGTAATTTTATTTACCATAGTAAAAGGTAAATCATGTAATTTAGGGTAAAATTAATATTATAAAAATACCCTAACAATTGTATTATTATTATTGGATGATTATATTTCCCCATAAAGCATATTATTGTCGAAATGGTATCTTTTGTAACTCACCTGGATGATATTAAGACATTTAAATTATTTTATTTAATGAAAAGTGAAATATGTCTTACTCATACATTAATAATTACATTATTTTTAATATAAGTTATACGAAATATAATTTCTAATATAAATACTCATTTTAAATATGATTTTTTTCTTTATCATGGTGATTTATTTGTAATTTTTAGGAAATATATATTTCCATTAATAACTTATACAATAATGATGGAGAAATTATTTATTTAGTAAAAAATCAATAATATAGTTTTTATTAAAATAATAATACCCATAAAAATCCCCAAACACATGAAAAACCTTATTAGTCGAGTATATCCTAACCATAATCATCAAACTATTTAATTTTGTCCATTTGGAGCCATATAAAAGTTATTATGACACTAATATTATATTAATTTAAATGATGTCAAAGTTGTCACCTTCATAATTTCATAAATATAACAATTTAAATGTTATTTTTTTTAGAATATAAATTTCACTAAAAGTATTATTATGAAATATATTATATTTATCTTCATCATTGTATTTTATATTTAATTTTTATGCAACAAAAAACTATATTAAATAATTATACAAAAATGATGTAATAATTATTTTATTAAGAGAAATATCAAATAAATGGTTTTCAAAATATTCAAATAAATATTTTATGTACTAATCAATATGAGCCACGAATTTTATAGATTAATATGTCATGTTAGGAATCAATTTAATATTTTTTTCTAATCTATATTCTCTTTTCAAATTATTTAAATTCAGATATAAGAATAATGTCAAAATGGACACTGTGGATATTTTGTAAAAATAACATATTATTATATTTTTTGAAAATCACAAAAATATTTATAAATTACAAATTGAAAATTATATGGTCTATAATTTCATAATGTATCAAGTTATGGAAAATTTACAACACATAAGTTAGTATTTATAACCACTTAATATTTTGAATTTTATTACAACAAATAAAATTAAACTGATTAAATAAGGACAAATCAAAATGATAAGGTTTAAAATAAAATCAAAACATTGATAAATTTTAGTGGATGATGATATTATCACCATATCTCATATTATAATCTATTTTGTGTCATTTTGGATGTTTCATGTGTGGTTTTATTTAATTATAAATTAATATGTTTGAGGTTTTCGAAAGTGCCTCTCTCCTCTCATATAAAAGGGAACCTCCTCCCTCTCCTCTTAACTCAATTTTGTGCCTTAAAACTTCACCAAACCCTATCCATTTCCCTTATTATGTTCCCTAGAAACATACTAGAGGTCCTGGTCTTCTTCAAACACAATATTTACTGACCTAAGAGCAGGTTTAGAAGAGGCATGTCGAAGAAGAGGTAATATCCTCTACTGATTCATTCAAACTTGTTTCTTCTTCTACTTCATCTGTATGAGTATATTAATTTTTAAGTAATAACTCCTGTATCACTTGTATACTGATATGTTATTATGAATATTAAACAACCATATTCCATCTTGTAGCCATCCTATGAAAAATGAAATCACCGCACGTGCGTACATACGACCTACCATCTCCACGCTGTGGTGTAATCTGTTTTTCATCACCAACATAATTGGATGTGTATAGTGATGCAGGAAATAACTATATATGATTATTTTAATATTATATTGATTCAGTAATATTATAAACCATAAAATTCAATATAATTCCACAATCATGGGAATGATATCGTCGCTCATGCGTACGTACGACCTACCGTCTCCATGATGTGATGTGATTCGTTCTACATCATCTTCATTGAAGAATGATTATATAAGTTATTTTAATTAATAAAATGATATATATTATACTAATACCACTTTGTATATGATATATCTATAACCTAAAAATCAAAATAAGAATTTATTCAAAAAAACATGCATAAGAACATAAAGAAGTTTACACCTGAATAACGAGTAACAATGAAATTTTACTAATAACCAGTTAAAAATATGACCATATATTATATCATAAAAATGACTATTATTCATTAATTAGTCAATGATATTATTTAAATCATTATAATGAAGGTTCAAATATGTTCCAATAAAATGAGACCTAAGGTAAGGTAAAATATTGCAAAACCATTTCTATCCGAGATTGCTTATACTAAAATAGTTAATGGAGTTATATTTATCACCCAAGTCAATGTTTTATGAAAAGGTTTTCATAAAATGTTTACTATTCTTACATTTTCGCTTAAGGTCATTTTTACCCTCTTTTTCTTTTACCACATGGTATGGAAGAAATCTTTCTTTTGTTTACCTTATGAGGTACATTTTGACTTTTCTAGAAAATGTACGAGGAGAATGCTTTTTAAACATATACGACATGAAAGGATTTTTACGCATTAATATAGAATTATTTTAATGAATCTTCCTTTACATGTTTCTATATTTATTTTAAATTAACATATTTTCTTTTAAAATTGGACAACATATTAAGAAAAGAAAATGTTTTTGAAGAAGAAAGGATATTTTACTCTCGAAAAGAGTGTAAGTATTTTATCAAAATTACTTTCCATATAAGATGATATGGGGTTAAGTTTCTATTACTATTATTACTTTATTTTATTATGTTACGATGGAAATACTTCTATGATTTCATTTTATCTTATATGGATTATGTTATTAGGGAATGATGTTTAAGAATCTTGTTTTATTTCATTGGTTATGCTATGATGTATGATCTATGTTTTTGTGACACACATAAGAATGGTTTCATTATGAGATGGGTGGGACCTATATCTCCCAAAATACATTGGGTAATGAATTATATCTCATGAGATAGTCATGGCTGGAATGGAAATTTAATCTGGTTCAGTGATAAAGGACTGGAACGAGCAGTGAACTCGGTTCAGTAATGGACTTTGTCCACTACGATGGTCTTGGAAATGAGCCTTTACTAATATGAAATGATTTTCTATGCATATGTGTGTATTCCATAATGTTTCATGTCTTATGTTATGATTATTGTGATTACACTACACTTCTATGATTTATTCCATGACCTGATATTATGATATCTTATGCAGGATAAGACTTTCAAGTGTTATGTTATTATGAATATGATATGATTGATATTTCATTTGTTTACACTTAATGAGAATTTTATCTATACCTTTTTTAGGTTTCTTTTCCCCCAGGGAAGGTAGACAGGTATTATATATGATATGCCAAAAAGGAGTCTTGTTATGATCAAATAAAACATAGACAATGTAGATGATTTATTAACCAGTTGTTTATATTTACCAGTTTCTAATGACACTATACAAATACGGCCCTGTCATGGTTTTGTTATAAGTTTTAATAAATAAACATCAATTTTGAAGTAACATCCTTGTATTTAATGTATGGGCAATTATAGTTGGTATTCGAGCAAATTTATAGTCAACCAATTGAAAATAGGATGCGAAATCCTTAATAAGAACCCCGAGGATATTGCTAAGTATACGATACAATAATTGTTTTTATAAATGACCCTGAATAATCTAGGATAAAACCTAAAGTGTCCTAATTTTAAATTTCATTCTTGATTATGCAGTTTTCCTATTATAATTTGTGTTCCTCAAATAATGATTCTTGGTTTTAGTCAATGGATGGAACCCGAAGGAACCACATAAATGCTGAATACGATGGGAAATGAAATGATTGTAACCCTAAGAAACCAAATGCTATGGGAGCTAGAATGAAAAATCATGTAGCCATTATGACAGAGCTTTATCTAGATATGAATCATTCATGACTTCCATACTAGAAAAGGAGGGAGTAACACTCTGTTGAATCCTTCATGAGGTAGCGTACACCTTAATTTAGTGGGTCTTCTGATCCATTAGTGGCTGAACAATGGAGCAGTACCACAGAAAATATATTTTTAGTCCTACAATTTTTTGAACATGATAAATTCATCTTAGCATTATATCATTTGAAGGGTGAAACTAATCAATGGTGGAATCATATCAAGAATACAAGGAAAAAAGTTGAAATTGGGTCCATTTAATGGGATGAGTTCACAAACATATTTTTCCATTAATACTTCCCTTGTATTCTTAGAACGAAGATGGGGAAGGAGTTTATTGAATTGATGCAAAAATATATTGAATTAGTTGGTACCCACGAAGAAAATTTTACAAGACTTTATAGGTTTTTATATGAAATTATTATCCAACTTGAGAGTAATATCAATCGATTCATTAATGTCTTAAAACCTAGTCTCCGAAGGGAATTATCCATATGGGACTGCAATAGCTAAGAGGGAATTTTTTGATGTTCTCTCAAGGTTGTGATGGAGTTTGGAGTAACCCATTAGTCATATGGGTTTTATAAGAAGAGGAAAATTTAACTCAAAAGAAAATATAAAGACCAAACTGAATAGAAGATTATTTTTCCGTTATGATCAAAATTTGGAAATGAAAATTGGTAGAGATTTTCTTCAAGGGACTAGAAAATTTTTTAAGTGTGGAAGATAAGGTCATCAGGTTGTTGAATTCCGAAGTGATGGGAAAATGTGTTTAGTGATGCAAATAGAGAAAAAGGATACATAGAATTCACCTCCTACAGTTAAATGATACAAGTGTATGGAAATGGGGAATTATTCCAACCAATTATCTAATACAAGGGATATTGATGATGATCGACGTCAAAAAACACTTAATGCTAAAGGCAAAGTCAAGTCACATGCATTCACAATCGGCGATGTAGAGTAAGATAATGAAGTAGTGAAAGATACACATATCATCCACTCTAAAGTAGAAAATGTTTTATTCGATTCTGGATCCACCCAATATTTTATTTCTAAATAATTTTCTAATTGTATCATACTACTACATCAAAAATTAGATGTTTAGTTAGCTACGACCACTCATAATGGTACCACAATTGCATCATAAGATTATAATTATACTTTGGTTGAAGTTTTTGGGAAAGTGCTTCCTACAAATCATCTGATCCTTCCTATAGTGCAATTTAAGGTGATTCTTAGCATGGATTGGCTTTCTCTATATAGAGACCATATAAATTTCCAAGGAAGGTAAGTCACATTTCATATTCTAGATCAATCTATGATCATCTATCGATGCATGATTGAATATAACCTCACAATATAAATTTTACCCTTCTTATCGGAATTGATTCCCCTATTTGAAGGTTATTTATCTGAAATGGTTCTAGAGAAACTCATGATTAAGGACACACCAATTGTACAAGAGTTTGTTGAAGTCTTTCATGAGGAATTTCTAGTTCTTCCACTAAATCATGAAGTTTATTTTTTAATAGAACTTATACCGAGTGGGATTCATATTTCGATGAATCCTTATAGAATGGTTCCCATTGAGTTATTGGAATTAAAGAAGAAACTCCAAGAGAATTATGGAAAGGGATTAACATTCCCTAGTGCATCACATTAGAGAGAACATGTTATATTTGTTTAGAAGAAAGATGTATCAATGAGACTCATCATTGATTATCAGGAACACAACAAGATTACTATTAAGAAAAAATATCCCCCACCCCACATTGATGAATTATTTGACCAACTACATGGAGCTCCATACTTTTCCAAAATTGATCTTCATTCAAGGTATCATCAATCAAGGGTCAAGAAAGAGGATATACCAAATATGGAATTATATAAAAAGTATGGACACTATGAATTTTTAGTGATGCCTTTTGGTCTTACTAATTACCCTATTATATTCATGGATCTAATGAATAGAGTCTTTAAAGGTTATCTTAATCAGATTGACATAGTCTTTATAGATGATATTCTTGTCTATTAAAAGAGCAAGGAAGAACATGACGATCACTTGAGAATAGTACTATAGACCTTCAGTAAGGAGAATCTTTATTCCAAATTTATCAAGTTTGAATTTTGGCTTCAGAAAGTCTCATTTTTAGGTCACATAATCTCAAGAGAGGGGATATCTATGGATCCACCAAAAATAGAGGTTATTGAAAGATGGCTGAGACCAACAAAGGTAACTGAAATATGATGTTTTCTTCATCTGGATGGATATTATAAACGTTTTGTGAAATATTTTTTACAATAATCAAATCCACTCACCATGATTAATCAAAAAGGGTTTTAGTTAATTTGGACAGAGTAATGTGAAGGGAATTTCAAAGAACAAAAAAAGTAGGTTAACCACTGCACATGTGCTCACACGACCTTGTAGTGGAGAAAGGTTTTTGATATATAGTGATGCATTCAAGTAGGTTTTGGGATGTTTTCTCATGAAAAATTATTTTCTAATAGCATCTACCTCATTAAAATTCAAAATCCATGAGAAAACGTACCCAACTCATGATTTGGAGTTAGCTGCAGTATTCATTGCATTAATGATTTTGAGGACTTATCTTTATGGTGAAAGGTGTGATATTTATATTGATCATAAAAGCATAAAGTATATTTTCACACAAATAGAGTTGAAAATTAACTAGAGATGATGGTTGGAGATTATCAATGATTGCGACTACTCAATACATTACCACCATGAAAAAGTGAACAAGTTGGATGATGCATTGAGTCGAATGGATCATGTTAGCCTCTCCATCATGAGGATAACAAAATATCCAATATTTATAGATTCGAAAAGGATGGATCACGAAATTCTAATGGAAGGGGAGAAACCATGTCTTCGTCAAATTAATTTTCAACCATATATACATGTAATGATTAAGGAGGTGAAGAAGGAAGATATAAAGCTACAAAAGAAGGTGGAAAATGTTCTAGAATTCATCTTTGATTGTGATGGGATAACAAGGTTCAAGAACCATGTCTATATTCCTCTAATATATTAATTAAAGAAGGATTATTTGGATGAGGATCAAAGTTATTTATTAAATATTCATCCTAGAGGCACATAGATCTATAAAGACTTGAAATATTATTTCTTATGGGAAGGAATGAAAAAAGATGTTTCTGGAGATGTCGCTCAGTGCTTAGATTTTCAGCAACTTATAGCTGAGGGACAAAATTATAAAGGGATGTTACAACCATTACCCCTACCAAAATGGAAATTGGAAAATATCAATATATTCTTTGTCATCGGACATCCCAAAACATATAAAGGCCAAAATTATATATGGGTTATATTGGATCACCTAATGATGTCATCACACATAATTGTTATTAGGGAGGATTTCCCTCTTAAACAGCTTCCCAGGATATATGTAAAGTAAGTGGTATTATTGCATGGAGTACCACATTCCATTATATCTGATCAGATCTAAGGTTTACCTCAAGGTTCTGGTGAAGTCTTCAGTAGGCTCTAGATACAGAATTACATTTTAGCACCGCTTATCATCCTCTGATAGATGGTCAGTCTAAAAGGAAAATTCAAACTCTAGAAGACATGTTGAGAGTTTGGTCTATGGATTTAAAATGTGGTTGGGATAAACACTTACAATTTATGTAATTTTATTATAATAATAGCATTCACTTCAGTATTCAGATTTCTCATTATGAAGCTATCTATCTAAATAAGTGTATAACTCCTACTTGATGGGATGAAGTTGGGAAAAGAAAGCTATTAGGAACTGATTTTGTTGTTTAAATGGTAGAAAAGATCATATCTATTCAACAACACATAAGAGCAGCTCTGAGTCAAAAAAAAAGTTATGTTGATAACTGACAAAAATACCTAGAGTTTGAAGCAGGTGACTAGGTCTTTTTAACAATATCTCTCTGGAAGAGAGTAATGATATTTGGAAATGAGGGAAAGTTGAGCCCTAGGAATATCAGCGCTTTTAAAATTTTGGATCGTGTAGGGAAGGTAGCTTACCGATTGGCACTTCCACTGAATCTATCTCATGTTACTAATGTATTCCATGTATCTCTCTTGCGAAAGTACATACCTTATCCTTCACATGTACTAAGTTCAGAAGTGGTTACACTAGTGCCTGATCTTTCATATAAAGAACAACTGATAGAGATTCTAGATCGTAGCGAATAAGATCTATGAAACAATACCAATCAGTTAGTTAATATTTAACATAAGAACCACCAATTTGATGAAGTTATATGAGAACTTGAAGATATTATGAGTGATAGGTATCCTAATCTGTTTGTTTCGAAGTGATGAATTTTGAGGGTAAAATTCAGTTTAAGTGGGGTATAATGTAACACCCCGATGTTTTTTATGAAATATAATTTTATTCATTTAATAAATTTTATTCTTAGGTATCATTATTTTCATGAAATATTGATTTTTAAAGAACTATGATATACCCTTATTATAAAATGACCAATATATCCTAGCTATTATGTTAGCAAGAATAAATATAACTAACTTTTAAAAATCTATTATATGTCATATTAGATAATTGATTGAATTAATATTAGTGAATGAAATTAATTATATATGTAAGTTATATAATTTAAAATATATTATTTATATTCATAAAATAGTGAATTTTTTCATAGGGTATTTATAACCCATATTTATTTTATAAAAACCAATACATTTTGAAAGAATGTTTTTCCTCCTTTTAATGGAGAACCCTTTTTAATTTATGTTTTAGACATAATAATAATTTTAATCTGACAATATAAACATTTTCTTTAGAAGTGGGATATAAAAATTTACTTTGGCTAAAGTTTTGATACATTTCTGATAAACTTCAAATTTTGGTGAATAGTAAAAATATGATATATTTAAATTAAAAAGAAATTTTTTTCATCTAGATAATTTTTTTTGTTAAATTATAACATTGAATTTTTTTAATGCTTTAATAGAATATATATTCACAATTTAATATATTTTATGTCATTGCCATTAATTTTACATTGAATTCACACGTAAATTTTTTTTAGTCTTTTGCAATGTTTTAACTTTTAAAATCAGTTTTCTCATTTCAACAATGGGATTTATTTTAAATTCATTGCTTAAAAATATGTGTATTGAATTTGAAAAAATGGATTCAATTTTTGGAATCATTAGGTCCAAAATATGTTAATATGATGCTTTTATTTTTGGTCATTAATAACAGTAACTACGGTAAATTGTTTTATGACAATTAAGGGAAAATTAGGTAATTAAGGGTAAAAATAATATTATAAAATTACCCTAACACTTGTATTAATATACTTTGATGATTATATTTATACCTAAAACATTATTTGGCCGAAATGGAATCTTTTGGAACCCACTAGGATGAGATTAAGACATCTAATTTATATTATTTAATGAAAATTGAAATATGTCTCACTCAAACTTTAATAATTAAATTATTTTTAATATAAAGTTATGAAGAATATAAATTTTATTTTAAATAATAATTTTAAATATAAAATATTCTTCTTTGTCCTGGTAATTTATTTTTAATTTTTATTAAATATATAATTACTTTAATAACATATTCATTAATGATGATGAAATTATTTATTTAGTGAGAATCAACAATATAGTTATTATTAAAATAATAATTCACAACAAAAGACCGAAAAACAGGAAAAAACCTTATTTTTCATATATATATAGACCATAATTATCCAATTTTCGACTTTTTGACCATTTGGATCCTTATAAAAACGATTATGACACTTATAGTATTTCATTTTAAATGAAGTAAATGTTATCACCTTCATAATTTAATAAATATAACATTTTATATGTTGAGGTTTTTTAAGATATATTTGACTAAAATTATTATAAATAAATATATTTTTTTTATGCTTATCATAGTTTTTTAGTTTTAATTTTTATAAAATATTTAAATATAAATATCATGTATACAAAAATGTTGTAGTAAATATTTTATTAAGAGAAATATCAAAGAAATTGTTTTAAAATTATTGAAAAAAATATTATATGACCTAATTAATGTTTTAAAAGAATTTTATATATTAACATGTTAGTAATATATTAAATATATGGGTTCAAATCTATCTTCTTTTTGGATTTTGTTTAAATTCAGATAAATGAATAGTGTCAAAATTGACACTGTGGATATTTTATAAAAAGAACATATTATTAAATTGTTTAACAATCACAACATATATTTAAAAATTACAAATTGAAAATTATAAGGTCTAAAACATCATACGGTATCCAAGTGTGCACAATTTACAAAATATATGTAAGTATTTTTAACCATTTAAATTTTAGAATATTATTACCACAAATACAATTAAATAGATTAAATAAAGATAACTCAAAATGATAAGGATTAAAGTAAAATCAAAACATCTCTAAATTTTATTTTTGTATTATATTACAACCCTATATCAAATCATCTTATATGTTGAGTAATTTTGGTGGTTTTATGTGGGGTTGGATTTTATTATAAATTAAAATGTTCGTGGTTTCCAAAATAGATCATATCCTCTCTTGTAAAAGGGAACCTCCTCTCTCTCCACTTCACCCCAATTGGTGATTTAAAACTCGTCCAAAACTTGTAAATAATCCTTATACACTTCTCTAAAATCATAATGGAGGTCCTGGTCTTCTTTGATGACAATCTTTAGTGCCCTAAAAGGAAGTATAGAAGAGGCACATCGAAGAAGAGGTAATGTCCTTTACTGATCCTTTCAAACTTCTTTCTTCTTCTACTTCCTCTATATGATTTGTTTCATTATTAAGTAATAAATACATTATCACATGTATTATGATTTGATTTTATGAATATTAAACAACCATATTCCATCTTCTATCCATCCAATGAAAAATGAAATCAACACGCATGCGTACATACGGTTTACCATCTCCATGCAATGATGTAATCTGTTTTCATCACCAACATACATGGATGAGTGTAATGATTGAAGAAATAACTATAAATTAATATTGTAAAAATATTGATTCTGAAATATTATACACCATACAATTCAATACAATTTCTCGATCATGGGGATGATATCGTCGCTCAATCGTACATTCGGCTTACCATCTCCACGACGTGATGCAACTCGTTTCACATGATCTTCATTGAATAATGATTATATAAATAAATTTAATGGATAAAAATGATATAAATTATAATAATATAATTATTTAAATGAAATAAATATATACTAACAAGCGAATCAATAATTTATTCGACAAAACATGCATAAGAAGAAAAAGCAGTTTACACCCGAATAACGAGTAACAATGAAATGCTACTAATAAACAGATAAGAATATAACCATATATGATATCATAAAAATTACTATGATTATTTAATAAGTCAGTTAAATTATATAAATAATTATACAGGGGGTTTAGATAGGTAAAAATAATTTCAAATCTAATGTAAGGTAAAATCTCGCAAACTCATTTTTATATGTGATTTCTTACACTTAAGGATTTACTAGGGTTATATTTATTATCCATGTCCATGTTTTCTAAAAAAAATTCATAATTTTTTTAATATTATTAAATGTATGTTTAAAGTCGTTTTTACCAATTTCTGACTTTTACCACATGGTATGGAAGGAATATTTCTTTTGTTTACCATAAAAGTTACATTTTGACTTTTCTAGCAAAAGTATGAGGAGAATGTTTTTTTAAACTTATTCGACCTGAACAGATTTTACCAATTTAATAGAGAATTATTTCCATGAATATTCCATTAATACTTTTCATTTTTATCTTAGATTAACATCTTTTTGTTAAAATTTCATGACATATTAATTAAAGAAAATGTGTTTGAAGAAGAAAAGATATTTTCCACAAGAACTACATTCAAGTGTTTTATCAAAATTATTTTCCATCTAATATGATATGGCATTATATTTCTATCTTTATTATTACTTTTATTTGATTACATTATGATGTAATTACTTATATAAAATCTATTTATTTTATATAGATTATAATACGATGGACTGATGTTTAAAAATCCCATTTTATTACATGAGTTATTCTATGATGTATGATTTTTGTTTTGTGTAAAACATAAGAATGGTTTCATTATTAGATTTGTCGGTCCTATATCTCCATCCAATTCACTGGGTAAAGATTTATATCTCATGATATAGTCATGGATAGAAAGAAAAGTTAATCTGATTCAGTGATATTAGACTGGAATGAGGAGTGAACTCGGTTAAGTAATGGAATTTGTCCACTATGATGGTCTTGAAAATTGTCCTGGGTAATTATGAAATGATTTTCAATTCTTATGTGTGTATGCCACAATGTTTCAGGTATTATGTTATTATTATTGGGATTACATTGCAGTTCTATGTTTTATCACATGATATGATATTATGATCCCTTATAAAGAATAATATTTTCAAATGTTATGTTCTTACGAATATTATATGATTAATATTTAATTTTTTAACCTTACTGCGCATTTGAGGTCAACCTTTTGTGTGTTTCTTTTCACCTAGGTCAGGATGAAGTGTAATAAATATGATATTCCAAAAAGGAGTCTAGTTATGATGAAACAAATGGGATACAATGTATATTATTTATGAAATAGTTTTTTACGTTTCCTTGTTTCTAAAGACACTATACCTATACGGACCTGTCGTGGTTTTGTTATATGTTGTAAAAAATATACCTCAATTCTGAAGTAATAAAAATGAATTTAAATTATGGGTCGTTATAACCACATATTTAAAAATATTCATATGGTTATAAAGATGATTATGAAAGTGATAAAGCCATATTTAAAATTGTGATGATTTTTCCTGAAAAATATCATTCTTATTGTATATAGTGGAAAAAATTTAAAATAAGTGAATGATTCCATGTTCTAATGTATGATTTTATTATTTAACAGTGATTATTAATTTTATTTAACTCTACCAAAAAAGGAAAACTGAAATGAAATAAAATGAAATAATAACTACAAATAGATGATTATATAATGTATTAGGGTTAGATCAACAAGTTGGTATCGGAGAGAAAGATAATAGAATTATTGTGGTTAGTATTATATTAATATAATACCCATGATATATTCTAGTATATAGTTTACTTTACATGATATTGAATTTAAATATTACCATGTTTCAGCATCGGAACCAGGTCTCTTCATAATAGTTTACTACATAAGATAGAGGGATGATAATGATGGAAGAGACCAATTGAAAATATATTTAAAAATTAGTAATCAGGAATAGAAGAAGTTTGAACAAATAATTTTTTTTGTTTTTATGTCTATTTTGTAAAAGCCTATAAACAATTGTATTATTCTTGTGCAAGATAAAACATGTTCACTATAGTGGAACATTTCTATTTATTTTAATTTAATAAAAAAAATCCCTCTATTATTCAATGGATCATGTAAACCTATGATAGATAATAGATGGGTTAAATAACATCAAATGATATTACATGTCATGGGTTGTTAAAAAACAATCGTAACTATTTTTACATACAATATTGATGGTGAAGCTACTAAGTGGTTGTAACTGGTTATTAATATTTTAATTTGAGATGATATTGATTCCTAGAAATGCGAATAAAATATATAATATTTTCTCAACAAGTGTCTTAATAAAGTTGTTATACATTGAAAATAATGAAATTTATTATAATTGAGTAAAAATAAAGAAGATTCATTAGCCAAATATAATGGAAACTACAATAATCTATAAAGGTAAAAAAATTGTATTTGGGAAATTGATAGTAAAATTATCCACTTTTACTTGAGATTAAATCCTAGATATCAATATGTATTTTATTCTCCAAAAAATAAATAAAAATGTTAATCATGTTTTATTTTCAAATAAGATTGAAATGGTGTTTTGTGATGATCATATATTCTATGAAAAAAATAAACAAAATAGGTATAAATGGAATTAAACAGGGAAACATCCGTCCAATAAATCTGAATTTAAGAAAACAAACATTCAATATTGTGGTAAGTGTGGTAAAAATAACCCTAAAAATTTTCTTATAGAATTTTTGAAGAATTTTTGATATTGTATGTTTTGATATGTGACTTTTAACGCCCCATATATTTTATGAGATAGATTTGTTTTAATTTTGCTGAAGTCTTTTTTCGTATGCTACAACATGATTAGCTTGCGATATACGCAACACCGTGTTAGCTTGCAATATATGAAACACTATGTTTCGATTGTTTTGCACACAATTTCAAGTTATTTGTATAGAATTAAACACTGTGTATAGATTTTTCTCAATGTAAAAATGAAGTATGTTTTTATTATGTTATAAAAAATACAAAATGATGATTTCTCTACATGAAACACTGACTTAGCTTGTGTCACACACAATATCTACCTTCCTCTATAGATTGCATTGTACGCGATGCCGAGTTTCACTAAGCAATGATATATTATCAAATTATTATTATTTAATGGGATATAAACTAGCCTTTATGAATAGTGTTTACCACATTTTGAATTTTATATAACATTAGCATTCATCTTACACATTTTCTAGAACATGATATGAGAACAAAATCAAATTTTAAGATAAATGAATTGTTTTTCCAAAAATAATATTTTACCACCTTTTTATGGAACTCATATTATAAATCGAGTAATTATCAATGCTATGTGTTAAATATTAAAAAATAAATTTCTTCTTTAGAAGTATAACATCAAAATTTACTTTGGATGAAATTTTGGTATTTTTCTGATAAAATTCAGATTTTTATGAATAGTGAAAAAAAATTTATATTAATTCAAAACTAGATTTAAATATAATTTATTTATATAATAATACTGTATTTTTAATTTTTTTTAAAGCATAATTGGATTATATTTTTATCATTTAAACTAATTTTTGTCATTGGATGTAATTTCACATTCAAATTGGATATAAATAGAAGTCAATCTTTTGATAGTTATTACTTCTTAAAAACCCATTTTTTGGTTCTGAAAGTAGGAATTAATATTAAATTAATTACTAAAATTTCGTTGTTTTGAATTTGGAAAAAATGCGTTCCTTATTTGGAATTAGGAGGTCCACCTTTTTTAAATAGGTACCTTTTATTTTTAGACATTATGAATTGTATCTTCTGTAATTATTTTATTTACAATGGTTAATGGGTAAATCTTTGATATAATGGTAAAAAATAACATTGTAATAATATTAAACACCCCTAACACATGTCCTAATACTTTTAGATAATATTTTTTGGACCATGGTAATACTTGAGTCAATTTCAGTAACCCATGGATTTACTTTCATATGAAAATTACATTTTATAAGAATTAATTTAAGGTAAAGATAATTATAACATAAACAGATATCTTATTCTAAATAAATTTTAATATAGGGTTATGTAATAGATATCTATGTATTTAAATAGTCATTATAAATCTAAAAATAATTCCTATATCATGGTATTTTCAGTAAAAACATTGTACATTAGATAAATATATTTATTTATGACATAATTATGATGTAGTGATTACCACATTAATGGAATATTCAAATAAATGAATTTATAATTTTTAAATATATTAAATCTGAAGATTTAGATTCTTTATATAGGAAATTTATGGATGAAATATAAATATTAGGGATGAGTTCATGACTTCTTTATGAAGAAATAATTTTTTTATCACTTTAACAAAAATAATTTACTAAATATTGTCAAAATTGACGTAATTGTGTTTAAAAAAAATACTATTTTTTTAAATGAGATAAAAATAATAAAAATCTATTGTATAGAAAAATAACTTTTATAGTGATAAAAATTTATTACATTATCCACATTAGGTTCTCTTGTAATTTTATAGAAAATATAATAACCATGTAATATAAAAATACAAGAGTACATGGTACGAGTTAACTTATCTTACAAAGTGTTAAATATAAAAGATATGTTTACTTTTATGACATAAAAATATATAAAATCTATTTATTTATAGAATTAGATCTATAATATTATTATACTATAAATAAATAATTATGGATCTTCTAGAAACTGAAAAAAAATTATATTACATTCATATTTCAAGATTGTCCTAATGTTCCCCTCACCTCTCTTATAAATGTGAACATGCCTTTATCTTTAATGCACACCTATAACGTAGTTTGGTTCGGCCAAAATCTAGCCATTTCTCCTCCCAACCTCCCTCACATTATCCTATATGATTAAATTTGGGCATAGAGCCGTCCTATAGAGCCCTTTTGTTCAAATAAAAAGGAATCTCTTCAAGAAGATGTAACCATTTTATTCCTTCTTTCAAAGAGCTTTTTCTTATTATACTTCATATTTCTATATTGATTTTATACTAAATTAATAAATACAGTATAATATACATAATGATATGTTATTATAATTATGGGAATACCTTATAACGTCTTCTATCCATCGTACGAATAAACATATCACTGTTTGTGTGTACGTACAGCTTACTGTCTCTACACTGTCATGTAATTTTTTTTAAAATATACTTTATTAGGAAGGGTATAAAGATGATTATAAATAATTTAAATAATTATTATAGCACAATAATAAATATACCATCTAATTTCATACCATTTAACCACCAAGAGAATGATATCGTCGGTCGTTCGTACGTATGGCCTATCGTCTCCACGACGCGATGAGATTTATTCTCCACTTTAACCATCCATGATTGATTATAAACACACACACACACACACATATATATATATTGTTCATAATTATGAAATATATGAAATAATAAGTATACTGAAATGATATATATATATATATATGTATATACATATATGTCATTTAAATTCTTCTATTCAATACGATAAGAAAATGGAAATAGCGTTCATGCGTACGTAAGACCTACCATCTCGAGGAACGATGTATTCCATTTCATTTATCTATCTATTATATCAATAATATATATGATATATTACACGTTCATTATGTAATAAAATCATGATTTATGTAATATGATCAAGAATAACAAGTCAAAACACATATGATAAACAAGCTGATATTAAACAAAAATTTTCATTAACTTGGAATTGTTATTAAATGGGTAATATAATGTCATTAAAGAATCATATGTCACGACCCGTCCTCGGGGCCCATGACGTGACTACCCCAAACCCGCCTTTCATAGGAAAGGGGTTGGCGACTAGCAACAAAGGCGTAAATCCATAATCTGGGAAGGCATTGCCTTTATGAAAGTAAACAAACACAACAGAGTACGCAATAGGAAGTACACACTAAGTAGAAATGAATACAAAAGAGTGTGCTCGAATGTAAATGGGCCAGTATACAAACCCAAATAAACATCTAGTAAAAGTAAAGGTACAAACAACTAAAAGAAAATAGTATCTCTTGGATCGTCCTTCAGGGATTCCTATCTAAAGGGTTGGTACAAATGGCCACCTCAGCACCCACATCCGTCAGTCTTCACAGTGTTTCGACTCATCGCAAGGTCAACCTCCGGGTACCATCCAATCATGCTTCTCTCGGCATTCGTCACCGCTGTCCGTCGTCTGCATCCAACACAACGAGGTGCGGGCATAGCTTGTGCAGCGGTGAGTATAACGATACTCAGTAGGGACCCCAGGAGGTCTCACAATATCCACCATGGAAAATAAAATGAATAAAGATACAACAAAAAAGTATCAAACAACCCTACTTAGAAATATATCCATACATATACCTAAGTTAACAGTCTCAATCCGGCTCTAACTCACGAGCCCAAGCCCATCTCAGCCCACACAGGAAGTAAAGTCAAACACCATGAAGATAATGGTTCAAAGACATGACTCAGCTCACACAGGTATGCCACAATTGTAAAGAGATTTAGATTATCATATGTAGCCACTGGATCATCTAAGCTATCAGACCCACACCGGATACAGTCCATCTAAGCTGTCAAACCAACACAGGATATATTCCAGCTATCTCATCTAAGCTGTTAGACCCAAAAAGGATATAGTCCAGCTATCTCGTCTAAGCTGTTGGACCCACACACGATATAATCCAACTATCTCGTCTAAGCTGTTAGACCCAAACAGGATACAATCCAGTTATTCTAGTGTAATATAGATGATCAGATATAGTTACTGATTCATCTAAACTGTCGGACCCACACAGGATGTAGTCCAGCTACTCGATCAGAACTTTCAAACCCAAATAGGATTCTGGTATAGTTGTCATCATCACCAATCCCATGGAGGATTAAAGTACGGTAGTCATCATAGTCGCAACCAGCTTTAGGGTTCCCACACACAACACACTCAGATCTGGGAGGGTCCACTCATCGAGTCAAGAATTTAATACATCACATATCAATAAATCTAGATTTGATATATCCCGATGTTCCGTCTCATCAAAAGAAACCCAACACGACAGACGGCGCGTCAAACGGACGCCCGATCTGAGAGTTATTGGCTTTTCCTTTCTTGGGGACCGATTGGATTTATGCTCAATCCAAACATGGCCATTTTCCAAAGTAGTCCAAAACTCACTTAGAATATCAAAAAAGTACCACTTCTTCGCAAGAGTCCCTAGGCTGCAGATGGCACTGCGATCGGACATGCGGTCTACAAGATATCCGCGTTTAAGCGAAACGGGCCCGACCCGTCAAGCCCAGTGGGTTGGCAGTTCGGCCCAACCCGGTTTGGTGGGTCCCACTGTATGGGGGTCGGCTAGGCCCGGTGGAGCGTGGCCCACACAGGGACAAGGCCCAGGGGGTTCGAGCAGGTTTGCGGGTCGGCCTGGCCCTGTGGGGCGCGACCAACCTGCGGACCCGGCCCGATGGAGCGCGGCCCACATAGTGACCCGGCCCGGTGGGTCCGACCAGGTCAGGGGGTCGGCTTGGCCTTGTGGGGCGCGGCCGACCGGCGGACCCGGCCCAGCTCGCAGGCTGGTCTAGCTCGTCTGGCGGTGCTGAGCGACGCTGCCCCTCTTTAATGCCCGGTCGGCCGAAGCTGGCCGGTTTTGTCCGGAACGAGCGGCCTGCGGTTGCGGGTCGTGGTTCCACCGCACATGGCACCTGTGGGTGCCGTAATTTCCTTCAGCCCGGCCAGCAGGCGGCCGACCTATTCACCTGCCAAAGCAGCCCACCCAACGCGGGTCACAGTCTTCTCCGCAGCGCGGCGCCAAGCGGCACCGCGGTCCTCTGCTCGGTCGGACGTAGCCGGCCATTTCATCCATCAAGCGGCCTGCGGATGTGGGCCCCACCTCCTATTCACGACACCTACGGGTGTCGCGGTTGACCAGCCCGGCTGGCAGTAGCAGACCGGTTCTTCAGCCTGAGAGGTCCATGGTTGCGGGCCGTGGTTCTCCTCCATGCGGCTGGTGCGCGGCCGCCGCTTCCAGTAACTGCCGCCTCAGGTCGTCGTTGCCTCCGATTTTCGTTGCCAAAATAAACCCAAACCAACGGAGGGTCATCGGTCCGTGTTCGATTGGATTGCGCCCTCCGCGTTAGGCGATAAGAAATGGCCGAAGTCAATCCAATGCAATAATCATGAACGGGATATAATTTTATTCACTTAAAAATATAAAAATACACCCTACCTCGATCCAAGGTATGTTGTCGAAGTTATGGAAAACGGTGTCACGAATGTCTGGCACTGTTCCATCAACATTGGAGGAAAAGACGTTGGCGATGTTCTTCTGGGGCGGCGTCTTCTCCCTTGGTGCACAGAAAGAAGAAAAAAGATGGGAATTCTTCGTGGGCGTCGCCGCTCTTCGTCGAGAGAGGAATTTGTTCTTCGTTGGAAGGACGCTTTCCCTATTCTCCATGGCTCCCAAACACAATATGTGCTAACCCAAAACAATATCTTGGCAATTATTTTTTCCTTGACATAAATTTCGAAATAATTCAAAATTTAATGGATCCAATTAATTAATTGTTCATTAATTGAGAGCGTGTTGGCATCTTTTTGAGGGACGGTGTAATGTGGAGAGTTTAGGAGTTAAAGGGGGGTTTCAAGGGAAGTTGAAGAGTCTAAACTCATGTGGGCCTCACCCTTACTTATATCCTCTTAAGGGAGGTTAGGGTGTGGTGGGACCCACCCCTAACCTCCACCTAGAGACTTTAGCCACCTTTCAAATAAAAATGTGTTGCACACACATTTTTATTTACATTTTCATTTTCAAATAAGAACCCCAGGTTATAACTTCCATCCTGTATAAATCGCAACTACGATAATGGTCCCCTTAAGCGAATACTAATGATGTGAGTTCATCTGTATCCTTGGTTTCCAATTCTGAGAACCAGTTCAAAAGACAGATAAACCCACACGTACGTTTACTGAACATACCCGAACAAAACTTTAGAAATTGATTCTAGGCATACCAGGCCCTGGAATTAGGCGCCGTCAGAAACTATTGACTCGTAAAATTATAATGAAATCAAGAAAAATAATTTCCTTGAAATTTACGCGTCTTTATATTACCCTCACCTCAGGGATTTACGTCCCAGTAAAGCTAAAACACACACTAGGGAAACAAATGAGGGTAATGAGCATGCATCTGAGCCTCCTGCTCCCATGTTCTCTCTTGGAGGTTCCTTTGCTGCCAGTGAATGTGCACAAGAGGAATTGACCATCCATGTAGGACCCACTCCTGTCGATCCTCGATCTCCACTGGGACTTCTGTGAATGTCACCCGGTCATCGATGTCTATCTCCTTGTGGTCGATGATGTGGGACGGGTCGTGCATGTATCTCCTCAGCTGAGATATGTAGAAGACGTCGTCCACCCTGTGTAACTGAGGTGGAAGGGCCAGGCGATAATCCACCTTGCATACCCTACAAAGGACCTAGAATAGTCCGATAAATCATGGAGATAACTTATCACCCCAGCCAAATATCCATAGACCTCGTCGTGGTGAGACCCATGGGAAGACATGGTCACTATTCTCGAACTCTAGTGGTCTCTGTATCCTATCAGCATAGGACGTCTGTCTACTCGGTGCAGTCATCATCCTCTCCTGGATGATCTGCACCTTCTCCGTCGTAGCCTGCACCATCTCTGGTCCTACAAATGCTGACTCTACTAGGTCAGTCCAGCATATAGGTGATCTGAATGGTCAGTCCTACAGTGCATCTTAAGGTTTCATCCCAATGGTAGAGTGGTAGCTGTTGTTGTACGCAAACTCCACCAAGGATAAGTGATCCTCCCATCTGCGACCAAAGTCGAGGACACATGCACGGAGCATGTACTCGAGAGTCTGAATGGTCATCTCAGTCTGACCATCTGTTTGAGGATGGAAAGCGGTTCGCAAGTGAAGTTGCTTCCTAAAATCCTCCGATAACCCCTTCCAAAGCCGAAAAGTGAAACGAGCATCTCGATCAAAGATGATAGTCGATGGAAAACCATGAAGACGTACGATCTCCTTAACATAGAGAAGTCTCATGCTCTCTACTGAGCCCTTCTCTCTGATCGGTATGAAGTGGGCCGACTTGGTGCGTCGGTCTACGATCAACCAGATAGAGTAATGTCCTCTGGATGTACTTGGAAACCCCATCACGAAATAAATGGATATCCCATCCAACTTCCACTCTGAGACCTCTAAGGGTTGTACTAAGACAGCTGGTACCTGGTGCTCCGCCTTCACCTGGTGACAAGTGAGGCACCATGAAACGAACTCTGCTACTGCCTTCTTCATACCCAGCCACCAGTGATGTCGTCTAAGGTCCTGATACGTCTTCGCCACTCATGGATAAACCGATAGTGGGGAAGTTTGGAACTCCCTCAACACCTCCTCTTGTATTGAAACTAGTACCATGGTACGTCCCCTGAAGAGGATGACGTGCTCCCCACCATCAGAAAACCCTTCAGATGCCTGCATAGAGGATATCTGAGTACGTCGCGTCTCACAGTCAATGTCCCCATGCTGAACAAGTGGAGGAGTGACTGTGAGAGACTGAAAGAAGGATGCTCAATCTCGATCCACAAAGGATATTTACAATGCGTCTAGCTACTATGTCGCCTCTCCTAGCAGCTGAATTCCCAATCTCCTGCTGAGAGCATCAGCCACAACGTTCCCCTTCCTAGGAGTATAGACTATCTCAAAGTCATAGTCCTGTAGGAACTCGAGCCATCACCACTATCTCATGTTCAGGTCCTTCTGCGAGAAGATATACCTGAGACTCTGGTGATCAGTGTAGACTGTAAAACGCTCGCACATTAGATAGTGCTGCCACATCTTCAAGGTGAAAACCACTACTACTAACTGTAGGTCATGGGTTGCATATTTCTTCTCATACTGTCTCAACTGTCATGAAAAATACGCGATAATTGCTCGCTCTTGTATCAGGACACACCCGATTTTGGTCCCTGATGTGTCGTAGTAAACTACGTACCCTACTCCCTCTTTCGGTAGACTCAAGATGGTGCACTGGTCAACCTCTGCCTCAGCTCTTGAAAGCTCTACTGGCATCTCTCTGACCACACGAAGGGTTTCCCCTTCTTTTTAAAATATGAATTCGGTGCTACAACTCTGGAGAAGTCTGGCATAAATCTACGATAGTATCTAGCCAGACCCAGGAAACTTCGTACTTCCGTCACACTCTTGGGTGGCTCCCAAGAAAGTACAGCCTCAATCTTCACTGAATCCACCACATCTCCAGCCTCCGAGATG